>CM061553.1:75422271-76622271 GCA_030864225.1 Capsicum baccatum var. pendulum | reverse complement strand
AGGTTTCAAGTTGCTTCATTCATGTTATGCTTCAGTTAATTGTAGAAATAGAGTAGTCCATTTTTAGTTTCCAAATGAACCAGTCCTTGAATGGAGGGGTAATACCACAGCGCTTAAGGGTCAACTTGTTTCGTACCTTAAAGCGAGAAGAATGATATCCAAGGGGTGTATTTACCATCTTGTTTTAGTCAAAGACTCAAATTTTGAGACCCCTAATCTTGAGTCAGTTTTAGTAGTGAGGGAATTTCTAGATGTGTTCCCTGAAGATCTTCCCGGAGTTCCTCCCAAAAGGTAAATTGACTTTAGAATAGACCTTCTTCTAGATACTCAACCTATCTCTATTCCGTCATACAGAATGGCTCCAGCAGAAGTCAAAGAATTGAAGAAACAATTGAAAGATCTCCTAAATAAAGGATTCATCAGGCCTAGTATTTCCTCGTGGGGCACACCAGTTTTATTCGTGTGTAAGAAAAATGGTTCTCTTAGAATATGTATTGACTATCGTCAGTTGAACAAAGTCATAGTCAAGAATAAATATCCCCTTCCCAGAATTAATGACTTCCTCGACCAACTTTAGGGTGCCAGTTATTTCTCTAAGATAGACCTTAGATCCGGCTATCATCAGCTCAGAGTCAGAGAATATGACATTTCAAAAATAGCTTTCAGAACTTGGTATGGTTACTTCGAATTTTTAGTCATGACATTTGGTCTTATCAATGCCCCAACAGCCTTCATGGACTTGATGAACCGAGTGTTCAAGCATTACTTGGACATGTTCATCATAGTTTTCATTGATGACATTCTTGTCTACTCCCGTAATAAAAATGATCATGCAGACCACCTCAGAATAGTATTGTAGACTCTTAGAGCCCATCAGTTGTTCGCCAAATTCAGTTAGTGCGAATTTTAGCTAAGATCAGTAGCTTTCCTTGGCCATATTATTTTCGGTGATGGAATTAGAGTTGATCCTCAAAAGACCAAGACAGTGAGAAACTGGCCCAGACCTATCTCTCCATCAGATATCAGGAGTTTCTTAGGTTTGGCTGGATATTACCGATAGTTTTTTGAAGGGTTTTCATATATTGCATCTCCCATGTCCAGATTGACTTAGAAGAAAGTTAAGTTTCAGTGGTCTAATTCTTGTGAGAAGAGTTTTCAAAAGTTGAAGACTCGACTCACTATAACTCTCCAATTTTGACATTGCCAGATGGTTCAAATGGGTTTGTTGTGTATTGTGATGCTTCTAGAGTTGGTTTGGGTTGTGTTTTGATGCAGAGGGGTAAAGTTGTGGCCTATGCCTCTAGACAACTAAAACCCCATGAAAAGAATTACCCTACCCATGATCTTGAGTTAGCAACCGTTGTTTTTGGAGGCATTATTTGTATGAGGTGCATGTAGATGTGTTCACAGACCATAAAATCTTACAGTATGTGTTTTCGCAGACATATTTGAATTTGTATTAGAGAAGATGGTTAGAATTATTGAAAGATTATGATATGAACATTTTGTAGCGACCGGGCAAGGCCAATATAGTGGAAGATGCCTTCAGTAAAATGTCTATGGGTAGTGATACTTATGTGGAGGATGCTAAGAAGAAGTTAGTTCATGAAGTTCATCATCTTGCCAGATTGGGTGTCCGTTTAGTTGACTCAACTGAGGGTAGTGTGTGGGTGCAAAATAGTTTGAAATCATCTTTGGTTTTCGAAGTAAAAAAAAAGCAAGATAAAGATCCCAGTCTAGTCAAGTTAAGAGGGCCAGTCAAATATCATAAAGTAGAGGTTTTCTCCCAAGGAGGAGATAGTGTTTTGCGTTTCCAGGGTAGATTGTATGTTTCGTGTGTTGACGAGTTGAGACAGCGAATTCTTTCAGAAGTGTATGGTACGTGTTACTCTATTTATCCAGGGGCCAATAATATGTACCGCGCATTTATGGGAGATTTATTAGTGTAGTAGGATGAAGAGAGACATCACAGAGTTTATAGCTAAGTGCTCCACTTGTTAGCAGGTTAAGAATGAGCACCAAAAGCCTTGTGGGTCCATGCAGGAGTTTAGTATTCCACTTGGAAGTGGGAGGAAGTGAACATGGATTTTATGACAGGTTTACCTCATACTCATCGTCAGCATGATTTGATTTGGGTCATTATTGACAGGATGACCAAATCATCCCATTTCTTGCCAGTCCATACTTCTTATTCAACCGAGGACTATGTCAAGTTATATCTCAGAGAGTTCGTTAGGTTGCATGGTGTTTCGCTATCTATCATCTCATACAAAGGTACCTGTTGACCTCTCAATTTTTGAAAGCTTTTTAGAAGGGGCTTGGTACTCAAGTTCACCTCGGTATAGCCTTTCATCCTCAGATAGATGGTCAAGCAGAAAGGACCATTCAAACCCTTGAGGATATGTTGATATTATGTGTAGTCGACTTAGGATGATCATTTGCTTTTGATTGAGTTCGTGTATAATAACAACTATCATTCCAGTATTCAGATGGCTCCGTTTGAGGCTCTATACGAAAGGAGATGTAGATCTCCAATTGGTTGGTTTGAAGTAGTTGAGGCCACGGTAGTAGGGCCTGACTTGGTGTTTGATGCTTTAGATAAAGTATAGTTGATCAGAGAGAGGCTTAAGGCAGCTCGGAGTCGACAAAAATCGTATGCAGATGTGAGAAGGAAAGACCTTGAGTTTGAGATTGGAAATTTTGTGTATCTAAAGATCTCTCCCATGAAACAAGTAAAAAGGTTTGGGAAGAAGGGGACGCTTAGTCCCCAGTATGTTGGTCTTTATAAGATCTTGAGTCATTTCATAAAGGTAGCTTACGATCTTGAGCTGCCTACAGACTTAGCTTCAGTACACCCAGTGTTCCACGTCTCATTGCTAAATAAGTGTGTTGGTGACCCAGCAATTGTAGTCCCTTTATAGAGAGTAGATATTCATGACGATCTCTCCTTCTAAGAGGTCCAGTCCAGATCCTCGATCGCCAGATTCCCAGACTAAGGAAGAAAGTGTTAGGGTTTTTGCCCTGATTTTCTTACTATATTTTAGTTTTACTTTTCCTTACAAGGAAAATGAAAGTTACCATAATTACTTTTACTTTTCCTGAAAGAAAAATATAATTCTTTTCTATATTTGGCTAACCTCTTTCTTGAAAGAAAGGTTTTGGACATCTATAAATAGAAGACCCCCTTCTCATACCATAACACAATAGCATCCACAATGTAGTCTTTTAAGATTTTTGTTTAATGGGAGATTGTCTCTCTTATTAGTTTTATGTTTTTAATATTAGGTTTTATATGTAGGCCAATTGGCCAAATCATATAATAAAATTATGTTTTTAGTATTATTTTTCATTATCATCTTATTTATCATCTCATAGTTTGCAACTAATAGCTTCTGCATGACACCATCTCGATTTCGAACCCAACAAGTGGTATCAGAGCTTACGGTTCAATGATCCAATGGTATAGTGAGACGAGATTAAACAGGTTCAAAGCGGTTTTAAAATCAAACTGCAACCAATTTGATGATAATGAAGATATATTTCCAAAAGCTACATGTGGAGATAATTGTCAATCATATTTTCAACAATCCTATTGTCACATATTTGAAAGTAAAGCTCACTTTTAACCCTGCAAAAGGGCTCCAATATTTTTAACCCTAAAAGGACTAATATATTTTTGTAACCCCAAAAGCTCTATTTTTTAAACATGTCAAACAACAGTGATATATGAAGAATATATATGAAGAATGAAGATCATGCACAAGAAGAAGGAGGATCAAGAATATTTTGAAGAAAATCAAGCCAAAAAGGGGAGATTTGTTAGGGTTTTTGCCCTGCTTTTCTTACTATATTTAAGTTTTACTTTTTCTTAAAAGAAAAATAAAAGTTACCATAATTACTTTTACTTTTCCTGAAAGAAAAATATAATTCTTTTTCATATTTGGCTAACCTCTTTTTTGGAGAAAATGTTTTAGACATCTATAAATAGAAGACCCCCTTCCTATACCAAAACACAATAGCATCCACAATGTAGTCTTTTAAGATTTTCGTTTAGGGAGAGATTTTCTCTCTTATTAGTTTTATGTTTTTAATACTAGGTTTTATATGTAGGCCAATTGGCCAAATCATATAATAAAATTATGTTTTTAGTATTGTTTTTTGTTGTCATCTTATTTATCGTCTCATAGTTTGCAACTAATAGCTTCCGCATGACGCCCTTTCGATTTTGGACCCAACAAAAAGAAGTTCCCCTAGTCAAAGTTCTTTGGCGAAATCAGTCTGTTGAGGGAGCCACTTGGGAAGCAGAAGTAAATATGTGGATCAAGTACCCTCATCTTTTTTCCGCAAACTCAGACTCAGCCTAAGGTAACATCTTCTTAGCATTTCTTTGCCTCATACTCAATCCCAGTTGCATATCATTTTCATGATAGTCATGCATTCATAAATCAGTTCAGTCATGTAATCATGCTTCAGTTGTGCATGTTCAGTGTATAAACTCAGTTCCTCAGTATTTCCAGCTTAAATTACACTCATTCAAGGATGAATGTTCCCAAGAGGGAGATATTGTAATACCCCGCGCTTTCCTAACTCAGTTTTGCTTTTAGTGTATGAGATTTTCTATGTATAACCTGTAAGACACTTGGAATTTTTTAGATTAAGATCCACCAAATGGTTGGAAATTGAATTAGCTTTCCAACAATATAAATTTTGCCCAAATCTGATATCTGGGTGAGAAGTTATGGCACTTTTAGTGAAACAGTATCTCAAATGGAGCAGCACTGCATCGCGGTGAGGTTCAAAATGACATTCGTCAGTTTCCAGTAAATCACCGCGATAGTACCACATTGCGGTGAAGTTCTAGTTCCCAATGGTCATTTTTCAATAAGACAGCGAGATAACGACGCATCGCGCCATAATGCCATTTCGCAATTGTCACTTCTAGTGAGTCTCCATGATGTCTCTGCGTCGCGCCAAAGTGCATTTCACACTCGTCCTTGGACTACACTAATTGACAAAATCGGCTTACCACGATGGCACCGTATCGCGGTGATGGTCGAAATCGGGATTTTCAATGACGGAAATTTATCTTTCCAGGGGCAGTTAGGTTTTTTTCCATGACCCTAATCAATTCAAAACACAATATTAATGCCTTAATAGCCTAGTTAGTCATTATTTTATTCAATTCCTCTCAAATTAAAAGCATTTCCTCTCAAATATAAAACTTTAGCCTTCAAGATCAATTTCCAAGAAACCTCAAGAATTCAACTATTCAGGTATGTTAGGTGTTCATCCTTGGGTTTTCTTCTACCCTTGGAGTTCAAGAACCCTTTTTAAAACTACAAGTTATAAAATTCATGATTTTCATGCTCAAAGTGTATTGTATTCATGGTTGTGTTGTTGAATGGGTTTTAATTCAAGAGTTAATTATAAGTTTCGTGAGCATGAGATAGAATGCATGTTGATTGATGTAATTTCCATGTCAAAAACCCTTGAGATTACATGTTTAGGTTGTAGTCATGATGCTTATGTGTTGTTCATTGTCATATGCATTAATTATGCTCACCAAGTGTTTGATAAAATGCCCATGTGAATTGAATAGTGAAATCATGATGTGTTAGCATGTGTTCTCATTTATATACAAGTTCATGGCTTCTAAGTGTTTGACACAATGTCTCAGTGAATAAATTCTGAATAATTGACTATTGTCATGCTTTCAAGATTGTGCTATGTTTTATTATGGATGCTATCGAGTCCTCGGGGTATTTAATACCCAAAATCTAGTTGTCTACTTAGATTACATTAGTTATAGAATAGTCACAATAAGGTCAAATAAGTAATATTCAGTCAGTCTTCACGATCAGCGTGAGTCCAGTCAAGCCAGTCCAGTAATTATCAGTTCCAGTGCCATTTTAGTTGGAAGTAGGAGTCAGCATCGAGTGAACCCAGGGATGGGGGCATTTCTATTAGTATAGGGTTTGATCCTTAGTAGCAGTCCTTGTGTTACAGAACTACGTAGCCAGTATAGGGTAAGTCGTCCTCCTGCCAGACTAGGGTTAATGCAATCATATATATACATTTCATGAGTCTTCCTTCCAGACTAGGATTGACACAACATTATTAGTATCCCGTGGCAAGGTGCTAACACCCTTCCAACTGGGGTTACAGGTTGGACCCTAAATTAGTTTACATCGGGGTATGTCGGTTAAATAAACACTCCTATGATCTCAGTTTCAGTCTTTAGTATAGAACTCAGTTCAGTTCTACAAAATCATGACTTAGTTATCAGTAACTCAGTTATCAGAATCCAGTACTCAGTCTCAGTGTAATACAGATACACGATGTACATCTACATATCCAGTATTGCATGCTCAGTGTTTACAGTAGTTTCCGTTCATGTACTCTCATTCAGTTACTTCATATCATTCAGTCAGTTACTGTTCATGCACCTAAGCCCATGCATACTAGCCTTACCTCACTTAGCATACCAGTACATTCCGCGTACTGATCTCATACTCTCTTTTGTGCTATGATATCTCATATCATAGGTTTGGATGCTTTGGATCCTGACCGTACTTAGCAGCCCAAGATATTAGCATCAAATTCAGTGGTAAGTCCTCATATTTTGAGGGCAGATTTATTATTTTAATATTTCAGTAGATTCAGTATTTTTCTTAGATGGAGTTAGTTAGGGACTTGTCCCATCAACTCCACATTCAGGCAGTTAGATGCTTTCAGACTAGCATAGTCAGTTATTCAATTTTTCAGATGTGGTTATCAGTAGTATCATCAGTATTCAGTATTTGTTTTCAGTTTGTGAACCTAATGGCATTTTCAGATTACTTTCGCATAGATTTTTAGTATTATTATACAGTGCTCACAGCAGATTCCAGTCATGGATTAACTTATGATCCTTTGGGGTCGTGGGTGCAGACTCGGGGCGTTATAGATATCCACCTGAAAAGCCAGAATTGTCAATACTAATAACAGATATACAATAGATTATCTATCTATTGCATCAGATGGATTATCTGTTGGGATAAATTTGAATAGGTAAAACAGAGTTGTACGATAATTTCGAACAGATTACCCATCTATTGCAACATATGACACATCTGTTGGTACAAATTAAAATAGTGCGATGAACTATTTGATTTGTTATAACAGACAGACATATGTCGCAATAGATAATACATCTGATGCAATATGTTAGACAACAGTTGTAACAGATGTATATATCTGTTTGATAATTTTCAGCAGATGGATCATCTATTGAAACAGATATGTGTCTGTTTGTTTGTTGGAACAGATAATATACATTCACCTTGTTCATCTCATGATGCTCTCCTGTGGCTCTTGTACATTGATCAAAGGTGCTACTAAGACAGAGGAGTTGCAATTTTATTTTTTTATGCTTGATGATACCTTAAAAATTTCTTTACTTCTCCTCTTATCCACCTTGATCTCTAGTGGAGTGCATGGATATGAAATCCTCTTTGATGGAATAACACCCCTCTTAGATGTCATTTCCTTTATAGAAGCAGTTAATGCATTAATAGTATTAATCACTCCATCATGTTTCGCCTTGCAGTCTTGACATATGCAAGAAGAATATTCGCTAAAAGTTACAAAATCTGTATAACTAATATGATCATAATCATAATGATTTGTTGTTTTAAAAATTATAAAAGGAGCATCATTAGCCCCAACAGCGGCACCACTACCACTACCATAATTAACAACAACAAGTCCATCCTCCAAAATTATTTTTCTTGTGATGGTTGTTGCTCCAAATAATTTCTTTTTTTATTCTATCAACGACCTTAGGGTCCAATAAAGTTCACACAGACCGTAAAGTAAGAAAAATGGCAACTTCAACTCTTGATTGGTCGGAACAAGCCACAGATGAAAAATCTAAAATAAATCAGAGATATATTAGAATGATGATGAAATCATTTAAGAAATCATTAATTAAAATAAAAATTTAATTAGAATTAGACTTACTGCTTCCTTCGGGGGTTAAAGAGATCAAGAAATTTTGTATTTTTATCACTTTTGGCCGATAACCATCTCAGAATTCTTGGACAAGAAATTTTTTCCTGGTAGTTCACTTCTTGTCTCAGATAAGGAATGACGTTGAATGACCAAGCCAGCAACACCAATACAATACGCACACTAAGAACATTAATGGTGACCAAAAATCACCAACATTATTGTTTTGTGTTTGTACAAACACAAACAACAAAAATTAAACTTCAAAAACTCAACAAACACCAACAAATCGAATCAACAATTCGACAACAAGAACTACAAAAAATTATATTTCACACCGAAAAGAGTAGAGAAGAAATGTCAGAAGTTAGGGTTTTCTTTAGTTCGCATTTCAAATTTAAGCAAGAAATATTGAAATTGTTAACCAATACTAGAAGAGAAGTTGGCTCAAGTTCCTCTTTTTCTTCATAACTAAAAAGACATAATTTTTTACCTGTCAAAGAAGAAATGGGACGACGAAGAACTCGAAGTTGTTGTCGTCAGAGGACACTATTTTAACGTCGATTGACGGTTGAAAGTCGAAAAGGAACTCGCGCAACTATTTGTCGCCAGAGGTTGAAGTCGTCGGGAATTGAAGGGAGAAATTTTGCAGAACTGTTGGTTGGGAGAGAGTTGAGAGAAACTGTCGAGAAAGAGGAGAGGGGTGTAGGTTGATTTGTATTTTTGAGAAGATTAGAAAGTTTTGAAAATATTAATCAAGTCCACAATTTACTTAATCAAGTTTCCTAATTATGTTTGACCCTTTAAGTTGGTCAATATCACCAATCCTTCATTCAAGACTAGATTAATTTCCTCAGAGGTTGGGTTATTTTATTAATTCAATTAAATAATACACCATACAATGAACTATGAAATCATAAAAGGATGTGAAAATTAATTTCAAATATATATATACATTCAAGTAAAGTCTGTTTTGAAGTTTTTTTTGTGTTCTATACATATATTATTTAATAATATATTAATCATAATATTTAAGTAAAACGCAAAAGTAATTTGGTAAAGATGAATGGTGAATAGGGCGAGGCGGGATGATTGAGAGACACATCCACATAAACCTGTAATTTTTAAGACTCTGCTCCACATGTCAAATTATTTCATGTATATTTTCAATCTGTTCGCCTCATCCCACATAATTTTTCTAAACTAAGTTTAATATTGAAAATAATAAACATCAGCTTATAAGAGATATTTTCTTTAATTTTCTTTTCTTTTCTTTATTGTTTTAGAACTCCAAAATAATGTCTGGGTTCTTGGAGTTGAAATATATAACTTGTCTTATTACATTATATATTTTCTTCGGTATCAAATATGTGCAACGTACACTTGAAAGATTTTTAATTTTTATCAAATAACAAAATTATCCTTTTTCCCATGTGCATTGCCATGAATGAAAGCATATAGACTTTACGAATTTTAGATTTTAATTTTAATTTAAAAGACTAGAATCCCCGATTCGTTGGTCGATTTTCTTAAAAATATACTTTCTCCGTCCCATTTTATCCGTTTCAAATTTTTTAATTTGATGTCTCCTTTTACTTGTCCTTTTTTTACTTATCAAGATAAGACAAAAAAAAAATTCCATTATACCCTTAGTGTAATTGATTACTCCTTGTTATTAGTCATCCATCAATATTGGAACTAATAACAAGACACAATTAAGAGGGACAAAATGATAATATTATATTACCAATTATTGTTTTCTTAATAGTTGTATCATCCCAATTTGGGACGGAGGGAGTATGTGAATTCGCTCTTTTGCATCCCTGCAAAGCTTAAACTTGCACCACGTTGCAAACATTGTAATTCATTCCGTTCCGCCTCGTCTTGTTGCCATCCCTATGGTTAAAACCTTATATTCTTATTGTTGCCTTTTGAAAATTCATATACCGTGTTTGTTTGAAAAGCCTTCGTCAACTTTTATTATCTATTTAAATGAAATTATTATTTGTCTTTTTAATCTTGAAATATTTAAATAAAAATTTTAATAAAAGAATTTCATATGTTTTCTAGGATTCATCCGGAATCTAGCATGAGTTCATCATATATTATTTTAATACGTATTTAGATCATTTAAGTTGTTAACTATTGTAATTTATAATATTTTTTATGTAATTTTCAAATTAATATACGTTACTTTTCTTGTCCAAATTATTGTGGCACTGATAGTCAATTATATTTTAAAAATAATTTAAGTTTTTAATTATTGTGATTTATAATACTTTTCTTCTATTCCGGTTTCAGTGACACTAATATAATTTCAAGAGTCGACCAAATATTTTATATCTCTTAAATTTTTTAAGTTGTTAATTATTGTGATTTCTAGTATTTTTCATGTAATTTTTTTGAAATATATAACATATTAAATTATTTTTAGATATTTTAAGTTGTTAACAATTGTAGTTTATAATACTTTTTATGTAATTTTTGAATAATATATGCTACTCTTCTTGTCCAAAATTTTGTGTCGACAACAGCCAGTTATATTTTTTAAATAATTTAAATTTTTTATCATTGTGATTTATAATATTTTTTCTATCTCAACTTATGTGGCACAATGCTTAAATGACTATAATAATTAATTAGGGTTGATATAGTAAAATCACAACTGAAGCAGCTCAAGTAGAAATCAATCAATTTTTAAATTTTTTTTGTTAATTATTTTTATTTACGGTACTTTTTATTTCATTGTCAAATAATATATGTTGCTTTATATCTTCTTCTATCCTGTCCCAATTTATGTGGCACTAATATAATTTTAATAATCAATCAAATATTTTATGTTGACATATCATTTTGTTATTCTTATTTTTATAATACATAAATGACTTATAATAAGGAGTGATATAGAAAAATCGTTGTTTGAAAGACGAAAATTTAATTTATAACATTAAGAGTTAATTTTGTATTTTATGTCTATTTTATTTTTTATTAAATATTATTTATTTTCTTAATACCTAGATGACTCATAATAATTAATTAAGAGCGATTGATTATGTTATTACTATAAAAATTAATATAATTTTATCATATCCAATAGTAATTATCGATAATTCACCGGAATAGTATATTAATTAAATACGGGATGCAATATTTGCATATGCAAAATATGATATTATTAAACATTATTGGATAGTGCATTATATTTATCTTTCACAATAATAAAATTTTACTATATATTTTTCTTTATTTCTTTTTAACTTGATACATATTGACCCAACACAAATTTTAAGAAAATATTCATTAGAAATTTATTTTATTAAATTAAATTTATTGATTTTGTACTTTAAAAATTTAAAGTTAAGTTTAAATATTAGCATTTCTATATAAGAAAAAAAATATTTTAAAAATTTAAATTTACTAAAATAAATAAATAAATAAAAAGATTATTTTTTATATAAAAGTCAATTTAAATAATAAAATTGATTTACTTTAAATATTTAGTTGCAATTAATTAAGATAATTTTTTATTTTTTCATGATTATGCTGCACCGATAAAATTTTGAGAGTTGAATAGAACTTTTATCTATTTTTAAAAAAGTATTTTAACTTGTTAATTATTTTGATTTATAATAATTTTTACATAATTATCAAATAATATATTTACTCATTGTGTCCCAATTTATGTGGCTTTGATACAATTTTTAGAGTCAACTAAAATTTTTATATATTTTTTAAATATTTTAAGTTGTTAATTATTATGATTTGCAGTACTTTTTATTTTATCTCAATTTATGTGGCATTGCTAAAATAATGAGAGTCAATAAATTTTTTATATGTCTTTTAAATATTTTAAGTTATCAATTATTGTGATTTGTGGTAACAAATTAGTTTTGAATATGATAACCAATTAAATAAATAAAAAAATTTTACTTTCAATATGTAGTTATAGTTAATTAATATAAATTAATAGAATATATTAAATATTTAAATCATTATGATGAAACAATGAAATTATTATATATTGGGGCATGATATGTAATTAAGTGGGAGTAGAGGAGTTCTTTGGTAAGAGTCAATAAAATTTCTATATGTCTTTTAAATATTTTAAGTTATTAATTATTGTAATTTGTGGTAACAAATTAGTTTTGAACATGATAGACAATTAAATAATTAAATTTTTTTTACTTCCAATATGTAGTTATAGTTAATTAATATAAATTTATAAAATATATTAAATATTTAAATCATTATTATAAAAAATAAAATCATTATATATTGGACATGGTATATAATAAGTCGAAGTAATTGAGTTTTTTTGATAATTGTAAGAGATGGTGGAAACCACCTCTTCTATATAATAGAAATACTCATGGTTCGTAATTCAAATGCTAGAGTAATCAAATTCTTTGCCTTTACTTTCTAGCTTGATTTATAATTTTTATTTTGATAATTTCAAGAATATATTTCATTTTTTAAATAACTTGTATCCTTTTAATTAATTATAATTATATAATGCAACTATCATCGAGATACATCACAAACAAATCTTTATTTTTTGATAAAAAAAAATAAAAAATCTTTGTAAGAAATTTTATTTATGTACCTTAAAAATAACTAAATTTTTGGAGAGTGCCCATAGTTTTTTTCTTTTTGAAGTATATATATATCCTTATTTTCTTAAAGAGTAATAGATTTGTGGTATTATATTGCAAAAAACTAGGAAATATGTTATCAACACAATAACATACCCATTGCACTCCCAAAAGGTGAGTTCTGAAGAAGGTAAAATGTACGCAGTACATGTCACTATCCCAAACGAATTAAAAAATATATTATCATATATTTTATTTATAAAATAATAAAAATAAAATAAACCAAAATTTTGATAAAAATCAAAGTAATGAAAACCCTCTAATTAGTTTGATTTGATTCTAACATTTAAAATAATGCTAAATTGATTTAGTTTCTTTTAATGAAAAATCGACCACTATCAAAATAATAATCCGCCACTAGAAATATTGACTTTCACTCTGTGACGAATGAAAATATTAAAAGTAATAAGACTTTGGCCATTTTCTATAACATAATAATAAAATTTTAAAAAACATTGCTTTTGAATAAGAATAAAAATAACTTGAAATAAGAGAGAGACAGGAAAAGAGCAAGGCAGCTACAAGATTTTGGCCATCTTTTACAAGTGGGACCTAAATGCCATTTGGCAAAGCATGAAAGGGCCTCACACAACTATTGTCTGCCATGTAATATGTGAGTCTCACACAAAATAAAACTTTTCTTGTTTTTCTGGTAGATTTAACATTATTCTCTTGTTAATTGTTATATTTTCTTCACTTTTTTCCTTTTTCTTTGTATCTAGATTTGCTACACTTGAGTTGAAGGTCTTTTGAAAATAACTTCTCTACCTCTCCAAGATAGTGGTAAGATCTACGTACATTTTACTCTCTCCACACCTCACTTGTGAGATTTTATTGGATATGTTGTTGTAGTACTAGTATATCATAGAATACTTTTCATTAAATTATTGTATTGACAAATTACTATTCTAATATAGTAGTTTTCTAAAAATATTTTTTTAGGTAACTAAGTTTTGTATTAATCAGCTGAATAAACAATACAAAATAGCGAACAACCACTGTTAGCTAAGTCTTAAATCATAACCACAATCCAACCTACTCTCTACTATCACTATCAGCTATCCCTAGACATAAAAGCATTACGGCATCCACGTCTACACTATAGTGCTACATTTGGGGTTAGCTCTAACATTATATACATAAGCAACCTTCCTTGCAATCATCTGAGCTTTCATTTGTTTGTTTTCAAAAACTCTCTGATTTCTTCCCATCCGTATTGCATACACAGCTGCTACTTAGATCATTCTAAATATTTGTGCACTTAGAGTTTTCCCTTTTGCACTATTGATCAACCACTGCAAATGCTTTTCCCAATCCTTATTTCTATGAATATGCATCTTCATTCAGATTGATAGTCTATTCCAGACTTGCTTGGCGAAGCCACGATGCACAAAAACATGGTCTCTACTTTCAACTTCAGCCTGACACAGCACATACGTTGCATTAATATCCAATCTGCTGTGAATTAATCTGATCTTGCGAGCAGCCTAGAATTCAAAAGAAGCCATAATGTAAATAAGGTTTTAAGTCTCACTGTATTGGCAAACATAAAGCATTGCCATGACACTCTATTCTCTTGTCTAATCAACTTTTAATATACCTGCCTTATCATGGCTCTTTGAGTTGTCACAATATATTGAGTTTGACTCTATATCCTTCTAGCCTCATAGATTTTTCTAATACTCCAGCAAGAATGTTTTGGAATGACCATGCTTTGAGGATCTTGAGATTTGATATAGTAGGCATGTATCCATCTTATCCAAAGTCTATCATGTTTATGCATAAGATCCCGGTACACCTTGGCTATAGCAGCTTATTCTATATTTATATATTAACAATGTTGAAACCTCCAATAGACTTAGGAGTACATATTCTACTCCAAGCTACTAATGCTCTCTTGGTAATAGTATTGGTCCTAGATCAGATATAACTTCTGCAATATGCTTCAATAGTTTGGATGACTTGACTTGGCAACATAAACATTTGAGCCAAATAAGATTAAGGCTCCATTTGTTTTTTTTTTTAAATTCAGACGTCTGAATCTGAATGCACATCTGAATGATTAAGATGTTGTCTCTAGATCTGAAAACTGAATGATTAAGACTGTTTGTTTTTCAACATCTAAATTTGTAAAAAAATTTACTTGTATACATAATAAAATAAAAAATAAAATTCAAATAAAAAATTAATTATATATTAAAAAGGTATGTAATTTAACACAATAAAATTATTAGTATTTGATTGAGAAAAAACATTTATGTTTGTTAGTGATAGTGGAGATGGCTTATAATGGTGGTTGCGGTGACAATGATTGATGTTAGTGATTAATATTGTTGGTGGTGATAATTGTGATGGTTGGTATTCTAGTGACTGTTATGATGGTGGTAATTGATGGTGGTGGTGGTTGTTGTGATGTGACGTTGCTTGATGTTAGTAGTTTAAGGTGTTGATTGTGTTGGCTAAAACATGAATGCATAATGATTGACGATGTGTTGGTGCTAGTTGGAGATTTTATTTGTTATGATGTGGAGATGGTTGTTAGTAGAGATAAATTGTAGCGATGGTACTAGTTGAAGTAGCAGTAGAGGTGGAATTACTAGTGACAGTGTTGGTGGCGGTCAAAGAATGTGTAGAGGTTGTGATGTATTAGTGGTGGTGCTAGTTGTGATAGATGAGTTGGTTGGTAGTAGGGATTGGCCGCTAGTGGTTGTTGATTGTGTTATTGTTGACGGCTGTGGTGGTGGTGAATATAATTAAAATAAAAGAGGTAGTAGGTGTGGTAGCTGTTGACAATTGTGGTTGGTAGAGGTATTTTTTATCGATGGTGATTGTGATGGTGGAGGTGGTTGGTGGTGATGGGTGTTGGTTGACAATGGTGACGGTGGCAGAGGTGGTTAGTGGTGGAAACTGCTGATTATGAATAGAGTGGTGAATATTATCCAACACCAGAATATCCCTTCAGACCTATTAAGACTTGGTTCTAGATCTGAATGATTAAGACCTATTCAGACCTATAAAGAGTTAAAACCTTAATAAAAAATAAATGCACTTAATGGTCTGAAGTCTGAACCATTCAGATTCAGACCTCCATTAAGTGCAAACAAATGAGGCCTAAATGTCAAACAAGACTGTCTGAACTAGTTGTACTCTACCAACATATGAGAGTTTCTTGGCAGTACAAGATGTAATTCTCTTCACAATATTCTTGGTCAATAATGTTTGCCACTGTAGCAAGGTTAAAGTTTTAGTTGATAAAGTAATGCCCCAAATATTTAAGAGAAAGTGCACCTTTTACAAAAACAAGCAGCTGAATAATATCATCTTTAACGGTCCGAGATACACATCCAAAGTATACACAACACTTATCAAGATTGGAATTCAAATCAAATGCTAAGAAAAATTGAATAAAGATTCTATGTAACGCATTAACAGAATTCACATCACATCTGGCAAACATTAGTAGATTATCATATAGCTTAAATGAGTAAGTACCACCTTAGCACATGTTGAATGATATTTAAACACCCTATCCTGCTTTAGCTCTATCAAAATACCTACTCAAATATTCTATGGCAAGGGAGGAGAGATAAGGAGACATAGGATCTCCTTTTCTCAACTCCTTGCTGGCATTAAAGGGTTATGCATACTCCCCATGTACACCTATTGAGTAGCTGACTCTTTGCACACATTCCATTACCCACCCCAAAAATTTTGCAGGAATCCTACATAATCCATGACCTGTCGTAAGTATATCAGTTCTACACTATCATAAGACTTCTAGAGATCAACCTTTAACATATACCTGGCTGAGATACGTTTTCTACTATAAGCATAAACAAGTTCATTGGCCAAAAGGATAGTATAGCTATCTTTCTTTCTGGGATGAACCCTGATTAGGCTTCATTAACAATATCTTCTATAACCTATTGCAATGTTGCTGCTAAAACTTTAGAGATCAACTTGTATAATATTGTACAATAGGCAATAGGTCTGTATTCTTTCACATTTTTAGGACTAGCAATTATAGGGAGTAAAGTAACCACAGTACAGTTAATAGGTCTATACATTTTACCTGTATGAAAGAATTCTTTCATAGCATCTATTAGTTGCTTCTTTATCACTGGTAAAGTAGTTTTGAAAAATATGGTATTATAACCATGGTGCTTTGTCAAACCCTATAGCCATCAGCCCCTCCAAAATTTTACTTTCTATTACTTCAGCAACTAAGAACAAATATTGATCATGATTTAGTATAGATCCGATTTTTATAATTTGCCCATCTTCAATAGGTAGGGTAGTAGCAGCAGTACCCATAAGTCTTTTTTGTAAAATTATACAAATTCATCTTTAATAGCCATAGGATCAATCACATGTTACTTGTAAGAGAAGTGATGCTCTGAGTCTGCTTTTTATGTTCCCTTTCTTTCATGAATGCAACAACGTATTTAGTATTGGCATCCCCTAAGGTAAGCCAATTTACTATGACACTCTCTTCAATTAAGGACTATTTCTCCAGATTAATCAGTATCTTCTATTCTTTCTATATTAAAGCTTCAGATGCAAATTTCTCTTTTTTGTTTGTGCTTTTTGCAGTTTACTTTTGTGTGTACTGATCTTCAAGGATAGAAAGACTACAGTGTATCATAATTGCTTAACCTTATATATACTTAGAAATATAAAAATTATAGATATTAAGAGAATAATATTAAAAAAAATATTAGACTATTGAATTGAAATTATAAATTGGATAGAACAACTATACCTAGATAATTACCTAGATGGATATTATTCAGACTAAAATGTTAGAATATATTAGAAAAATAAGAGAAAACCAAAGTGACATAAATGAAGAAATTAATTATCGAAACTGACTCAAAGAAATAATGAAAAATCTTAAAGAAAAATAGATCCATTAGATCTATTAGCCAATTGGTATTAATAGATCCATTAGATCTATTATATAATGGATCCATTATTAGTAAATAATGGACTATGTTTACTACTTTTGTAACTTTTTGATAGATTAGCTTTTCTAGGCTTTTTGACTTTTTAGCCAAAAGCATTTATGATTTTGCTTTATAGTTAGCTATTAAGTCTTTATGTAAAGACTAAATTTTTCTCCTTTTCCACTTTGTTAATAAACTTCTTAACATGCTATTTTTTGAATAATTCTACTATAAAGCAACTAACATGAACTGGTATCAGAGCCTATGTTGATTAAAGTTACAGAAGTAGTATATATTTGGAGTTATTTAGATATATTGGTAGTAGTATATATTTGGAATTATTTGATATATTTATTAGATTTAGATATTCACCAAAATATTAATTACTTAAATGAATAACGTACAAAAATTACAAAAATATAAAGAATTAAAACAAATAATATCTGAAAAACGTAAAGAATTAAAAATAAGGATAAAAAGAATGTAAGTTTAAAAGATATAATCCAAAGGATGAATATAATAAATGGACACCAAAACAAATAACTAATTATAACTTTTTAGATTTATTGTCACACTCCTACAATTGGTATCAGAGCCTATGTTGATTAAAGTTGTGGAAGTAGTATGATCCATTAGATCTATTAAAGTGATCCGCACCTTATCCGCACCCTCTACAATTAAGGCAAGCCTTCATGCGTTGAAGCAAACACTCTTCGCACTTATTATAAATTGAAATTTTTGGTTTAGATCTATTTTAGTAATCCGTACCCCCCTACAATTGGTATCAGAGCCTATGTTGATTAAAGTTGCGAAAGTAATATATATTTGGAGTTATTTAGATATACTGGTAGTAGTATATATTTGGAGTTATTTGATATATTTATTAGATTTAGATATTCACCAAAATATTAATAACTTAAATGAATAACATACAAAAATTACAAAAATATAAAGAATTCAAACAAATAATATCTGAAAAATGTAAAGAATTAAAAATAAGGATAGAAAGACTACAGTATAACATAATTGTTGGAGTTAGTAAAAGTTCAATAAATGCACAAAAAAAAGAAATATCAAATTTAGAATCAACCATAGATAGTCTAGAATATACATACCAACATGATCTATTAACAATTAAATAAAAATGAACAAAGAAGAATTTATAATAGATGAAAAAATATATGAAAATCATGAAGGATTAAAAATAAAAATAGTATTTTCTAATCTTGGAAGAAGGTATAAGAAAATAGGTGAACATTTATATTTAATGTTAGAAAAAAAAGAATTAAAATTAGAAGATAAGTTGACAGTCATGGTAAGAATAGAAAGAGAAAACGAAGAGATAGACAGAAGAAAGGAAATAGATAAAATAAAACAACAAACCACAGAAGAAATACGAAAAATAGAAGAAACTAAAAATAGTAGGATTGTTGAATTAGAAAAAGAACAGAAATGCTAAAAGATTTATATGAAAAGAGATTGAAAAAAAAAAGACAAAGAACCAAAATTATTAATTGAGATAAATCAATTTCAAGAAAAATTAGAAATAAAAAATAAAGAACCAAAAACCAGTAAATTAGAAATAAATACAATAGATGCTGAAGAAACAGATAATTATGATTCGGAAGATAGTGAAACATATACAGAAATTCTAGAAAACATAGGAAAACTAGAAATTAATAAAAAACAAGAAGTAATTAATAAAGAAAATCTAGAACTAATAAATACAGAAGTAAATACTCTAGATAAAAATATAATACCCAGTACATCAGAAATAAGAAAACCAACCTATAATTACAAAAGTAAGTCTAAAAGATATAATCTAAAGGATGAATATAATAAATGGACACCAAAATAAATAACTAATTATAACTTTTTAGATTTAGACTGTGTAATAGACACAAATAAAACAATACAACTATGGGTAGGATACATGTCAAAACAATTATTAGATAATAAAATCGATACAACAAACACACCAGAATATATAGAAAAAACATTAATAGGAACAGTAAAATTATGGTTTTTAAACCTAGCCGAAGTAAGTAAAAAAGTATTAAGATCTGATACAAAAATAGAAGGAACATCAACACCTACAAAAATATTACCAACAAAAATATTGAAAAAATATGAAATAGCTATAAGCAATGAATTTAGCAGTATGACAACAAAAGAAGCAGAACAAAATAAAGAAAAAGATACGAATAGGAATTTAATGTTAAAATTAGCAATATGTAATATGTACTATAACGATGAGTATACGTACGCATTTAAAGAATATTATTATAAAGGAACATATAATATAGAAGAAAGTAAAAAAAATAAGAAAATTATATTTTAGTAAATTACCTGAACCATTTAGCTCAGAAATAATAAAGAATTGGGATGAAGCAAAAATAGTAGATACCCTAGGAGCAAGAATAAAATTTTTACAACAATGCTATAGAAATCTATGTGAAAAATATAGATAAGAAATAAAAATGGAAAAAACATTAATAAGAAATTTAGCATGTTGTAAAGATAAAATAGCACCTCAATTTGGATGTGAAGAAAGATATTATAAGAAAAGAAAAAGACATAAGAAATATAAGAAATACAAAAAATCAAAATATAAATATAAGAAACCAAGAAAAAGATATTATGTAAAAAATTATAAACATAAAAGACCATATAGAAAAAAGAAATCTATAAAAGAATGTACTTGTCATAATTGTGGAAATTAGGACATTTAGCTAGAGATTGTAAATTGCCAAAAAACCCAAAAAAATAAAAAAATATCATAAATAAAAATAGAAAATACAGAATATATGCAGATAGATTATATAGATTATGAATTAGAAAGTGAAGATAGCATATATGAAATTTCGGAGGATGAAACAGATAATGAAATAGATAGTGAATTAGATAAATCAAATGACTGAAGAAGATATAAAAATGAACCAAATAACTGAAGAAGATATAAAAATAATAACAAAGAAAAAATATTTAAATGAAGAAGGAACAGATCAAAAAATAATATTTGATAGTAATATATTTGACAAAATAAAAGGAAAAGAGTTAGACCTAAGTGTAGAAAAAATATTTAAAATACCAACAATAAAAAATATATTTAGCAGAAAAAAGGAAGAATACTACATAGTAAGTCAAAAGGAACATGTAATAGATTGTAGATATGCAAAAGGAAGAGCTAGCATAACACTAGTAACAAAAAGAATAATTAATAAAGAAATAAACGATATAAAAAGTAAAGACCCAATAAAATATGTACACCTTGGAGGAACAGAGATATTAATAAAAGCATGTTTTAGAGAAGGAATAGATACACCAACAGAATTATATTTAGCAGATGATAGAATTATAAAACCTATAGAAAAAAGTATAATAACAGCCATAAAAGGAAATTTAATATACCAAAAATTTAAATTTATAATAAGTGTGAATTATTCAGTAGCAATAACAGATAAAAATATAGATAAATCATTAGTATTATATTGGAAAATATCAGGAATAGAACTAACCCCACGAAGTAAAATATTTACAGCAAGATGTAAAAATCTATATGTACTAACAACAAAACATAAAATAACAGAAAAAAATAAAATTAATAAAATACAAATAGAAAGTCCTTTTGAAGAATTCGTAAAAAAAATTGATAATAATGACTATAGTTACAAAAATATAGATATAGAAGAAGATTCAGAAATAATAAATGATAAGATAAGTACATAAAAAAGAATAGCTCACGAAAAAACAGAATCATCAAGTTCATCAAAAAGAACAAGTTATGAAACAACTTCAACAGTTAATTTAAATCAATATTATATAACGGGAACAATAAATGAAAAAGAATATTTAATACTCCTAAGCACAGGACAAGAAGAAAATTATATAGCAAAATATCTAGTAAAAAATGAAGAAATAAAATCTAATAGTAATATATTCCCAGATTTACCAAGGAGCCTAATAGACATTAAGGATACGGCAGAAGAAGAAAAAATAATAGGAATTAGAAAAATAAAAATAAAATTTGAAATAAAGGAAGAAATGCAAAAGACAGATATAATATTAGGAATAAAATGGTTAGAACAAGTAATATCATACAATATAGAACATACACAATTATCTATAATGTATAATAAAGAAAGATTATTCATAAAAAGAACTTTAACAAGATATGAAAATATATGTGCTTGTAAAAATAATAGTAGAAGGATATTATAATAGATATTATACACCTATGATAGATACAGGAGCAGAAGCAAACTTATGTAGATATAACTGTTTACCAGAAAATAAATGGGATAAATTAAAAACACCAATAGTAGTCAAAGGATTTAATAATGAACGAAGTTTAATTACATATAAAGCTAAAAGTGTAAAAATACAAATATGGGATAAAATAATAACAATAGAAGAAATCTATAATTATGAACTAACATCAAAAGATATGCTAGGAATGTCATTTTTAGATAAATTATACCCACATATAATAACTAAAACAGATTGGTGGTTTACAACACCATGTAAACAAAAAGTAAGAGCAAAAAGAGTTATTAATAAAACAAGAAAGAAAACTGATTTGATAGAAGGAAGTGAAAAAATTACATAAAAGTTAGAAAATATAAAAAATACTGAAGACACAATAGAACTAATCGTATTTTCGATAAATAAAAAAGAAATAACTATATTTTCAAAAGATAAGGTAGAAATAATAAAGAAAAATTAAGACAATTATATAGTGAAGATCCATTAAAAAGATGGAAAAAACATAAAACTACTATAAAAATTGAATTAATAGATAAAAATAGCATAATAACTCAAAAACCATTAACATATAATTTGGACGATTTAAAAGAATTTAAAATGCATATAGATGAATTATTAGACAAACAATATATACAAAGAAGTAATAGTAAACATAATAGTCCAGCATTTATAGTAAATAAACATAGTGAACAAAAAAGAGGTAAAAGTAGAATGGTTATTGATTATAGAAATTTAAATGCAAAAACTATGACATATAATTATCCAATACCAAATAAGATATTAAAAATAAGACAAATACAAGGATATAACTATTTTAGTAAATTTGACTGTAAATCAGGATTTTACCACTTAAAGTTAGAAGAAGAATCTAAGGAATTAACTGCATTTACAGTATCACAAGAATTTTATGAATGGAACGTATTACCATTTGGATATAAAAATGCACCAGGTAGATATCAACACTTTATGGATAGTTATTTTAAACAATTATCTAATTGTATAGTATACATAGATGATATATTATTATATACAAAAACCAAAGATGAACATTTAAAATTATTAGAACAATTACAGATATAATAGAAAAATCATAAATAAGTTTAAGTGAAAAGAAAGTCAAAATTATGAAAAATAAGATAGAATTTTTAGGAATACAAATAGATAAAAGTGGAGTAAAAATGCAACAATATATAGTACAAAAAATAATAAATTTAAAAGAAGAATTAGATACAAAAAAGAAATTACAATCGTTCTTAGGATTAGTAAAACAAGTAAGAGAATATATACCAAAATTAGCAGAAAATCTAAAACCATTACAAAAAAAATTAAAAAAGGATATCGAATATAATTACAACGACGAAGATAAAAAAACAAGTCTAGAAAATAAAAATACTTTGTAAAGAGTTACCAAAATTACAATTCCCAGATGAAAATAAAAAATTTACATATATAGTAGAAGCAGATGCAAGTGAATATAGTTATGGAGGAGTACTTAAATACAAATATGAAAATGAAAAAATAGAACATCATTGTAGATATTATTCAGGAACAAAAAATGAAATGGAAATAAAATGGGAAATAAATAGAAAAGAATTATGTTCATTATATAAATACCTATTAGCATTTGAACCATATATTGTATATAACAAATTTATTGTAATAACAGATAACACACAGGTACGATGGTGGCTAACGAGAAAAATACAGAACTCAGTTACGACGAAGGAAATTCGGAGACTACTATTAAATATACTGAATTTTACATTTACGATTGAAGTGATCAATACTAACAAAAATGTCATTGCAGATTACTTATCAAGACAAAGCTTCTCAAACTGATTTATCAATGGAAGAGGTTGATGCCAAAGATACCCAGACAGATTTATTACTTCAAATGTTTGAGCAAATGAAGTTATTACAAGAAAGAGTTATTACACTAACTACTGAAGTTACAAACGTAAAAGTGCAGGTTGGACACTATAAAAAATAAGATACTGTGCAGGAAGAGCACATTAAAAAACTAGACCTAGAAGGTGATGCTGAGAAACACCTAAAAACTCAAATTACTAATAAAATTACAGTTACAGCTGCAGGCGCAGGAGATATATCTAAAGGAAAAAATATAGTCACTTAAAATAAACCTGAAATACCAAAGAAAAAGAATTACAACCTCAACCAGATATTTTCAAAACCATATACACCAAATATACAAAGATCAAAATCATTTGCACCTCCCCAAATACATACATATTCTGAATCACTTAACCAAGAAAAATAGACATACAACTATGTTGCCCGAAAATACATTGAAAATATATACACCTTACAAACCATGTTAAATACCAAATCTATTCAACGTGAAGAACTAGACACACAACAAAAAGGATATATTATCCAAAAATGCCAGAATTACAATAAACTTATTGTTTTTCCAGGTACAAGATCGAATTTAATCAAATCATGTTACTATTATGGATTATTATCTACAGTTTACACAACTACTGGAGAAGAGTTAGAAGGAATTCCAGATATTCACAATGGATTTATGATCTACAAGAGAATTACTAATGGACAATTATTCTATGTTCGATTTTATTCCGCCCCAGCCGCAATATTATTTGATGAAGTTAAATAGATTATTACAGTAATCCAGATAGGTATGACCAGAGATTGTATTATTCTAGAAGAGATATGTGAACAAGACGAGATACCAAAGACACAAATACCAGGATTTTACCGCAACAAAAAAGTTATTGGACTTAGTAATATATTATCAGAATTACTTAATAATTTTTCAAATCAGAAACCCATTTGGATATATAGCTCGAGGAATTAAACATTGGTTTATTCAACTTGTAAAGAAGTTAGAAACCAAGACATGGAAGAACTTAGAAAATGGGGATTAATACTCCTCAGACCAGAAGAACAACCATTAACGAGATCTATCAAAAAAGAAATTATTTCAGAAGAAGCTATGGAACAATTTTGTGAAAAAGTTGGCCAAAAATACAATGATCACATATGTAGCAGATGTAGTGGCATACACAACTTTATTCCAGATGTGATGCTACACAAACAAGAAGATAGAAAGCAGCAGATACGACAAAAAAGAGATCGCTACGGAACAAAATAATGGAGATAAAAGACAAGCTATTAAAATGTGAAAGCGACATGTAACAAACTTTCACAATTTTCTTACGTAAAATCTATTGTATAAAGTTTGTAAAGACTTTTTAATAGGTTAGTTTTTCTAGGCCTTTTGACTTTTTAGCCAAAAGCATTTATGATTTTGTTTTATAGTTAGCTATTAAGTCTTTATGTAAATACTTTCTTGTAAATTAGGTTAGAGAAATAATTTTTGAAGACTTTTGTAAATAATTAGGTAGAATACATGTAAAAAGAAATTAGGAAAACTTTTGTAAAGTTTCTCATTATAAATGAAAGGCATCGAAGGCAAGTCTTCATGAGTTGAAGCAAACACTTTCTTTCACAACAAACTTTTAAATATTTATTAAAAAATAGGTATATTTCAATGGAAAAATCTATGGAGGAACAAAGCTTAGAATAATCAGACCTACCAGAACAGGTATATTCATTTACTATTATGAATAGCTAAATTCATAAATTTCTAACAATCATGATATGATAAAATAAGTTCATGTTAGTTGCTTTATAGTAGAATTATTCAAAAAATAGCATGTTAAGAAGTTTATTAGCAAAGTGGAAAAGGAGAAAAATCCTTAAGAACTATGTCATCCTAAAGGTGAAACCGGTGAGGCAAGAAAGCCGTGATAGGGGAATAGCCAGAGTAGAGACGCTATTTAAGGGAAAAGTATCAAGACTACCATGCTAATAGTGACCGAAGAATATGTTATTTAAGAATAATGTAGTATATAGTAATCTAAAGTGATCATATTTTGTTATGTGTATGATTGAAGGGAATATTTTGAAAAAGCATCATATGAAAAATGAATACTTATTTATCTGACGAAATGGTAGATAAATTTAAAATACTTGTTTTACATGTACTTAAGGATATAGAAATTACAGATATAAGAAAATTCATATTAGAAAAAATATTTGATAAATATTTTATGACTAGAGTAAATTATATACCACACTTACCTAACTACTCTTATAAATGCTTATATACCAAACCTACATATCAACCATGATAAATTATGTATATTTAGAATTTTAAAAAATGAATATGAAAAATATACAATGAACAGAAAAACAAATGAAAACAAATTTAGATGAATATATGAGGACTAAAGATATAAAATATATATACAATTTCTCAGTAAAAATATAGAAGAATTAATGAGATTAAAACAAAAAACTAAAAAATATTATAATCAAGTATTTAACCAATTTTAAATGACAGATAATCTTAAAGTATTAATCTTATATATACTTAGAAATATAGAAATTATAGATATTAAGAGAATAATATTAGAAAAAATATTAGAATATGAAATTTAAATTATAAATTGGATAGAACAACTATACCTAGATAATTACCCAGATGGATATTATTCAGACTAAAATGTTAGAATATATTAGAAAAATTAGAGAAAACCAAAGTGACCTATATGAAGAAATTAATTATAGAAACCGACTCAAAGAAATAATGAAAAATCTAAAAGAAAAATTAATATGGATAAAAGAAACCTTAGAAAATTTAGAAAAAAGTACAGATAAAAGTTTATATAACATAAAAAACTCATTAAGAGAAGAAGAAAGAGAGATAATTAATAGTATTAATAACCTTAATTCAGATATAAATAATAGTACAATTAGAATAAAATATTACATAGAAACTAGTAAACAAGCAACTACTTTAGAATAAAATGATAAACTATGAGTATTTAAAATATTGGAGACAAGATACGGAAGAAATAAGATTAGAAGAAATGCTTATGAAAGAGAATTTAATCAAATATTTTAGAACAAAAGATATAGAATATTTAGAATACCTCAAAAATAATATAGAAGAATTACAAATTAAGAGAAAAAACTAAAGAATACTACAGTAAAACATTTAATCAAATACCAGTTAATCACCCCCCAAGATATGAACAATAAACTAAAAATAAAAATATTTAGAGAAGTTAAGAAATATCCACGCATAAATAATATGGGTCATCTGTTTCTACATACGGGTCATATGTTGCAACAGACGAGTTATCTATTGCAACAGATGAGTTATCTGTTGCAACAGATGAGTAATCTGTTATAACAGATGAGTAATATGTTTGGAACAACACAAAATAACTCCTCCCACAAACCCAACAGACAACCAATATATTTCAAAACTCTTGCTATTGCTACTGAATTCAAAATTGCTCCTTACATCCAATTGTCGATATGTTTGTTGAGAAGAAAAAATAGACAGAAACATAAATTTTTCATTAAACAAAAATAAAATACATTAGGTAGATAGTTGAAATATAAATAAAAATAAAATACACACACTAAAAGAAAAAATACAACCTAATTATTATTATTATTATTATTATTATCATCATCATTACTATTATTGTCAGCCCACCAATCATTAATCGAAAGCAGCAGGGTCCTCCTCAGCCTACGAATCTCTCGGAGCATCCTTGCTCTCACGGCACCCAACTCCCACTACAGGTCATGAACCTGCCTCCGAAGTTCCTACACGGCATCTTGCAGAAAGCAACGTCCCAAATAGGATCAGCCATATCTAGAACATGCATAAATTGACAAAAAAAGAGTAAAAATACAAGTGAATAAAAAAGTCTAAATGTAATACAACGTATACTACCAATTGGGTATATTTACACAAAAAGCAAGAAAAAAACTTACCTGAGACAGGAAAAAGGTATCTGGCATCTGGTCTTTGAAGAGAAAGTGATTGAAGTTGTAATATGAAAGAGAAAATGCAAGAAATAAATAGAGTGTAGTAGTAGAATGAACGAGTAAGGAGAGACCTATTTATAGAGGATTGAATTTGAATTAGCTAGGCAAAAAGGCGCGACTGTTCACCTCCATTTTATTAATTACATTCAAAAAAACTGGTGAATTCTTAATTACTATGAAAAGTTGTGACTTAATTAAATCAAGTTGCTGACTTTTTTATTATTGTGATAAGTTTTGACCTTTCAGCTTATTATTATTAATTAGTCCTTAAACTTAAATAACCTTTTTCTCAGCTAAATAATCGAAGACTTCTCACCTTTTCAATAACTATTTCTTTTAATAATAAAATAATAATTATTTTATTGAGTTGTGGCAACAGATTGTATATCTGTCGCATCAGCTAACCATCTGTTGCAACATATATACTATCTGTTGCAACAAATCTATAATCTGTTGCAACAGATAATCTATCTGTTGCTACATATAATCTATCTTTTTTAATAATAATAATCATTATATATACTTTCATTAATCCAAATTGGTGACCTTTTTTATTATTTATTATATAAATTAAAAAAGAGACTTAAAAACAAAAATGGTGAAAAGTCACTATTTGTCGCCTATTTAATATTAAGAGAAAATACCCTATTTCACCCTTGAAATTTACCCAAAATGGTTGAGACACACCTCAACTTAACGAGGGTCCTATTACCCCCCCTAAACTAATTAAAAGTATAATTTTGACACGCTCACATGTGCGCCTACGTGGATCCTTCAGTATGTTGTGCCACGTATATGCCACGTATGTGTTGTGTAGGCACTAAGGGTGTCAATATTATATTTTTAATTAGTTCGGGGTTAATAGGACCCCCTGTAAGTTGAGGTGTGTGTCAGCCGTTTTGGGTATAGTTCAAGGGTGAAATAGAGTATTTTCTCTAATATTAACGCCAATTATTCAAATTACATGACCATTTTTTACAGTTATAAATTGTGTTTATCAGTTATTTCCTTATTTTTTTCTGTGAAAAGAAATGACTTAGTTTAAATCAAGCTGGTGAGTTTTCAATTATTGTGACAAGTCATGACTTTTTAGATTATTATTATTAATTAGTTCTTAAATTTAAATAACCTTTTTCTTAATTAAATAGTTGAAGACTTCTCACCTTTTCAATAACTATTTCTTTTAATAAAATAATAACTATTTTTATTGAGTTGTGGCAACAGATTGTATGTCTATTGCATCAGATAACTCATCTGTTACAACAGATATACCATCTGTTGTAACAAATTGACCATCTATTGAAGAAGCTTTTTTTTATTTCTTCTTGCAACTGATTCATCATCCGTAAACGATGAGGAATTTGATTCATTAGTTGTTTTGAATGTGTGAGACAAAAATTCACGTCTATTTAATAGTAACATCAGTTATTAAAATTAAATAATTATTTTTTACGGTTATAAATTGTGTTTGTCAGTTATTTACTTATTATTTATTTACGAACCATTTTTCGTATTTAATAATCAAAAAGTCATGATTTTTCACTCTCTCAATAAAAATAACCTTTTTTATTAATAACCACCTGTTGCAACATATGATCCATCTGTCGCAATAGATTAACCATCCGTTGCCTCAAACGCTCAATTCCTACCTCCTACCATCGACATGTTGAGAATAATGAATAGACAGAATGAAAATTAACTATTAAATAAGAAATTAACATCCAAAGTAAAAAAAAACATAGATTTCTGAATCCATTATATACAAATATACAATAAACAAAGCATACACTAGGTTTCTCTTTTATGCAGATCCGACATAATAAAAGAAAATACATACGCTAAAAGAAAAAAACATAACCTAATTATTATTATTGCTATTATTATTATTTTCAACCATTCAATCATCATCCGGCAGCAACAGAGCCTCCTCAGCCTTGCTCTCATGTCGCCCACCTCCCACCAGAGTTCATGAATCTACTTTTCAAGTTTCCACAAGGAGTCATGCAAAATCAACTTATCCAAATTTGGTTCAGCCATATCTAGAAGTGGATTTATGTATAATTACATCCGTTAATTAAATAAACCTGGTGACTTTTTGAATATGCAAATTAAAAAATTGATCTAAATACAACATTTTATGTTTATTGTATTTTGGAAAGAAAAGAAAATTGCTTTAAAATAAATCTAATAGATGGGTAATATGTTGAAAAATATATTCTATCTGTTTGATAATTTACAACATATTGAGAGTCTGTTGCAACAGATGCATATATCTTTTTGATTATTTTCAATAGATAAGTCATATGTTGCAACAGATTGATCAACTATCGTAATAGATGTCTATAATTGTTCGATAATTTTAATAGATGTATCATCTTCTGCAATAAGTTAGTCATCTATTTATTCAACTTAAGCCATAGATGGGCTTGAAAGAATAAGGTGCATGTAGATGGATGGATCCACTTTCATGTGTGGGAGTTATATATTACTGATAAGATCATCGGGACAACATACATTAACTACAGTGATGTTTTGTGAATGCAGTTCTTAACCGATTAGACATTGATCATTCAAACAAGATCCTGCATTGTAAGTTAAGTTTGATAGGTTCAAATTGATAAGGCGGAGGGGCGCATGAAGATGGTGTTGATACCTTATTACGAATTAATGACGATTGTTGCTCATATTTATGTGTGTTAAATTTTGAGAAGAGATCACTATTTGGTCTCATTGCAAAGATCCAATAGCGATTGGACTTAACTTTAAGTGTGCATTAGACTCTGAGAAGGCCTTCGAAGCCTTGCACTACATCACATAAGAATGATAAAACAATAGAAATTCTTCAGGCCTAAATTTATATGGAAAAGTTGTTCGAAAAGATGGTTATACGCCAGAAGGAGCCGTAGGAGAATACCTATGAGGTAAAGGGGAGTTGATGAAAGACTATATCATCTGAGATCTAATTAAAGCAGAAACATAGGTTACCAAGGAGCTTCTAGCGAATCTGGCCGATGAAACTGAATTAAAACATCAAAAAATTGAATCAAGTGCAAATATAAAAGTGTATCCAGTTATGAAAATTTTTCTGTTGTCTCTCTCAAAGAAAAATAGTGCTGATGGACACTTTGCTAGGGAGCTACGACTAGGTAGCATGGTCGGGATGATAAACTACATAGAAAATAACAGAACACCAAGAAATCATCTTTGCAGACACCGAGGGTTGTAATTAGGTATAGTAAGTCAAGAAAACTTGCTCCAAGAACAGCTGCAGTTAAAATAAGGAATCAAGTGAAGGAGGCAATTTTTCAAATTTAAATTGCATCCCATGCCTTGTTATTTGTGGTTCCGATTAGGTCTACTTCTATTGACATGATTAGAATCACAAACAAGATTGAAAGGCAGATTGAGTATCATTACTTCCTTAGCAATATGGATATAATTGATTGTATTTTCATGCCTTAGCATTCTTTCAACATACCTTGGAGAAGATCAGAGGCTTGTTATAGTATGTGAATCCTGATAATTTTCAAGCTTTCCTCCAACTTGTTGATTTAGTATTCAAGTTTGTCATTGTCGTCTTTGAAGTTAGTATAGAGTTCTTGGTATTTTGTGAGCTCATTGGTGAGGAACACTTTCTTCAAAGTTGTGGCACAATAAAAGGCCTTCAGAAGGCTTCCAGAACACTTTTTTCAAAAGGCTTAAATGATACATGGAGGGTCACTATGTTTGTTTTAGGTCAACATGTTGATGCACACTCAAGAAGTGGGCCCAATAGTTGAATAACTTACTTTCTCGAGCATTGTTCAATGTATCTTGTTCAACTAACCTTCAAAAGATTTGATAGGTTAATGAATATGGAATTACGTAACGTTTAATCTAAACCAATTCCACTAATCCTATAGCCTAAATGCTAGGAGATAACTTATTCGACTCCAAACAACAGTAACAAACAATATAGATCAAATAAGGTACTACAATATTTATAAGGTACACCAATTTTATTTATTATCTATTTATAATATCTATTTGGATTCAAATACGTTATTTCCTAGCGTTTAGGCTATAGGATTATTGGAATCGGTTTAGATAAATCGTTACATAATTTTAGTGTTATTAACCTATCAAATAGTTCAAGGGTTTCATTAAACAAGCTGCAATGAACAACGCTCGACAAAGTGAGTTATTCAACTGTTTGGACCACTGCTTGAGTTTCCATCAACACGTTGACCTAAAACAAACCTAGCAACCCTCCATGTACCATTTAAGCCTTCTAAAGAAAGTGTTCTGGAAGCCTTCTGAAGGCCTTTTACAATGCCACAACTTTGAAGGAAGTGTTCCTCATTGACGAGATCACAAAAGACCAAGAACTCTATGCTAATCTCAAAGACGGCAATGACAAACTTGAATACCAAATCAGTAAGCTAGAGGCAAGCTTGAAAATTATTAGGATTCACATACTATAAGAAATCCCTGATCTTCTTCGAGATATATTGAAATCATGCTAAGTCAAGAAAACACAATCAATTATACCCATATGGCTGAGGAAGTAATAATACTCAATCTGCTTTTCATTCTTGTTTGTGGTTCTGATCAGGTAAATAGCAGTGGACCTAATAGAAACCATAAACAACAAGGCATGGGATGCAATTTAAAATTCAGAAATTGCCTTCTTCGCTTAGATTTCTATTTTAACTACAACTTTTCTTAGGGCAAGTTTTCTTAACTTACTGTACATCATTTCAACCCTCGATGCCCGCAAAGCTGCTTTCTTGGTATTCCATTATTTTCTATGTAGGTGATCATTCCAACCACTCTACCTAGTCACAGCTCCCTGAAATAGTACCCAGCTACACTATTTTTCTTTGAGAGAGATGACAGGCGGATTTTCATTTTTGGATACACTTTTATATTTACACTTGATTCAGATTTCTCATGTTTTAAGTCAATTTAATCAGCAATTTAATAAACCAGATTTGCTACAAATTCCCTTCTATCCTATGTTTTCTCTTCAATTAGTTCTTTGATGATATAATCTTCATCAACTCCTCTTTTTCCTCACAGGTATTCTCCTACCTTACCTTCTGGCGTATAATCAACATCCTGAGCAACCCAATAATTAAAACTTGGGCTAGGGCAATAACTATATTGATTTCTATGCTTGGTTGCAGTAGTGGGAGGCTTTAAAGGCCTTCTCAGAGTCCAATGCACCCTAAAAGTTAGTCCAATCGCTATTGAATCTTTTTACAATGCCACCAAAATTGATCCCTTCACAAAGCTTGACACTTAAACATGAGCAACAACCATCATTTAATCTTAACAGGGTATTGAAACCATATTCATGGTCCCTCATCCTTATCAGTTCGGACCTATCAAAATTAACTATAAAATTATAGATATCTTATTTGAATGATCAATGCCTGATCGGTAAAAAACAACATTCACAAAATCAGCGTACTCTATGTGTGTTTTCACGATAGCATGATCAGTAATACATACCTCCCACATATAAAGTGGTTTCATCTGCAAGAAGCTTATTCCTCTGAACCCATCTTTACTGTAGCCTTTTGTGTTGGTCGAGACAAAGTTGATCAATTTTTATTTCTTATATCTACAAACAAGAGAAAAATAATTGATATCAAACAAGAGAAGAACAAAAAGAACATTACTATTGATGTCTGCATAATTTTAAAAAATGTAACACAAAATTGAATAAATACAACATATTTCAAAATTTATTCAATAGCTTCCCCATCTGTTAGAATATATTGTCCATCTGTTACAATATATTACCCATCTATTACAAAAGATTACATATATGTTGCAACAAACTCTACATGAGCAACTGTTAGAACAAGTCAAACTACTAGTAAGGATAGTTTGATGTATTCCAATAGAGTACACATCTATTGTAACAGACTCCATATCTGTTGCAACAGAGTCCCGAACAGATGGGCAATCTATTATAATAGGCTACGCATCTATTACAACAGATGTGAAGTCTGTTACAATAGATGTGTAATTTGTTGAAATACATCAAATCAACCTTGCTAGTGGTTTGATTTTTTTCAATAGTTGTTTCGTCTGTTGCAACTTCAACAACAGAATCAACAACAAAGAAACAACACCATTTGTTCAAACACCATCAACAACACAACACCACACGTTCCAAAAATACCAACCCCACTAACAGCATCAATAACAGTATCAATAACAACATCAACAACAAAGAAACAAACAAAATACATATAAAAAATGATACTGCCAACATGGCTTTTAAACTTAAAAGTTACCTTTCCTTCAAATTTTTTAAATATATAGGATATGGGTAAAGGGTAATTAAATAAAAAATAGATAGAAATAACTTGCAAAAAAGAAGATGAGAATAAAAGAGCAATAGTGAACCATACCTGCAATGTCAAAAGTAAGGGAATCAGAACAACAATTTCAATCGAGAAAAGATATAGAACGATTGAGATCCAAAAGGATCCTTATGAGAAAGAGAAGAGAAAAGAGAGAACAAAAGAGACTGTTATGATAACCCTAAAAAGGAGAAAAAGAAAAAGAAGAGAGACAAATTAATATTCATTAATAACTTTGAGGGGCACGAGGAGACGGGTGACAATTAAAAGACAAAATAAGATTACTCAAGGAGGAGATTTTTGAGTTATTCAAGAAATATTTTTTACCACCTTAATATTTTATCTGTTTTATTTTAGAAAGAAAATTATTTTAAAATAAAAAAAGATTTTCGAATTAATATATAATTTGTTGCAACAAATATCAATAGCTATTTAAAAATTTTCAATAGCTCAGTCATCTGTTGGAACAGATGCAAATATTTGTTTGATAATTAAAACTAGGGGTGTACATAGGTCGGGTTGGTTCGATTTTTATTAAAGAAAAAAACAAACCAATCATGTCGTTTTATTAAAACTATAAACCAAATCAAACCAACATAACATTATTTTTTTTGGTTTAGGTTTTAGTCAGTTTTTTTGAGTTTTTTTAATAAAATTTAGTTTTTACAATTATATTGTGATCGAAGATTAGATCAAATATGTTTTCACTCATGTGCTAATGAAAAACCATAATTATAAATAAAATTAGGAGCGGAAAACTCTCTTGAAACTAAAAAGTGAGATGAAGAGTGAAAAGTTTAGGTTTTAAGTTATATTGGGTTTTGGATCATTTAATTAGAAATTAATAGACAAATATTACAACTTAAAGGCCCAAATTTAAATATATATCTACATCTACTTTCAAATTATTGAAAATTACTAAAACTAGTTGAAAAGTATTTAAAAAGTAGATTATAATTAATAGTTTATGTATAAAAAAGTTTGAATATTATATCTATACTTTATTAAAAGTGTGAAGGGCCGTAAAAATGACATTTGAACTTTTTTCCCTTCATTAGAAGCCTCTGCAATAGATAAAAATATCGTTTTACTCTTTTCCTCAATTTATTTTTAATTAGATTAAAGACTCCTAAAATTTATGAAAAGAATTTAATAACTCCTAAAATATATAGAAAGAATCTGGATAAATTAAAAACTTCTAGTACTTCATAATTTAAAATTATAAATAATAATAAGTAAATATTATGAATAAAATTGTAGGACAAGTCAAAGTTAAAAAAGGAAGAAATCGTTGTGCACGTAAAAAAAAAGGAAGCGGAAAAATTTATATTTAATTATATGATTTATATAAGGAAAACTTTATAAATAGAATAAATTTAATTTATTGTTCCTACGCATGAGTTTTAGGATTTAATAACATATATTTGTTGATTTTGATTATTTAATCTAGGTAATATTTAGTACTTCTAAAAATAGAATTTTGCCTTATATAAAAAATATTCTTTATAACTCTATTTAAGTAATATTTTGGATCAAAATTTATACGAAAAAAATTCTTATATTGTACTTTTTCTTTTTATTTTAGTTTTGATCCACATGTTTTCTTACTATCATTATCATCATCTCTTTTGCTTTTATTTATTTCTTTTAAATCATACCTTTAAAGATTATATATGAAGAATAATAATCAACAATTGACATTGCTTCTCTCTTTTGATAATTTCTTGTGTTTCTCTTTTAGTTGAAAATTTTTGATCGAAAAATTGGATAAGCAAAAAATTTATTTGTAGTATAGTCATTTTCACCAATATCACATTATGCATAGTACCCTCCTCTATCGAAGGTTGGGTTTGGTTGAGTTGATTTTAGTTTATATGTGAATGTCTTGGTTGCTTGTAATCACATGTGGTTATTTGATCTTCCTAATCTAAATTTAAAGATTTGATGATATGGAGCCACACACAAATATAGATGTAGATGTAGCCACATACAAATCTAACTATACAGATTTGAGATATGAACACGAAAATTCGATTGATATTTATGATAGGAGGAGGATCCGAACGCTTATATATAAAAGACCATTATTCAACATTCTTCATCACAAATTTTTAAGGTATTATTCTCTCAATTATTTTTGCCTTCGACAATATTGCATTTTTTTCTCTAGGAATATTTTGTTTATCATCTTTTGTGCATGCAATTGATAAGGTTTTAATTTTACTGTTGTGTCCAATTTTAGTCTTTTTTTGGCATAAGATTTATAAGCAAGTAATGTTATTATAATTAGATATCTTTGTAAAAATTTATAATCCACTCTATTTGAGTAAATTACTATTTAACTTTTTATAATAAAGTTATATATAAATATCTATATAAGATTTCGCAATAGACAAAATCGTCTAATTTTAAATAATCAAAGGTTACACGTGCGAGACACGTGCGGTTAGACTAATATATATATATATATATTATGTCAGTTTGATTCGGGTTCGGTTTGACTTTTTTTTTTGGTTGACACCAAACCAAACCAAGAATGGTCAATTTTTTTTCTAACGCCAAACCAATCAAACCAAACCATAAGTTGGTTTTTTTCTCGATTTGGTTTGGTTCGTCGGTTCAGTTTGACTTGACGGTTTGGTCTGTACACCCCTAATTAAAATAGATAGGTAATCTATTGCAATATATCTCAATATTTGTTTGATAATTTTCAATAGCTCAGTCATCTGTTACAACATATTTCCTTTCAATTGATTTAGCTAGAACTAGGGATGAGTTGTAGGGTCAACTACAACTTCAATTAAATCTTTGAAATACCAAAATTATTATAATTAATCTAATACCTAAATTGATTTAGCTACAACAAGGGATGGGTTCACAAGGTCAACTACAACTTTAATTGAGTTTTTTCAATTGTATGATATTGGTTTGCGTTCCTCCTGACTCGAGTCGTCGATCGATCCCACTGATTTGAAATTATTCCTAATAAAGTTTTATTGATCTAATACCTAAATTAATTTATCTGCAACTAGGGATGAGTTGACAGGGTCAACTACAACTTCAATTGAGTCTTTGCAATTGCATGATGTTGGTATTGCATTCCTCCCGACCCAAGTCATCGAACGATCACTCTGCGTTGAAATGATTCCTATTAACTTATTATTAAGCTAATACCTGAATTAATATAGCTACAACTAGGGATAAGTTGGTAGGATCAACTACAATTTCAATTGAGTCTTTGCAATTGTATGATATTGGTATTGCGTTCCCCCCGACCCGAGTCGTCGAACGATCACTCTGAGTTGAAATAATTCTTATTAACTTATTATTAAGCTAATACCTATATTGATTTAGCTACAACTAGGGATGAGTTGATAAGGTCAACTACAACTTTAATTGAGTCTTTATAATTACATGATGTTGGTATTGCATTTCTCCCGATCTAAGTCGTCAAACGATCACTCTGAGTTAAAACGATTCCTATTGACTTATTATTAAGATAATACCTAAATTGATTTAGATACAACTAGGGATGAGTTGACAGGGTCAACTGCAACTTCAATTGTGTCTTTGCAATTGCATGATGTTGGTATTGCATTCCTCCTGACCCGAGTTGTCGATCAATCACTCTGAGTTAAAACGATTGTTATTAAATTATATTAAGGTAATACCTAAAATTCATCAGTGTTCTACTTAATACACTTTATTATGATGGGGCGGTTAAAAATTATATCTTTTAAAATTTTAAAAAATAATTAAGATCAATTTGGACCAAATTAACACTTTCAAAACTTGTCATTCTTTTTCAAAAATACAAATCATCCATTTACGAAAAAAATATTTCATCATTTTAAATCTTTAGTTCTCTCTCTTTTATTTCTCTCTCAACAATACAGATAACAACTACTCAATATTTTGCTCAGCCTTTCAAAATAGATCAATTTTTTTTCTATTTTTGACCACATAGTTATTATTTTGACTTCATTCTCGTTTGTATCTGATGTTTTCTCTGTCTTCACAGGTAATAGAGTTTGAGAAGATTTCTACATTTGTTATTTATTATAAAAATGAGGGATTTTTAGTTAATGATAAAAAGAAAGACTTTTAGTTATATGACCTTCGAGAATGTGTTAACAATTTTGAGTTTTGATGCTAAAAAACGTAGGAAGAACCCGAGAAAACTTTAGTTTTTATTTTAGTATTTCATTGACTGTCGTGGTATTATTAGATGGTATTTGTGGTTTTCTTGGTGGTGGAGGTATTGGTGGTCTTGGTGGTAGTGTTGGCGGTCTTGGTATTGGTATTGGTGGCATTGGTGGTGGTGTTTGCAATCTTGGTGGTCTTGGTACGGGTATTGGTGGAATTGGTGGTGTTCTTGGTGGTCTTGGATCAACTTTGACCACCTAACAAAAAAGGCTAGTGTAAATATGGATTCAGAGGAACTTCCTGAACAATCTCAGTCAGGAAAAAATGAAGCTGGGGAAATATGAAAAGAGAGGTGAAGAAGGGTATATAGAGGCTGGTGAGGAATATAAAAGTGAGGATCAAGAAGAAGATAAACAAGAAAAGAAAGAAGTAAAAAGTGAGAAAGAGGATGATGATAATACATCAGTAATGGGGCATGAGTTAAGATCGAAATCCCGGCATGATCCTGTCAAAACTATTAGTATTGACAGGTTTCAAGTTGCTTCATTCATGTTATGCTTCAGTTAATTGTAGAAATAGAGTAGTTCATTTTTAGTTTCCAAATGAACCAGTCCTTGAATGGAGGGGTAATACCACAGCGCTTAAGGGTCAACTTGTTTCGTACCTTAAAGCGAGAAGAATGATATCCAAGGGGTGTATTTACCATCTTGTTTTAGTCAAAGACTCAAATTTTGAGACCCCTAATCTTGAGTCAGTTTTAGTAGTGAGGGAATTTCTAGATGTGTTCCCTGAAGATCTTCCCGGAGTTCCTCCCAAAAGGTAAATTGACTTTAGAATAGACCTTCTTCTAGATACTCAACCTATCTCTATTCCGTCATACAGAATGGCTCCAGCAGAAGTCAAAGAATTGAAGAAACAATTGAAAGATCTCCTAAATAAAGGATTCATCAGGCCTAGTATTTCCTCGTGGGGCACACCAGTTTTATTCGTGTGTAAGAAAAATGGTTCTCTTAGAATATGTATTGACTATCGTCAGTTGAACAAAGTCATAGTCAAGAATAAATATCCCCTTCCCAGAATTAATGACTTCCTCGACCAACTTTAGGGTGCCAGTTATTTCTCTAAGATAGACCTTAGATCCGGCTATCATCAGCTCAGAGTCAGAGAATATGACATTTCAAAAATAGCTTTCAGAACTTGGTATGGTTACTTCGAATTTTTAGTCATGACATTTGGTCTTATCAATGCCCCAACAGCCTTCATGGACTTGATGAACCGAGTGTTCAAGCATTACTTGGACATGTTCATCATAGTTTTCATTGATGACATTCTTGTCTACTCCCGTAATAAAAATGATCATGCAGACCACCTCAGAATAGTATTGTAGACTCTTAGAGCCCATCAGTTGTTCGCCAAATTCAGTTAGTGCGAATTTTAGCTAAGATCAGTAGCTTTCCTTGGCCATATTATTTTCGGTGATGGAATTAGAGTTGATCCTCAAAAGACCAAGACAGTGAGAAACTGGCCCAGACCTATCTCTCCATCAGATATCAGGAGTTTCTTAGGTTTGGCTGGATATTACCGATAGTTTTTTGAAGGGTTTTCATATATTGCATCTCCCATGTCCAGATTGACTTAGAAGAAAGTTAAGTTTCAGTGGTCTAATTCTTGTGAGAAGAGTTTTCAAAAGTTGAAGACTCGACTCACTATAACTCTCCAATTTTGACATTGCCAGATGGTTCAAATGGGTTTGTTGTGTATTGTGATGCTTCTAGAGTTGGTTTGGGTTGTGTTTTGATGCAGAGGGGTAAAGTTGTGGCCTATGCCTCTAGACAACTAAAACCCCATGAAAAGAATTACCCTACCCATGATCTTGAGTTAGCAACCGTTGTTTTTGGAGGCATTATTTGTATGAGGTGCATGTAGATGTGTTCACAGACCATAAAATCTTACAGTATGTGTTTTCGCAGACATATTTGAATTTGTATTAGAGAAGATGGTTAGAATTATTGAAAGATTATGATATGAACATTTTGTAGCGACCGGGCAAGGCCAATATAGTGGAAGATGCCTTCAGTAAAATGTCTATGGGTAGTGATACTTATGTGGAGGATGCTAAGAAGAAGTTAGTTCATGAAGTTCATCATCTTGCCAGATTGGGTGTCCGTTTAGTTGACTCAACTGAGGGTAGTGTGTGGGTGCAAAATAGTTTGAAATCATCTTTGGTTTTCGAAGTAAAAAAAAAGCAAGATAAAGATCCCAGTCTAGTCAAGTTAAGAGGGCCAGTCAAATATCATAAAGTAGAGGTTTTCTCCCAAGGAGGAGATAGTGTTTTGCGTTTCCAGGGTAGATTGTATGTTTCGTGTGTTGACGAGTTGAGACAGCGAATTCTTTCAGAAGTGTATGGTACGTGTTACTCTATTTATCCAGGGGCCAATAATATGTACCGCGCATTTATGGGAGATTTATTAGTGTAGTAGGATGAAGAGAGACATCACAGAGTTTATAGCTAAGTGCTCCACTTGTTAGCAGGTTAAGAATGAGCACCAAAAGCCTTGTGGGTCCATGCAGGAGTTTAGTATTCCACTTGGAAGTGGGAGGAAGTGAACATGGATTTTATGACAGGTTTACCTCATACTCATCGTCAGCATGATTTGATTTGGGTCATTATTGACAGGATGACCAAATCATCCCATTTCTTGCCAGTCCATACTTCTTATTCAACCGAGGACTATGTCAAGTTATATCTCAGAGAGTTCGTTAGGTTGCATGGTGTTTCGCTATCTATCATCTCATACAAAGGTACCTGTTGACCTCTCAATTTTTGAAAGCTTTTTAGAAGGGGCTTGGTACTCAAGTTCACCTCGGTATAGCCTTTCATCCTCAGATAGATGGTCAAGCAGAAAGGACCATTCAAACCCTTGAGGATATGTTGATATTATGTGTAGTCGACTTAGGATGATCATTTGCTTTTGATTGAGTTCGTGTATAATAACAACTATCATTCCAGTATTCAGATGGCTCCGTTTGAGGCTCTATACGAAAGGAGATGTAGATCTCCAATTGGTTGGTTTGAAGTAGTTGAGGCCACGGTAGTAGGGCCTGACTTGGTGTTTGATGCTTTAGATAAAGTATAGTTGATCAGAGAGAGGCTTAAGGCAGCTCGGAGTCGACAAAAATCGTATGCAGATGTGAGAAGGAAAGACCTTGAGTTTGAGATTGGAAATTTTGTGTATCTAAAGATCTCTCCCATGAAACAAGTAAAAAGGTTTGGGAAGAAGGGGACGCTTAGTCCCCAGTATGTTGGTCTTTATAAGATCTTGAGTCATTTCATAAAGGTAGCTTACGATCTTGAGCTGCCTACAGACTTAGCTTCAGTACACCCAGTGTTCCACGTCTCATTGCTAAATAAGTGTGTTGGTGACCCAGCAATTGTAGTCCCTTTATAGAGAGTAGATATTCATGACGATCTCTCCTTCTAAGAGGTCCAGTCCAGATCCTCGATCGCCAGATTCCCAGACTAAGGAAGAAAGTGTTAGGGTTTTTGCCCTGATTTTCTTACTATATTTTAGTTTTACTTTTCCTTACAAGGAAAATGAAAGTTACCATAATTACTTTTACTTTTCCTGAAAGAAAAATATAATTCTTTTCTATATTTGGCTAACCTCTTTCTTGAAAGAAAGGTTTTGGACATCTATAAATAGAAGACCCCCTTCTCATACCATAACACAATAGCATCCACAATGTAGTCTTTTAAGATTTTTGTTTAATGGGAGATTGTCTCTCTTATTAGTTTTATGTTTTTAATATTAGGTTTTATATGTAGGCCAATTGGCCAAATCATATAATAAAATTATGTTTTTAGTATTATTTTTCATTATCATCTTATTTATCATCTCATAGTTTGCAACTAATAGCTTCTGCATGACACCATCTCGATTTCGAACCCAACAAGTGGTATCAGAGCTTACGGTTCAATGATCCAATGGTATAGTGAGACGAGATTAAACAGGTTCAAAGCGGTTTTAAAATCAAACTGCAACCAATTTGATGATAATGAAGATATATTTCCAAAAGCTACATGTGGAGATAATTGTCAATCATATTTTCAACAATCCTATTGTCACATATTTGAAAGTAAAGCTCACTTTTAACCCTGCAAAAGGGCTCCAATATTTTTAACCCTAAAAGGACTAATATATTTTTGTAACCCCAAAAGCTCTATTTTTTAAACATGTCAAACAACAGTGATATATGAAGAATATATATGAAGAATGAAGATCATGCACAAGAAGAAGGAGGATCAAGAATATTTTGAAGAAAATCAAGCCAAAAAGGGGAGATTTGTTAGGGTTTTTGCCCTGCTTTTCTTACTATATTTAAGTTTTACTTTTTCTTAAAAGAAAAATAAAAGTTACCATAATTACTTTTACTTTTCCTGAAAGAAAAATATAATTCTTTTTCATATTTGGCTAACCTCTTTTTTGGAGAAAATGTTTTAGACATCTATAAATAGAAGACCCCCTTCCTATACCAAAACACAATAGCATCCACAATGTAGTCTTTTAAGATTTTCGTTTAGGGAGAGATTTTCTCTCTTATTAGTTTTATGTTTTTAATACTAGGTTTTATATGTAGGCCAATTGGCCAAATCATATAATAAAATTATGTTTTTAGTATTGTTTTTTGTTGTCATCTTATTTATCGTCTCATAGTTTGCAACTAATAGCTTCCGCATGACGCCCTTTCGATTTTGGACCCAACAAAAAGAAGTTCCCCTAGTCAAAGTTCTTTGGCGAAATCAGTCTGTTGAGGGAGCCACTTGGGAAGCAGAAGTAAATATGTGGATCAAGTACCCTCATCTTTTTTCCGCAAACTCAGACTCAGCCTAAGGTAACATCTTCTTAGCATTTCTTTGCCTCATACTCAATCCCAGTTGCATATCATTTTCATGATAGTCATGCATTCATAAATCAGTTCAGTCATGTAATCATGCTTCAGTTGTGCATGTTCAGTGTATAAACTCAGTTCCTCAGTATTTCCAGCTTAAATTACACTCATTCAAGGATGAATGTTCCCAAGAGGGAGATATTGTAATACCCCGCGCTTTCCTAACTCAGTTTTGCTTTTAGTGTATGAGATTTTCTATGTATAACCTGTAAGACACTTGGAATTTTTTAGATTAAGATCCACCAAATGGTTGGAAATTGAATTAGCTTTCCAACAATATAAATTTTGCCCAAATCTGATATCTGGGTGAGAAGTTATGGCACTTTTAGTGAAACAGTATCTCAAATGGAGCAGCACTGCATCGCGGTGAGGTTCAAAATGACATTCGTCAGTTTCCAGTAAATCACCACGATAGTACCACATTGCGGTGAAGTTCTAGTTCCCAATGGTCATTTTTCAATAAGACAGCGAGATAACGACGCATCGCGCCATAATGCCATTTCGCAATTGTCACTTCTAGTGAGTCTCCATGATGTCTCTGCGTCGCGCCAAAGTGCATTTCACACTCGTCCTTGGACTACACTAATTGACAAAATCGGCTTACCACGATGGCACCGTATCGCGGTGATGGTCGAAATCGGGATTTTCAATGACGGAAATTTATCTTTCCAGGGGCAGTTAGGTTTTTTTCCATGACCCTAATCAATTCAAAACACAATATTAATGCCTTAATAGCCTAGTTAGTCATTATTTTATTCAATTCCTCTCAAATTAAAAGCATTTCCTCTCAAATATAAAACTTTAGCCTTCAAGATCAATTTCCAAGAAACCTCAAGAATTCAACTATTCAGGTATGTTAGGTGTTCATCCTTGGGTTTTCTTCTACCCTTGGAGTTCAAGAACCCTTTTTAAAACTACAAGTTATAAAATTCATGATTTTCATGCTCAAAGTGTATTGTATTCATGGTTGTGTTGTTGAATGGGTTTTAATTCAAGAGTTAATTATAAGTTTCGTGAGCATGAGATAGAATGCATGTTGATTGATGTAATTTCCATGTCAAAAACCCTTGAGATTACATGTTTAGGTTGTAGTCATGATGCTTATGTGTTGTTCATTGTCATATGCATTAATTATGCTCACCAAGTGTTTGATAAAATGCCCATGTGAATTGAATAGTGAAATCATGATGTGTTAGCATGTGTTCTCATTTATATACAAGTTCATGGCTTCTAAGTGTTTGACACAATGTCTCAGTGAATAAATTCTGAATAATTGACTATTGTCATGCTTTCAAGATTGTGCTATGTTTTATTATGGATGCTATCGAGTCCTCGGGGTATTTAATACCCAAAATCTAGTTGTCTACTTAGATTACATTAGTTATAGAATAGTCACAATAAGGTCAAATAAGTAATATTCAGTCAGTCTTCACGATCAGCGTGAGTCCAGTCAAGCCAGTCCAGTAATTATCAGTTCCAGTGCCATTTTAGTTGGAAGTAGGAGTCAGCATCGAGTGAACCCAGGGATGGGGGCATTTCTATTAGTATAGGGTTTGATCCTTAGTAGCAGTCCTTGTGTTACAGAACTACGTAGCCAGTATAGGGTAAGTCGTCCTCCTGCCAGACTAGGGTTAATGCAATCATATATATACATTTCATGAGTCTTCCTTCCAGACTAGGATTGACACAACATTATTAGTATCCCGTGGCAAGGTGCTAACACCCTTCCAACTGGGGTTACAGGTTGGACCCTAAATTAGTTTACATCGGGGTATGTCGGTTAAATAAACACTCCTATGATCTCAGTTTCAGTCTTTAGTATAGAACTCAGTTCAGTTCTACAAAATCATGACTTAGTTATCAGTAACTCAGTTATCAGAATCCAGTACTCAGTCTCAGTGTAATACAGATACACGATGTACATCTACATATCCAGTATTGCATGCTCAGTGTTTACAGTAGTTTCCGTTCATGTACTCTCATTCAGTTACTTCATATCATTCAGTCAGTTACTGTTCATGCACCTAAGCCCATGCATACTAGCCTTACCTCACTTAGCATACCAGTACATTCCGCGTACTGATCTCATACTCTCTTTTGTGCTATGATATCTCATATCATAGGTTTGGATGCTTTGGATCCTGACCGTACTTAGCAGCCCAAGATATTAGCATCAAATTCAGTGGTAAGTCCTCATATTTTGAGGGCAGATTTATTATTTTAATATTTCAGTAGATTCAGTATTTTTCTTAGATGGAGTTAGTTAGGGACTTGTCCCATCAACTCCACATTCAGGCAGTTAGATGCTTTCAGACTAGCATAGTCAGTTATTCAATTTTTCAGATGTGGTTATCAGTAGTATCATCAGTATTCAGTATTTGTTTTCAGTTTGTGAACCTAATGGCATTTTCAGATTACTTTCGCATAGATTTTTAGTATTATTATACAGTGCTCACAGCAGATTCCAGTCATGGATTAACTTATGATCCTTTGGGGTCGTGGGTGCAGACTCGGGGCGTTATAGATATCCACCTGAAAAGCCAGAATTGTCAATACTAATAACAGATATACAATAGATTATCTATCTATTGCATCAGATGGATTATCTGTTGGGATAAATTTGAATAGGTAAAACAGAGTTGTACGATAATTTCGAACAGATTACCCATCTATTGCAACATATGACACATCTGTTGGTACAAATTAAAATAGTGCGATGAACTATTTGATTTGTTATAACAGACAGACATATGTCGCAATAGATAATACATCTGATGCAATATGTTAGACAACAGTTGTAACAGATGTATATATCTGTTTGATAATTTTCAGCAGATGGATCATCTATTGAAACAGATATGTGTCTGTTTGTTTGTTGGAACAGATAATATACATTCACCTTGTTCATCTCATGATGCTCTCCTGTGGCTCTTGTACATTGATCAAAGGTGCTACTAAGACAGAGGAGTTGCAATTTTATTTTTTTATGCTTGATGATACCTTAAAAATTTCTTTACTTCTCCTCTTATCCACCTTGATCTCTAGTGGAGTGCATGGATATGAAATCCTCTTTGATGGAATAACACCCCTCTTAGATGTCATTTCCTTTATAGAAGCAGTTAATGCATTAATAGTATTAATCACTCCATCATGTTTCGCCTTGCAGTCTTGACATATGCAAGAAGAATATTCGCTAAAAGTTACAAAATCTGTATAACTAATATGATCATAATCATAATGATTTGTTGTTTTAAAAATTATAAAAGGAGCATCATTAGCCCCAACAGCGGCACCACTACCACTACCATAATTAACAACAACAAGTCCATCCTCCAAAATTATTTTTCTTGTGATGGTTGTTGCTCCAAATAATTTCTTTTTTTATTCTATCAACGACCTTAGGGTCCAATAAAGTTCACACAGACCGTAAAGTAAGAAAAATGGCAACTTCAACTCTTGATTGGTCGGAACAAGCCACAGATGAAAAATCTAAAATAAATCAGAGATATATTAGAATGATGATGAAATCATTTAAGAAATCATTAATTAAAATAAAAATTTAATTAGAATTAGACTTACTGCTTCCTTCGGGGGTTAAAGAGATCAAGAAATTTTGTATTTTTATCACTTTTGGCCGATAACCATCTCAGAATTCTTGGACAAGAAATTTTTTCCTGGTAGTTCACTTCTTGTCTCAGATAAGGAATGACGTTGAATGACCAAGCCAGCAACACCAATACAATACGCACACTAAGAACATTAATGGTGACCAAAAATCACCAACATTATTGTTTTGTGTTTGTACAAACACAAACAACAAAAATTAAACTTCAAAAACTCAACAAACACCAACAAATCGAATCAACAATTCGACAACAAGAACTACAAAAAATTATATTTCACACCGAAAAGAGTAGAGAAGAAATGTCAGAAGTTAGGGTTTTCTTTAGTTCGCATTTCAAATTTAAGCAAGAAATATTGAAATTGTTAACCAATACTAGAAGAGAAGTTGGCTCAAGTTCCTCTTTTTCTTCATAACTAAAAAGACATAATTTTTTACCTGTCAAAGAAGAAATGGGACGACGAAGAACTCGAAGTTGTTGTCGTCAGAGGACACTATTTTAACGTCGATTGACGGTTGAAAGTCGAAAAGGAACTCGCGCAACTATTTGTCGCCAGAGGTTGAAGTCGTCGGGAATTGAAGGGAGAAATTTTGCAGAACTGTTGGTTGGGAGAGAGTTGAGAGAAACTGTCGAGAAAGAGGAGAGGGGTGTAGGTTGATTTGTATTTTTGAGAAGATTAGAAAGTTTTGAAAATATTAATCAAGTCCACAATTTACTTAATCAAGTTTCCTAATTATGTTTGACCCTTTAAGTTGGTCAATATCACCAATCCTTCATTCAAGACTAGATTAATTTCCTCAGAGGTTGGGTTATTTTATTAATTCAATTAAATAATACACCATACAATGAACTATGAAATCATAAAAGGATGTGAAAATTAATTTCAAATATATATATACATTCAAGTAAAGTCTGTTTTGAAGTTTTTTTTGTGTTCTATACATATATTATTTAATAATATATTAATCATAATATTTAAGTAAAACGCAAAAGTAATTTGGTAAAGATGAATGGTGAATAGGGCGAGGCGGGATGATTGAGAGACACATCCACATAAACCTGTAATTTTTAAGACTCTGCTCCACATGTCAAATTATTTCATGTATATTTTCAATCTGTTCGCCTCATCCCACATAATTTTTCTAAACTAAGTTTAATATTGAAAATAATAAACATCAGCTTATAAGAGATATTTTCTTTAATTTTCTTTTCTTTTCTTTATTGTTTTAGAACTCCAAAATAATGTCTGGGTTCTTGGAGTTGAAATATATAACTTGTCTTATTACATTATATATTTTCTTCGGTATCAAATATGTGCAACGTACACTTGAAAGATTTTTAATTTTTATCAAATAACAAAATTATCCTTTTTCCCATGTGCATTGCCATGAATGAAAGCATATAGACTTTACGAATTTTAGATTTTAATTTTAATTTAAAAGACTAGAATCCCCGATTCGTTGGTCGATTTTCTTAAAAATATACTTTCTCCGTCCCATTTTATCCGTTTCAAATTTTTTAATTTGATGTCTCCTTTTACTTGTCCTTTTTTTACTTATCAAGATAAGACAAAAAAAAAATTCCATTATACCCTTAGTGTAATTGATTACTCCTTGTTATTAGTCATCCATCAATATTGGAACTAATAACAAGACACAATTAAGAGGGACAAAATGATAATATTATATTACCAATTATTGTTTTCTTAATAGTTGTATCATCCCAATTTGGGACGGAGGGAGTATGTGAATTCGCTCTTTTGCATCCCTGCAAAGCTTAAACTTGCACCACGTTGCAAACATTGTAATTCATTCCGTTCCGCCTCGTCTTGTTGCCATCCCTATGGTTAAAACCTTATATTCTTATTGTTGCCTTTTGAAAATTCATATACCGTGTTTGTTTGAAAAGCCTTCGTCAACTTTTATTATCTATTTAAATGAAATTATTATTTGTCTTTTTAATCTTGAAATATTTAAATAAAAATTTTAATAAAAGAATTTCATATGTTTTCTAGGATTCATCCGGAATCTAGCATGAGTTCATCATATATTATTTTAATACGTATTTAGATCATTTAAGTTGTTAACTATTGTAATTTATAATATTTTTTATGTAATTTTCAAATTAATATACGTTACTTTTCTTGTCCAAATTATTGTGGCACTGATAGTCAATTATATTTTAAAAATAATTTAAGTTTTTAATTATTGTGATTTATAATACTTTTCTTCTATTCCGGTTTCAGTGACACTAATATAATTTCAAGAGTCGACCAAATATTTTATATCTCTTAAATTTTTTAAGTTGTTAATTATTGTGATTTCTAGTATTTTTCATGTAATTTTTTTGAAATATATAACATATTAAATTATTTTTAGATATTTTAAGTTGTTAACAATTGTAGTTTATAATACTTTTTATGTAATTTTTGAATAATATATGCTACTCTTCTTGTCCAAAATTTTGTGTCGACAACAGCCAGTTATATTTTTTAAATAATTTAAATTTTTTATCATTGTGATTTATAATATTTTTTCTATCTCAACTTATGTGGCACAATGCTTAAATGACTATAATAATTAATTAGGGTTGATATAGTAAAATCACAACTGAAGCAGCTCAAGTAGAAATCAATCAATTTTTAAATTTTTTTTGTTAATTATTTTTATTTACGGTACTTTTTATTTCATTGTCAAATAATATATGTTGCTTTATATCTTCTTCTATCCTGTCCCAATTTATGTGGCACTAATATAATTTTAATAATCAATCAAATATTTTATGTTGACATATCATTTTGTTATTCTTATTTTTATAATACATAAATGACTTATAATAAGGAGTGATATAGAAAAATCGTTGTTTGAAAGACGAAAATTTAATTTATAACATTAAGAGTTAATTTTGTATTTTATGTCTATTTTATTTTTTATTAAATATTATTTATTTTCTTAATACCTAGATGACTCATAATAATTAATTAAGAGCGATTGATTATGTTATTACTATAAAAATTAATATAATTTTATCATATCCAATAGTAATTATCGATAATTCACCGGAATAGTATATTAATTAAATACGGGATGCAATATTTGCATATGCAAAATATGATATTATTAAACATTATTGGATAGTGCATTATATTTATCTTTCACAATAATAAAATTTTACTATATATTTTTCTTTATTTCTTTTTAACTTGATACATATTGACCCAACACAAATTTTAAGAAAATATTCATTAGAAATTTATTTTATTAAATTAAATTTATTGATTTTGTACTTTAAAAATTTAAAGTTAAGTTTAAATATTAGCATTTCTATATAAGAAAAAAAATATTTTAAAAATTTAAATTTACTAAAATAAATAAATAAATAAAAAGATTATTTTTTATATAAAAGTCAATTTAAATAATAAAATTGATTTACTTTAAATATTTAGTTGCAATTAATTAAGATAATTTTTTATTTTTTCATGATTATGCTGCACCGATAAAATTTTGAGAGTTGAATAGAACTTTTATCTATTTTTAAAAAAGTATTTTAACTTGTTAATTATTTTGATTTATAATAATTTTTACATAATTATCAAATAATATATTTACTCATTGTGTCCCAATTTATGTGGCTTTGATACAATTTTTAGAGTCAACTAAAATTTTTATATATTTTTTAAATATTTTAAGTTGTTAATTATTATGATTTGCAGTACTTTTTATTTTATCTCAATTTATGTGGCATTGCTAAAATAATGAGAGTCAATAAATTTTTTATATGTCTTTTAAATATTTTAAGTTATCAATTATTGTGATTTGTGGTAACAAATTAGTTTTGAATATGATAACCAATTAAATAAATAAAAAAATTTTACTTTCAATATGTAGTTATAGTTAATTAATATAAATTAATAGAATATATTAAATATTTAAATCATTATGATGAAACAATGAAATTATTATATATTGGGGCATGATATGTAATTAAGTGGGAGTAGAGGAGTTCTTTGGTAAGAGTCAATAAAATTTCTATATGTCTTTTAAATATTTTAAGTTATTAATTATTGTAATTTGTGGTAACAAATTAGTTTTGAACATGATAGACAATTAAATAATTAAATTTTTTTTACTTCCAATATGTAGTTATAGTTAATTAATATAAATTTATAAAATATATTAAATATTTAAATCATTATTATAAAAAATAAAATCATTATATATTGGACATGGTATATAATAAGTCGAAGTAATTGAGTTTTTTTGATAATTGTAAGAGATGGTGGAAACCACCTCTTCTATATAATAGAAATACTCATGGTTCGTAATTCAAATGCTAGAGTAATCAAATTCTTTGCCTTTACTTTCTAGCTTGATTTATAATTTTTATTTTGATAATTTCAAGAATATATTTCATTTTTTAAATAACTTGTATCCTTTTAATTAATTATAATTATATAATGCAACTATCATCGAGATACATCACAAACAAATCTTTATTTTTTGATAAAAAAAAATAAAAAATCTTTGTAAGAAATTTTATTTATGTACCTTAAAAATAACTAAATTTTTGGAGAGTGCCCATAGTTTTTTTCTTTTTGAAGTATATATATATCCTTATTTTCTTAAAGAGTAATAGATTTGTGGTATTATATTGCAAAAAACTAGGAAATATGTTATCAACACAATAACATACCCATTGCACTCCCAAAAGGTGAGTTCTGAAGAAGGTAAAATGTACGCAGTACATGTCACTATCCCAAACGAATTAAAAAATATATTATCATATATTTTATTTATAAAATAATAAAAATAAAATAAACCAAAATTTTGATAAAAATCAAAGTAATGAAAACCCTCTAATTAGTTTGATTTGATTCTAACATTTAAAATAATGCTAAATTGATTTAGTTTCTTTTAATGAAAAATCGACCACTATCAAAATAATAATCCGCCACTAGAAATATTGACTTTCACTCTGTGACGAATGAAAATATTAAAAGTAATAAGACTTTGGCCATTTTCTATAACATAATAATAAAATTTTAAAAAACATTGCTTTTGAATAAGAATAAAAATAACTTGAAATAAGAGAGAGACAGGAAAAGAGCAAGGCAGCTACAAGATTTTGGCCATCTTTTACAAGTGGGACCTAAATGCCATTTGGCAAAGCATGAAAGGGCCTCACACAACTATTGTCTGCCATGTAATATGTGAGTCTCACACAAAATAAAACTTTTCTTGTTTTTCTGGTAGATTTAACATTATTCTCTTGTTAATTGTTATATTTTCTTCACTTTTTTCCTTTTTCTTTGTATCTAGATTTGCTACACTTGAGTTGAAGGTCTTTTGAAAATAACTTCTCTACCTCTCCAAGATAGTGGTAAGATCTACGTACATTTTACTCTCTCCACACCTCACTTGTGAGATTTTATTGGATATGTTGTTGTAGTACTAGTATATCATAGAATACTTTTCATTAAATTATTGTATTGACAAATTACTATTCTAATATAGTAGTTTTCTAAAAATATTTTTTTAGGTAACTAAGTTTTGTATTAATCAGCTGAATAAACAATACAAAATAGCGAACAACCACTGTTAGCTAAGTCTTAAATCATAACCACAATCCAACCTACTCTCTACTATCACTATCAGCTATCCCTAGACATAAAAGCATTACGGCATCCACGTCTACACTATAGTGCTACATTTGGGGTTAGCTCTAACATTATATACATAAGCAACCTTCCTTGCAATCATCTGAGCTTTCATTTGTTTGTTTTCAAAAACTCTCTGATTTCTTCCCATCCGTATTGCATACACAGCTGCTACTTAGATCATTCTAAATATTTGTGCACTTAGAGTTTTCCCTTTTGCACTATTGATCAACCACTGCAAATGCTTTTCCCAATCCTTATTTCTATGAATATGCATCTTCATTCAGATTGATAGTCTATTCCAGACTTGCTTGGCGAAGCCACGATGCACAAAAACATGGTCTCTACTTTCAACTTCAGCCTGACACAGCACATACGTTGCATTAATATCCAATCTGCTGTGAATTAATCTGATCTTGCGAGCAGCCTAGAATTCAAAAGAAGCCATAATGTAAATAAGGTTTTAAGTCTCACTGTATTGGCAAACATAAAGCATTTCCATGACACTCTATTCTCTTGTCTAATCAACTTTTAATATACCTGCCTTATCATGGCTCTTTGAGTTGTCACAATATATTGAGTTTGACTCTATATCCTTCTAGCCTCATAGATTTTTCTAATACTCCAGCAAGAATGTTTTGGAATGACCATGCTTTGAGGATCTTGAGATTTGATATAGTAGGCATGTATCCATCTTATCCAAAGTCTATCATGTTTATGCATAAGATCCCGGTACACCTTGGCTATAGCAGCTTATTCTATATTTATATATTAACAATGTTGAAACCTCCAATAGACTTAGGAGTACATATTCTACTCCAAGCTACTAATGCTCTCTTGGTAATAGTATTGGTCCTAGATCAGATATAACTTCTGCAATATGCTTCAATAGTTTGGATGACTTGACTTGGCAACATAAACATTTGAGCCCAATAAGATTAAGGCTCCATTTGTTTTTTTAAGATTCAGACGTCTGAATCTGAATGCACATCTGAATGATTAAGATGTTGTCTCTAGATCTGAAAACCGAATGATTAAGACTGTTTGTTTTTCAACATCTAAATGTGTAAAAAATTTTATTTGTATACATAATAAAATAAAAAATAAAATTCAAATAAAAAATTAATTATATATTAAAAAAATATGTAATTTAATATAATAAATATTATTAGTATTTGATTGAGAAAAAACATTTATGTTTGTTAGTGATAGTGGAGATGGCTTATAATGGTGGTTGCGGTGACAATGATTGATGTTAGTGATTAATATTGTTGTTGGTGATAATTGTGATGGTTGGTATTGTAGTGATTGTTAAGATGGTGGTGATTGATGGTGGTGGTGGTTGTTGTGATGTGACGTTGCTTGATGTTAGTAGTTTAAGGTGTTGATTGTGTTGGCTGAAACATGAATGCATAATGATTGATGATGTGTTGGTGCTAGTTGGAGATTTTATTTGTTGTGATGTGGAGATAGTTGTTAGTAGAGATAAATTGTAGCGATAGGACTAGTTGAAGTAGCAGTAGAGGTGGAATTACTAGTGACAATGCTGGTGGCGGTCAAAGAATGTGTAGAGGTTGTGATGTATTAGTGGTGGTGCTAGTTGTGATAGATGAGTTAGTTGGTAGTAGGAATTGGCCGCTAGTAGTTGTTGATTGTGTTGTTGTTGACGGCAGTGGTGGTGGTGAATATAATTAAAATAAAAGAGGTAGTAGGTGTGGTAGCGGTTGACAATTGTGGTTAGTAGAGGTATTTTTTATCGATGGTGATTGTGATGGTGGAGGTGGTTGGTGGCGGTGGGTGTTGGTTGACAATGGTGACGGTGGCAGAGGTGGTTAGTGGTGGAAACTGCTGATTATGAATAGAGTGGTGAATATTATCCAACACCAGAATATCCCTTCAGACCTATTAAGACTTGGTTCTAGATCTGAATGATTAAGACCTATTCAGACCTATTAAGAGTTAAAACCTTAATAAAAAATAAATCCACTTAATGGTCTGAAGTCTGAACCATTCAGATTCAGACCTCCATTAAGTACAAACAAATGAGGCCTAAATATCAAACAAGACTGTCTGAACTAGTTGTACTCTACCAACATATGAGAGTTTCTTGGCAGTACAAGATGTAATTCTCTTCACAATATTCTCGGTCAATAATGTTTGCCATTGTAGCAAGGTTAAAGTTTTAGTTGATAAAGCAATGCGCCAAATATTTAAGAGGAAGTGCACCTTTTACAAAAACAAGCAGCTGAATAATATCATCTTTAACGGTCGGAGATACACATCCAAAGTATACATAACACTTATCAAGATTGGAATTCAAACCAAAGGCTAAGAAAAATTGAATAAAGATTCTATGTAACACATTAACAGAATTCACATCATATCTGGCAAACATTAGTAGATTATCAGTATAGCTTAAATGACTAAGTACCACCTTAGCACATGTTGAATGATATTTAAACACCCTATCCTGCTTTAGCTCTATCAAAATACCTACTCAAATATTCTATAGCAAGGGCAGAGAGATAAGGAGGCATATGATCTCCTTTTCTCAACTCCCTTGCTGGCATTAAAGGGTTCTGCATACTCCCCATGTACATCTATTAAGTAGCTGACTCTTTGCACACATTACATTACCCACCCCAAAAATTTTGCAGGAATCCTACATAATCCATGACCTATCATAAGTAAATCAGTTCCACACTATCATAAGACTTCTAGAGATCAACCTTTAACATATACCTAGCTGAGATACGTTTTCTACTATAAGCATGAACAAGTTCATGGGACAAAAGGATAGTATAGCTATCTTTCTTCCTGGGATGAACCCTGATTGGGCTTCATTAACAATATCTGCTATAACCTATTGCAATTTTCCTGCTAAAACTTTAGAGATCAACTTGTATAATACTGTACAATAGGCAATAGGTCTGTATTCTTTCACATTTTTAGGACTAGTAATTATAGGGAGTAAAGTAACCGGAGTATAGTTAATAAGTCTAGACATTTTACCTGTATGAAAGAATTCTTTCATAGCATCTATTAGTTGCTTCTTTATCACTAGTTTTGAAAAATATGGTATTATAACCATGGTGCTTTGTCAAACCCTATAGCCATCAGCCCCTCCAAAATTTCACTTTCTATTACTTCAGCAACTAAGAACAAATATTGATCATGATTTAGTGTAGATCCGAGTTTTATAATTTGCCCATCTTCAATAGGTAGGGTAGTATCAACAATACCCGTAAGTCTTTTTTTTAAATTATACAAATTCATCTTTAATAGCCATAGGATCAACCACGTGTTACTTGTAAGAGAAGTGATGCTCCGAGTCTTTTTTTTATGTTCCCTTTTTTTCATGAATGCAGCAACGTATTTAGTATTGGCATCCCCTAAGGTAAGCCAATTTACTATGACACTCTCTTCAATTAAGGACTATTTCTCCAGATTAATCAGTATCTTCTATTCTTTCTATATTAAAGCTTCAGATGCAAATTTCTCTTTTCTGTTTGTGCTTTTTGCAGTTTACTTTTGTAGGTATTGATCTTCAAGGATAGAAAGACTATAGTATAATATAATTGCTTAACCTTATATATACTTAGAAATATAAAAATTATAGATATTAAGAGAATAATATTAAAAAAAATATTAGACTATGAAATTGAAATTATAAATTGGATAGAACAACTCTACCTAGATAATTACCTAGATGGATATTATTCAGACTAAAATGTTAGAATATATTAGAAAAATAAGAGAAAACCAAAGTGACCTATATGAAGAAATTAATTATAGAAACTGACTCAAAGAAATAACGAAAAATCTAAAAGAAAAATAGATCCATTAGATCTATTATTCAATTGGTATTAATAGATCCATTAGATCTATTATCTAATGGATCCATTATTAGTAAATAATGGAATATATTTACTACTTTCGTAACTTTTTGATAGATTAGTTGTTCTAGGCTTTTTGACTTTTTAGCCAAAAGCATTTATGCTTTTATTTTATAGTTAGCTATTAAGTCTTTATGTAAAGACTGGATTTTTCTCCTTTTTTACTTTGCTAATAAACTTCTTAACATGCTATTTTTTGAATAATTCTACTATAAAGCAACTAACATGAACTGGTATCAGAGTCTATGTTGATTAAAGTTACGGAAGTAGTATATATTTGAAGTTGTTTAGATATATTGGTAGTAGTATATATTTGGAGTTATTTGATACATTTATTAGATTTAGATATTCACCAAAATATTAATTACTTAAATGAATAACGTACAAAAATTACAAAAATATAAAGAATTAAAAAAAATAATATCTGAAAAATGCAAAGAATTAAAAATAAGGATAGAAAGAATGTAAGTTTAAAAGATATAATCCAAAGGATGACTATAATAAATGGACACCAAAACAAATAACTAATTATAGCTTTTTAGATTTATTCACTCACCCCTACAATTGGTATCAGAGCCTATGTTGATTAAAGTTACGGAAGTAGTATGATCCATTAGATCTATTAAAGTTATCCGCACCTTATCCGCACCCCTTACAATTGGTATCAGAGCCTATGCTGATTAAAGTTACGAAAGTAGTATATATTTGGAGTTATTTAGATATATTGGTAGTAGTATATATTTGGAGTTATTTGATATATTTATTAGATTTAGATATTCACCAAAATATTAATTACTTAAATGAATAACGTACAAAAATTACAAAAATATAAAGAATTAAAACAAATAATATCTTAAATACGTAAAGAATTAAAAATAAGGATCGAAAGACTACAGTATAACATAATTGTTGGAGTTTGTAAAAATTCAATAAATGCACAAAAAGAAGAAATATCAAATTTAGAATCAACTATAGATAGTTTAGAATATACATTCCAACATGATCTATTAACAATTAAATAAAAATGAACAAAGAAGAATTTATAATAGACGAAAAAATATATGAAAACCATGAAGGATTAAAAATAAAAATATTATTTTCTAATCTAGGAAAAAGGTATAAGAAAATTGGTGAGCATTTATATTTAATGTTAGAAAAAAAAAGAATTAAAATTAGAAGATAAGTTGACAACCATGGTAAGAATAAAAAGAGAAAACGAAGAGATAGACAGAAGAAAGGAAATAGATAAAATAAAACAACAAACCACAGAAGAAATACGAAAAATAGAAGAAACTAAAAATAGTACGATTGCTGAATTAGAAAAAAACTACAAATGCTAAAAGATTTATATGAAAAGAAACAGAAAGAAAAAAAAAAGAAAAAGACAAAGAATAAAAATTATTAATTGAGATAAATCAATTTAAAGAAAAATTAGAAATAAAAAATAAAGAACCAGAAACCAGTGAATTAGAAATAAATACAATAAATGCTGAAGAAACAGATAATTATGATTCAGAAGATAGTGAAACATATACAGAAATTCTAGAAAACATAGAAAACTAAAAATTAATGAAAAACAAGAGGTAATTAATAAAGAAAATCTAGAACTAATAAATACAGAAGTAAATACTCTAGATAAAAATATAATACCTAGTACATCAGAAATAAGAAAACAAACCTATAATTACAATAGTAAGTTTAAAAGATATAATCCAAAGGATGAATATAATAAATGGACACCAAAACAAATAACTAATTATAACTTTTTAGATTTAGATTGTGTAATAGACAGAAATAAAGCAATACAACTATGGATAGGATATATGTCAAAACAATTATTAGATCATAAAATAGATACAACAAACACACCAGAATATATAGAAAAAATATTAATAGAAACAGTAAAATTATGGTTTTTAAACCTAGCCGAAGCAAGTAAAAAAGTATTAAGATCTGATACAAAAATAGAAGGAACATCAACACCTACAAAAATATTACCAACAGAAATATTGAAAAAATATGAAATAGCTATAAGTGATGAATTTAGCAGTATGACAACAGAAGAAGCAGAACAAAATAAAGAAAAAGATACGAATAGGAATTTAATGTTAAAATTAGCAATATGTAATATGTGCTATATAGATGAGTATACGTGCGCATTTAAAGAATATTATTATAAAGGAACATATAATATAGAATATAGTACAAAAATAAGAAAATTATATTTTAGTAAATTACCTGAACCATTTAACTCAAAAATAATAAAGAATTGGGATGAAGTAAAAATAGTAGATACCCTAGGAGCAAGAATAAAATTTTTACAACAATGGTATAGAAATCTAACTGAAAAATATAGAGAAAAAATAAAAATGGAAAAAACATTAATAAGAAATTTAGCATGTTGTAAAGATAAAATAGCACCTCAATTTGGATGTGAAGAAAGATATTATAATAAAAGAAAAAGACATAAGAAATATAAGAAATACAACAAATCAAAATATAAATATAAGAAACCAAGAAAAAGATATTATGTAAAAAATTATAAACATAAAAGACCATATAGAAAAAAGAAATCTATAAAAGAGTGTACTTGTTATAATTGTGGAAAACTAGGACATTTAGCTAGAGATTGTAAATTACCAAAAATCCCAAAAAATAAACAAATATCACAAATAAAAATAGAAAATACAGAATATATGCAGATAGATTATATAGATTATGAATTAGAAAGTGAAGATAGTATATATGAAATTTTGGAGGATGAAACAAATAATGAAATAGATAGTGAATTAGATGAATCAAATGATTGAAGAATATATAAAAATGAACCAAATAACTGAAGAAGATATAAAAATAATAACAAAGGAAGAATATTTAAATGAAGAAGGAACAGATCAGAAAATAATATTTGATAGTAATATATTTGACGAAATAAAAGGAAAAGAGTTAGACCTAAGTGTAGAAAAATATTTAAAATACCAACAATAAAAAATATATTTAGTAGAAAAAAGGAAGAATACTGCGTAGTAAGTCAAAAGGAACATGTAATAGATTGTAGATATGCAAAAGGAAGAGCTAGCATACCACTAGTAACAAAAAGAATAATTAATAAAGAAATAAACAATATACAAAGTAAAGACTCAATAAAATATGTACACCTTGGAGGAACAGAGATATTAATAAAAGCATGTTTTAGAGAAGGAATAGATACAGCAATAGAATTATATTTACCAGATGATAGAATTACAAAACCTATAGAAAAAAGTATAATAATAGCCATAAAAGGAAATTTAATATACCAAAAATTTAAATTTATAACAAGTGTGAATTATTCAGTAGCAATAACCCATAAAAATATAGATAAATCATTAGTATTATATTGGAAAATATCAGGAATAGAACTAACCCCACGAAGTAAAATATTTACAGCAAGATGTAAAAATCTATATGTACTAACAACAAAACATAAAATAACAGGAAAAAATAAAATTAATAAAATACAAATAGAAAATCCTTTTGAACAATTCGTAAAAACAATTGATAATAATGACTATAGTTACAAAAATATAGATATAGAAGAAGATTTAGAAATAATAAATGATAGGATAAGTACATAAAAACGAATAGCTCACGAAAAACCAGAATCATCAAGTTCAGCAAAAAGAAAAAGTTATGAAACAACTTCAATAGGTAATTTAAATCAATATTATATAATGGGAACAATAAATGAAAAAGAATATTTAATAATCCTAAACACAGGACAAGAAGAAAATTATATAGCAAAATATCTAGTAAAAAATGAAGAAATAAAATCTAATAGTAATATATGCCCCGATTTACCAAGGAGCCTAATAGACATTAAGGATTCGACAGAAAAAGAAATAATAATAGGAATTAGAAAAATAAAAATAGAATTTTAAATAAAGGAAGAAATGCAAAAAACAGATATAATATTAGGAATAAAATGGTTAGAACAAGTAAAACCATATAATATAGAGCATACACAATTATCTATAATGTATAATAAAGAAAGATTATTCATAAAAAGAACTTTAAAATGATATGAAAATATATGTGCTTGTAAAAATAATAGTAGAAGGATATTATAATAGATATTATATACCTATGATAGATACAGGAGCAGAAGCAAACTTATGTAGATACAACTATTTATCAGAAAATATATGGGATAAATTATAAACACCAATATTAGTCAAATAATTTAATAATGAAGGAAGTTTAATTACATAGAGAAATAAACGATATAAAAAGTAAAGAAATAATATACCAAAATTAGCAGAAAATCTAAAACCATTACAATAAAAAATTAAAAAAGGATATCGAATATAATTACAACGACGAAGATAAAAAACAAGTCCAGAAAATAAAAATACTTTGTAAAGAGTTACCAAAATTACAATTCCCAGACGAAAATAAAAAATTTACATATATAGTAGAAGCAGATGCAAGTGAATATAGTTATGAAAGAGTACTTAAATACAAATATGAAAATGAAAAAATAGAACATCATTGTAGATGTTATTCAGGAACATTTAATAAAACGGAAATAAAATGAGAAATAAATAGGAAAGAATTATGTTCATTATATAAATGCCTATTAGCATTTATATTATGTAATTAAACTTCCTTCATTATTAAATCAATAGACTAATATTGGTGTTTATAATTTATCCCATTTATTTTCTGATAAACAGTTGTATCTACATAAGTTTGCTTCTGCTCCTGTATCTATCATAGGTGTATAATATCTATTATAATATCCTTCTACTATATTTTTACAAGCACATATATTTTCATATCATGTTAAAGTTCTTTTTATGAATAATCTTTCTTTATTATACATTATAGATAATTGTGTATGTTCTATATTGTATGGTTTTACTTGTTCTAACCATTTTATTCCTAATATTATATCTGTTTTTTGCATTTCTTCCTTTATTTAAAATTCTATTTTTATTTTTCTAATTTCTATTATTATTTCTTTTTCTATCATATCCTTAATGTCTATTAGGCTCCTTGGTAAATCGGGGCATATATTACTATTAGATTTTATTTCTTCATTTTTTACTAGATATTTTGCTATATAATTTTCTTCTTGTCCTGTGTTTAGGAGTATTAAATATTCTTTTTCATTTATTGTTCCCATTATATAATATTGATTTAAATTACCTGTTGAAATTGTTTCATAACTTGTTCTTTTTGCTGAACTTTATGATTCTGGTTTTTCGTGAGCTATTCGTTTTTATGTACTTATCCTATCATTTATTATTTCTAAACCTTCTTCTATATCTATATTTTTGTAACTATAGTCATTATTATCAATTGTTTTTACGAATTGTTCAAAAGGACTTTCTATTTGTATTTTATTAACGTTATTTTTTCCTGTTATTTTATGTTTTGTTGTTAGTACATATAAATTTTTACATCTTGCTGAAAATATTTTACTTCGTGGGTCAGTTCTATTCCTGATATTTTTCAATATAAAACTAATGATTTATCTATATTTTTATGGGTTATTGCTACTGAATAATTCGCACTTATTATAAATTTAAATTTTTGGTATATTAAATTTCCTTTTATGGCTGTTATTATACTTTTTTCTATAGGTTTTGTAATTCTATCATCTGGTAAATATAATTCTATTGGTGTATCTATTCCTTCTCTAAAACATGCTTTTATTAACATCTCTGTTCCTCCAAGGTGTACATATTTTATTGAGTCTTTACTTTGTATATCGTTTATTTCTTTATTAATTATTCTTTTTGTTACTAGTGGTATGCTAGCTCTTCCTTTTGCATATCTACAATCTATTACATGTTCCTTTTGACTTACTACGCAGTATTCTTCCTTTTTTCTACTAAATATATTTTTTATTGTTGGTATTTTAAATATTTTTCTACACTTAGGTCTAACTCTTTTCCTTTTATTTCGTCAAATATATTACTATCAAATATTATTTTTTGATCTGTTCCTTCTTCATTTAAATATTCTTCCTTTGTTATTATTTTTATATCTTCTTCAGTTATTTGGTTTATTTTTATATATTCTTCAGTCATTTGATTCATCTAATTCACTATCTATTTCATTATTTGTTTCATCCTCTGAAATTTCATATATACTATCTTCACTTTCTAATTCATAATCTATATAATCTATCTGCAGATATTCTGTATTTTCTATTTTTATTTGTGATATTTTTTTATTTTTTGGGATTTTTGGTAATTTACAATCTCTAGCTAAATGTCCTAGTTTTCCACAATTATAACAAGTACATTCTTTTATAGATTTCTTTTTTCTATATGGTCTTTTATGTTTATAATTTTTTACATAATATCTTTTTCTTGGTTTCTTATATTTATATTTTGATTTGTTGTATTTCTTATATTTCTTATGTCTTTTTCTTTTCTTATAATATCTTTCTTCACATCCAAATTGAGGTGCTATTTTATCTTTACAACATGCTAAATTTCTTATTAATGTTTTTTCTATTTTTATTTTTCTCTATATTTTTCAGTTAGATTTCTATACCATTGTTGTAAAAATTTTATTCTTGCTCCTAGGGTATCTACTATTTTTACTTCATCCCAATTCTTTATTATTTTTGAGCTAAATGGTTCAGGTAATTTACTAAAATATAATTTTCTTATTTTTTTTACTATATTCTATATTATATGTTCCTTTATAGTAATATTCTTTAAATACGCATGTATACTCATCTATATAGCACATATTACATATTGCTAATTTTAACATTAAATTCCTATTCGTATCTTTTTCTTTATTTTGTTCCGCTTCTTCTGTTGTCATACTGCTAAATTCATCACTTATAGCTATTTCATATTTTTTCAATATTTCTGTTGGTAATATTTTTGTAGGTGTTGATGTTCCTTCTATTTTTGTATCAGATCTTAATACTTTTTTACTTGCTTCGGCTAGGTTTAAAAGTCATAATTTTACTGTTTCTATTAATGTTTTTTCTATATATTCTGGTGTGTTTGTTGTATCTATTTTATGATCTAATAATTGTTTTGACATATATCCTATCCATAGTTGTATTGTTTTATTTGTGTCTATTACACAGTCTAAATCTAAAAGGTTATAATTAGTTATTTGTTTTGGTGTCCATTTATTATATTCATTCTTTGGATTATATCTTTTAAACTTACTATTGTAATTATAGGTTTGTTTTCTTATTTCTGATGTATTAGGTATTATATTTTTATCTAGAGTATTTACTTTTGTATTTATTAGAGATTTTTATTATTCTCATTCTAGTTCTAATTTTCATTCTACTTCTTATTCCACAACTTACAACTCGGATTCTAATTCTTCCATTAATTCCACTTTTTATTCTTCTTCTATTCATCTAATCAATTCTTAATTTCCGCAACAAGAGAAACGTTACTTAGCAAAGAAGTCACGCCTAACGCCTACCACCCTATACCTAACGAGATCTTTATTATGGTATAATAACAATGTCGATTGTGATTTCCTTCACACTCATGGGTAACTAAACTTCTCTGTTGGGGTTATGGAAGCCATATGAGCTACTATCTATTGCTATGAGTTTGTGAATTCGCGACACGTATGCTGCTTATATCATTATTCTCTTCATCTTAATGCAAAGTTTTGTGGTTGCAAACGCATAGAATACGCCAGTATAGCATTAACTTGTTCGAAAGAAAAGTTATATGTCTGGAAAAGAGATAATGTCAAGGTAATAGGGTCCCATCCCCTATTAAAAAGTTAGTGCCGTAACTGGATTAACCTCTTGGAGAATTTGTACCGTTAGATACGCTTTGAGCTCGAAAGAGTTTAAGTGAAATAGTCCTTGTTGAGGTCGAAAGACGCTTGGATTTACCATCGAATACAATTCTCTATAAGCACATGCATGTCTGAATTCCGCATAACTCATAGCCAATAGAGACGTACAACTCATAAGGTGGACATAACCTCAACTTCTCAATTCTCATTGTTTTACATCTTACTAAACATTCTTTCTTTTTACTTTGCTATTTTCTGTTTTCATTCTATTATTTTGTTTACATCAATTGCACGTTACAATCCCCCCTTTTTACGAGACTTGCACTAAAAGTCTAGTAATCTTTGCTTACTTGTTGACCAAGCTATTCCCTGTGGGATCGATACCCAACCCAGTTGGGTTCTATATTTGACTACGACCGCTTTACACTCCTACGAGAGTTGTAGATTGAGCGTTATCAATACTAAACTCCTGTATTGACCCACTAGGCTTCTGATTCTCTATCTTAACCTATTGACATATAGAGTATTTAGCCACAAACTCTGTAACGTCTCTCTTCATCCCACCCTACCAATAGATTTCCCACAAGTTGTGGTACATCTTTGTGGCCCCTGGATAAATAGAGTAGCGTGCACCATGCACTTCTGCAAGAATTTGCTGCCTTAAGTCATCTACACCTGGAACACAGAGATGACCCTGACAACGAAGGACACCATCTCCCCTTTGGGAGAAAACCCCTACTTTCTGATCTTGGAATGACTCTTTCAACTTGACAAGGCTGGGATCTCTATCTTGCTTTTCTTTCACCTCAGAAACTAGAGATAATTCTAAACTACTCTGAACCCATATATCACCCTCTTCTATATCGACTAAGCGAACGCCTAGTCTGGCAAGCTGGTGGAATTCCTGAGCTAACGTCTTCTTACTATCCTCAACATGAGAAACACTATCCATAGATAGTCTACTAAGAGCGTCGGCCACTACATTGGCATTTCCTGGAGGATAAAGGACACTCATGTCATAATCTTGTAAGATATCTAACCACCTTTTCTAATGAAGATTGAGATCTTTCTGAGAAAAGACATACTGAAGAATTTTATGATCTGTGAACACATCTACGAGAACACCGTATAGATAATGCCTTCAAATCTTTATGGCAAATACTAAGAATGCTAACTCAAGATCATGAGTAGGATAATTCTTCTTATGGGGTGTAAGCTGCCTGGAGGTGTAGGCTATGACCTTACCATGCTGCATGAGGACACAACCCAAATCTACTCTGGATGCATCACAATGTACTAAGAAACCATCTAGACCATCTGGAAGAGCTAATACTGGAGCTGAGGTGAGTCGAGTCTTCAACTCCTGAAAACTCTTCTCAGAAGGATCTGACCACTGAAACTTGACTTTTTTCTGAGTCAATTTGGACATAGGGGATGCAATAGAAGAAAATCCCTCAACAAACCGCCTATAATAGCCAGCCAAACCCAAGAAATTCCTGATATCTAATGGAAAGATAGGTCTAGGACATTTTCTTACTACTTTGGTCTTTTGAGGATCCACTCTAATGCCATCACCAGAAATGATATTACCAAGGAATGCTACTGACCTTAGCCAAAATTCGCACTTACTAAATTTGGTGAATAGCTGATGATCTCTGAGAGTCTAAAGTATTGTTCTGAGATGGTCTGCATGATCACGCTCACTGTGAAAATAGACCAGAATATCATCTATGAAGACTATGACAAACATATCCAAGTACTGCTTGAACACACAGTTCATCAAGTCCATAAAAGCTGCTGGAGCATTAGTAAGACCAAAGGACCTAACTAAGAATTTGAAATAACCATACCGAGTATGGAAAGTTGTTTTTGGAATGTCACATTCTCTAACTCTGAGATGATGATAGCTGGATCAGAGGTCTATCTTAGACAAATAACTGACACCCTAAAGTTGATCAAACAAGTCATCGATTCTGGGAAGAGGATACTTGTTCTTGACCGTGACCTTATTGAGTTGACGGTAGTCTACACACATTCTAAGAGAACCATCTTTCTTGCGCATGAATAATACTGGAGCACCTCATGGAGAAACACTGGAACCGATGAATCCTTTATCTAAGAGATCCTTCAATTGTTCTTTCAGTTCTTTGAGTTCTGCTGGTGCCATTCTGTATGGTAGAATAGATATAGGCTAAGTATATAGAAGAAGATTAATGTCAAAGTCTATTTCCCTTTTAGGAGGAATTCTTGGAAGATCTTCGGGAAAGATATCTGAATATTCACCTACAACTGGAACTGATTCAAGGATGGGAGTTTCAAAACTAGTATCCTTAACTCGAACAAGATAATAGACACATCAATTAGATATTATTTTCCATGCCCGAAGGTAGGAAACAAGACGACCTCTGAACGTTGAAGTACTATACTTCTACTCAAGGACGGGTTCATTCTGAAACTAAAATAGGACTATTCTATTTTTGCAGTCGACTGTGGCATAGCAGGAATGAAGCCAATCCATATCGATAATGACATCAAAATCAGTCCTCTCTAATTCGACTAAGTCTGCTCAAGTGACTTTCTAAAATATCATAACTGGGCAGTTCCTGTATACCCGCCAGGCTATGATGGTTTTACCCACTGAGGTAGAGACTGAAAAGGGCTCTGATAGGATTTCGGGACTGATTCCAAAATTGCCTGCTATATAGGGAGTAATAAAAAACAAAGAAGCTCCTGGATCTAGCAAAGTGTAAACATGCACATAAAAGATCTGTAACGTACCAGCAACTACATCAGGAGAATTTTTCGGATCTTGTCGAGACTAATGAGCATAGAGATGATTTGGGCATTGCCCACTAGTATCACTGGTGGTGGCACCCTACAGATTCGGGTGACCGGACTGAGCTGAGGAGCGGAGATAACTCTGATAACCTGACTGAGGGTAGTCTCTGACTTAGAACCAGGAGATCTATCTTTATTACCCTCTATGAACTTTGGAACTGGAGCACTGGATGATGAAGAAGCTGGAACTAATGACTTAGGACGAATCTAAGAACGATTTCCTCCCTCTGACTTAGGTTGACTAAAATTAAAGCTACCTGTCGTAGCTCTCTTATTCTGCTTCTTCCTCTGCTTAATCTTCTTCTCCTCTTCTACTGAGCATGATTCATAAGCCTGGTTAAAGTTATGTCACTATTCAACACTTCAGATCTGCACTCATTAACCACGCTATCATTCACCCCTAAACGAACTTACTTATCTGGGCCCTGCTATCTGCAACTATATAAGGGGCATATCTGGCTAATTGAGTAAACTTAAGAGAATACTCTTTCACCGTCATCTTGCCTGAGATTGATGAATTCTAGAACCTTAGCCTCTTTAAGCTCTTGGAGAAAGAATCTGTCTAAGAATGCAGTGACAAACTCCTCTCACTCTGTAAGACCTGCATCATCTGACCTCTCTGACTTCCACTGTTTGAACCAAGTATGAGCCACATCCTGCAACTGATATACAGCTAGCTCAGGACTCTCAACAGTAGTCACCCCCATGATATCTGTCACCTTTTGAACATGATCAATGAATTCCTATGGGTCCTTATCTACCTTAGACTCGAGAAAGGATGGAGGATTTATTTGGGTGAAGTCCCGAATCCTAGATGCAACTGAATTGGCCACTGGGTTGGCTGAAATAACTGTTGGCCATTCATTTTGAGTGGAAAATGACTGAGCAAGAGTAGTGAATACGGCCCTAAACTTTGCATGAGAAATATGATCGCACAAAGGATCTTTGAGCTGAGGGGCTGACTGATTTTTGTTTCTTCTTTTAGGAGGCATGTTCTGTAGAAGAAAGGGAGAAAAAGATTAGACTGAGAGATTGACTTGAGATTATGCTCATTGGCACAACATGAATACCGAAAGAAGGGAAACTATTCCTAAAATATCTTATAGCCTCTTCCTCATAAATGTGGCGCAAAATACACCTATGTACAAGACTCTACTAGATGTGTCTTTCAGACTTCCTAGGACTCTATTAAACCTTAGGCTCTGATACCAAGTTTATAATGCCCCTAGCTTGGTACCCATAATGCTACACGGTGATCATGACCCCGAAAGACCATAAGCTAACCCATGACTGATATCTGTACCTGTACACTGGATAACATGACATAATAATGCAGAAATATGAACTGAAAGGCCATAAGGTTCAATACTGAACATAATCTGAATGATATAACATCTGTGTGGGGTAATAGAATTCCTAAAATAAAATTGAACATACTAAAGTCTGAAACATGATAAACTAGAAATCCTCTAACTGACTGAACTGTCTGAGTAAGGAGTTGATGGGATATGTCCCCAACTAACTCCCACTAATAAACTGATTAATGAGATAATTGGGAAATAATCATGTCCTCAAAAGATGAGAACTCCCTTCTAACTCTATCTGTGGATATCTAAAATCTACTGTTGCTCTGGAGCTCGTGTCTCTGAACCTATGGTATAAAACACCATAGCAAAAATGTGTCAGTACATTAAATGTACTGGTATGCATGTGAGGTAGGCCGAATGCATAGGGTTCATATACATGAACAATAATAATAACTGATTAACTATCACGAGCGTGAGAATACATGCATGAAATATAACAACTAACACTAATACTGTGATAACTTGATTACTGAATCTAAATATAATTGATAACATGAGCGACTGTATCTGATATTCCTAAATATGATGGAACTATCTAAGTTTCATACTGTATCTGAGTTGACTGTATCTGACAGTCCCAAAATCTGAAGAACTATCTGAGTTCTATTACTGAGACTGATTGACTATATCTGACTGTCCTGATTCTGTAACATGAAACTATGGGAAGTAGTTATCTAACCGATATGCCCCTAATATGCTATTATGGCTGAGTTGGGGTATAATCTATAATCCCAATTAGAAGGGTGTCAATACCGCGCCACTGGTAAAGACAAGCTGTGGGTGGCCCTCATCTATAGTTTCCCCTAAGAGAATGGTGAGACCCTCATCTGACAGTGTTTATCCACCGCATCAACCCTCATTAGATAGTTTTGATGTCTCAACCTATGCTGGTTACATAGTTCTGGAACGCAAGGATGACTTTTAAGAATCACACCCTTATCTGATAGTGTGTGTTCCCATCCATGGGTTCACTTGGTGCTAATTCCTACTCCCATCTGAATAGACTCCGAATATAATTTACTAAACTGTACATGGGCTGAGTTACTAAATTTTGTTGACTGATGGAATACTACTGATATCGGAAAACTGATTGAGTTCATGAGATCATGGAGATTTCTTGAGTCATAAGACTGTATGAAGTCTAAGGATTCATAGCTTGAATGAGAGTATTGTGAAAACATGACATGACTCTAGGCACACAACTAATGTTTCAGGTATGAGTACCCCCAGACTCGATGAAAGGAAACTGACCAAGCATAACTTACTTAAACATATAACTAACATCATAATCCATAATACATTTATAGAAGCATTTCATCAAAACATGTGATAGGCATAACTTGTACATACATGGGGATTTCATGGTATCATTCTAGTTAGGCACTTTTCCTTCATCTAGGCATTTAATTAAACATATTGTAGGCATGGTATATGTAAACATCATTGTACAATAATTAAATATCATGGTTCAATTCTAATTTCATCATTCAAGTGTTTAGTCATAGGTTTGCATGAATCTATATCTATAATAATTTAACCCACATATAATTTATCACCCAACATGGAGTAAAATTTAATTTTTCATTATCCACATGAACAAGAGCAGCCCAATCATGAAATTCATAAGAAAATCCATAAACTTGAATTTAGAAAAAGGGATTCTTGGGCCTCATGGACGAAAGGAGTCTATGAATGAACACTATGCATACGTTAGTTCATGATTTCGTAAGGATTCACGGGGAAGCCTTCTTGAATTCGAATTCCTAATAGAAACCCTAGCTTGTTCTTGAGAGAAATTTGACAGAAACTAGTATATTTTGGGTGAAGAATCGCTAAATCACGTGTTATTGGGTTTAAATAGAGGTAGGAAATTGACCCTTTCAACCCTTGGGTACGTCTTTTAAAATTGTAAAAAATTTTCCGAACAGGACCTTTAGCACGACGCGGCACTATCGCGCCGTGTCACTGGATTTTGACAATTGGAAAATTGAGAGATGGCGCGAGCGGGGCCATCGCATTTCCACTTCCTTCGTGACCTGGACCTTTGGCACGACGTAGGGGAAATCATGCCGAGACACTGGAAAATGGACAATTCTGAATTTCGGCTTTAGCGCGATGTGCTATAATCGCGGACCCCTAATAGAATTTGTCAAATTCCATTTCCTCTTGTGTCGTGGTGCGCCACTGTCTAATATGGCACTATTTTACGATGTGAACTTGAAATAGTCATAACTTCTGATCTAGTTATCGAATTTGGGCGAATCTTATATCGATAGAAAGCTTATTGAATTTCCCGCATGACAAAAAGTGAAAATCTTGAAAATTCCTTATGGACTAATCATCATTCAATTTAGAAGATAATACTAGACATTCTTGAGATGAAATTAGCTAGAAAAAAGTACGGGGTATTATAATATCTCCGATTTGAGAACATTCGTCCTTGAATGAGACTGACTGAGAGGGGAAAAAAAGAAAACTAACGTACATAATAAACCTGAATAAATGGAACATGATCTCATTACTGACATAACTGACAAGCTGAACATATAATACTAAACCTGCATATCTGATGCATGTGTAACTGTTTCATGAATGCATGACTGAGTGTTCTGAAGAACTATGTTTCTCACAATGAGAATGCATGTCTGATGTATAATTAAATGACTGAACTAATACATTAGTGCATGACTGAATATGCAATGGTACTTGATACCAAGTTTATAATAGAAACATAAGCATGAAACTGCATACCAAGTTTGTAACGAACACTGAACGTGAAACTGAGTAAGCTGAAGGAGAACTGTTACCTTGAGCTTGATCTGAGTTGGAGAAGATGAGGTGAGGATACGTGGTTCGAATGTCTGCCTCTGCTTCCCAAGTAGCTCCCTCGATGGACTGATTTTTCCAAAGAACCTTAACTAAAGGGACTTCTTTGTTCCTCAATCTACGAGTCTGATAGTCTAAGATTTCGACTGGAGTCTCTTCATAAGAGAGAGTTTTCTGAACATCAATGCTCTGAATAGGGACTACAACTAATGGGTCACCTATGCACTTTTTGACAAAAGAGACATGAAAGACTGGATGAACTGAGGCTAGATTTAAAGGCAATTCAAGCTCATAGGCTACCTTGCCAAAGCGACTGAGAATCTTAAAGGGACCAACATATCGGGAACTGAGCTTTCCCTTCTTGCCGAATCTCTTTACTCCCTTTATGGGAGAGATCTTTAGATAGACATGATCACCAATATCAAACTCGAGATCTTTTCTACGAACATCTGCATAAGACTTTTGTCGGCTCTGAGCAGCCTAGAGTCTTTCTCTAATCAACTAGACTTTTTATAAGGCATCGAATACCAAGCCAGGACCTATGAATGAGGCCTCACTAACTTCGAACCAACCAATTAGAGATCTACATATCCTACCATAGAGAGCTTCGAATGGAGCCATCTGAATACTGGAATGATAGTTTTTACTGTACATAAACTCAATCAAAGGTAAGTGGTCATCCCAACTTCCCTTGAAATCAATTACACACACCCTTAGCATATCTTCTAACGTCTAAATGGTCCTTTCTTCTTGACCATCTATCTGAGGATGAAAGGTTTTACTAAGATAAACTTGGGTACCAAGACCCTTTTGGAATGCTTTCCAGAAATAAGAGGTGAACTGGGTACTTTTGTTTGAGATAATGGACAACGGAACACCATGAAATCTGACCAACTCCTTGATGTAGAGTTTGGCGTAATCCTCGACTGAATAAGAGGTATGAACTGGAAAGAAATGAGCTGATTTGGTCATTCTATCTACAATGACCCAGATTGAATCCTACGGATGATGAGTTCGAGGAAAACCTGTCACGAAGTCCATGTTCACAACTTCCCACTTCCAAGTAGGAATACTGAACTCCTGCATGGACCTATAGCCTTCTGATACTCTATCTTAACCTACTGACATGTAGAGCACTTAGCCACAAACTCTGCAACATCTCTTTTCATCCCACCCCACCAATAGGTTTCCCGCAAGTCGTGGTAGATCTTTGTGGCCCCTGGATGAATAGAGTAGCGCACACCATGCGCTTCTGCAAGAATTTGCTGACTTAAGTCATCTACACCTGGAACATAGAGACTACCCTGACAATGCAGGACACCATCTCTCCCTTGGGAGAAAACCTCTACTTTCTAATCCTGGACTGACTCTTTCAACTTGACAAGGGTGGGATCTCTATCTTGCTTTTCTTTCACCTCAGAAATAATAGATGATTCTAAACTACTCTGAACCCATATATCACCCTCTTCTGTATCGACTAAGCAAACGCCTAGTATGGTAAGCAAATGAACTTCCAGAGTAAACTTCTTCTTACTTTCCTCAACATGAGAAACACTACCCATAGATAGTCTACTGAGAGCATTGGCCACTATATTGGCCTTGCCCGGATGATAAAGGACACTCTTTTCATAATCTTTCAAGAGCTCTAACCACCTTGTCTGATGAAAATTCAGATCTTTCTAAGAAAAGACATACTAAAGACTTTTATGATTTGTGAACACATTTACATGAAAATCATATAGATAATGCCTCCAAATCTTTAAGGCAAATACTACGGCTTCTAAGTCAAGATCATTAGTAGGAGTTAAGCCGAGTCTTTAACTCCTAAAAACTCTTCTCGCAAGGATCTGACCACTGAAACTTGACTTTCTTCTGAGTCAATCTGGATATAGGGGATGCAATAGAAGTAAATCCCTCAACAAACCACCTGTAATAGCCAGCCAAACCCAAGAAATTCCTGATATCTGATGGAGAGATAGGTCTGGGCCAGTTTCTTACTGCTTCAGTCTTTAGAGGATCCACTCTAATGCCATCACCGGAAATGATATTACCAAGGAATGCTGCTGACCTTAGCCAAAATTTGCACTTACTGAATTTGGCGAATAGCTGATCATCTCTGAGATTCTGAATTACTATTATAAAATGGTCTGCATGATCACGCTCACTGCAGGAATAGACCAGTATATCTTCTATGAATACTATGATGAACATGTCCAAGTACTGCTTAAACACACGGTTCATCAAGTCCATAAAATCTATTGGGGCATTGGTAAGAAGGACATGACTAAGAATTCAAAATAACCATACCAAGTACGGAAAGCTATTTTCAGAATGTCATATTCTCTAACTCAGAGCTGATGATAGCCGAATCTGAGGTCTATCTTAGAGAAATAACTGGCACCCTAAATTTTATCAAACAAGTCATTGATTCTGGGAAGAGGATACTTGTTCTTGACCGTGACCTTATTGATTTGACGGTAGTCTACACACTTCCTAAGAGAATCGTCTTTCTTGCACACGAATAATACTGGAGTGCCCCACAGGGAATTGTTGGGCCTGATGAATCCCTTATCTAAGAGATCCTTTTATTATTTGTTTACTTTTCTGAGTTTTGCTGGTGCAATTTTGTATGGCGGAATAGATATAGACTGAGTATCTGGAAGAAGATCAATGTCGAAGTCTATTTCTCTTTTGGGAGGAATTTTTGGAAGATCTTCGGGAAAGACATCTGAATATTCACCTACAACCTGAACTGATTCAAGGCTGGGAGTTTTGAAACTAGTGTCCTTAACTCAAACAAGATGATAGACATATCAATTAGATATTATTTTTCATACTCGAAGGTAGGTAACAAGCTGACCTCTAAACGTTGAAGTACTACCCTTCCACTCAAGGGCAGGTTCATTCTGAAACTAAAATTGGACTATTCTATTTCTGCATTCGACTGTGGCATAGCAGGAATAAAGCCAATCCATGTCAAGAATGACATCAGAATCAGTCATCTCTAATTCGACAAAGTCTGCTGAAGTGACTTTCTAAAATATCATAACTGGGAAGTTCCTGTATACCCGCTGGGATATGATGATCTTACCCACTGAGGTAGAGACTGAAAAGGGCTCTGCTAGGATTTCAGGACTAATTCCGAAATTGCCTGCTATTTAGGGAGTAACAAAGGACAAAGAAGCTCCTAGATCTTGCAAAGTGTAAACATGCACATGAAAGATCTGTAATATATTAGTAACTACATAAGGAGAATTTTCTTGATCCTGTCAGGACTGAAGAGCATAGAGATGATTTGGGCATTGTCCACTAGTAGCATTGGTGGTGGCACCCTACTGATTCGGGCGACCGAACTGAGCTGAGGAGCTGAGATAACTCTGATAACCTGACTGAGGGTAGTCTTTGACTCAGTGGCCTATCTTTCCACAACTAAAACAGAAATCACAACCAGCTCTGCAAGCACCCTTGTGGTTCTTACCATAAGTATGACAAAGGGGATTAGTTCAGACATTTCTAACACTGCTCTGAGACTTAGAGCACTGGCTGATGAAGAAGCTGGAAATGATGACTTAGGATGAATCTAAGAGCGATTGCCTCCCTTTGACTTAGGTTGACTAAAATTAAAGCTACCTATCGTAGCTCTCTTATTCTACTTCTTCCTCTACTTAATCTTCTGCACCTCTATCTACTGAGCATGATTCATAATCCTGGATAATGTTATGTCACTATTCAACATGGCAGATCTGCACTCATTGACCATGCTATCATTCACCCCTGAAATGAACTTACTCATCTTGGACCTGCTATCTGCAACCACATGAGGGGCATATCTGGCTAATTAAGTTAACTTAAGAGAATACTCTTTCACCATCATATTGCCCTACCTGAGGTTGATGAATTCTATCACCTTAGCCTCTCTAAGCTCTTGGGGAAAGAATCTATCTAAGAATGCAGTGACAAACTCCTCCCACTCTATAGGACCTGTATCATCTGACCTCTCTAACTTCTACTATTTGAACCAAGTATGAGCCACATCTTGTAAATGATATACATCTAGCTCAGCACTATCAACAGTAGTCACCCACATGATGTCTGTCACCTTTTGAACCTGATCAATGAATTCCTAAGGGACCTTATCTACCTAAGACCCGAGGAAGAACAGAGGATTCATTCGGGTGAAGTCTCGAATCCTAGCTGCGGCTGAATTAGCCATTGGGTTGGCCGGAATGACTAATGGCCATTTATTTTGAGCGGCAATTGACTGAGCAAGAGTAGTGAATGTGGCCCTAAACTCCGCATGAGAAACATGATCGCCCAAAGGATCTTCAGGCTGAGAGGCTGACTGATTTCCGTTTCTTCTTTTAGGAGGTATGTTTTGTTGAAGAAAGAGAGAAATAAATTAGACTGAGACATCGACTTGAGATTATGCTCACTGGAACGACATGAATACCAAAAGAAGGGAAACTATTCCTAAAACATCTTATAGCCTCTTACACATAAATATGGCGCGCTACACACCTATGTATAAGACTCAACTAGATGCGGCTTTCAGACTTCCTAGAACTCTATTGAACCTTAGGCTCTGATACCAAGTTTGTAATGCCCCAAGCCTGGTACCCAGAATGCTACATGGTGCTCATGACTCCGAAGGACCACTAGCTAACCCATAATTAATATATGTACCTGTACACTGCATAATATGACATAATAATACAGAAACATACACAGAAAGGCCATAAGGTTCAATACTGAACATGATCTGAATGGCATAACATCTATATGGGGTTATAAATTTCCTAAAACAATACATAACATACTGAAGTCTGAAACATGATAGTCTAGAAAGCCTCTAACTGACTGAACTGTCTGAGTAAGGAGTTGATGGGATGTGTCCCCAACTAACTCCTACTAATAAACTGGTTAATAAGATAATAGGGAAATAATCATGTCCTCAAAAGATGAGGACTCCCTTCTAACTCTGTCTGTGGATATCTAGAATCTACTATTGCTCCAGAGCACGTGCCTCTGAACATATGGTATAAGACACCATAGCGCAAATGCGTCAGTACTTTAAATGTACTGATATGCATGTGAGGTAGGATGAATGCATGGGGTTCATATGCATGAACAATAATAATAACTGACTAACTATCATGAGCATAATAATACATGTATGAGACATAACAACTGACACTAATACTGTAATAACTTGATTACTGAATCTAAATATAACTGATAACATGAGTGACTGTATCTGACAGTCCTAAATCTGAAAAACTATCTGAGTTCTATTACTGAGACTGATTGACTATATCTGGCAGTCCTGATTCTGTAATATAAAACTGAGGGAAGTAGTTATCTAACCGACATGCCCCTAATATGCTATTAAGGCTAAGTTGGGGTCCAATCTATAACCCTAATTAGAAGGGTGTCAATACCGTTCCACTGGTAAGGACAAGCTGTGGGTGACCCTCATCTATAGTATCCCTTAAGAGAATGGTGGGGCCCTTATCTGACAATGTTTATCCACCTTATCAACCCTCATCGGACAGTGTTGATGTCTCAACCTATGCTGGCTACATAGTTCTGGAATACAAGGATGACTTTTAAGAATCACACCATCATCTGATAGTGTGTGTTCCCATCCTTGGGTTCACTCGATGCTAATTCCTACTCCCATCTAAATAGACTCCAAACATGATTTACTGAACTGTACATGGGATAAGTTACTGAATTCTGTTGATTGACAGAATACTACTGATATCTAATAACTGACTGAGTTCATCAGATCATGGAGATTTCCTAAGTCATAAGACTTTCTGAAGTCTAAAGATTCATAGTTGACTGAAAGTATCATGAAAACATAACATGGCTCTAGGCACACAGCTAATGTTTTGGGTATGAGTACCCCTAAGACTAGATGGAAGGAAACTGACCAAGCATAACTTACTTGAACATATAACTAACATCATAATCCATAATACATTTATAGAAGCATTTCATCAAAACATGTGATAGACATAACTTGTACATACATGGGGATTTCATGGTATCATGCTAGTTAGGTACTTTTCCTTCATCTAGGTATTTAATCAAACATATTGAAGGCATGGTACATGTTAACATCATTGTACAATAATTAAACATCATGGTTCAATTTTAATTTCATCATTCAAGGGTTTAGTCATAGGTTTACATGAATCTACATCTATAATAATTTAACCCACAAAAAAATTATCACCCAACATGGAGTAGAATTCAATTTTTCATTATCCACATGACAAAGAGCAGCCCAATCATAAAATTCATAAGAAAATCCATAAACTTGAATTTATAAAAAGGGATTCTTGGGCTTCATGGATGAAAGGAGTCTATGAATGAACACTATGCGTACCTTAGTTCGTGATTTTGTGAGTATTGACGGTGAAACCTTCTTGAATTCGAATCCACAATAGAAACCCTAGCTTGTTCTTGAGAGAAACTTTAGAGAAACTAGTATATTTTGGGTGAAGTATCGCTAAATCATGTGTTATTGGGTTTAAATATGGGTAGAAAATTGACCCTTTTAACCCTTGGATGCTTCTTTTAAAATTGTAAAAATTTTCCCAAACTAGACCTTTAGCGCAACACGGCGCTATCGTGCTGTGTCACTGGATTTTATAAATTAGGAAATTAAGGGATGGCGCGACATGGGGCCATTGCTTTGACACTTACTTTGTGACCTGAACTTTAGTGCAACGTGAGGGAAATTGCTCTGAGACACTGGAAAATAGATAATTATGAATTTAGGCCCTGGCGCGACATGCCATAATCGTGGACCCCTACTGGAATTTTTCAAATGCCATTTCCTCCTGTAGTGCATCGCGCCACTGACTATTATGGCATTGTTTTACGACGGGAACTTGAAATAGTCGTAACTTCTGACCCAATTATCGGATTTGGGCGAATCTTATATCGATAGAAAGCTTATTTAATTTCCTACATGAAAAAAAATGAAAATATTGAAAACTCCTCATGGAATAATCATCATTCAATTTAGAATATAATACTAGACATTCTTGAGATGAAATTATCTAGGAAAACGTACGGGGTATTACAATATCTCCCCCTTGAGAATATTCATCCTTGAATGAGACTTACTGAGAGGGGAAAAAAGATAACTAAAATACATACTAAACATGAATAACTAGAACATGATCTCACAACTAACATGACTGACAAGATGAACATATAATACTGAACATGCATATCTGATGCATGTTTAACTGATTCATGAATGCATGACTGAGTGTTCTGAAGAACTAAGTTTCTCACAATGAGAATGCATGTTTGATGCATAATTACATAACTAAACTAATACATGAATGCATGACTGAATATACAATGGTACTTGATACCAAGTTTATAATGGGAACATGAGCATGAAACTGCATACCAAGTTTGTAATTCAAGATCATTAGTAGGATAATTCTTCTCATGGGGCTTAAGCTACCTGGAGGTATAGGCTATGACCTTACCATGATGCATGAGGACACAACCCAAACCTACCCTGGATGCATCACAATACATTACGAAACCATCTGGACCATCTGGAAGAGCTAATACTGAAGCTGAGGTTAGTCAAGTCTTCAAGGAATGTTACTGACCGAAAATGATATTACCAAGGAATGTTACTGACCTTAGCCAAAATTTGCACTTACTAAATTTGATGAATAGCTGATCATCTTTGAGAGTCTGAAATACTATTCTAAAATGGTCTGCATGATCACACTCACTGCAGGAATAGACCAAAATATCATCTATGAATACTATGATGAACATGTCCAAGTACTTCTTGAACACACGGTTCATCAAGTCCATAAAATCTGTTGGGGCATTGGTAAGACCAAAGGACATAACTAAGAATTCTAAATGACCATACCGAGTATGGAAAGCTATTTTTAGAATGTCACATTCTCTAACTCTGAACTGATGATAGCCGGATCTGAGGTCTATCTTAGAGAAATAACCGGCACCCTGAAGTTGATCAAACAAGTCATTGATTCTGGGAAGAGGATACTTTTTCTTGATCGTGACCTTATTGAGTTTACGGTAGTCTACACACATCCTAAGAGAACCATTTTTCTTGTGAACGAATAATACTGGAGCACCCCACGGGGAAATCCTGGGCCTGATGAATCCCTTATCTAAGAGATGCTTCAATTGTTCTTTCAGTTCTCTTAGTTCCTTAATAGAAACCCTAGCTTGTTCTTGAGAGAAACTTGAGAGAAACTAGTATATTTTTGGGTGAAGAATCACTAAATAACGTGTTATTGGGTTTAAATAGGGATAGAAAATTAACCCTTTTAATCGTTGGATGCGTATTTTAAAGTTGTAAAAAAAATCCAAACTGGACCTTTAGCACGCCATGTCACTGGATTTTGATAATTGGGAAATTAAGGGATCGCACGATGCGGGTCCATCACGTTACCACTTTCTTTGTGACCTGGAACTTTAGCGTGACGCAGGGGAAATCGCACTGAGACACTGAAAAACGAACAGTTTTGAATTTGGGCCCTGGCGCGACGCACCATAATCGTGGACCCCTATAGGAATTTTCCAAATGTCATTTCCTCTTGTGGTGTGGTGCACCACTAACTAATATGGCACTGTTTTACGATGGGAACTTGAAATAGTCATAACTTCTGACCCAGTTATCGGATTTGGGCGAATCTTATATCGATGGAAAGCTTATTGAATTTCCCATATGACAAAAGTGAAAATATTGAAAAGTCATCATGGAATAATCATCATTCAATTTAGAAGTTAATACTGTACATTCTTGAGATGAAATTAGCTAGAAAAAAGTACGGGTTATTACAGATCTTCATGCTAAACCTTTCAATTTGCAAGTTGATTGATCTAGCCATGATAACTATGTGTGCTGATTATTGTATAACCTAAGTAGTTCCATTATAACATAATATCATGTATTCCCCATTCATGTATAATTAGATGCCTTACAAGTGTTTGATAAATTGTCTCTATGGATGAATTATGAACAAGTGAACAATGTTATGAAATTCAAGATTATGCTATGCTTTATTTCTCATGCTATCTAGTCCTGGGGGTATTATATATTTGATAGTTTAGCTATTTACCTAGAACCAGTGCCAGTTATAGAATAGTCTCAGTCATATCACGATCAGTAGTGCTCTTAATCAGTTATAGAACTCAGTAGAACTCAGTCAGTTACAGAACTCGAGAAAACTTAGTAACCTTAGTATTAGTCCAGTCCAGTTCAATATACTCAGTTTAGTGTCTTTCAGTTGGGAGTAGGATTCAACACTGAGTGAACCCAAGGATAGGGACTCACTTGCTAGTAGAGGATGTGATCCTTAGTAGCAATCCTTGAGTTCCAGAACTATATATCTAGTGTAGGTTGAGATATCAAAACTTCCAGTTGAGGGTTGATGAGGTATTTTAACCTACCAGTTGAGGGTTCCACCATTATCATCACTCACCTGCCAGATAAGGATATCTCTTTAGTTGTCCTTGCCCATGGCACAGTATTGACACCCTTCCAATTGGGATTATAAATTGGACACAAACTTAGTTATCGTATCTTATTTGGGATATATCGGTTAGATGATTACCTCACATAGTCTCAGTTTTAGTCTTCAGAATAAAACTCAATTCAGTTCTATAGAATCAGGACTATCAGAAATAGTCAATTAGTATCAGTAACTCAATTATCAGTAAATCTCAGATTATCAGTTACTTAGTATCAGAACTCAGTACTCAGCTTTAGAAAAGCTCAGTGATAGTATTCATGTATATGCACAATATTACATACTCAGTGTTTACAGAAATTACAGATTATCCATGTACTCTCATGTTCAGTTATTCTCTATCATTCAGTTAGTTATTATTCATGCATATGAGCCCTTACTTTCATCCTTACCTCATCTAGCATACCAGTACATTCCACATACTAACGTATACTCTTTCTTTGCACTATGATGTCTCATATCATAGGTTTAGACGCTCAGGTTGCTGATCGCACATAGATAGATTTAGATAGCAGCAGTAGTTTTAATAGTGAGTCCTCATTTATTGAGGATATTCTTTACTTTAGTATTTTCAGTATATACAGTATTTCAGTAGATGGAGTTAGTTGGGGGATTGTCTCATCAGCTCCACTTTCAAAAAATTCAGATTAGAGGCTTTTTAGACTAGTTTTCGGACAGGTTTCAGTTTTATAATTGTTATTTCAGTTGATACACTTTATCTATATTTATAAATTTTTGAACCTTATGGCATTTCATCCTATTTTTCTGCATTTATTACAGTATATTATTCAGTTCTCACAGAATCAGTCATGGGTTAGCTTGTGGTGCTTCGAGGTGGTAAGCACCGTGTAGCATCCGAGATACAGACTCAGGGCGTTACAAACATGGTATCAGAGTCTAAGGTTCAACAGAGTCCTAGAAAGTATGAAAGCCGCATCAAGTAGAGTCTTGTGCATGGGTGTATAGTGCGCTACACTTATGGACAGGAGGCTATGAGATGTTTTAGGAATAGTCTCCCTCTTTCAGTATTCATGTCGTGCGAATGAGCGTGAGCTCAAGTTAAACTCTTAGGGGTCGTTTGGTAGAGTGTATAAGATCAATGCAAAATATAGTGTATTAATAATGTTTGCATTAATAATGCTTATATTAGTTATTCTTGTATTAGTTATGTATTATTTCTTATACATTGTTTGGTTTGATGTATAAGAAATAATACATCTTACATAATTTCTATAAAAGAAATGTTTGTTTACAAAAATACCCTTCTTTGATTTTGTACACTTTTTTGCAACAAATTTTTTTTGACATCTCATATATAATTAATATTGTTGGACTAGTATATAGAGTTTCGGATTAATTGCAAGACCTTTGTCTTTGCATATGAAATATTCCGCCAACGGATTAACATAGTGGAAACAAAAATAAAATATAAGAAGTAAAATTAAGAAATAGTCTTAATTTTTTTAATCTTTTTAAAGACCCTCGAAGCAAAGAAAAAATATGTTACAATTATTTAAATCAATTATTCATTGTTGTAGATTAAAATGGTGGAAAAAAATTGTGAAATGTTTTGAAAAGATTCACTATTGCAAATTAAAATGGCAAGGAAAAGAATGGTGAAATATTTGAAATATTTTGAGAGAAAAATTGAGGAGTATTAAGGTCATTTAATAAGTTAATGCATGTATTAAAGACTTTGCATTGCTAATACATAGAAAATGGGTGGTATTAGCAATACACACCTTAATACATAATAGAGTGTATAACTAATGCTTGCATTAGTTATCATTAACTAAAAATTATACCAAACAAGGTATTCATAATACACATTAATTAATACATGTATTATTTTTGTCAATACACTCTACCAAACGACCCCGTAGTCTTATCTGTTTCTTCCTTTCATTTACAGAACATGCCTCCCAAAAAGACTAACGAAAGAAGAACCGAAAATAAGTCAACACCTTAGTCTGTTCAGGCAGATCCCCTGGATGAGTATATCTCTCATGCAGAATTCAGAGTTGTATTCAGTATTCTAGCTAATTCTGTAACGGCTCAGAATAAACATCCAACTGCTATTTTTGCCAAACCAGTGGCTAATACTCCTGCAGCTAGGATTCGAGACTTCTCCCAAATGAATTCTCCCATATTCTCAGGATATAAGTCAGAAGAGAATCCACAGGAGTTCCTCAATCAGGTTCAAAAAGTCACACATATCATGGGAGTGACTTCCAGTGAGAGTATTGATTTAGCTACCTATCAGCTACAAACTATAGCTCATACGTGGTTTAATCAGTGGAAGGTAGACAGGGATATAGATGCAGAGTCCATAGAGTGAGAAGAGTTTGTTACTGCCTTCCTAGACAGATTCTTTCCCTTAGAGCTGAGAGAAGCCAAGGTGCTAGAATTCATCAACCTCAGGCAAGGTAGCATGAGTGTGAAATAGTATTCCCTTAAGTTTACTCAGTTAGCCAGGTATGTTTCCCATGTAGTGGCAGATAGTAGGTCTAGAATGAGTAAGTATCTAGGGTTTCAGATAGTGTAGTTAAAGAGTGCATAAATACAATGTTGATTTAGGAGATGGACATATCCGGACTCATGGTCCATGCTTAGCAGATAGAAGAGGCTAAGAATAGAGAGAGAAAGACAAAACAAGAGAGCTAGAATAGGTAGCTTCAATTTTAATTAGCCTAAGTTAGAGAGTGGTAATCATTCCCAGTTTCGTCCAAAGTTTTCTATTCCAGTTCCGTCCTCAGCCAGTGCCCCAGTTTCTAGGTTCAGAAATAGTAATAAAGATAGGGTGCCAGGCTCTAAATTTCAGGGTAGTGTCAGCAATGCTCAAACAAATCCTCTTTGTTAGACTTGTGGCAAGAACCCTAGGGTGTCTATAGAGCTGACAGTGATGTTTGTTTCGAGTATGGAAAGCCAGTCCACAAACTTAGAGATTGTCCTCTGTCAGGTTCTCAGGGTTAGTATAATCATCCTTCAGCTCAGTCCGATCGCTCGAATCAGCAAGGTGCCACATCTAGTGCCACTAGTGGGCAACACCTAAATAGGATTTATGCACTTAAGTCCAGACAAGATCAGGAAAAATCTCCTGATATGGTCACTGGTACTTTACACGTCTTCTATTTACATGTTTATATCTTACTAGATCCAGGAGCTTCTCTATCTTTTGTGACTCCTTATATAGCAATCGACTTTAAAGTCAAACCAAAAATCTTAACAGAACCATTCTCAGTCTCTACCCTAGTGGGTCATTCTATCATAGCTCGGTGGGTATATAGGAACTGTCCGATTATGATATCTCAGAAAGTCACTTTAGCAAACTTAGTAGAATTAGAGATGATAGACTTTGACGTCATTCTCTACATGGATTGGCTCCATTCATGTTATGCCTCAGTTGATTATAGAAACAGAATCATTCATTTTTAGTTTTCAAATGAACCAGTCCTTGAATGGAGGGGTAGTACTACAACGCTTAAGGGTCAGTTGATTTCATACCTTAGAGTGAGAAAAATGATATCCAAGGGATGTGTTTATCATCTTGTGCGAGTCAAAGACTCTAGTTCAGAGACTCTCAGTCTTGAGTCAGTTCCAATAGTAAATGAATTCTCAGATATGTTTCCTGAAGATCTTTCTGGAGTTTCTCCTATCAGGGAAATTGACTTCAGAATAGACCTTCTTCTAGATACTCAGTCTATATCTATTTTGCCATACAGAATGGCTCCAGCTGAACTCAAAGAGTTAAAAGTACAGTTGAAAGATCTCTTAAATAAGTGATTCATTAGACTTAGAATTTCTCCGTGGGGTGCACCAGTCTTATTCATGCATAAGAAAGATGGTTTCCTCAGAATGTGTATAGATTACCATCAATTGAACAAAGTCGCAATCAAGAATAAATACCCACTTTCTAGAATCGATGGCTTATTTGACCAACTTTAGGGTGCTAGTTACTTTTCCAAGATAGACCTCAGATTAGGAAATCATCAACTCAGAGTCAGGGAATGTGACATTCCAAAAATAGCTTTTCGAACCCAGTATGGTCACTTCGAGTTTCTAGTCATGTCCTTTGATCTTACAAATGCCCCAGAAGCCTTCATGGACTTATGAATCGTATGTTCAAGTAGTAATTGGATATGTTCATTATAGTCTTCATCGATGACATTTTTTTCTATTCCCATAGCAAGAATGATCACGCAGATCACCGCAAAATCATACTTTAGACTCTCAGAACTCATCAGTTATTTGACAAATTCAGTAAGTATGAATTTTGGCTAAGGTCATTAGCATTTATTGGTCATATTATTTTCAGTAATAACATTAGAGTTGATCCTCAAAAGACTGATGTGGTAAGAAAATGGTCTAGACCTATCTCTCCATCAGATATCAGGAGTTTCTTAGGTTTAGCTGGTTATTACTATTGGTTTGTTAAAGGGTTTTCGTTTATTGCATCCTCCATGTCCAGATTGACTTAGAATAAAGTCAAGTTTCAGTACTCAGATTCTTGGGAGAGTTTTCAGGAGTTGAAGACTCGACTCACCTCAGCCCCAATCTTGACTTTACCAGATGGTTCAAATGGGTTTGTTGTGTATTGTGATGTATCCAGAGTAGGTCTGGATTGTGTTTTCATGTAGAATGGTAAGTTCATAGCCTATGCCACCAGACAGCTTAAACCTCATGAGAAGAATTACCCGACTCATGATCTTGAGTTAGCATCCATATTATTTGCCTTAAAGATTTGGATGCATTACTTATTTTGGGTGCATGTAGATGTGTTCACATATCACAAGAGCCTTCCGTATGTGTTATTTCAAAAAGATTTGAATTTGCATTAGAGAAGATGGTTAGAGCTTTTGAAAGATTATGATATGAGTGGTCTGTCTCATCTGGGCAAGGCCAATATGGTGGCTGATGCTCTCAGTAGAATATCTATAGGTAGTGTTGCTCATGTTGAGGATGGTAAAAAGAAGTTATCTCAGGAAGTTCATCAGTTTGCCCGACTAGGTGTCTTCTTAGTTGATTCAGCATAAGATAGTGTGTGGGTTCAGAATAGTTCAGAGTCATCACTAGTTTCCGAAGTAAAGAAAAAGAAGGATAGAGATCCCAGTCTAATAAAATTGAAAGAGTCAGTCAGAGATCAGAAAGTAGAGGTATTCTCTCAAGGAGAAGATATTGTGTTGCGTTGCCAGGGTCGGCTATGTGTGTTAGGTGTAGATGACTTAAGGTAATGTATTCTTGCAGAAAGCGCATGGTGCCCATTAATTTATTTATCCAAGGGCCATGAAGATGTACCGCGAATTGTGGGAAATCTATTGGTGGAGTGGGATGAAGAGAGATATTATAGAGTTTGTATAAAAGTTCTCTATATGTCAACAAGTTAAGATTGAGCACCAGAAACCTAGTGGGTCCATGCAGGAGTTCAGTATTCCCACAATAAAGTGGGAAGAAGTGAACATGGACTTTGTGATGGGTTTTCCTCGTACTCATCATCAGCATAATTCTATATGGGTTATCATGGACAGGATGACCAAATCATCTCATTTCTTGCCAGTTCAAACTTTTTATACAGCCGAGGACTATGCCAAACTCTATATCAGAGGGTTGTTCAGGTTATGCAGAGTCCCAATATCCATTATCTCATATAGAGGTACCCAGTTCATGTCTCATTTCTGGAAAGCATTGTAAAAGGGTCTTGGTACCCAAGTTCATCTCAGTACAGCCTTCCACCCTCAGACAGATAGTCAAGTAGAAAAGACCATTCAGACTCTAGAAGATATGCTAAGAGCATGCGTTGTCAATTTTAAAGGTAGTTGGGATGACCACTTGCCTTTGATCAAATTCCCATACAATAATAGTTATTATTCCAGTATTTAGATGGCTCCATTTAAAGCTCTCTACGGTAGGATATGTAGATCTCTAATTGATTGGTTCAAGGTAGGTCAGGCTGTAGTAGTAGGGCCTGATCTATTATTTGATGCCTTAGAGAAGGTTCAGTTGATCAGAGAAAGGCTTAAGGCAGCCCAAAGCCGATAGAAATCATATACAGATGTGAGAAGAAAAGATCTTGAGTTTGAGATCGGTTATTATATGTTCCTGAAAATCTTCCCCATGAAGGGAGTAAAGAGGTTCGGTAAGAAGGGAAAGCTCAGTCCCCAATATGTCGTTCCTTATAGAATCCTTAACTATTTTGGAAAGAAAGCTTATGATATTGAGTTGCCTTTAGATCTAGCATCAGTACACCCAATATTCCACGTCTCCTTGCTAAAGAAATGCATTAGTGACCCAACAGTCATAGTTCCCTTAGAAGGTGTAGATATTCAGAATGATCTTTCTTTTGAAGAGGTTCCAGTCTAGATCCTCGATCATCAAATTCGCAGAATGAGGAATAAAGAAGTTCTCTTAGTCAAAGTTCTTTGGTGGAATTAGTTTAGTGAGAGAGCTATTTGGGAGGCAGAAGCAGATATGCGGACCAAGTATCCTTACCTCTTCTCTGCAAACTCGGATCCATCTTAAGGTAACAGTCTTCCTTAGGTTTACGCAATTCCATGATTCAGATATAATTATAAACTTGGTATCCCTTACCGTTGCATATCATTCATGCATTCATGAATTAGTTCAGACATGTACTCATGCATCAGATATGCATGTTCAGGATGAAAATTCATCTTATCAGTAGCTTCAGTGATGTATTCCATGCATCAGATATGTATGTTCAGTATAAGAACTCAGTTTGTCAGTAGTTCAGTCATGTAGTCATGCATCAAATATGTGTGTTCAGTGTGTCAGCTCAGTCTATCATTGTTTCTCAGCTTAATCAGTATCATTCGAGGATGAATGTTCCCAAGAGGGAGATATTCTAATACCCTATATTTTCTTAGCTCATTTAACTCTTAGTCCATGAATTATCTAATATAAAATTTTTGAAATATTAAGTATTTTTCAGTTTAGAGCCTGCCATTGCGTAGTAAATTAAATTAGTTTTATAATGATATAAAATTTGCATAAATTCAATAATCGGGTAAGAAGTTATGGCAATTTTAAGTTTCAATCTTTAAACACCGTTATTTTAATCACTAGCGCATCGCGGAGCCAGTCTAAATGAAAATTTTCAAATTCTAGTTTGATTCCATGATCTCACCGCATCATAGAGGGCTTCCAGTTCCCAATTGTCCAATTCCAGTAAGGGACCACAATATTGGCGTGTAGCACCAAGGACCCAATTCATAATTGTCAATTTCCAGTAAAGCAATGTGATTGTACCACATCACGACAAGATTCAAGGTCTTATACAAGGTGGCAACACGATACCACTGTGTCGTTTCACCAGCCACATTCTTAGTTGGCAGTTTACAGTGATACGATGCGATAGCGCCACGTTGCACCAGGGGATAATTTTGGAAAATTACAACAAAAATCAAAAGTTTTGTCCAGAGTTAAATTGGTCTTTTCCCATAATTTTAACTAGCCCAGATATGAGATTTAAGCCTTAAAAACATTTTAACACATTCATTATTCAGCTTTTCCCTAAATCAAAAGGTATTCTCTAAAAAAAAAAACCCTAGCTTCAAGAAATCAAGAACAAGCCTAAGAATTTCTTCAAGAGTCTTCAAGAATTAACAAATTAAGGTATGTTAGGTATTTATCTATGGATTCCTTTCACCCATAGAGTCCACGAATCCATTTTCAAACTACAAGATTGGTGAATTCTGAACTTCCATGTTTGAATTGAATTGAATTCATGGTCAGTTATTGTTGGGTCTTAGTTAATGATTAATTTATAAGATTTTATGAAATTAATCATTATATGTGTTGAATTACATGATTTTTATGATAAATCCTTCAATTTGCAAGTTGATTGATGTAGCCATGATAACTATATATGTTGCTTATTATATAACCTAAGCATGCTCCCCATGTGTTTGATAAAATTCCTATGTAAATGAAATAGTGACATTATAACATGATAGCATGTATTCCCCATTCATGTATAAGTAGATACCTTACAAGTGTTTGATAAAATGTCTCTATGGATGAATTATGATCAAGTGAACAATGTTATGATATTCAAGATAATGCTATGCTTTACTTTTCATGCTATCGAGTCCTGGAGGTATTTAATAACCAATAATTTAGTTGTTTACCTAGAGCCAGTGTTAGTTACAGAATAGTCTCAGTCATGTCACAATCAGTAGTACTCTCAGTCAGTTACAGAACTCAATAGAACTCAGTCAGTTAAAGAACTCAGGAAAACTCAGTAACCTCAGTATCAGTCCAGTCCTGTTCAATATACTCAGTTCAGTGTCTTTTAGTTGGGAGTAGGATTTAGAACCGAGTGAACCTTAGGATGGGGACTCACCTGCCAGTAGAGGGTGTGATCCTTAAAAGCAATCCTTACGTTCCAGAACTATGTAGCCAGCGTAGATTGAGATATCAAACCTACCAGTTGAGGGTTGATGAGGTGTTTTAACCTGCCAGTTGGGGGTTCCACCATTCTCATTAGAGTACCTGCCAGATGAGGGTATCTCTTTAGTTGTCCTTACCCGTGGCACGATATTGATACTATTCTAATTAGGGTTACAAATTAGACCCCAACTTAGTTATCTTATCTTATTTGGGGCATGTCGCTTAGATGATTACCTCCCACAGTCTCAGTTTCAGCCTTTAAAATAGAATTCAGTTTAGTTCTACAGAATCAGGACTGTAAGATACAGTCAATCAGTATCAGTAACTCAGTTATCAGTAAATCTCATATTATTAGTTAATCAGTACTCAGATTCAGAAAAGCTAAGTTAAAGTATTCATGTATATACACAGTATTGCATACTCAGTATTTACAAAGTTACAGATTATCCATGTACTCTCATGTTCAGTTATTCTCTATCATTCAGTCAGTTATTATTTATGCATATGAGCCCTTGTATTCAGCCTTACCTCATCTAGCATACCAGTATATTCCATGTACTGACGCATACTCTTTCTTTGTGCTATGATGTCTCATATCATAGGTTCAGATGCTCAGGTTCCAGACAGAGCATAAACAGATTCAGATAACTGCAGTAGATTTAGCAGTGAGTCCTCATCTATCGAGGATATGCTTTACTTCAGTATTTTCAGTAGATATAGTATTTCAGTAGATGGATTTAGTTGGGGATTGTCCCATTAACTCCATTTTTAGACAATTTAGATTACAGGCTTTTCAGACTAATTTTTAGACAGTGTTCAGTTTTATAGATTGTTATTTCAGTTGATACACTTTATCAGTATTTACAAATTTTTGAACCTTATGGCATTTCAACCTATTTTTTTGCATTTATTACAGTATATTATTCAGTGCTCACAACAGATATTAGTCATGGGTTAGCTTGTGGTCCTTCAAGATCTTAAGTACCATGTAACATCTGGGGTACAGACTCGGGGCATTACACGAGTAACTCCTAGCCCATAGCAAACTTGAAAGTTTTTTTACCGATTAAATTCTTGTATAGAATCTATCTATAGTCAAATTCAAATGAGTATAACTCCTATATTATGAAAGGTTTTAGAAATAAATACCCACCAAATTAAATGTCTTTGAGTATTCTTTTCAACGCATCTAATTTTTCCTTAATCTAATATTGGTGTAAAATATTATGACCAATTTATCATAAAAGGGGTCTATGCCTCGTCAAGGGGCATAAACTTAGTACCCCAAAATAGTAGGGGTTCATGATATCTCCATGCCAAGGATCTTATGCTCTACCATATCAACTGTGCCAGGGAGCTAAGCTTTGTGATATTTCGTGCCACCCTAGGATGTCCCCAGGCATCCCAATTTTATTTTTCCTCTATTTTTCCAGGGGTAAATGGGTATTTTGACCCCCAAAATACTCTTATAACTTAGTAAAATCCTGTTTTCCTCACTTTAAGATTAAATCATCGTTCATTCTTCTCCAAAATTTCAAGAACTCTAAAGAGGGGTTTATCTCAAAAATTCAAATTCAAGGCTCCAAACTTGAGCTCTTCTTTAGGAAACTGATAAGTTTAGGTATGTGGGGCTTCAACAACGATAATCCTTTCATCGCTGTTTTCAAACTCAAGTTTTTTAATTCCATAAATATATATTCCTGTTTTAGGGTTTAACTCTAATATCTCAATTCAAATTTTCATGTTTTATTTATGAATTTTCCTACGTACTTGATAATATTCATGAACTCTCATGGTTTAATTACATTTTTATTTACATGTTGTCAAACCCTCATTTAAAGTTTAATGGAATGTTCACGCAATCCCTATAAATTGGTATTAAACCTTTGAAATTTACAAGAATTACATCTCCTTAGTATGATTTCAAAATTTCAAGCATAAATTGTAAACAAGTTCTTTCTATTGACATAATTTAGCCTAAATTTTAAGCCAAGTGTATGACATGAATATGATTTACAAGGATTTTCATGTTCTAAATATGATTTAGCATAACTTAGCATAATTTATTTTGAACTATCATGAATTTCAAACATGCACCTGATATAAGTCTAATTTACATAAAATTTTCATGTTTTTCCATAAGTTATAAAACTTGGAGGTTTTACCTCAAAAATCAGCATAAACACACGAGATGATATGAATTTCAAGCTTTAGCATGAGTTACATGAGTTTAACATAATTTGACCTTATGGTCTCATTTTATCATGAACCATGACTTTCAAGTATATGATTCATGATTAGTATGACAGTTGGAAATGTCATCAATGCCTATGCAGTATGCCATAAAGATATGCCATGAATGATCTGTGGAACAGTAAAGAACCATGGTTAGTTTTTAGCATTTCAGAACTACGATCATTAGTTAACTTTAAATTTATTTAATATTTTTTTCATGATGAATTTTATTTATTATGATAAAAATAGTATTCATTTGGGAGTAACATTCAGTATCGAGCGATCACGAATTTGGCATAACCAAGTCTCATAACTATGTGCCACCATAGATAGCATATTTAACCAAATGGGCTCACTTTAGTGAGCACACCAGCCATGGATCTATACTCATGACAAGGTATATTATGGCCTTCCAACGAGGCATATGTTTGATTCTATATTACTTACATGATTTATGTCATTTAAAATAATCTTTCATTGAAAGACAAGATTTTAACTAAGTATACAATGGCTCACTGCATCATGATTTTCATGTTTCAATATCATGCTACTTCTTATTTGTAATAACCTAATATTTAGTAAAATTTGTGAATTATTTATTTATGTATGATTTGACCATTTTACCTATCCCTGAGATTTCATTGTGGTATTTCTAGAGTGTTGGGATAATTGGCATAGTTCCTAATGCATTTCAATGAGATTTGTGCGAGATTATGGTTTTTGAGATTATAAAGGCTTCATAGTTGACTTTGGTCAACATATATTGACCTGTGTATCAGATGGCAAAATGGACAACGCCAGTAAATCCAGAACATTAATTTTAGATTGATAACATAGTTTTTGTGGTTTTATAATTTTTATATCTCATTTTGACTCTTGGTTTAAAAAGTTGTGAAATTGAGTTGCGGGGTCACTTTGTGAAATAACGTGTTTTCAAAAATCTGATATTGCCATTGAGTCTGGAGTATTGAATTTATTAAGGTAGAATATTTCATTTGCATTCTCTAAATTTTTGATGAATCTCAAGGGGTCCACAGTGACTTAAAATTCTCCAGGTCTCCAACTAGTGCACCACTCAGCCGGTGCACCGCTTAAGCAACACTTTGATCGCTTAAGCAACTTGTCTTGATATCCAAAGTGTCTCCTAAGAGACATGAGGCTCACTTAAGTTATTTTTGCTTAAGCGACGGCCTATTTGCTTATGTGACAAGGCAGGCATCGCGTAAGCACACCTGGGTGGATTATATCCCTTATTTTTGTGATTTTTCACCATTTTCGAGACATGGAGCTTAGAGTTTTGGGTTTTGGGGATTTATTCCATTTTTCAGCTTGGGTAATCTTCGAACTCCTATTTTAATTACTCTTCTTCAATTCTTATCATTTTAATCCTGTTAAAACTTGGTTTTGAAGGTAGAATTTGGGGATTTTGAGCCGAAAGGCCTAAAATTTGTAACTTTTTAATATAAACCCTAATTCCAACCCATTTTTACTTAGGTTTTCTTCATAAGTTTCTTTAATCATGAAAAATATATTTTTGGACTAAAATTCTAGTTTACCCTTTTTTTTTGAAAACCTATTTCGGGGGTCCATTTTGATTCCAACCTAAAAATGGCCAATATGGGTATCATTGGCTTTCATTTAGTGCTTAGATTTCAAATTTATGTGTTTTAGTTGATTTTATGTCTATTCGTGAGGTGAAAACTTGGTGTAGTAGGCTTGTTTATACTGGTTTTGACATTTGAGGTAGGTTATGGCTTAACTTTCTTCAAATTCGATTGGGTAGTTAATATTGGTATAAAAATAATGTTAATGGTATGGGAACCAATCATGAAAAAGGTTTTATTGTTGTGTTATGCCTGTGTGGGGGCCTGTGTTATTGCTATTTGATGGTTTTAAGATATTATTTTTTACGTGTGACTGTGTAGGGTCTTATTTGATATTGTTGGTCTTATGTGTATATATATATATTGATTGTATCTTTCTGGTGAAAATCCTAAAATAAAAATTATGTAGTATCGATGGCAATTTGTGTATGTTTTACTCTTTTGGCTTATGGATTATATTGGATTCATGGATGGTTGGTTTAATGAGTGGATTTGAGCTTACGTAGATGGTATATTGATTGGATTTGGAAATTCTCATTCTGGTTGGTTGTAAGCATTACATCCTCATATCATATATATTCATGAAACATTGGCACCACCATGGAAATACTGGAAATACTAGCTTTTTTGATAGAAATATGACATCTTTAAAAACATTTATCAATATATGTACTGAAGAGGAGTATGGACCATTGGTATTGGATATTGGATTGTATATGGGTTGTGAACCCCCAGAGTCCTACCTAGAAGCACAACTTGGTAGGTGTATACGAAGATTGTGCAAAAACCTCGAGCATCACATCATTATCATTATCTTTATTAAATTTCATATATATTATGTCATTTTGTGTTATATTATTACCCTTGATATGATATCTATCTATATGTAATTCTTTTTATACTTGTGTTTGGTATACATGTATGCTTATGTTTCTTCCTCGTATTTGTATATAGTATATATGTATATTGTAGAACTGTTAGTGGAGATGATATGGGTTACAATTTGGGATATTCTCTGATTGCAAGTGATGTGCACATAGTGTGGATTTTATATGCTTTATTTTCTACTTTTCTCAGTTGACCTATGATACCTATGAGTGTAAGTAGACCATACTCACCCCTACTGTTCTCTTTCAGTGCATATCCAGGTATAAGTACACCACACGATATTCAAGCGGTATCTAGGTATACTTAAGGTAGCGGATGATCTATGCTTTTGGAGTTATTCTACCACTCTACCTATCTGTTTTATGTCTTATATTGAATTCTGAGATAGATTTTGATCTTTTTTAGACTTTTGTTGTATCTTTGACATTCGAGATGTATTTAGTGGTTCTAACACAATGACACTAGGTTTTGAGATATTGCATGGTATTATTAGTTTTATATTTCTGCTATTATTATGTATATATAGTTTGACTCTATTCTAGGAGTCTTACCTTAGATTTTGGTATCTATTTTACTTTTATAATCAATTTGGATAATTGCCTTACTTGTGAAGGCTAGCCGTGACAAGTGCCATCATGACCCTTAGTTTTGGGGTCTTGACAAAATGGTATAAGAGCAGCCGAGTTTCATTGGTCTCATCAGTGTAAGAATAAGGTGTCTAGTAAAGCCTCGCGGATCAGTATGTACACATTTGTATCTATCTTTGAGAGATTATAAGATATCTTTAGAAAACTTTCCTTATTCCATTCTATATCATGTGAATCTTTCACATCTTGTATTCTAACTAGTATTTCACTCTTTATGTGCAAATGGTGAAGATTAGATCCCATAAGGCTGGAGATAAGGTACTATCATCTGTGGAGAGGGCTAAGTCTAGAGGGTGAGTTACGAGCCTGGACAGGCTCGAGGTAGTGGATGGTAGTGCTAGAAGGCTCTTCTTTGAGCCTTGGATTGAAATATTAGAGATATATGTCCCACTCCATTCCTATAGAGTTCTTTTACCCCAGTTTTGGAGGGGTTATTGATTCACTTTTTGGCCCATTTGGAGAATGCTCTTTTTATTGCACCTTATATTTTTCCAGCTTTGAGTATTGTACCTCCATCTATGCCAGAGTCTGCTCCAAGTATGTTTCCTCTATTGGAACCGACATCTGATTATGGTACTCTAAAGACTCAGAGTGTTGTTCGTTCTTCTGTCCTGGCATTTGAGTATGGAATTCTAAGTTTAGGAGTTTATCCTACATATATGTTACCTCCCTAGGTGGGATCTCAGCCAACTAGATTCACTGTACCTCCTATTATTGTTAGTATAGTTATGTCCTTTGAGGATCAAAAGAGGTTTGAGAGATTCATTTATTTGGGTCCTTCTAAGTTTAGTGATGTTGTAGGAGAAGATGCCTATGATTTCTTGATTGATTGTTGTGAGAAGTTGCATAACCTTGGTTTGTTTAAGTCGCATGGGGTTGCTTATACTACTTACCGATTGAGACATACAACTAGAGATTAATGGAGGTCACTTATTAGTTGCAGACCTCTCGATTTGCCAGAGATGACTTGGGATCAGTTTGTTGAGGCTTTTTTGGATAGGTTTATGCCATGCAGTTTGAGGGATCAGATGAGAGATAAGTTTGATCACCCAAAGTAGGGCTCTATAACTATTGTAGAGTATGAGGCATATTTCTATGCCTTGTGTAGATATTCTTATGCCAATTTCAATCGAGTTTGAGTAGATTCAAAAGTTCGTGAATGGGTTGGATGTTTCTCTCCAACTATATATAATAAAAATGGTAGTGTACGGGGTGTTATTTCAGAGTATAGTGGATCATGCGTGATGTCAAAGTCTATTCTTCGAGCATCTCAGGAAGGCACCAAGAGGGTACGTCGTTAGGGCAAGTTCAGAGGTTACACTCCTCGAGGTAGAGCATCTAGAGGCTTTTGTAGGTATCATGGTAGACCAATGCAGGAAACCTTAAGGGTTCAGGAAGTGTGTCTTCTATTTTAGCAGCTTCAAGTTATCATTCTAGCTCAGTCATACCTCCTTCAATTTAGTTGGGCTACAGAGGTTGTTTGTGTGTGATGAGGTTGGCCATTTGGCCAAGGGTTTCCCCACCGTGTGTTCAGGGCTACTTCTATATCAATTATTAGCCATGAAAAGTATAGGTTCTACTAGAAGTGTGCAAGGTAGAGGTAGTGGTGCCCATGGTGATGGTCGTAGGGCTACTTAAGTAGGTGGTGGCCATGGAAAGTGCTATGTTATACCCATAAGACTAGAGGCAGAGGCTTTCAACATTGTTATTATAGGTATCGTCCCCATTTGTTTTAGATTTACATTTGTGTTATTTGATTAGTGATCGACTTTCTCCTATGTATCTGGATATTTTGCTTCTAGTTTTAATTCTGCTAGTGAGCCTCTTGTCATACCTATTCGTGTATCTACCCTTGTAGGAGACTCTTTAGTGGTGGATCAGGTCTACTGATCTTATGTTATCTGTGTATCTACCCCTATAGGATGCTTTTTAGTGGTGGATCAGGTGCATCAATCTTGTGTTGTGACTTTTGCTGGGGATGAGACTTGGGTAAATCTGATTGTCATAGATATAGTAGATTTTGATGTCATCTAAGGTATGGATTGGTTAGATCCTTATCATCCAGCCCTAGATTGTTAAGATAAGAGTGTGACCTTAGCTTCGCCGGGTGTGCCAAGGATATCTTGGAAGAGTGTGTTTCATTCGGGTCCCAAGAGAGTTATATCCTTCCTTTAGGCTCGTCGTTTGGCTGATAGGGGATGTTTGTCTTATTTGGCTCATATTCATAATACTAGTGTTTCTTTACCTCCTTCTTTAGATTTTGTTTGTATTGTCCATGAGCTTATGGATGTTTTCCCTATGGATTTGCCTAGTATGCCTCCAGATCATGATATCAACATTGTTATTAATGTTAAGCCGAACACCAAGCCTATTTGTATTCCTCTTTATAGGATGGCCCCTGCAAAGTTAAAGAAATAAAAGGATCAGTTGTAGGAGTTGTTGAATAAGAAATTTATCCGACCTAGTGTATCACCTTTGGGTGCACCTATCTTGTTTATGAAGAAAAAAAATAGATATAGGCGTATGTGTGTTGATTATCGGCAATTGAATAAGGTGATGAATAAGCATTATCTTTCTCATATTGATGATTTGTTCAATCATCTTTAGATTGCTTTAGTATTTTCAAAGATTGATTTGAGGTTCGAGTATTACCAGTTGAGAATTAGAGCTTTAGATATTCCAAAGACAACCTTTCAAACTCGGTACAGTCATTATGAGTTCTTGGTTATGTCCTTCGGGTTGACCAATGCCCCAATCGCATTCATGGAGTTGATGAATCAGGTATTTTGATCGTATCTCAATGTTTTTCTTATTATATGTATAGATGATATCTTGGTTTATTCCAGTGGTGAGGCTGACCATGAAAAGCATTTGCAGATTGTGCATCAAAGATTGATGGATGAGAAGTTGTATGCTAAGTTCTCAAAATATGAGTTTTGGTTAGAGTTTGTATCTTGGGTCATGTGGTGACCAAGGATGGTATTATGGTTGATCCGGTCAAGATTATAGCAGCTTATGATTATGCTAGGCCTACTTCTCCTATCTATATTTGGAGTCTTTTTGGTTTGGCAGGTTATTATCTATGCTTTTTTGAAGGTTTTTCTTTTATTACAACTCCATTGACCAAGTTCACTCAAAAAAAGATTTTCTTTCAGTGGTTTGATGCTTGTGAGGCAATCTTTTAAAAACACAAGGATTTGTTGACTTCAGCTCCTATCTTGACTTTGCCCAAGGAGGGAGTTTATTTTACCATCTTTTGTGATGCTTCTGGTATTAGGTTAGGTGTTGTATTAATATAGGAAGGTAAGGTGATTGCATATGCTTTTCGTCAGTTGAAGGACCATGACAAAAAGTACCCAACCCATGATTTAGAGTTGTGCATGGTTGTTTTTGCTTTGACGTTGTGGAGGCACTACTTATATGGAGTCCATTGTGAGATTTTCTCGAATCATCATAGCCTTCAGTAGTTCTTCACCCAGAGAGATCCTAATATGAGGCAGCGTCGTCGGCTTGAATTATTTAAGGATTATAACTTGACTATTCTCTATCATCTGAGTAAGGCCAATAACATTGCGGATGCCATGAGCTGGAAGTCAACTAGCATGGGTATCTTGGCACATATTTTGACTCAAGAGAGGCTTTTAGCCTTAGAGGTCCAGTCTTTGGCAAACCAGATGGTTAGGATTGTTATTTCGACACCTAGGTATATTTTAGAATTTGTTGTAGCTAGGTATTTCTTGATGGAGAAGATTCGAGCCCATCAGTTTGATGAGGCTGGGTTAAAAGTGATTCGAGATAAGTGTTGAGTGGAGAGGCTAAGTAAGCCTGACATGATTCTAATAGTGGTTTGAGAATTGGAGGTCAAGTTTGTGTGCCAAGAGTGGGTGATTAGATTAGATTAATTTTGAGAAGGCTCATTGTTCTAGTTATTCCATCTATTTGGGAGTGACTAAGATGTATCATGATTTAAGACAACATTACTGGTGGGGAATGATACAAGAAAAACAAGGAAGCACGAAAATACACTCCAAATCAGTCCACTAATCTTAAGGATCTGAGGACCTTTTGGAGACCGCTCTCGGATTCACTATAACAACAAGAAGAATGAGATAAAATGGTATGTTTCAACACCAAAACATCCACCCAAAATAAGTTACAACAACACAAGATGAATATCAATAACAATATGAGAACAACAATAAGAAACAGCTTCACTAGAAACAAGAAGAAACGGTTACAAGTTACAAACACTAACAAGATTACAATAAAAACTAAAGGGATAGATAGATAGAAAATTTAGGGTATAATCTTAAAAACACAAGATCGTATTCCACTCTTGGACCTTTAACACCACACACAACAAAAACCTATCTATTACGTGACACTAGATCGGATTCCACCTCTCCGGCATCGACATTTCCAAGAAACACTCAATCACTAGTGAATCCACCCTAGTTCTTGACGTAGTTTCGGTTGGTGGATTTTTCAAGCCCTAACTATGGTGTTTTAAGTCTTACAAGACTTACAAATATCATCTAAAACTAAGTAAACATGCCCTACAATGTTCCTTATATAGTACATAACAAATAGAAGTTAAAAATGACCAAAAGGCCTTAAGTGTGGGGCGCCTATCAAGTGTAGCCCAAGTGTAGTGTTTGGATGGTTTTGGTGCCCAATTAGGTCCTCCATTTCTCTTAAATTTCATACATCAAGTCTCGGGTTCAACACGCACTCTCATGAGTCTATATCTGTGATTATTCTCGCATCATCCTGTAATGCCCCATAAAATTCTCTTCCAGTCTGAGCCATAGAGCGTATTTGGTAAATCAAAAATCTGAGTCTAAATGTTTCAGAAATATCTTTCCAAGAATGAAATACTTTGAATCGTGTGGGAATCTATTTGAGCATGAATTAAGATCATAGAGGTCCCCTAACTTAAGGACGAGTTGAAAGCTTTCCTATCGTTCAAGTTTTAGTGAGCGTCAAAATTTTGGTCAACTTCAATCGACCATAACTCCTTCTATATATCGAATTAGAGGACCTAATATATATCAAATGAAATATCTTTGATTTATCTTTCCAACAATAGTAATTTTTTCAAAAAGCAATATCGGAGCAAAGATTTATGCCCATTTTACTCTAGCATGTCTGGCTGGAAAACTGGTGATGACAATTGTGACAAGCCGTCACGCACGTGACGGCCTATCACCAATGTCGTCAGACCTGGGCAGATTTCTGACCCTGGTTAAGAAATTTTGTGACAACCCTTCACACTCGTTACGACCTATCACCAATGTCGTCAACCTTAACCAAAAAATCAAAATTTCACCCTTTTGTGACGGCCTATCACCAACTTGACGGCTTGTCACAGATGTCGTCAGCTTTTTTTTTCCAGCAATTTAAGGACTTTTTTGCAAGGGTATTTTGGTCATTTTTCACCTTTTGGAAGCCTCTATAAATATGAGAAACCTCATTCAAACCCTAATTTCTCTATTTCTCTTCCAATTCTCTAAAGAGAGAATATCTAGGCTTTTAATTCAAGAACCGTAAACATTTAAAAATTATCCATAAATCTTCAAAATTTCTTCAAGAATCAAGTTCCTCATAGTGTGGGCTTTAAGAATTATTTATTACAAGTGCGGATAGAGTTTCAAGCATTAGAATTCATCCAATTTCAAGGATTAAGGTATGAAGATGTTGATTCTTGGGTCCCTTTCATCCAAGAAGCTCAAGAACCCTTTTCAAAACTCAAAGATTTTTATGTTTATGAGTTGTTAATGATTTGTATGAGTTGAAATTGAGGTTCAATGTGTTGTTGAGTTTTGATTCATGATTATTTACAAGATTCATGAGCCTTAACCCTAGTAGGTGGAATCCATGTGATATTTGTGATGAATCTTCCTTATGGTTCTTTCTATGTGATGTGTCCATGTCAAATGGGTGTAGAAATGGTTGAATAAGTGAAGCATCTTCCCTTTACGTTTGATAAAGAGCTTAAGTGAAGTATAAGATCCATTGTAGCATGTTGAAGATAAAACCCTAAATTGTGAGTTAGTTTATGCATGCCTAGTATTTGATAAAATGCCCAAGTGAATGAATTATTCCATGATAGTATGAAGTTTTCTCAAGCCATGTGATATCCAAACACATGTCAAGATTGATATAGGTATGAAATAGTTAAGGTAAAACCTTGTTGAATGGAGTACGATCTAGTAGCATGTTTCCCCTATGTTATTATATGATTGTGATTCAGAGATGCTTAAAGTGACCCCTTGGCGATTGTGATGATGAATAGATGTTTGTGATCCTTAAATGCTTGAGGTGATGTCTTAATGACTATGAGATGCTTTAATGATTCTGATGATAAATAAATGCTTGTGATGATGAACGAATGCTTGTGGTGATGACTAGTTAAGAATGATTATGCTTTACTTTTATGTTATCGAGTCCTGGGGTATTTATACCTGACAATAGAGCTGTTGTCTAGATCCTATGTCAGTTTCTTGATAATTCCAGTCGATCCATAATTCTTAAAACTCAGTAAACTATAGAACTCTGTATCCTCAGACAAGTGCAAAACTTAAGAAATCTCAATAATCTCAGTTATCTCTGTAATCTCTGTATCGTTAGTAATCAAGCCTCAGCCCTGTAATCAACTCAAATCTAATAGTATTCAAGTGATGAAATTCTAATCTGGGAACCAATTAGAATAATCTATTTCAGCTCTGTATCATCAGTCAGATACCATGACTCGATACCTTTTCCATCAGATACGGAACTAAGTAATCTCAGCGTAACTCAGTTAGATTTTTTGAGAAACATGATCAGTATCAGATTCAGATGTTCAGTTGAGAATTTAGTCAATAGTCTTTTAGTTGGGAATAGAATCTAGCAACGAGCGAGGAAAGGAATGGCAGCTCTCCCGTCAGATAGGTCGAGTCGCTAGGAGCAATCCCTGAAGTCCAGAACTGCATAGCCAGCGCAGGATGTAGGAGTCACCGTCAGTAGAGGTTGTTCCCGTCAGAGAGGTTTGACTATTATATTGCCTCAGGCTGACTTCCTGTGAGGGTTATCCCATCAGAGAGGCTTGACTAGACAGGTCTTTACCCGTGGCACGGTATTGACACCCTTCCAGCTGGGGTTACAGGTTGAACCCCACCTGTGGTAGGTTGGGGCATATCTGTTAACTACTTCCCACAATTACAGTTTCAGTATCAATCTTTAGAAATTAGGACTGTGTGGTACAGTTGTCTATCTCAGTGAGGAACTCAGATAGTTCCATTGATTCATGGAACATCCAGTTAGATAGGCTTGGTCTCATATACAGATTCTTATTATCATATCTAAAGATCTCCGGTCAGAGAGGCTTGATCTCATTCTCAGACCACGTTGAGTATTCTTATTATCATATCTAGAGATCTTTCTTCAGATAGGCTTGATCTCCATCTCAGATTCTGTTGAGTATTCTTATTGTCATATTTGGACATGATCATACTTCTTACCATTGATAATCGTTTTCGGAATAATCTATTAGAAAAGTTGATCTCTAATTCTGTCAGTTAAAAGCAGTAAGCTCAGAATTCAGTCCTTGATGTAAGTACATCCAGACTCTCAGTTATCAGTATCAGATGAGTTAGTGATTCAGTATCTCAGTGTCAGTAGTGAGTTCAATCTATAGTAAAGTGGTATCCGAGTATTAGTATCTAGAGTTGTGGTGATTGTGTTCATGGTCAGTGCATTCATGTATGTGTTCTCATGCGGCATCTTCATGATTATTTAGTTCAGATATTGTGCATGCATGAGCCCTTGCATTAGCCTACCTCATCTACATACTCGGTATATTATTGTACTGACACATTTGCGCTATGGTGTTTTATTTGACACCATAGGTTCAGAGGTACAGGATCCAGAGAATCCTCACAGTTCAGTCCCTGTCAGCAGCAGTAGCAGTGAGTCCTCTCCTTTCGAGGATGAATTTTAGTTTACTATTATTGCTTCAGTCTTTGTTTATTTTTAGTTGTTGGAGTTAGTTAAGGAGTTGTCCTATCAACTCCGCAGTTCAGATTGTTTAGAGGCTTTTCAGATGGATGTATTAGTATTCAGTTTTTTGTATTATGAGTATTCATAGATGTGTTGAACCTTATGGCTAGTTTCCACATTTATTTTAGATATTATGTAGTTTACAGGTACAAATATCAGTAAAGGGTTAGCTTGTGGTCCTTTGGGGTCAAAAGCATTATGTGACATCTCGGCATGGGATCTTGGGGCGTTACAAACTTGGTATCAGAGCCTAAGGTTCAAGAGTATCCTAGGGATTCTGAAAAGCCACATCTAGTAGAGTCTTGTACATGGGTGTGTAGCGCGCCACATTTATGTACAAGAGGCTACGGGATGTTCTTAGGAGCAGTTCCTCTTTTTTTCACTAATCATTTCGTGCAAGTGAGCATGACCTCAAGTTGATCCTCAGTCTAATCCACTTGTTTCTTCCAATTACAGAGTATGCCTCCTCGCAGAGATTTTGTCTGTGGGGTTGATGATCAGCCCCCACAGCCAGTGGATCCTGAGAATGAGAGTGTTTCACATGCAGAGTTTCAGGCAGCTTTTCAGGTGCTAGCCCAAGCTATGACTAGTGTTCAGGGTAACCGTCAGACTTCAGCCCCACCTCAGCAAAATGGGGACTCAGCCGCAGTCAGAAAAAGAAGTTACATGAAAATGAACCCGCCCTAATTCTTTGGGTCAATAGTAGGTGAGGACCCGCAGCTTTATCTAGAGAAGATGAAGAAGATCACAAAGATTATGCATGTTTATAAGAAGGAGAGTGTTGATTTAGCATCTTATAGGTTGAATGATGTTGCTCATGATTGGGTAGTGATGTACGAGAAGAGTAGAGGGGATAATGCAGCTCCTATGACTTGGCTAGAGTTTCAGAGTACCTTTCCATATAGGATTTTCCCGCTAAAGATAAGAGAGGCTAAGGTAGAAGAGTTTATGAACCTAAGGCAAGGTTCCATGACCATGAAAGAGTATTGTCTTAAGTTTAACCAATTAGCTAAGTCTTCTCCTGACTTGATAGCTGACCCTAGAGCGAGTATGAGTAAGTTTGTGACTGGTCTATCTGAGTTAGTGTTGAAAGAGTGTAGAGCTGTTATGCTTTATAGAGATATGGACCTTGCTAGGCTAATGATTCATGTGCAGCAGATTGAGGCAGATAGAATAAAGGAGAAAGAGAGAGTGAGTAAAAGAGCCAAGACAGGTAGTCGTGGTTTCTCGCAGTCAGGGTCTCGAGATGGTAGTAGTTCTCAGAATGGTCAGAAATTTTTAGTTCCAGCTCCGTCTTCAGCTAGTGTACCTGCACCTGTGTTTGGGGGTGTCAGATCTGAGGGAGCGCCAAGCTCCAAAGCCCAGAGTAGTACTAGTGGTGTTCGTATCCATCCGCATTGTGGAGAGTATGGAAGGCGCCACCAAGGTGTGTGTAGAGCCTGTAGTGATGTTTGTTTTAGTTGTGGTGAGCTAGGCTATAGAATGCGAGAATGTAGAGTGCTAACTCAGAGGGGTAGACTCCGTGCATTTCAGGCTCACCTTGATTGGGAAGGATTCCCTAAAATAGACCCAGGTATGTTATGAGCCATTTATCTTTATGACATGCATTGATAGATCCTTTGCTTCCATTTTGAGCTTATATTTTAGTATGAGTCATACATGAGTTTCAAATCTTGATCGGTCAATCATGACCCAGTCTGTAGGTGCCCCGTACACCGCCCCAGTATTTCAGTGAAGTATGTTTAGAAGGACATAGAGTCCCAAGGGGGAGATACCCCATCGTATTATGATGTTGCGGGCCATTAGATTCATCCCGATGCATGTTCAGATTTTCTTTATAAAGTTAGCATCAGTCATTATTGCATTGTCAAGTCGTGCTTTCGAAAGTCAGCTTAGTTGGACATTTATGCATTAGATATGCGCATTTAGTAGAAATGAGTTCAGCTTGTCAGTGTGTGATCAGTCATGCATTCTTGAGATCAGCCCAGTTATGATTCCATGTATCAGATACGCATGTGTGTTATGAGAATTCATCTATGAGTATCATCAGTCGAGTATTACATGCACCAGATATGAATCATACCCTGTATGAGAACTCGGTATGTCAGTTATTCCAGTTGCGTAAGCATGCCTTGAAATGTTTTCATTTCTTGAGTAGGTTCTGTTGATCCATATTTTTAGTTTATTAAGCGACATTAGAGGATGAATATTCTCAAGGGGGAGATAATGTAATGCCCCGCAAAATCCTCTTCCAGTCTGAGCCTTAGAGCGTATTTGGTAAAGCAAAAATTTGAGTCTAAATGTTTCAGAAATATCTTCCCAAGTATGAAATACTTTGAATCGTGTGGGTATCTATTTGAGCATGAATTAAGATCATAGAGGTCCCCTAACTCAAGGACGAGTTGAAATCTTTCCTATCATTCAAGTTTTAGTGAGCGTCAAAACTTTTGTCAACTTCAATCGACCATAACTCCTTCTATATATCGAATTAGAGGACCTACTATATATCAAATGAAATCTCTTTGAATTATCTTTTGAACAATACTAATTTTGTCAAAAACCAACATTGGAGCAAAGATTTATGCCCATTTTACTCCAGCATGTCTGGCTGGGAAACTGGTGACGACAATTCTGACAAGCCGTCACGCCCGTGACGGCCTATCACCAATGTCGTCAAACCTGGGCAGATTTCTGACCCTGCTGACAAAATTTTTTTACAAGCCTTCATGCCCATTACGGCCTATCACCAATGTCGTCAACCTTAACCAGAAACTCAAAATTTTACCCTTTTGTGACGATAATTTGTGACGGCCTATCACCAACTTGAAGGCTTGTCACGGATGTCGTCAACTATTTTTTTCCAGAATTTAAGGATATTTTTTCAAGGGTATTTTGGTCATTTTCCACCTTTGGAAGCCTCTATAAATATGAGAACCCTCATTCAAACCCTAATTTCTCCATTTCTCTTCCAATTCTCTAAAGAGAGAATATCTAGGGTTTCAATTCAAGAACCCTAAACTTCCGAAAATCATCCATAAATCTTCAAGATTTCTTCAAGAATCAAGTTCCTCATAGTGTGGGCTTTAAGAATTATTTATTACAAGTGCGGATAGAGTCTCAAGCATTAGAATTCATCCAATTTCAAAGATTAAGGTATGTAGATGTTGATTCTTAGGTCCCTTTCATCCAAGAAGCTAAAGAACCCTTTTCAAAACTCAAAGATTTTTATGTTTATGAGTTGTTAATTATTTTTATGAGTTGAAATTGATGTTCAATGTGTTGTTGAGTTTTGATTCATGTTTATTTACAAGATTCATGAGCCTTAACTCTAGTAGGTGGAATCCATGTGATATTTGTGATGAATCTTCCTTATGTTGCTTTCTATGTGATGTGTTCACGTCAAATAGGTGTATAAATGGTTGAATAAGCAAAGCATGTTCCCCCTACATTTGATAAAGAGCTTAGGTGAAGCATAAGGGCCATTTTAGTATGTTGAAGATGAAACTCCAAATTGTGAGTCAGTTTATGCATGCCTAGTGTTTTATAAAATGCCCAAGTGAATGAATTATTCCATGATAGTATGAAGTTTCCTCAAGCCATGTGATATCCAAACACATGTCAAGATTGATATAGGTATGAAATAGTTAAGGTAAAACCTTGTTGAATGGAGTACGATCTAGTAGCATGTTTCCCCTATGTTATTATATGATTGTGATTCAGAGATGCTTAAAGTGACCCCTTGGCAATTGTGATGATGAATAGATGTTTGTGATCCTTAAATGCTTGAGGTGATGTCTTAATGACTGTGAGATGCTTTGATGATTCTGATGATAAACAAATGCTTGTGATGATGAACGAATGCTTGTGATGATGAATGAATAATTGTGGTAATGACTAGTCAAGAATGATTATGCTTTACTTTTATGTTATCGAGTCCTGGGGGTATTTATACCTGACAATAGAGATATTGTCTAGATCCCATGTCAGTTTCTTAATAATTCCAGTCAAGCCATGATTCTCAGAACTCAGTGAACTATAGAACTTTGTATCCTCAGACAAGTGCAGAACTTAAGAAAGCTCAATAATATCAGTTATCTTTGTAATCTTTGTATTACTAGTAATCTAGCCTCAACCCTGTAATCAGCTCAGATCTAATAGTATTCAAGTGATTTAATTCTAATCTCAAAAGCGATTCGAGTAATCTATTCCAGCTCTGTATCGTCAGTCAGATACCATGATTCGATACCTTTTCCATCAGATATGGAACTAAGTAATCTCAGCATAACTCAGTCAGATATTTTGAGAAACATGATCAGATTTAATTCAGTTGTGTTCAGTTGATAATTTAGTTCAAAGTCTTTCAGTTGGGAGTAGAAGCTAGCACCGAGCGAGGGAAGGGATGGCGGCTCTCCCATCAGAGAGGCTAAGTCGCTAAGAGCAATCCCTGAACTCTAGAACTGCGTAGCCAGCATAGGATGCAGGAGTCCCTGTTAGTAGAGGTTGTCACCGTTAGAGAGGTTTGACTATTATACTACCTCAGGCCGCCCATCAGAGAAACTTGACCAGAGAGGTCTTTACCTATGGTACGGTATTAACACCCTTCCAGCTGGGGTTACAGGTTGGACCCCACCTATGGTAGGTTGGACCATGTCAGTTAAGAAACTACGTCCCACAGTTGCAGTTTCAGTATCAATCTTTAGAAATTAGGAATGTGTGCTACAGTCGTCTATCTTAGTAAGGAACTCAGATAGTTCTATTGATTTATAGACCATCCCTTGTATTAGCCTACCTCTTATACATACTCGGTATATTCATGTACTGACACATTTGCACTATGGTGTTTTATTAGACACCATAGGTTCAGAGGCACAGGATCCAGAGTATCTTCAGCAGTTCAGTCCCAGTCAGCAGCAGTAGCAGTGATTCCTCTTCTTTCGAGGACGAATTTTAGTTTACTGTTATTGCTTCAGTCTTTGTTTATTTTTAGTTTATGGAGTTAGTTGGGGACCTGTCCCATCAACTCTGCAGTTCAGCTAGTTTAGAGGCTTTTTAGACGGATGTATTAGTATTCAGTCTTCTGTATTATGAGTATTCATAGATATATTGAACCTTATGCCTAGTTTCCACATTCATTTCAGATATTATGCAGTGTACAGGTACAGATATCAGTAAAGGGTTAGCTTGTGATCCTTCGGGATCATAAGCACCGTGTGATGTCTTAGGATAGGATCTCGGGGCGTTACACATCCTCTCTATCTTGAGAGGAATTTGTCCATAAATTCACGGCTTCACCTCTTTCAATTGGTCACTTTAAAAGAAACCTACTCAAAATAGTCCGTAAAAACAAGCAACAAAAATAAGTCAAAAACAGTCCTCAAAAACATGACAAAAATCCGAGGGCTCAAGAATAACAAGTCTCAGCCAACATCTTCATTTTGAACCTCGACTTCCTCTCCAACTAAAGTCTTGTCTTCAATCTCATCCAAAACAAGTCTCCTACCATCATATAAGCATTGTAGTAGTCTCCATATCCTTCATGTTCCTTTCTAACATACTCCTCTACATGGATATATCGGTTTTAGTAAAGTAGAGTTTCAGTTGAGAGGAATGATTTGGTAAGGTGGATCTTCGGTTGTGGAGCTTGTATGGGAGGAAATTGTCTTCCAAGTCCCTCTTGTTGGACTTGATCGAATTGAGGGGGAAGTGGCTCATTTAGGTCTCGGGTTTGAGGACATTTATTGGCTTGGCTTATGTGGTGGTCTTGGAGGGTTGATCGTTTGAGGTAAAGCTTCGGGAGTAAAAACATGACAGTTCCTTCGACTCTCCACTCGATCTAACCTCTCAAGTATAGTAGACATATCCGAGCCTAATTTGTTAAAACCCACATTCACCATAGCTATTTCTCAGGCAAAGTATCAAGGTGGGCCAAAAAGTTTTCCATTAAGGAAAAGGAGTTACCTATAAAATAGAAAACACGTTACTTATACAAAACATCCTCACTCTTTCTTTTTATTTTTTGCCTCTCAGATCCCGCACACTCAATCCCACAAGTGTTGTGTAAGACCCCGCAAAATTTTAAGCTCAATTCAGTCTTTTAAAGTTGGTCAAGGGGTCCCAGACTTAGAAAAACATTTAGCTAAGTGTCCATACTTAGTGTTATTTTAACCATCAAAACTTGGCAATCCAATTTCATGACCCTGACGACCTTAAAGTATCGATCTTTAGGTTGTTTCATCATCGGGAAGGTCAATAGGTTCTCTCAAACAAGTTTTGAATTTTTTAAACCTCGTTTGAAGCACCTTTGGAATCCTAAACTAGTGAGTCAACGCGATCTAGACGCGTCGCGTTTATTATCGCATTGATAAATGTTTTCCCAACTCTCAGTGTTAAATTCTAGTGAACTGACGTGGACTCGATGTGGCGCATTGGCTATCGCGTTGATGCCAATAATGCGGTGATCGGTATGCGCATAGATGGTTCAGTTTACAGTCATTAAAAATCTACGTCCTTATGGTTAATTAAGTCTTTTTCCCACGTCCTTCAGCCCACATAACACAAAATTTAGCCTTCTTTTAGAAAAATATATTCATTCTTTCACAAATATATCAAGAACAAAAAAACCCTAGGAGCTTGAATTTCAATTCAAGGCTCATGATTCTACCATTAATATTCAAGAATTTAGCAACCAAGGTATGTGAAGTGTTATCCAAGGGTTCCTTCCACCCTTGGAGTCCAATAATCTCTTTTAAATTTCAAGTAGTTTGAACTCATGATTTCTATGATTTGAATTAAATTGTATTCATGATCAGTATGGGAGTTAGATTTCTATTTCATGGATTATTATACGTTTCATGTGGGATTGATTACTATGTGTGTAGATTCATATGAATCCATGTTAAACCCCTTGAAATTGTGAAATTTGAAGTGAATCTTGAGGCTCACTTATTATGTGCATATATTATGCTCACCAAGTGCTTAGTGAATTGTTCATGTGAACTAATAAATGAAAAAAATCATGTCATGCTAGCTTATTGCAAGTTATACCATGTAAGAGTTTGATAAGATGTCTCTATAGATGCATTATGAATTCAATGTGCATGTTTATGCTAAGCAAGATCATGTGATGCTTTATTTTCATGCTATCGAGTCCTGAGGGTATTTAATACCCGATAATTTAGTTGTTTGCCTAGAGCTAGTGTCAGTTATAGAATAATCTGAATCATGTCACGATCCTAGTACTCCCAATCAGTTATAGGATTCACGAAAACTCAATAGACCCAATATTAGTCCAGTCTAGTTCAGTATTTAGTTCAGACCTCAGTAAACTCAGTCAACTAATAGAACTCAGTAGTATTCCATCAGTCCACAGAATCCACTGGACTCAGTTCAGTTCAGTCAAACAGTAATATCAGTAACAGTTTAGTCCAGCCTAATACAACTAGAAATCAGTTCAGTGTCTATTCAGTTGGGAGTAGGATTCAGCACCGAGCGAACCCAAGGATGGGGGCATTTCTGCCAACAGAGGGTTTGACCCTTAGTATCAATCCCTGCATTACAGAACTACATAGCCAGCGTAGGTAGATATATCTTTCTGCTAAATATTATGAGGGTTGATACATCTCATTTGAGTTATCCTACCAGTGAGGGTTGATGAAAGAGCTTTCTATCAGAGAGGGTTAACTCACATCTTATCTTATCCGTGGCATAGTAATGAAATCCTTCCAACTGGTGTCACAGGTTAGACCTCAATCTATTCAGAAAGGGGCATATTGGTTAGATAATAACCTCCCACAGTCTCAGTTTCAGATTCAGTCTTAGAATAGAACTCAGTTCAGTTATACAAATTTGGGACTATCAGATGTAGTCATTCAGCACAGCACGGAACTCAGTATAGTTCCACAGAATTAGGACTGTCAGATACAATAATTCAGATAATAGTAAATCAGTTTCAGTATTCAGACTCAGTATTCATTATTATCACAATCTCAGTTATAGTATACGTATTCATGCACGTACTATTATTTAGTTATACTCATATTATTCAGTTATCTTTGTTCGTACATATGAACCCATGCATCTCATCCTACCTCACTGAGCATACCAGTACATTCAAAGTACTGACGTATGCTTTTCTTTTGTGCTATGATGTCTTATATCATAGGTTCAGAGGCACGGGCTCCAGAGAACCCTTAGCAGTTTAGCTTCTCAGTAGACAGAGTTAGTGGTGAGTCCTCATAGTTCGAGGACATAATTGTTTTCAGCATTTCAGTTTATTTTCAGTAGTCGGAGTTAGTTGGGGATTGTCCCATCAACTCTATATTTTAGATTGTTTAGAGGCTTTTTCAGACTAGAGTATTTTCAGACAGTTGTTCAGATTTCAGTATTGATGTTCAATTTTGGTATTATGATACCATAAACAGCCATTATTTCAGATTTAAACCTTATGGCAAGTTTTTGCCTAAATTCCGCAATTATTACAGTATTATTATTCATATATTACAGAAGGTACCAGACATGGGTTAGCTTATGGTCCTTTGGGATTATGAGCACCGTATAGCGTCTGAGGTACAGACTCTGGGCATTACATATTGTAAGCTTCCTTGAACTATGAGGGTGTTGAGAGGTGAATCCACATTTACAAAGACTTCAAAGAGTAATAAAACACACAAGAGCGTATTACAATGACTCAAAAGAATTAAGATACACGAAGGAAAGTTAACACGAAGAACGGTTTCAAAACTAACTTACAATATAGTAAATGGTCTCTAGCTTGTAACTTAGTATTGGAATCAACAAATGAAACCAAGAAAACAACAAATTAAAACTAGAAGATCAAAATTTGAGAGTAAAATTTATCGTGTGAACAGTAATTGGTGACGTGGCAGTCCATATAGCAGTCCGTGATTGGCCTCGGTTCTCAACAATTTTATTTTCCAAATTTGGAAGTCTTGATCAATTTTACAATTTTGAAGTGGTGAAATTTGGTTTATGGAGGTAAACTACAAGTCTTGAACTCTTTTTCAAATTCAAACTTAAAAGGCAAGACTTAACTTGTACTTGTTCCACAAAATAAGGTCCTTGAAATATGGGAAAGTAGGTTGACAAGTCTTTGATGGATGTGATCTTAGCTCTCTCACCAACAAGTCCTACCACTTGGTCCTTTACCTTTTTAGATCTAATAGACACTTTATGTTCAACAAGGTGTGAAGGGTGGTAAAGATTATCAGGAATAACAACAACATCCATTAAGAACAACAACAATATCCACACAACCAAGAACCAATCCGCCACAACAAATCATCAACCAAACGGCCAAGTCTCTTGGTGTTGTATTTTGATTTTTAAACAAGAGATGAAGGGTGTGAAGAACTTCAAGAAAAAAAAAACAGAAATCTTATCTACAACAACAACAATAACATCCAACTACAAGTTCAACATTCGGCCAATTTATAACAACATCATCAACACACGGCCACAACAATGTTCACAAAAACAACTTTCAATAATTCAAGCTCAATTTTAGATCTAAACTCAAAGTGATAGTGAATAATAAAACTAAAACATTGGAAACAACTAAACAAATAAAGGACATCATGATCTAGGTACCAACAACTCGGCCAAGACAACAACAAAACACTAGTCTCAACCAAGAATAAGAACAAGAACACTTTATTTTAGTTTCTTTTTTTTTTGTTTTTTCCTAAAAATCAAGCCCAAGATTTGATCTTGTAGGAATAATATTAATCCATTCTATGATACCAAATGATACAACAAAAATAAGGAAGCACAAAAATACACTCCAAATCAGTCCACTAATCTAAAGGATCCAAGGACCTTTTAGAGACCGCACTCAAATTCACTACAACAATAAGAAGAAAGATAAAATGGTGTGTTCCAACACCAAAATAGCCATCCAAGCTAAGTTACAACAAAACAAGATGAAGATCAACAACAAGAAACAGCTTTACTAGAAATAAGAAGAAATGGTTACAAGTTACAAACACTAAAGAGATTACAATAAAAAGTAAAGGGATAGATAGATAGATGACTGAGGGTATAATCTTAAGAACCCAAAATCTTATTCCACTCTTGGACCTTTAACACCACACACAATAAAAAATAATCTCTTACATGATACTAGATCAAGTTCCACCTCTCCGACATCGAGTTTACAAGCAATACTCAATCACTAGTGAATCCATACTAGTTCTTTACCTAATTTCAGTTGGTGGCTTTTCCAAGACCTAACTATGGTGTTTCAAGTCTTACAAGACTTACAAATATCATCCAAAACTAAGTAAAGAATCCCTACAATGTTCCTTATATAGTACATAATAAATAGAAGTTAAAAATAACCAAAAGGCCCTTAAGTGTGAGGTGCCCATCAAGTGTAGCCCAAGTGTAGTGTTTGGGCAGTTTTGGTGCCTATTTAGATCCTCTTTTTCTCTTCAATTGCACACACCAAGTCTCGGGTCTAACACGTACTCTTATGAGTCCATATCCATGATTATTCTCGTATTAGGTGGTATGAGGAAGGATGTAGTGGATTTTGTAGCGCATTTCCTATGTTGTCAGAAGATGTAGGTCGAGCATTTGACACCTGGTGGATTGCTTTAGTGGTTACCCATTCTCGAGTGAAAATAGGAATGGATCAATATAGACCTCATTACTAGATTGTCTCATACTTCTTGTGGTTCTAATAACATTTGGTTTATCGTGGATCAATTGACCAAATCTTCTTATTTCAGTTCGATTCAGTTTTCTTTTAGTGTTGAGAGATTGGCATGTATTTATTTTGTGAGATAGTTTGTCTTTATGGTGTGCCAGTGTCTTCCATCGCTAATTGAGGTATAGTATTCATATCTTAATTTTGAAAGACTTTTTAAGAGGAGTTGGGCACCCAAATTAACCTTAGTACAGCGTTTTATCCATAGACCGATGGCCAATCAAAGGGGACTATTCAAGTTTTGGAGGATATGCTCCATGCTTATGTGATGGACTTGGAGTTCAGTGGGAGAAACATCTAGCTTTGGTGGAGCTTGCATATAATAATAGCCAATATTCCAGTATTTAGATGGATCCTTTTGAGGCTTTGTATGGTAGGTGTTGTCACTTTCCAGTTGGTAGGTTTAAGATTTCTGAGATTAGACTCTATGTACAGACTTGCTTCGTGATTCTTTGGATAGAGTTCATATCATTCAAGGTAGAATTTGAGCGGCTCAGAGTAGGCAGAAGTGTTATGTGGATCATAGACTTCATGCTTTAAAATTTAGTGTTAGTGCCTGAGTCTTTCTTCGTGTGTCACCAATAAAGGGCATGATGAGGTTTGGAAAGAAGGGCAAGCTTAGCCCAGGTATATTGGATCTTTTGAATTCTTTGGACTATAGGGGATGTGTCTTATGAGTTAGCATTGCCCCAGATTTATCAATTGTTCAACAAGTATTTCATGCTTCTATAATTCGGCATTACATTCCGGATGGATCTCAAGCTATTTATTGGTATTTGGTTAGTTAGATAAGAGGTTGTCTTTTATTAAAGAGCATGTCTCCATCTTAGCTAGTGGTCCAGTGGAGACATCGACCGGTAGATGAGTCTACTTGGGAGGTTGAGTCTGATATGCGTGGTAGTAATCCCCATTTTTTACTGATTCGAGTATTTCTCTTGCCTTTAGTTTGAGAAAGAACTATATTCTTAGTTGTGGATGATGTAATGACCTAATTTTTGGTGATTTTTGTGAATTATTCATTTTTGTGTGATTTGATCATTTTACTCTCCCTGTGGTTGCAATGTGGTATTTCTGGGGTATGGGAATGGTTAGCATAGTTCCCAATGTATTTTGGTGTGATTTGTGTGAGATTATGGTTTTTGGTGGTTATAAAGGCTTCATAGTTGAATTCAATCAACATTTATTTGATCTGTTTGACGGAAGGCAAACAGACTGCGCCATTAGATCTGGAACGACAATTTTAGGTTGATAACATAGTTAGTGTGGTTTTATGATTTTTATATCTCATTTAAACTCTTGGTTTGGCAAGTTGTGAAATTGAGTTTTGAGGTCAACTTTGTGAAAACGATGTTTTGTTTTTGAAAATTTGATATCGCCATTGAGTCTGAAGTATTGAATTTGATTAGGTAGCATAGTTCATTTGCATTCTCGAGATTTTGAGTAAATACCGAGGGACCTACAGAGACTTAGAAATTCTAAGTCTCCTGCTAGTGCATTGCTTAAGCGATACTTTGTTCGCTTAACCGATACTTTGTTCGCTTAAGCGACTTGCTTTATAATCAAAGTGGCACCTAAGCGACACTAGGCTCACTTAAGCGATTGTCGTATAAGTGACAGCGTGGTCACTTACACGATAAGTCGGGCATTGCATAAGCAACACCAGGTCGTGCGACACCTGGGTGGATTATATCCCCTTTTTCATAATTTTTCACTATTTTCGAGACTTGGAGCTTAGGGTTTTGAGTTTTGGGGCAATTTCTTTCATATTTAATCTTGGGTAAGCTCCAAACTCCTATTTTAATTACTCTTATTCAATTCGTATCATTTTCATCTTATTAAAACTTGGCTTTAAAGGTGAAATTTGGGGATTTTTGCCTAGAAGGAGTAAAAGTTGTAATTCTTTGATTTAAACCCCAATTCCAACCCTTCACTTGATTTTTCTTCTATAAGTTCCTTTAATATTGAGAAATATATTTTTGGACTAAAATTATAGTTTTACCCATTTTTTCAAAAATTTATTTCGGGGGTCCATTTTGAACCCGACCCAAAAATAGGCAATATAGGTATCATTGACATTTTTTAACGCGTAGATTTGATATTTGTGTATTTTAGTTGATTTCAAGTCCATTCGTAAGGTGAAAGCTTGGTGTAAAAGGCTTGTTTGTGCCAGTTTAGGCATTTGAGGTAGATTATGGCGTAACTTTCTTCAGACTGGGTTGGTATCTAATATTGATACAAAAATCATGCTAAGGGTATGGGAACCAATCATGAAATAGCTTTATTATTGTGTTGTGCTTATGTAGGTGTCTGTGTTATTGTTATTTGGTGGTTTTGAGATATTACTTGCTAGGTGTGATCGTGTGGGGTCTTATATGATATTGTTGGCCTTGTATATGTATATATATTGACTATATATTTCTGGTGAAAAGACTAAAATAGAAATCATGTGGTATCGATGGCAATTTGTGTATATTTTACTCTATTAACTTATGGATTATATTGGATTCATGGATGGTTGGTATAATGAGTGGATTTAGGCCCTCATGGTTAGTATATTAATTGGAATTGGAATTTCTCATTTTGGTTGGTTGTGATCATTACATCCTTATATGATAACATTTATGAAACATTGGTACCACCATGGAAATACGAGAAATACTGGCTTTTCTGACAGAAATGTGATATCTTTAAAAACTCTTTGTCGATGTATGTGCCGGAAATGAGTATGGATATTGGTATTGGATATTGGATTATGTATGGGTTGCGAACCCCCCCTATGGGTCCTGCCTGGAAGCACAGCTTAGTAGGTGTATATGGAGATTGTGTGACAACCTCAAGCATCACATCATCATCATTTTCATTGTATTTCATATATATTGTGCTCATTCTGTGTTGTATTATTACCCTTGATGTGATATCTGTCTATTTGTACTTCTTATACTTATATTTGGTCTACGTGTATGGTTATGCTTATTCTTCGTATTTATGCATGGTATATGTGTATATTGTAGAACTATTAGTAGAGACGATGTTGGCTACCGTTTGGGACATTTTTTTATTGTAGTTGACGTGCCCATAGTGTGTATTTTATATGCTTTATTTTCTATTTTTCTCGGTCGTTCTATAATACCTACTGAGTGCAAGTGGATCGTACTCACCCCTACTGTGCCTTTTTGGTGCAGATCAAGGTACGAGTGCACCGTAGATAGCTGATTCAGGCGGTATTTGGGTATATTTGAGATAGTGGATGATCTATGCTTTCAGAGTTATTTTACTGCCTTTTCCTATCTATTTCATAATGTAGGAACATTCTACCATACTAACCACATATATGTCTGTGTGGCTACATTGTTTCATAATATGTGTAGCAATTCTAGCTCATAAAATCATAGTCATACATATCATAGCTTTCATCCAGAAGGAGACACATGCAACCACATTTCTCAATTTGTTTAGCTTCGTGAACTCATGATACACCCTTAATGACTAGTGAAATCACACTATCCTATGTATGTCCTCAATTTAGATCTCTCTTACAAATCAATGCCTATGATACTCTATTCTTCAGGCCGCCATTAAGTATGAAAGTATGTATAGTATTCCTTCATACTTTAGGTCCTTATGTTCTAGCCTATCAGTGTCCCCGTCGCCCCTCTTTTTCGTTATGATGGCATTGACGAAAATGGTTGTATCATGGTATAGATGGGAGAGAGAAAATATTCCTTATTATGAAAAATTATTGTGTACTTGTCCGATCTAAAGTTATAAGTGTAAAGGGGGATTGAGGGAAAGTTTTTGCATATGTAAAAGTTAGTTGAGAAATTTGGTGTGCCCTTTGGTGATAGTTCATGAAACTGTTATTGATAGAGGGATTAGAGAAGATAAGAAAACTCTTAGATGGTTTGGTTGCCGAGAAGTTCATGTGCTTTTATAATATTAGGCTTGAATGTCATGTTGGTATACAAGTAGTCAATGCATTATGAACTAGTGAATTCTTGATTAAAGCTCAAAGTTAGTTGTTGAAGTGGTAAGGAGTATTATTCTTGAGATGAGAGCTCTAAAAAAACATAGGGAAAAAAATCTTGTAGTTTAGAATAGAATTGTTGCTTCAAGTGTAGTATCTTGTGACTCTGAATTAGGCTTGAACATGGTAGAGGCATCTAGTTCGACTCAGATTTAGATTGTAGCAATCACTTAAACCCATGTAAAGGTTATAAGTTGCATTTAATAAAGTGCAATGTTCAAAAGGAAAAGTGTAGTGGAGAAGTTTTGCTAAGCTTAGAAGTAATCAGTCGTATAGCTTAAGGCATAGTATCCCTATTCTTATCTCATGCCTAGGGTACCCATATTTTATGTCATGTAGTTTCCATAGTGTGTGGCCTATATTTGAAATTATATCGCTCATACTTTTTGGACTTATGTCATATGTCCCACATAAAATATTCCTATGATTCCTTCTCTCAAAATATCATATTAGTTCCTTTTCTAAGTCTTACGGAGTTTAATATAGTGCAAGTTCATGTCCTAGTTATGTACTTCATGCCTATGCTAGTTTGTGCCCTAGTAGCTTGTGTTTCTACATCTCTCAGTATTGATAGCTAGAACTCTGTTTGTTAGCAAAGCTTAGTTCATGCAAGTATAAATGACATAGATATCCCAAGGAACTTGATTTACTCCATCTATATGCCTATTATAGCTTTGAACTTCAATCAAGGACGAATGATCCCAATGGAGAGATATTGTAACATCCTGAAATTGTGAGCTAAGAATTGACCTATTCATCGAATGTGTACAGACCCAAATCTAATGATTCTCAATTGTAAATATATGTTTAGATTAATTCTTTAGCGCATGAAAAGATGTAGACATGAATTAAGGCCAAGAGTAACTCCTAGCTCATAGCCAACTTGAAAGTTTTATTACCGATTGAATTCTTGTATAGAATCTATCTATAGTCAAATTCAAATAAGTATAACTCCAAGATTATGAATAGTTTTGGATCTCAAGACCCACCAAATGAAAGGTATTTGAGTCTTATTTCCAAAGCATCTAACTTTTCTTTAATTCAATATCGGAGTAAGAAGTTATGACCAAATTACCAAAGAGGGCCATACTACGTTGAGTGTCATAAGTTGAGGACCCCAAAAAAGTAGGGGTTCACTATATCTCCATACCACGGATCTTATGCTCCGCGATAGCCACCATTCCATGGCGCTAATTCTCTGCGATGCATCCGTCCCACCCTAGGGGTTCCCCAGGTGTCCCAACTTCATTTTTCCTCCGTTTTTGCAAGGATAAATGGGTATTTTGACCCTCATACACTCTTATAACTTAATACAACCCTATTTACCTCAACACTTTAAGATAAATCATCGTTCATTCTTCACCTAACTCTCAAGAACGCTAAAGAGGGGTTTATCTCAAAAACTCAACTCCAAGGCTCCAAACTCAAGCTCTCTTTCAAGAAATCGATAAGTTCAGGTATGTGGGGCTTCAACAAGGATAATCCTTTTGTCCTTGTTCCTAAACTTAAGTTTTTAAATTCCATAAATATGTATTCTTGTGTGTTAGGATTTAACCCCAAGCTTTCAATTCAAATACCCATATTCTATTTATGAGTTTTCCTATGTACTTGATAATATTCATGAACTCCCATGATTTAATTGCATTCTTATTTACATGTTGTCAAACTCTTGTTTAAAGTTCGATGAAATATTCATTAAATCCCCATAAATTGGTTATATCTCCTTAGTATGATTTCAAGATTTCAAGCATACATTGAAAACAAGTTCTTTCCTTTGACATGATTTAGCCTAAATTTCAAGTAAGTGCATGACGTGAATATGAAATTACAAGAATTTTTATGTTCTTAATATAATTTAGCATAACTTAGCATCATTTAAAATGATTTAGCATGAACAAGCATAAATTTCAAGCATATACATGATATAAGCCTAGTTTCCATAACATTTTTATGTTTTTGCATAAGTTATAAGACTTGTGGGTTTTACCATAAAACCCAACATAAACTACACAAGATGATATGAATTTCAATATTTAGCATAAATTACATGAGTTTGACATAATTTGACCTTATGGTCACAGTTTACCATGAACTCATAGTTTTCAAGTATATGATTCATGATTATTATGATAGTCGGGTATGCCATCAACGCTTATGCAGTATGACATCTAGATATGCCATGAATGATCTGTGAAATAATAAAGAAGCATGATTAGTTTTCAGCATGTCAGGACTACGGTCATCAGTTTACTTTAGCTTTATTTCATGATGAATTTTATATATTATGAGAAAAAAGTACGGCTTCGGAGTAGTATTCAGCATCAATCGAACATGGATTCAACGTACCCAAGTCCCATAGCTACGTGTCACCGTAGGTATTATATTTGCCCAAATGAGCTCAATTTAGCAATCACACTAGTTATGGATTTATACTCATGGCAACTTATGCCTTCCAACAAGGCATATGTTGGATTCCTTGTTGCTCACATGGTTTATGTCTGTTAAAAGAATTTCCACTGAAAGACAAGATTTTAACTAAGTATACAATGACTCATTGAACTATGATTTTCATGTTTCAGCATCAAACTAGTTCTTATTATGCTTTCTAGTTTACTTCATGATTAATGTGAGTCATTTATACTCAATAATATGTACAAGTCTTATGCATAATTTCTAAACTAGTATAATTGATTCACTGCACAGATATTCATATTTTCTTATCATGTCAGCTCTTACTATGTTTCAGTCATTCATGTACAATTTTGAACCATTTATATTTGTCAACATGTTTTCAACTGTATGCATGATTTATTACTTCCGTTTTACTTATGTATCACACGTGCATTCCCCCATGCTTAGTACATTCTATCTTACTGACCACATATATGTCTGTGTGGCTACATTATTTCATAATGTAGGTAAGAGTTCTACTCACAAAACCATGATCATACAGATCACAGCTTCTAGCCAGTAGGTGATGGATTTTCTTTATTTGAGAACTCAAGTCAGATTGTAGGTATAGTATTTTATTTTTGTTCATATGTATTGACTAGGGATAGTTGGGGGTTATGTCCCAGTTACCTATAGTCAGTATTAGTAGAGGTTTCATAGACAATCAGTCAGAGTTGATGTATTTAGTTTCAGTTTCTTTTTGTATAATCAGTATTATAACTTTTAATAGTAATGTATTCAAATAAATTATCTCATGATTATGCTTCCGCTAAGTCAATTTAGATCTTATACATATTTAATATGTTGCTCATGCATTATGTCAGTACCATTGGTTAACTTAGGATTCCTCGTGGTTCTAAGCATTGTGTTACATCCAGGGTGTAGTCTCGGGGCATTACAAAGACCTGCATTATCCTCCATTCCGAGTGATAGAAATATTTTAAAGGAACCAGTATGCACTGCTAGGACCACTATTAATAAAGTCATGGAGGATGTTATGCGGTAAAATCTGAAATCTATCAACAAAAGAAGAAAGTTGAAAAAGAGTGTTGATGAAAAGGAATATCCACTGCCAAGGAAGTAGAATTAGAAAGAGAAGGTGACTCACAAATTGAAGAAGCATTAGTAACTCTCAGAAGAAGAAAAAAAGCACAAGTGTTAACAAGAAAGACTGTGAAAAAGGGAAATCTTCTGAAGGGCCTTCTGAAAAAACTCCCTCTAAGAAAAATCCAAAGGGAGAAAGGACTTAAACACCTGATAAAGTTACTACATCTAATCAAATAAGAAAGTGGGTGTTCAATGTCCTCCGGAGAATCCTCGGCTTGAAGAGAAAAGTGAGAACCTTCAAAATCAAAAGGTTCTAAATGGACGTGTTTTTTATCCTATAATATTTGATGAATTTGGAGTGGAGTCTCTGGTTTATATGGTTGAGGTATAAGAGTAGAAGCACCTATTTGTATGAGAAAGAAGTTCAAGACTTTTATATTGACCTCTTCATTTCTAAAAAAAAAGATAGCCTTGTTGCAACAGTAAATGGGTGAAGTTTGTTCTCACTGAATTAATTCTAGATGAGATACTAAAAGTTCTAACAGTTGGAATTGATACAACAGAGAAGAAGTTTGCATCAGTGGAGTTGCTTAACAAAATTGCTAGATCAAAGAGGATTCTTGGAAGTGCAATGATACAGAAAAAAGAAATGAAGCTAGATTACCAGTTACTATTTGAGTTGGTGAACAAAGTGTTGCTCCCCAGAATTAAAGAAAGAACCGTTGCCTCAATTTCTGATTTTTTTTGTAAGAATTGGATATTAACTGTGGTTTTTGTGTGATTTAATCAAATTCTCCTTGTTCGCCTTTGATTTTGTATTTTCTTCATGTATGTTAACTTATGCTTCTTTGCCTATCACTGCATAGACTATACTTTGTGGTACTATTTATCCTTTTTAATGATGCCAAAAAGGAGAAGACTGATAAGGAAAACTAGTGTTAAGATTGGTGCTAAGGGGAACTAGTGTTGGGTCTGACTTGCATGGTGACAGGGGGAACTTGAAACGGTTACATGTGTTGCAAAAGGTTCTATGTTTGTCATCATCAAAAAGAAAAAAAATGTTGGGTTCAAGCCTTGTTCTTATTATGTCTATTATGTTTATGTTTTGATGATTGACAAACTTCATCACTGGAATGTGCTCCATGCATGTTAGATTATTACTCATGTTCAGTTGTTTGCCTAACCTAGTAGAAGGACCAGTTACGTGAACTGGTGTCCCAAGCATACAGTTTTTAGTTGCACTCATTTGTCTTATGTGTCAGTTATCTAGTACTTTTCTGGACAATGTCAGCGTATTAGTAGGATGAATTCTCATTTATCCTTTTCATCATTCACCAATGAGAAGCTTCTCTTCCAATACTCATTATATATATATACACACACATGCGTGTACACACATCATTCGCCAGAGAGAAGCTCAAGCTTTTGTAAAAAATCAAAAGGAAATTTTCTCAAGCAAAGGACTCATTTAATATTGCAAGACTCATCAATTTAGAAACTCTTTGGCTCATAGTGATATATGTTTTCTTGTTTCTAGGTTGTTTAAGGTCTTGTTCTTGGTCTTACAATTGTAAACTCACATCTCTTTTGGAAATTTCAGCGAGTATCTTTCGTCTAGCTTTTTGTTCAAATTCGAGTTATTTTCTTAGCTAGATGTAGGTAATGGAGTGTTGCAGTTGACTTGTTGTAAGGGTGTGTGTTATTGTAAGATTGTACAAATTAAGAGGTTAATTCCTAGGTTGTAATCACTGAAGGTTGCTCGGAGTTTTAGTGAAAGTTGTTGGTGAAATCCTCCTGGAGTAGGTGATGGTTTTTCTCCCTTAAGCAAGGAGATTTCCATGTAAACACCCGTTGTTGTTTAAGTTCAGGTTGCCTTCATTATGTTCTTGATTGATCATCGACTTCCTCATATGCTAACCTGGTCCCGAATCAGGTCTTAGGTACAGGAGTGGACTCTTACAAACCATCAAATTCCTCCTAGTTTGCTTTTAATATGGCAATGCATGTACTGAGCAATTGCTTTCATGTAAGTGACCTCTAGCATTCTATCATCCCAAACAACCCAAATTCTCTATTGATAGCATAAGTGTAATTATTCAAACACGACCAACCTGGTGCAATATGTTGTACTACTTTATTAGCATTATGTTCACTTTTTTTCTCTATGACTCATTCCAAATGAATATGCTTATAGTATGCAGGAAATTCTTTAGTTTCTTTTGTTTATACCATTTATTCACCCCTCATAACATTCTAAATGACCAAATTCATTGAGATTTTGAGGTACCACCTTTATCAGGTGGGTTGTTCTTGCTCCACACACGCTCTGCTATAGTCAAGGCTCCAAAACTATTCCCGGTGAAGTAGATGGAAGCTTAGGAAAGTCTTGGAAACTTAATGTCACAGTTGCATCCTCCAGTTTCTGCTTGCCTGATCTCAACTTATTAACCACTCCATCTACAGCTTTATTAACTTCATGCACTGGTGGTGGTGTCAACTCCTCCATACCAGCCTGTGGTTCAGGTATTTCAACAGGGTTGTTAAGCTCAGCGGTAATCTGCCCTCTATAGATCCATTTCTGCACTATTCTTGGCCGCCGTCTCCTCTTTGGTTCTTGAAATTGTTGATCAAGTTCTTTCTCAAGTAGAGCTTGTTGCACTAGTTGAGGTTTAGGGGGAGGGAGTGTATGACCAATATTTAAGCATTGTGCACATTAATCAAGCTTTTAATCATATTAGACCTTCGGTTGGAATTTACCCCCATTAGGATCCATCACAGTAACCTCCTCAGGAAGAGTTCTAGTAACCTTCACCTCAATTAAGACTACTCTGTTTAGTTGTACATTCATCAGTAGATACAGGTTTTCCCACTGCATTTGCAATTCTATTAAGTAAATCATTCCCCCAACAATTCATTGGTAAGTTAGAAAAACTGACCCATAGGGTAATTTCTGTTAAGAATTCAGCACTGAAGTCAAAATTTGCAGTCTACTGCTTAAGAATGACAGGTCTATTGTTAATGTGAGGGGACCAAAATACAAAATGTGTTGCATCTCTTCCATAGTCTGGAACATAATAACATAGTAACCATTTTCATGAAGGTACAAATCAGGTACGGCAATGTCCATCCAAGTTCTATCTATGTACCTCCTCATATAGTTATATCCAGGCAACTCTCCTATCACATAAGCTATTAAAGCACATCTCCATTTTGCATTCTCCTTTTCCACTTCTTCTCTATCCAATTGCACTACTATTTCACCATTTACAACAGTAGGAGGAATATAATTCAAAGGCATACCATGAGATGCTAATCTATTTTGTTTAAACAAACTTGCCCATGGATTCTCTGTCGAACTTGCATTATCGAATATCAGCTTCCCCCAAATTATGACACGGATTCTGTTGTAGACCTTGCCCTATTTTCTTAGACACTCGCACAGGTCCAGTAGGTTGACACTGTTCCATTTGTTGTGAGCTCGGGATCTGCAAATTCGAATTAGGGATTTTCCCCAACTTTCCTTTTCTATCACCTTCAATTGAATTTCCAGTAGATTTACCCATAGTTTACATCTTTGATTCACTAGGTACACTACATTTGACTGTAGTGCATTGTTCCATAGACATCATCCTTATGAGAATAAGCTTCATTTCAGGTACTATTTGGTTTCGAATTGGAGTTGCAACTTGCGTCTGCCCGTCCTCTCTCTGTGTCACCCTAGCCATATCAGCAGTTGATTGCACTCCTCTGCTCAGTTGAGAAGAATTATTCTTAGTTCTATTCTTCTTCTTTGATTTCTTCGCGCTCAATGTAGTCCCAAACGTAGCTAATTCCATTCTTCCTCTACCCAATTCATGCTCACTTCCTCGTCCCTTCGCCATGGAAATCGCAGTTGGCCAGTTTAACTAACATCGCCGAGAGCATGGAGAAGAAAGAGTAAACTTTTAATCATCTTTATTCTGAAAACATTTTACCTACCCTCATTTCATAATTTTCATTTTTCACAAAAGTGTGGCACCTTTTTACTCTTTTAGATTTTTTTTTTTTCTTTTTCAATATATATTTCTACATTAGTTCTATTGCAAATTTAATTGCAATGACAAAACAAAAGTATTTTAAACGCAAAATAATAATATGCTTGTCGTATTTCTAATAGTGAATTGGAGCACAAAGAATACCATATAAGGTAAGGAAATTCGTAAAGTAATGAGGGAGTCATAATCTTCATTGGAAGAGTTAAAATATAAAGAATACGACACGGAAAGGAATTTAAACATATTAGTAAAAAAAAAAAAAATGTCTTGCACAATTACTTTTTCAGTGACAAAATGCATCGATTGACTCTTAACTTTCTGTGAGTATGATAAGTTGGTACCTTCTAGATGAAATATGCCTCAAAAGAATATGCCTCAAAAGTACATACTTTCAGGGGAAACGCTCACTTTTCATGCCTGCTCTCCCAATAGTAGAAATGGGTAAGAGTTACTTATATTGAAGACATCACACTATTCTATTAAAGATTTGGACCTAACAAGCTCCTATATTTGTCATCTCAACTAATATTAATTATTTTCTACCAGATCAAGGACATGCAATGTGCTTGTCCTTGAGAGTATAACATCTTGACAAATCTTGCCAACAGGAATCATACAACATGAAACTTTATCCATTTCTGGATAATAGAATACTAATGCCCTTGATGTTTGTTGCAAACATATACTACAACAAATTGGAATAACCACAGAGATGACAATAGTAGAACTTATCAGATATCTAGAATGATAAACTTACTTCTGTCAAACCTATGATAAATTAAACAAAAGCCAACTTAATGAAAATTACATTGTTGTAATAAAGGATGACCATAATCAACATATTTGTCCCAGAGCGGCTTGTACTTCTCAATACCAATCTTCAACCAGGGTTTTGAGTTACCATTAAAGTGCAGCACAGCTCCCTTTTCTACCAATTTGGAATCAACATTCGTGTAACCAAAACCTAAGACATGCCATGAAGGATTCAAAGCCTCTGTCAATCCATAGAAGGTCAGCAGTCCTGGTGGTAAAGTGCCAAGCTTCCACAAAGTGCGGTCCACGTTCTTTTCCTGCCAGTAATGGTATATGCCAGTAACATTCCTTTTTCGCCACTCAACCAAGTCGAAAACATTCATCCCGAAGGCCCACCCACACGCATCAGGATCAAAATGTTGACGAATAAGTGGGTGAGAATAATTTAGGTACTTGTGATATCTATGGAATGTCTCCATACATGTCTCCACTGCACCATTTACATTGCCATTCAAGTCTGTGGAAAATAGGGGTGAAAGATCCTTCTGCACTACAACATCATCATCAAGAAATAGAACCTTCTTAAGTGTAGGAAAAACTTCTGGGATATAGAATCTCAGATGGTTAAGCATCGACAGATATTTAGGGTTTCTGAACTTGATTGGAGTTCGGCTGTTATCATGGTTGCCAGAAAAGTAGTAGTTCTGGGTGTCAGAGTCTTGAAGTTGTTTGAGAACAGGTACATACGAAGCATTTAACCAACTAAAGTCTTCTATCTTTTGTACATCAACAGTCACTCCTCGGAAACTGTTCATGGCAAACCATGCCTTCATTGCAGCATAGTTCACCTCGTCCGTTACAAGGTGGAAGACCACCATATCAGGATTCTTGGAATTCATAGCCGTTGAATTCACCACAACTGAAGTTGCAAGGATGTTGTCTGAGAATACACAGAAATGATACAAACCTGTGTCCACAAGTTTGCCAGCTGCTAGCTTTTCTTCCTTGAGTTTTTTCTGCAAATTGGAACTTCTGAACCATTCAGCTGTTAGCCGGACGCCAAGGCAGTATAGACTTTTGGGGACTTCTTCAGCAGCAATTTGTCCATATTTTGAACTCTTCTCACTGAAGGAATTCGTCTGTTCTTCAAGGCTTTGGATTTTAGCTTTCAGTCTCATAAACATGGTTGCACTGTCATAGTGAAATTGCTGTGCTTGGTAGAGCAGAAGTGCCATATCTCGAATTGCAGTTTCTGATTCTCCGTTTGTCAAGGGACTTCTTCTAGAAGCAGCATTAGAAAGAAGCATCTGTGAGTTGCGTATTTGAGCACTTATTTCCCATGCAAATTGAAGGTTGTTGCTTTCTTTTGCAATTACAAGAATTGCCTTTGCAAGAGAAATCTGATCATTAATTTGTCTTGCCACCGATTCAGGCCTCAGCATTTCTTCAGTGATGTTGAGACCATCTGCAATTCTATCATGTCTATACGGTCTCTGCAAAAAAAAAAAGACAAAAGAGTACAGGTTCAGGTTTTCCATAAGCTTACAAGAGACTGTCAGACAGGGAAAACACACTGCAGCTTCGAATGAGAATGCCAACATAAAGGCACCCTTGAAAGGAAATCCTTATTGGAACAGGCATCAGCTAGTGAGTTAACAAATTCTTCCTCCAAACATATGTAGTTGCCTTGGTAGGTAAATAAAGAATCCAGTGCCCAATTCCTATTGCTTTAATCAAGGTACCACTACACAAAAGTTAACACAACAGTATGATTCAAATAGGGCAAAACACCATGGAATGTATCCTCTCATCAGTATCAGAAATTTGGAAGTATCGCTATACTCTAAATGTCACTTTTGACTTTTCATTCAGATTTCCGTAGTTCTTCTCTGTTTCAAATGAGCAGACAGATAGATTCTCAGAAACTGAACAGTGTTGTTGTGCTCGTTTGAGGAGCATTTAAGCCCTAAAGCTAAGTGCAATTCGGGCAATTCCCCATGCTCACATGGTGCTTTAGTGCAGGGACCAAAGCACTAATATGTGTTTTATTGATCATTGGCTTATCCTAATTAAGGCGGCACTAAACCATGCATAGACCTGGCAAAGTGTCCTATTAATTGCTATATAAACGGCATAAATAAATACCAGTACTGACTAAGAATTGGAAATGCGGAGGAAAACTGAGCACTAAATTTGAATTAGAAACTTTTAGTGTTTCACTTTTTGCATCTGGAAACAGAACGTAATCATTGACATAATTTCTTTTCCTTTTTTCGATAAAGCCATTATAGACATAATTTCTACTTCTCAACTTTTGTAGTTTTTCAATTCCTTTTTTTTTTTGGATAAGGTAAATTTTGTTAGCAGTTGTAGAAATTTTGCCTACAAGCCTTATACCAAAAATGAGAACCTACACCAAAATATGGTTCTCGACAAAAGATATCCAATCCTCTAGTACAAAAGTAGTTCAATTGTACATAGTAGTTTTTTCTTCTATTACACACATAGCTCTCCTTTTTATCCTTAATTTGTGCCTTTTTTCACTAAAGTTGCTCCTTGTACTTAAAAGCTCCACAGAATTTTGGTGTACTGCATTTTCCACATTTAAAAACAATAAGCATCAATAGGGAACCTCTTTGAGTTTCTAGCATCAACAACAGCCTTTTTCCAATTTCCCTCTGACCTCAGTTAAGCAGATACATTATGGCGTCGAAACCATGCAGCAAACATAATTAAGCATAGAAAAGCACTAAACGGATAAATATCAATTGTCGAATGAAATGCTTATAGGGAAGTAAAAGAAAATACGAAGTACCAGAAATTGCTGGACCAAGGGCCATGAGAAGTACCAGAAACTGTTGGACCAAGGACCATATGAATAGAAAAGATTTTCACGAAAACAGTCGTCATAGAATCAATAAATTCTAGAATTATTTTCAGGTGATATCAACATACATTTTCTTTTGTTTGAACCCTGGCTAGAAAAAATATCACTGGCAAGCATGAAGCGGCATAATGACAAGATGGGGGCCTACATTGTCCTCCCTCACCCAGACATGGAGAAAAACTTGGTATATGCATGTAAGATCCATAGGTAAATAGACATAAAGACAGAGGCACCTGAATGTGAAGAATACGTGTTGGTGCACTGGCTGTGAGGGTTGTTTGCAAGCCCCTGTGTTTGTAGCCAAGGTTCAAATCCCCCTCAATGCAATTAATTTTACATCGAGTAAATATTGATGCCCCACTAGGTATGCCGTTGCTGTTATCAACATTTATGATAGTCTCCTACCTCCGGGCGCGAAATGGGCCAAAAATCGACCGAGGCGTGCCAGGGAGGCCAGGGAGCGGCCTAGTGTGGTTTGTTTGGGTGGGCGGGGCCATTTGGGTGGTCAAACGGGCGAAACAGTGCAAACGGGGAGTTTTCGGGCCAAATCGGTGTTGATTTTTTTTTTAATCAAGTAAAAGATTTAATTGATAATAACAAGACCATCTTGGCCGTATACAAGGGGTATACCAAAAAAGAAAAGACCTACAACATATGGTTCTCTCCAAAAGACACCCAATCCTCTATACAGACAGGAATCACACACGTGCACCAAAAGAAAATAATGGATCACATCAACTTAACTGGTTGATAGGCACACCTTCAATCTTCTTTGATATTTTTCACATTTTTCTTCTACTTTAATAAAATAGAATCGAATGAAGAGAAGAAAACTTAGTGCACTGAAATAGATTTGGCCTGTTAATCGGTTAGTTTTTAAGTCAAAAACTTATTACACTAATCTGAAACTAATCTTGAACCAAATAACCCTTATTACAAAGACCCAGTGACAGATTCTACATTAAATGCAATGGTGCACACATGGTCTTTAAATCATGGCTCCGCCTCTGACATTGATGTAAGTTAAGTTGCTCGGTCTCGGGTGCGGGTGTCCGATATGGGTACAGATCTAGAGGTCGGATCCTCCATGGTCTCAATTTAAAGATTCGAGGATATGGATCTAGGGATAAATACGGGTGCGGGGATTCAGCGAAAAATAATTTAAATATCTAAAAATAGAGTTATAAAACATAAATTATGAGATATTATGTGGAAAACTTGAGGAGAAATATTGTTCAAGAAGAAAATCTTGAAAGGAGATAAAAGAACAGCAATAACATAGAAATTTCTATATACAAGGTGTTCTATTCTCTTCAATGTCACTTAGCTTTTGTCTTGATTACAGAATTTCTTAAATCTGTCCGGACTTTCCAGTCGATTTTGGCCAAAGTACCCAAAATCAAATCGACTGACCAGATCGAGTACAGATCCCACACCCACACCCACATCCATGTCGTGTCAACATGGGTTCAGCCCCGAAAATGAAGAATCCGAGTAACTTAGGATTCACTGCCTTCTTTTTAAAATTTAGGGGACAAAAAGAACTTCATTCACTGACCAATTCTTTTAACTTTCCATATTCAACACTCAGTAATAAAGTCGGGGAGACTTTCCAGTTCTACCGGACCAAAAAATTGTAGTCTGCCTTTTTTAGAAAAATGATCATGGTGTCTGAGTCAGCTTGCGCACGCACCTCGACTAATTCCATGCGATACCTTCATGCCTAGCACCTCCTACCAGCAACCGGTACCAGCCTACCAAGGCAAATAGGAAGAAATCACCAAGTGTTTTGACTCTACTAGCATCTGAACCTGAGACCTCGTGTCCTCAACTCAATTTATTGACCATTAGGCCACACCATTGGTGCTACAACAGAGTCTTTTCTAAGATAGAAACTCTTAGTACCACATTAATTATCTATGGAAAATAGAGACTTTTCCATTTTTTCAGGATCACCTCCAAAAGCAATATTTGTGTCCTCGGCTTACGAAGATTATTCAATTTATTACCCAAACAAAATCAGTTAGCTATGTTCTAAGCTACGAACTATATTTTATAATTCTACACTGGTTGCCTGTCAAAATATGAACTATGTAATTCTACCTTCTTTTTTTTTTAACAGGTAAACGTAATTTTATTCATAAACATGGCAAAAAGCTGGCCGTCTAAAGGAGTATACCAAAAGGTAAAGAATCTACAATAACAAATGATTCTCTACAAACTCCACCCAATCTCCTATACAACTTGGAATTCCATGGGTGCACCAAAAGAAAATAAGGGACCGGAGACTACTCCTCAACGACTACTGCTCAACTGAGAAAAACTAGATTCTAAACCCTCAAAAGCTCTCATATATCTCTCTCCCCACACCACCCACATCAACACGAGTGGAACCACATTCCAAGCCTTGCGTCTTCTCCTCTTTCTCCTGCTCTTCCAACTAACCATCAATTCTTTCACAATTCTTGGCATTGCCCATGAAGTGTCAAACCACCTAAACATTTCCCACCATAACCTTATGGTAAAATCACAATGACGAAGAAGATGATCCACATCCTCACCTATTTTCTTCCACATATAACACCAACCGATACAACAATCTTTCATTTTCTAGGGTTTTCCGCCGTCAAGATCACCCCTCGAGTAGCTAGTCAAATGAAGAAACACACCTTCCTTGGTACCTTTGGTATCCAAATAGTGTTACAAGTAAAACATCCACCTCTCTAACCAAAAGTTTCTCATAATAAGACTTGACTGAGAACAAACCATTCTTCCCCACATCCCCCCACAAAGCATCAGGGTTATCTACTGTTATGACTTGTTTATGGAATAATTCTACATTCTTAATTATCATAAAAGGGGAACTCTGCATTCTTGGTTCCTTTGAGACACTCAATAAGATTAGCAAATTACAAAGTAGACTATCAGGAAACATGTAGCTTTGATATGCCTTGCAAAAAAAAATTCTTATATCCACCTGTTAATCGAACAAAGTATACTGTATAATTCTTAATTTCCTCAACTCCAATGACTTCTATGAGCAAAATTTATGCATACTCGCTATTTTGCTAATTTTGTTTAATGTCTGTGAGGGATATTAGCTTTTATTAAGACGCTTTTCAGATCGGGCCACTTTGTACTTTGTCTTTGATTGTCACAGCTTGACGAAGAAACTACTTAAACAATAATCAAATTGTACCGCATTGTTTAATTCTAAACTAGGAAAACGTGGAATCCACAATAAACTAACTGTTTATTGGATTACTCTAGGTTTCATTAAATTCTTCCAGAAGGCATTGGGAGTGTAATGTGGAATGATCACTTTAGGAACTTGCCACCAAGTTTGGCCATCTCAATGTTCCCAAAAGCTTAAATTTGGGGGGACGGGACTGCTGCATTCTTTCATGTCTTAAACTACAATGTTTAACTTTGCCTTTTCTATATGCTATCTTAATCACCTTTGAAGCAAAATTACTGGAAGCTGGGGACATTAATTTCACAGACCTTTACAGTACCCTCACGTCTTAAACAAGAATAATCCTCTTTTTTTCTTTCTTTCCTTTGACCAAATTTGCTTTATCCATCAGGACCATGAATTTCATCTTGATAGTCTAATTCCAGAAAGATAGCCCAGGTATTTTCAGAGACTATTAATACCACAAAATATTTCTTTTAGCTGTAAAGTTTTTGCCAAAATCAATAATCAATGCTCATGGCAACCAGAAAACATCAAATTTTTTCATAAACTCAGCTATAGACCTACTCCAAAATGCTAAATGTAGCCATAATCTCTTCGGATTAATCAATGCACAGTGATGATCTTGTGATATTTGTAGAGCAATGTACTTCTTGACACTTTCTCCCACAGCAATAATATCCACAAGTAATAGGAAAAAAAGTTGACTATAATTATCCGCTAGTAATTTGTTGTCAAGCACTGAAATATCAGTGGATAAGGACCGGGAAAGGGAGGGCATTACCAAAGAGGTGAAAAGTTTGATCCATATCCTTAATGAATTAGATGCTCTCTGACAAGAAACAATTACTTCAAATTCACTTGCAATATATCTTTATAGGAAAGAAAAGCTTCATGGTACTTTAACTTTTTTAAAAGATAACTAATAATTCAACTGGGCATAAGCTGCTTTTGGATGTAGATAATTTTACTTTTCATAAGAAGTTTTACACATTTACAGCTTTTCCTTTTTGTTTCAATAGATCAGTGTGCCGCCTTAGTTTCTATATAGCCAATTCTCAAGATGACCATTATTAACCAGGAAATGCAATGAGAATTGCGCAATAACTCTACAACACATAACCCAGATTTGGTGAATTGGTTGTACGCTCACCTAAGAGATAATATTGAAACAAAAAGCTAATATTTGGATCACAAATCAAAATCAATCTAAAATTAGGACGCAAATCAAAATGTTGAGAACTATTGAGAGTGGTGTGAGTGTGACTTAACTTTGGTTGGGTTGCTGCGGTTACCTAGTAGATAGATGATTAACTATTGTTAAATGACTGGTTAGTTTGTTATGAGGAGGTTAGTGAGCAGTTAACCGAAAGTAGTTTGTTAGTAGATTTTTGTGAATAGCACACAGAAGTGTAAGTATATAAACCTCGTAAAGTTCATTAATTTGGTGCTCACATAGCACAAACTTAACATAGTAAATCTTCACTTATTTTATCTCTTCAATTCTTTTTTATCAATTGGCTTACTATAGGATTCCTGAGATAGTAAGCTTGGCAAGGACAACCTTGTGCACTAAAGATCTCACTATGCACTAGGTCGAGAAGGACCGAGCACAAGGGTTTATTGTACACAACTTTACCCTGCATTTCCGCAAGAGGCTATTTCCACAACTTGAACCCATAACACCACCTAGTCACATCACAACTTTACCAGTTACGCCAAGCTCACGCTCAATATAGTGAGCTTGGATCTATGTAGATTTTGACAAGAACTCTAAAATGGAAAACTGCACTAACTCTTACGACTAACTGCAACATTACTACTTCAAACAATTAGATCACAAATATCAACAACCATTAACAAGTAATTAACTAACCGAAAACCAAAAAAAAAAGGATCTATTAGCTAAAAGACAGAAGAAAAAAACAGCAATTTATAATGCTTTAACAATGAAATTACTACTTAAAATTTAAAACAATTAGATCACAAATGTCCATGTTAAGCCTATTAACTAGTAATTAACTAACCTAAAACTCAAGAAAAGGTTGTTTAGCTTAAAAATAGAAAATTATGAAAGTTTAACAATGAAATTACCTTTGTATAAACCAATCTAGAGGAAGAATCACGAGTTTCTCTGCTAAGCAAGATAATGAGGAGCAATACAGCCAATCCACAGAGAGTTAACCAAAACACATTGGAGAATCGCCGCCTGACCGGCCGCCGGAAATCGGAGTTCCTCCGTCTCATTATTTCCGGCGACTACCGAATACAAATAACTTTGGCTTTAGTAAACCACACTATATTTTGGAAATTGAAGATTTAGGTCTAATTGAAGGGAGTTTTGTGAGAGTTAACCAGTGGGATAGTAAGGGAGATTGGTATGAGATCTACAACAACACCGCACAATGCTGCATGTGAAAAACCGTTCACTTCTATTCTTCTTCTTCTCGTTTTTTTTTTTTAACGTACTTGAATTTTTTTGTTGATGGCCAGGGCCCAGGGGAGAAAGAGGGTGAAAATAATGTGAAATTTGATTGCATCTCAGGGTGTGTTTGGTGCGGGGTATAATATTTTCTCTACAAAAATAAATAAGTAGGTATTCATGAAAATTAAAAAGTTTTGGAGTTGAAGTCGGAATGTTTTGATCATCAATATAAGCGGCAGTTATTTTTAAATTTTTGTAAGGTGTGGGAGTGAACAAAATTGAAAAAAAAGGTATATTTTTCTTGATCAAATGAACCCTAAGTTTCTTAAAACTGAGGAAAATGATTTTCGTAAGTTCTACAAGTGACATTCTATATTTACTGTATTCTTCCTACCCATCCAACGGCCCTCCCCCTCCCCCTCCCCTTGACCATCCCACCCTCGATGCTCAGCTCCACTCTCTTCCACCCATATAGTGCTTTGTTAGATTACATATAAATATTTTTAAAATTTTACTTTTTTATTTATTTATCAAACACTAAAAAAAATAAGTAAGAAATTAACTTTTTTCAAAAAAAAAAAGGTTTCAAGAAAACATTTTTTATGGAAAATATTCTCCTTTCATAAAATGCATCCTTAATTGGTCTTTGGCCAAAATAAAAAACTATCCACTTTATTTGAAATTCCTAAAATTAGAATTAGAGTTAGAGCTTGAGTTGTGTTTGATAAAAAAAATATTTACTTTATTTGAATGGATCTTTTAAATATAAACTATTTCTTCATTTTTTAAGAAGTAACAAAATGGATTAATAACAATAAAAGGTTGTTCAAATAGAAATTGGAGGTTGAAGGTTCATTATTTTAGATTTGAGTTTAGAGTCTTAGTTTTTTTATTTAACCTGGAACTTTCCTATATTTTATGCTTTTCGCGAATTGAACTCTTGTAACTAAACCATTCTATATTCAATTAAGGAATAGAGTTCAAAAAGTTTTTATTTTCATTGTTTAATCAGCAATTTATTATTTATTTATTTTTCATAAATCTAAAACAAAAAAGGGATTTTGACGACAAAATAGAAAGAAAAGAACCTATTTTACATTGCTCAAAATTGACAATTAGTCATACAAAATTTCATTAAGCAATTTTCTCTATTGGGTTAAGGGCAACATATACATGGGGTCTATATAATAATTTAGAGAAAATAAAAAGTTATAAAGTTAGACAAAACACAAAGGTTGCAAAAGAGAATCAATTAGTTTTAATGAGTTCTTAACTTTCACTAAAGATTTTTATATACGTTCTTCTCTAGATATGGAGAGATGGAAATAGAATCGAAATATAGAAAAAAAAATTTAATTTAATTCTGCAAACAAATAGGTCGGTGGGGAAAATCAAACTCCCCACCTTGGAATAGAAACGATCTTTATTCTTTTGTCAACAAAAAAGTTATTATTCAGTGAATAGTAAATAGAGGATTTCCTAATTCTATCATTTTCTATATCAATCAGAAAAGCGAATAGAGTTCCATTACATATTGATTAGCTCACTAATCAATATCAAATATGAAAGGGAAATCCTTACATTATTCAATTATTATCTAATTGAATAATTTAAGAATATATTGCATTATTTTTTCAAGTTGATTCAAATTATTCTAACGTTTTATTACTTATTTATTTTTGTTTGGCGTATCAAAAAACAAAAATTTGACTCCCCAGTAGAAATAGCTTTCGCTAACGAAAAAACCTTTAATGCTATCCAATATGTCTTCCTTTTCAAAATATTTTTACGAATACGTTTTTTTGATCTCGAAGTGCATTTTTTTGGAACTGCCATTATAAAATTCCTCATTGTTAGTTATAGTTATATGTGAAATACATCTATTGTTCAAAATGAATTCTTTATAATACGCAATTTATAATACTAAAATAAAATATTATCGAGATAGGCAAAAGATAAGAATAGAAAATTCGATTCAAGTTTTAATTTAGTTTAAGTTAGTTCATATTTTTACTTTTTATTGACTCCTTTCAAAAGAGGTAAGATCCGGTGAATCGGAAACAATTAATTAAGAATTCAAAACTTTTTTATGGAACAGACATATGAATATGCGTGGATCATACCTTTCATTCCACTTCCAGTCCCTATGTTAATAGGAGAGGGGCTTATTCTTTTTCCAACGGCAACAAAAAGTTTTCGCCGTATGTGGGCTTTTCAAAGTATTTTATTGTTAAGCATAGTCATGATTTTTTCAATCTACCTGTCTATTCAGCAAATAAATAGCAGTTCTTTTTCTCAATATGTATGGTCTTGGATGATTAATAATGATTTTTCTTTAGACTTCGGATACTTGATCGACCCACTTACTTCTATTATGTTAATATTAATCACTACTGTTGGGATTATGGTTCTTATTTATAGTGATAATTATATGGCTCATGATCAAGGCTATTTGAGATTTTTTGCTTATATGAGTTTTTTCAGTACTTCCATGTTGGGATTAGTTACTAGTTCGAATTTGATACAAATTTATATTTTTGGGGAATTGGTTGGTCTGAGTTCCTATCTATTAATAGGATTTTGGTTTACACAACCTGTTGCGGCAAATGCTTGTCAAAAAGCCTTTGTAACTAATCGTGTTGGAGACTTTGGTTTATTATTAGAAATTTTAGGTTTTTATTGGATAACGGGGAGTTTCGAATTTAGAAATTTATTCAAAATATTCAATAACTTGATTTATAATAATGAGATCAATTTTTTATTTGTTACTTTATGCGATGTTCTCTTATTTGTCGGTGCAGTTGCAAAACCCGCCCAATTCCCCCTTCATGTATGGTTACCTGATGCCATGGAGGGGCCTACTCCTTTTTCGGCTCTTATACATATTGCTACTATGATAGCGGCAGGGATATTTCTTGTAGCTCGGCTTCTTTCTCTTTTCAGAGTTATACCTTACATAATGTATTTGATCTCGATTATAGAAATAATAACAGTATTATTAGGAGCTACGTTAGCTCTTTCTCAAAAAGACATTAAGAGGGGTTTAGCCTATTCTACAATGTCTCAATTGGGTTATATGATGTTATCTCTAGGTATGGGGTCTTATCGAAGAGCTTTATTTCATTTGATTACTCATGCTTATTTCAAAGCATTATTATTTTTAGGATCCAGATCCATTATTCATTCAATGGAAATTATTGTTGGATATTCTCCAGCTAAAAGCCAGAATGTGGGTCTTATGGGAGGTTTAAGAAAACATGTACCAATTATCAAAAGCACATTTTTATTAGGTACACTTTCTCTTTGTGATATTCCACCTCTTGCTTGTTTTTGGTCTAAAGATGAAATTCTTAATGATAGTTGGTTGTATTCGCCAATTTTCGCAATAATAGCTTGGGCCATGGCGGGATTAACCGCATTTTAGATGTTTCGGATCTATTTACTTACTTTTGAAGGGCATTTAAACGTTCATTTTCAAAATTATGGTGGAAAACACAAAACCTTTTTCTATTCAATATCTCTATGGGGTAAAAACAGAATTAAGAAAAACTCTTGTTTATTAACAATGAATAATAATGAAAGTACTTATTTTTTTTCAAAGACTAAATATCCAATTGATAAAAATGAAAGAAAAATGACACGACCTTTTATGACTATTGCTCATTTTGAGCATAAAGCGGTTTATTCCTATCCTTATGAATCGGACAATACTATGCTATTCCCAATATTTGTATTAGGACTCTTTACTTTGTTTGTTGGATCGATAGGAATTTCTTTCAACCAAGATGGAGTTAATTTGGATATATTATCGAAATGGTTAGCTCCATCTATAAATCTTTTGCATCAAAAGTCTAATAATTCGATGGATTGGAATGAATTTTTAAAGGATGCAGTTCTTTCAGTCAGTATAGCTTATTTCGGAATATTTATAGCATCTTTTTTATATAAACCCATTTATTCTTCTTTAAAAAATTTGTAGCTAATTAATATTTTTGTTAAAAAGGGTCCTAAGAGAATTTTGTGGGACAAAATTATAAATGGCATATATGATTGGTCATATAATCGTGCTTACATAGCTGCTTTTTATACAAGATTCTTAGTTGGTGGGATAAGAGGCTTAGCTGAATTTACTCATTTTTTTGATCGACGAGTAATTGATGGGATGACTAACGGGGTTGGGGTTATTAGTTTCATTGTAGGAGAAGGTATCAAATATATAGGGGGCGGACGCATCTCTTCTTATCTCTTCTTGCATTTAGCTTATGTTTCCGTCTTTTTATTAGTTTATTACTTACTTTTTTTGACTTTTTGATTTTTTAATCAAATTCAGATAAGAATCTTTTTTATTATAAATTTCACAATTACTAGTATCAATATTTTTATAGCCTCTCTCTGTAAGGTGAGAGTGGAATTTATCCTGTATTTTGTCCTTTCCATTCACTCGAATTTCTTCCGTTTCATCGATTTTGTCCGGATCCGACCCTTCTTCCGAAAAAAAGGGAAGGAGAAGGATAAGGATCTTCTTCAGTGGATCCCTCTTGTTCCTATTTAGTCCCCTTCATTTCGGAAGCAGTTTCTACATCTCTTTCTTCCTCACTTTCTTCCTCACTTTCCCCCTTTTCTTCTGTTTTGTGAGGCTTCTTTCAGTTTCTTAGCTTCTTTCAGTTTCTTAGTAAGAATGGGTGAGGCTATTCTACCTAAATAGTAGACACAGGTAATAAATAAGAGAATACTAAAGATCTGAGCCATAGAATTTCTCAATTCTAACACAAGGTACTTATTAGATCGAATATACTTATTAGATCGAATGTACATATTTGATCTAATAGAATGATTTTACCGTATCCAGACTAATACCAATCCAAGCCATTTCATGAATAAAATGTGACCAATTAATCAACCAACAAAACTACTTGTTACAAATAAGATCTTGTTGTTGCATCGAAAGAGATAAATGTTGACTAATCTGGCTAACATTGAACTTGGTCAAATGAAATGGTTGAATAATTGAAAATGAGATTATTCAGGAATACACATTGAATGCTGAGATTACGCATTGAATTTCTGGTAGTAGATTCATAATCAAAAAAGTCTTTGTGATTGTTCTAGAAGAAATGAAACAAAAGATATGGCAGAGCTAAGACAGTTATTGTATGAGGTATACCCAATGCTAGATGCAAAGGCGCATAATAGATCGATATGAACATCATGAGCTGTCCTATAATAAAACCAGTTGTTGTTGGCTGGAGGGCATTATGGTATTTTTTACCTGCTTATTCTTGCTGGCCTTTTCATAGCAATACACGTGGCTAGATTGATGCTATCTCAGTGAATAAGCTGAGAAGAATACCTATTCTTCTCAGCTGTTCTATTCCTCTATCAAGCATATCCGCATTTTCTCAAGCATCTTTCCCATTTACATGTTTTCATCTTCTCTGTATATATATAATAATGCTTAACCATGAATTCTTTAACTTGAATTTCACCTTACTAGGTGGAACGTTTCTTTGTTTGTGCCAATTACGTATGAAAAAATTATCGCTCATTTTTTATTTTCTCTCTTTCTGTTTCAGGTCATGAGGTTTATTTAACTTGTATTTTCCAATTTATTGTTTGGATTTCTAAATAATTTAGGGGAAATAAATTGTGAGCTTATCTTTTGGTTTATTGGTTTGAGCCAATTTTTGCTCTCTATGTGGTTGTGATAATGCTCCAGTGAAGCTGCCTGCTTGAATTTTAACTTTGAACTTTAGTTTCGTGTTATTAAAGGCCAACTAATTGACTGAAATGAAGCAACTGCTAGACTGCTACTTTATTTAGTTTCATCGCAGTAGATTGTCTAATTTATAACTCCAACGTTGAGATTGATGACAAAACATGAGAAATATAGTCATCTCTTCACAAAAAGGGACTAAAATGAACAACCTCAAGTGAAAATTAGGTGCCTTAAAGGGCACAGAAATAGAGTGTCTGAATGAGGGAAAGACCAAAGTTATCAAATCCGAGTCCTCTGCTATGCCCCAGGAGATCGTGGGTAGTAGTGAAAAAGTTGTTTCCTCATATTATTTCTGGTTTTTAGGCACCATAGCTCTATACCGGACCTATTTTTCCAATCAAAGAACTTCTCTACACTACTTAGCCAATCAAAAAAGTCCTCAGGATGCAAGGATGCAATCGACCATGGAAATCGGGAATGTCCACTTTAATCTCACAATCTCCTTGAACTGAATGTTTCTGGTGATTCACGTCATTCTATGATGTTTGCTGGTGGTATGAGTTGTTAATTTTTCTTGTTAAGTAGTTTGAATTTGCATTTGCATTTTGGTTGTCTATTTAGGAAGAATGGTAGCGTTAGGGTACTCTAATCAGTTGCAATTTTTCAACAACCAGGGTTAGAGAAAGCACTCCCATAACTGTAGATATTCACCCACTTTATACCGGCTTAGTCCTGAAAGTAGATGATCACTTCGTGTCAGTCTTCCAAAGATTCGAACATATTAGAATATGAAGGTGGATATTTTTAAGTCCATCATTTCACGAGAACGTGTGAAATGAATAGGTTTTAGGATAGACCAACACTGGCACCATAGTAGAAACTGACCATTAACAATATGATTTAACAGTTTTAGAAATAGCTCCAAAACAATTCGCAGTATACACAGTCATAGGAAATATAAGATTATGTGAAGAAAACCAATTTCGTGGTTTTAGGCAGCAGGAGTAAGCAAAAAAAGATGAGCTTTTCTCCAACTGCGAGAAAAAAATTAGGGATTTCGATTGATTTTAGTTTGCTTAACTTCTGGAATTTTTGGTTCCTAACTTCTGTTAAGAATAAAATTGCGGATTTCGATTGATTTTTACTTTCTTAAGCATGAGTTCAAATTAGTGTGTAGTAGGAGTAATAGTTTAGATTACTTTTAACAATTTCTTATTGAAGTTGAAGCTTAAACATGTTTGTATCTTATATCTAGATTTGCTTGTAGTTATTAAATGTATGAAACTGTTTACTTACCCGCTGACATTTTTGAAAAGTCTGAGCAACATAAGTTTAGGATGGTCTAATTTTGGACGAGATTTGATGGTTAACTGAAGAATTATGCAATATATGAAACTGACTATAATCTTGTGAGGGACTGAGAGTTTACACCAATAGATTGAGAGAAGAAATATTTGTCACAACTAATAACAGTGAGTACACAGCCATGCCAAGAAAAATAGTTGTGTCTCTTTTCATCAATGGATCGGGAGGACTGTCAGTGAGAGAGTAGATACTGAATACATTGTTCTGAAGTTAATTTTGTTGTAACACCTTTTGTTGAGCTCTGATTTGGGTGTTGACATTCTTAGAACTTCCACTTACCTTCTCCTTTTATATAGCCACAGTTGGACTGTTGTTGGTGTAGTTGCCAATATAGTATTGTCTGATATCTAATATATGTGTGATCCCGTTAAACTGGTAATTTCCCCCTCTTACAGTGCCTTATCAGAGTATATACACACTTTCTTTTCAAAGAGTGACTCCCTAAGATAATAACTATTGGTTGAATAAGTATTAGTAGTTAATTCACCATATTCATTCTTGTTGGACAAGCGGATTCACATCTCTTACAACCAACACAGTCTTCTGTTCGTGGAGCAGAAGCAATTTGTTTAGCCTTACAACCGTTTGATGATAGGCGAATTTACACGCCTATATCAATATATTTTGCCCATATTTTAGCCTAGTTTTGAGAACAAATTATATATTTCATGCACTTTTAGTCCTTTTTCCTATAAATGAGCTAACGAACATGATTAGTAAAGTTTCAGGTATAAATGATGCAAAATACAGCATTTTATGGCTTACTTGACGCAAAAGAAAGCTCACAAAGGAAGGGAAGAAAGTCTACACGCCTAAGAACCAAAACTGCTGCATGGAAAATCTGTCCCGGGCTAAAACAACATTTCTGAAGACTTTGGGGACTTACAGACACAAAGCTGGATTCTGACAATGATACATTAACCTAGTACAATTAGGTTATGTATTTCATTAGTTTATTTGGATTAGGAGAATGTTACATTAACCTAGTACAAATGGGTTAAGTATTTCCTTAGTTTAGTAGGATTTGGTTATTTATTTCATTAGCATAGTAGGAGTAGGATAGGAGTATTATAAATACCCTATCATGCTAGAGATTTTTAATTAATTCCTCCCTTAGTGGAGAAAATTAAGTCCTCCCTTAGTGGAGAGACACATTCTACTTCTCAATTACAACTATTCTAATCTTTCTATTAATTCTATTCTTCTTCTATTCTTAAATTCCACAACAAGAGAATCGTTACCAAGCCAAGGAAACACGCCACACGCCTATCACTTGATCTACACGCCATTACTCAATATCGTGATATAATAACAATGTCAATCGTGATCTCTTTCGCATTCATGGGTAACTAAACTTCTCTGTTGGGGTTATGGAAGCCGAATGAGATACTATCTATTGCTGTGAGTTTGTGAGTTCATGACACGTATATTGCTTATATCATTATTCTCTTCATCTTAATCTACATTCTTTGCGGTTGCAAACGCAAAAATCCGCCAGTCTAACATTTAACTTGTTCGAGAGAAAGGTTATTTGTCTGGAAAAGAGATAATGTCAAGGTAGTAGGACACCCTTTCCTATTAAAAAGCTAGTGCCGTAACTAGACTAACCTCTTGGAGAATTCGTACCGTTAGACACGCTTTAAGCTCGAGAGAGTTAAAGTGAAATAGTCCTTGTTTAGGTCGAGAGACGCTTGGATTTACCATCGAATACAATTCTCTATAAGCAATTGCATGTTAGAATTCTACACACTCATAGCCAATAGAGACGTATACCTCAGAAGGTGGACATAACCCCAACGCTTCAATTCTCATTGTTTACAACTCACGTAACAATCTCTCTCTCTTTACTTTGCTATTTTCAGCTTTTACTTTATTGTTTTCATTACACATTACAATCCCCCCTTCTTACGAGACTTGCACTAAAAGTTTAGTAATTTTGCTTACTTGTTGGCCAAGCTATTCCCTGTGGGATCGACACCCAACCCAGGTTGGGTTCTATATTTGCTAACGACCGCTTTACACTCCTACGAGAGCTGTAGATTGAGCGTTATCAAAAATTGGCGCTGTTGCCGGGGAATACGAGTGTCAATCAAGTTCGTGATAATTACTAGACCCTTTGGTCAAAGATTCTCGTACTTTTACTTTTAGTTTTTGTTTTTGTTTACTGCAGGTTTTTACTTTAGTGCATGCCCCATACTAGAAGTTCTGGTCAACCGCTATTACCAATTAATCCTGAACCACAACGAATTAGAAGAATGGAAGCACAAGCTGAAATCGACAGGATGACTGCTCAACACGAGCAAGCAAGATTAGCTGCTCTTTCCGCTGCTCAAGTCCAACAACAAAACATTGATAATCCTGGGCGAGCAACAAATCCTGACGATGAAGATTTAGGTGATGACGAGTTACTAAACCCTAGGCGTGATGCTGAAATTATAACACCTGCCAACCGAAGAGGTCGACAAGCTCGGTATAGGTATGATCGCCAACCTTTGCAACCAGCTTTCGACGATGATGATGATGATCTTGATGGTGCCGGAGCCACTGGAGCTATAATTCCACCACCATTAGCGCCCGGAGCCAAGTTCAACATCACAAGCACCATGATTCAGTTATTGCAACTCAAGGGATTATTTGGTGGACTAGCATGCGATGATCCGAATATGCATCTCATCAACTTTATTTCTACATGGAAGTCCTTTGACAATCCTGGTGTTGGTCAGAATGCTATTCGATTACGTCTATTTCCATTGTCTTTGTCTGGGGAGGCAACACTATGGTTGAATGGGCTGACTCCTGATTCAATTACAAATTAGAGGCAATTGAGAGACGCTTTCCTAGAAAGATTCTTTCCACCATCCAAAAGGGCTCAATTGAGAGATGAAATCAGCAACTTTCGTCAGCTTCCCTCTGAAGCTCTTTATGAAACATGGGAGAGGTTCAAGACAAAGCTAGCGAGATGCCCAAACCATCACATAACTAATGTTCACCTCATGGAGATCTTGTATAGAGCCTTGAATTCAATAACTAAACCAGTGGTGGACAATGCAACTGGAGGTTCTTTCATGGACCTCACCTTTGGTCAAGCAAGCAATATGCTAGATCGCATGACGAAATAAAGTAGAGCTTGGCATACCAGGGATTCTGAGGTAGCAAGCCCCACTTTATCTATTGGCATGACTGCAGACCAAAGAAGAAGAGAAGAAGAACGTGATCAAGACATGGCGCACATGAAAACACAAGTGGATCTTCTGACAAAGCATTTATTATCAGGGAAGACCGAAAAAGTGAAAGCTGTAGCACTAAAAGGAAGAGACGAATCTGATTCTGAAGAGGAGGCCAACTACTTGAACAATCAGGGGGGTTTCCGCGGGAATGCCCAAGGAAACCAAGGTCGGAACTATTATGATAAATCTGGAAGCAAAGACCAAGGTAGTTGGAAGAAAAACAATGAAAAGAGTGGTTTGTACGTTCCCCCTGGTAGACGTGACACCACCACATCTAATTCTGGAAGTATGGAAGACATGATGGCTAAGTTATTGAAAGGAGTGGAAGCAACGAGCGCGGGAGTTACGGAGGTGATTAATGATTTGTCCTCCATGAAGCAATTAGTTGATTCTCATTCCACTTCTATCAAACAAATAGAGCAGCAATTAAGCCAACTTTCAGCAGCATTCAATCAAAGAAAGGCTGGCACCTTACCGAGCGATACGGTGCAAAACTCAAGGAATGATGGGTCATGCATGGCCATCACTACCAGAAGTGGTAAGGTGATGGAAACTTCAGCAACAGGCAAGGAAGTGGTTGATGAAATTGCGGACATGGACGTTACACCTAGTGACGTTGCAAAAGGAGATGATGCCGCAACAACTACTTCCAACGTCAAGGACGTTACACCTAGTGACGTGCAGCCTGAAAAAAGGGAAAAACGGAAGCAAGAGGAGAAGAAAGCCACGGAGAGAACACTTCCATACCCACCACCACCTTTTCCCCAAAGATTGAAGAAGGTGGCGGATGACACTAAGTTCAGCAAATTTATGACTATGTTGAAGCAGCTGACCATTAATGTTCCACTGGTAGAGGCACTTAAACAAATGCCTGGGTATGCAAAGTTTATGAAAGATCTTTTAACTAAGAAGAGGGCAGAAAGTTATGAGCTGAACGATGATGTGCATCATTGTAGTGCAATTGCTACCCGATCGATAGTTCAGAAGAAGGCCGACCCCGGAGCTTTCACTATTCCTTGCACCGTCAGATCTTTGAACTTTGCCAAAGCATTATGTGATTTAGGAGCCAGCATCAACTTGATGCCATTATCGATCTACAAGAAGTTGGGGTTAGGAGATCCTACACCAACCAATATGAGGCTTGTCATGGCGGATAGGTCGGTAAAATGACCTGTTGGTATTTTATGCGATGTCTTGGTAAAGGTTTCTTCATTTATCTTCCCAGCAGACTTTGTCATCTTGGATTGTGAAGCAGATTCTGAGGTTCCCATAATCTTAGGGCGCCCTTTCCTTGCAACAGGAAGTGTGCTCATTGATTTGAGAGCTAATGAGCTTTCATTCCGAATAAATGACGAAGTGGTTCGTTTTGATGTTTGCAAATCAATGAAGCAACCCAAAGATCTGAGTGTATTTTTTGTGGCTGATGTTGTCCTTGATGATGAGAAAGAACGACTTGAAGAAGAGCAAATTCTTGATGATCCTTTGGAGGTTTTGCTCATGAAAGGAGAGATTAAGGATGCTGAAATTTCTGAAGAAGCTATTTGTGCTCTATCGGGATTAGGGACCTATCGCTATACTCCCAAGAAGCTGGATCTTGATCTCAAGAATCGACCCACACCACCAGCTAAGCCATCTATTGAAGAACCACCCACGTTAGAATTGAAGGAGCTGCCAAGTCATTTAAAGTACGCATTCCTAGGAAGCGAAAACACTCTTCCAGTCATAGCGGCAGCCGATTTGGGTGAGCAACAAGTTGCAGCTCTTATTGCAATCTTACGCAAGCATATTAGAGCCATTGGATGGACCATTGCGGATATTATTAGTATTCCACCTGGGATTTGCACACACAAAATTCAGCTTCAAGAAAAGTGCACACCCACCATTGAACATCAAAGGCGTTTAAACCCACCTATGCAAGAAGTGGTGAAGAAGGAGATTATCAAGTGGTTAGACGCAGGAGTTGTATATCCTATCTCTGATAGCACATGGGTAAGTCCTGTACAATGTGTTCCCAAGAAAAGAGGTATGACGGTGGTCGCAAATGCAAAGAATGAGCTTATTCCACTCAGGCCCGTTACTGGATGGAGAGTATGCATGGACTACCGCAAGCTGAATTCTTGGACACTCAAGGATCACTTCCCCATGCCATTTATGGACCAAATGCTAGATCGATTAGCGGGGAAAGGATGGTTTTGCTTCTTGGATGGTTATTCAGGTTATAATCAGATTTGTATTGCTCCCGAAGACCAAGAGAAGCTAACGTTTACATGCCCATATGGTACGTTTGCCTTCAAACGTATGCCATTCGGGTTATGTAACGCACCAGCCACCTTTCAACGATGTATGATGTCTATTTTCTCTGATATGGTTGAAGAGACTTTGGAGGTATTTATGGACGACTTCTAAGTTGTTGGTGAGTCCTTTGAAGCGTGTTTGGCAAACTTGAGCATGGCATTGCAAAGATGTGTAGAGTTCAACCTTGTGCTGAATTGGGAGAAGTGCCACTTCATGGTAAAAGAAGGAATCGTTCTTGGGCACAAGATCTCCGAAAGAGGAATAGAGGTTGATCGAGCAAAAATTGAGGTTATTGAGAAGCTACCGCCTCCAATTTCGGTGAAGGGAGTTCGTAGTTTTCTTGGCCATGCTGGGTTCTATCGTAGATTCATCAAAGACTTTTCCAAAATTTTGAGTCCATTGTGCAAACTACTGGAGAAAGATGCGAAGTTTGACTTTAATGAAGATTGCTTGAAGGCATTCGAATGCCTTAAAGGAAAACTCATTAAAGCCCCTATCATGGTAGCACCAGATTGGACGCTTCCGTTTGAAGTCATGTGTGATGCTAGTGGTGTAGCCGTTGGTGCTGTTCTTGGACAGAGAAAGGAGAAACTATTTCATCCTATCTACTATGCGAGTAAGGTCCTGAATGAAGCCCAAAGGAACTACACTGTTACTGAACAAGAGCTCCTAGCGGTCGTGTATGCGTTTGAGAAGTTTCGTGCCTACCTATTGGGTACTAAGGTGATCGTCCATACAGACCATGCAGCTCTTAGGTATCTAATGATGAAGAAGGATGCAAAACCGAGGTTGATTCGATGGGTGTTGCTGCTGCAAGAGTTCGATTTTGAGGTCAAAGATAGAAGAGGTTGCGAGAACCAAGTGGCCGATCATCTATCTCGACTTGAGAATGAACATGTGGCGCAACCTGAAATTCAGATTGATGATGCATTCCCTGACGAGGAGATATTAGCAATAACAGTGGAGAAATTACCATGGTATGCTGATTTTGCAAATTTCGTGGTGAGTAATATGCTACCTGCCAATTTATCCTACCATCAAAGAAGGAAGTTTATGCATGACGTTCAGCACTACTATTGGGATGAGCCTTATTTGTTTCGAAGATGTGCGGATGGTATCATTCGACGATGTATATCCCATGAAGAAGTGCCCACTATATTAGAAGCATGCCACACTTCGCAAGTTGGAGGACATCATGCAGGCAATCGAACGGCAAGAAAAGTATTGCAGAGTGGTTATTATTGGCCTTCGATATTCAGAGATGCATACGACTATGTTAGAAGGTGTGACCAATGCCAACGTCAAGGTGCTATTTCAAAACACCATGAAATGCCCCTGTCCAAAATTCTGGAGGTAGAACTCTTTGATGTGTGGGGTATTGATTTTATGGGTCCATTCGTGAATTCGTTCGAAATGAAATACATCTTGGTTGTGGTGGATTATGTTTCAAAATGGGTTGAAGCTGTAGCATTGGCCGACAACGAAGGAAAACGTGTTGTAGCGTTCTTAAAGAAGAATATCTTCTCTCGCTTTGGAGTACCTCGTACTATCATAAGTGATGGAGGATCTCACTTTTGCAACAAGCTATTCAAATCTGTATTGGCTAAGAATGGTGTCAAGCAACATAAGGTGGCTACGCCTTATCATCCCCAAACTAGTGGACAAGTAGAGGTTTCCAATCGTGAGATCAAGCAAATCCTTGCAAAGACGGTTAATGCTAATAGGAAGGATTGGTCTAGGAAGCTAGATGATGCACTATGGGCGTATAGGACTGCTTTCAAGACACCCATTGGTATGTCACTTTATCAGCTAGTTTATGGGAAGGCTTGTCATCTACCCATTGAGCTCGAGCACAAGGCATTGTGGGCATTGAAGCAATTGAACTTGAATTAGGATGATGTGAAGAATCTGAGGTTGGAGCAGCTGAACGAACTAGATGAATTCCGTCTCCATGCATATGAACGATCGGATTTATATAAGGAGCGGATGAAGAAGTATCATGATCAGCGGATTGTTCGACGAAACTTCCAAAAAGGTGACATGGTACTACTCTTTAACTCCAGATTTAAGCTCTTCCCAGGTAAGTTAAAATCGAAGTGGTCTGGTCCATTTAAAGTCATCCAAGTCTACTCGTCTGGAGTTGTCGAATTGGAAGGCGATAAGGGTGTTGTTTTCAAAGTGAATGGCCAACGTGTTAAGCCTTATATCGGTCTTCTTGACTCGATGAATGACATGGCCATCACTTATCCCGATGAAGTCTAAGTAATCGAGATTATTACGTCGAGCCACGACAATAAATAAGGCGCTAGATGGGAGGCAACCCATCGTTTTATCGTTTTATCGTTTTGTCGTTTTGGTACTTGTTTCGTTTTTGATAAATGAAAATCCAAAAATAAGAGTCGTGCCACGACCAAAACTAAGGCGCTTGGTGGGAGGCAACCCATCGTACTAATCGTTTTCATTTGTTTTAAGCAAAAATAGGTGCAAGAAGTATTCAACGAGGAGATTGATTTCAATTGACGATTTGGATGCATTGTATGGTAAAGTTGGTAAGTTAGGAACGGTGATACATAAGGCTATGGATTGAGCCTTTCTCACACCAAAATAGGCTTCGAGGAAGGCTAGGCCTTGGTAAAACTAGGCCACGAACGATGCACAACCTATCCTATACCCTAAGGTCTCGGAATCTAGTGTGCTAAACACTATGCGCCGCCTATTCCTAGGTATGCTTTTGACTATGCGCCGCCTATGCTATGGCATTTGGTCTCAGTATCTCATATGCCATAGACTATGCGGCGCATATGTCTACAAATGCCATAGACTATGCGGCGCATATGTCCCATTATGCTATAGACAATGCGCCGCATATGTCATGTCTATGCTAAGCATTATGCGCCGCATATATGGGAATTTTGTCTCCAAAACCGATTGTAAATGGGTCATAACCCGACCCATACTCTTCCTATATAAAGGGGACTTAGTTTTATAACACAACCACACTAGAATATACCCTAAAGGCGCCGCATACTCTTCCAAATCTTCTCAAAATTTTCTTCTTTTGCTCTTCCAATTCACAAAACCATCTCCACAAGCTTCAAGCAAGTAAGTACTCTCTTATTCTTCATTTATTTCTCGTAAGTACTACGTTGCTATGTCTATTATGAATTTCTAAATCGTATAAGATTGTTGGTGATGTTCATGTGTTTGGATTGTTGATACAAAATCATGTGAGTGAACATGTACGTAGGAAAATCTAGACTTGTTTCCGACTTGAAATTGGTTTTAATAGCATTGTTATACTATTTGCGGAATTACTATGGCTATGAATAGTGCTTAAGATTGTTGTTTGGATACTTACATGTTAGACTATCCCGGCCATCGGGATAAGACGTATAGGGCCTACCGACATAAGAGGTGGTGATTATTGTAAGAATAACTATTCCATGTGGTAACCCCTATGTAGTAGTGTTTCTATATCTACCATGAAAGTAGTCCAATGGCTGCAAGTAAGTGATGCATTGCTGATTTTCTTGTCGGAATACAATCCTAAAATGTATGTCGACGAAATCTGAGTAATCGACTACTTTCACCTCACTGATTTGTGTTAACAAAACTAAGTGTGGGGTGGTACCCCTATTGCTTGCTTATAGATTGTATCAAGTGAGATTGTGCTGCAACTAACACTAATTCTAGTCTCAGGTACAATGACACCTAAAGCAAGGCAAGGCAAGGAGAAGACTACCACTTCCCATAAGGGCAAAAAGAGAGGTCGAAAGGACCAAGGAGAATCATCCTCAACACAACTACCCCGCAGAATATTTGGAATAAAATGGGTTCTTGAGGAAGAAGCCAAAGCATGGTACAGCAACAACAAAGAAAGAAAATATGTGAACGTCGACTTGATCAACAAGGAGACCTTATCAAAGAAGGAGCCGCGCATGTTGGCAAAAATAATGGCATTGAAGCTGGATTTCATCTTCCGCGACATGGGAGAATGCAACCTTGATTTAACAAGAGAATTTTATGCCAACTGGTCGCCGAACACAACAGGCAATGAAGTCAAAATTCGGGGCCAAGTGTTACAGCTCACCGCGGATTGGATCAACTCTTTTCTTGGCTTACCCTCGGTCGACACAGCACCATTCAAAGAGCTGTACAGCAGGCCTCCTTATAGAGCAATACGACACACTTTGTGGAAGTAGATCGATGGCAAGGTGGGGCAGACATAAAGAAACAGGCCGACACAACACCTTCCCCTATGCTCCACTAAATAGGGAAGCAAGAATCTGGATGCCCATTGTCAACTCATGTCTTATTCCTGGGACTCAATACACCAAGATATCAAGAGATAGAGTGTGTTTGGTCTATGCTTTGATGACTAATGTTCCTATCAACTTTGGGGCAATCATTCGCTCTACCATGAGGAAGGCCAGACTCCACAAAACGTCCCACTTCACATTTGGAAATTTATTGACAGCAATCTTGCGGAAGGAGGATATCGAAAAGGAACCAGCTGACCACAAACTCCCACATAACCCAAAGAATGTTGACCTCACCAAGGTCAAAGATGCTGAAACAACTCATGGTGTCAACCTTACTACTGCGGAGAGACATGCTCGTGATGAGAGTTTCTTCCGTCATCTCTATGGCATGACACGATTTACTATGATGAGTGGTGGACGTATTCCAACTGCTGAAGAGCTCCAACAGCTGGACCATGACTACCCAATGAACATGCATACACGGGAGATGTGTGGAGTGGGTGTATACTTTGAGGAACCTCTAGATGATGATGTGCCGACTGATGACGATCGACGCTTGCCTGATTCTGACGAGGAGGAGAACTCTGACGATGACTCTTATGATGATTCAGACGAAGGGGGTATAACCCCCGACATTGAGGAGGAGTTCGACTAACCAGGTTCTTCGTATTTATTTCCCACTGAGGGCAGTGTCCCATTTAAGTGTGGGGTGGCGGTATCGCATGTTATAATTCTCTGTTTGCACCTATGTTTGTTTGTTTACTTTGTTTATTTAAGTCTTTTATTTGAGTTCGTTTTTTTTAAATTTTTTTAGGAGTAAATTTTTTCTAGCTTCGCATGAAATTATTTTGACAGGCAGCATGAGATTATAACAAGAGTATGTGTTACAATTGTGACTATTGAGACGTTTAGACTCTAGTTGTGACTCATTATGTGATATTGTGTGATTCAATTCCTTCAATTGTTGGGTCGAGAGTCTATATTACTTCCAATTAAGTCGACCATGTGCCTTGTGTGTGTGAGATAATAGTATATTCTATGTTTGTGGCTGATGCTAGAACTTGCCTGGTATGTATGCAAAGCAAAAATAAGGAGTGTAAGTTTAGGATATGATTTAGGCATTTCTTTGGCAACCTATATTTGTTTACCTTCAGTTTTACCTACCCATGGACATCATCCTAGTTAAACCCTTTTGAGCCTTTAGCCTATTTCTTTGACAACCTTGTATGTAAGCCTAATCCATTTTTTTTCAAGACCGTAATTTGATCCAAATTCCTAAGTGCTCTAAAGTATAAAGTCATGTGACAAAATAAGAGGAAATTGGGTGAGTATGATTCTTTAAATTGTAATGGTACTTGAATGTGTTATGAAAAAGAAAGTGCTATCATAAGAGGTATGTTATGAAAAGAAAAAGGAAAAGAAAGCTGAAAAGTGAGTTATGCTTAAAATTGAAAAACAAAAGAGGAGAACAAGGGTGGTAGAATAAAAGAAAGAAGAAAGGTTGAAAGAAAAAAGTGTCAACGATACAATGTGATGTATTAAAGCGCTTAGGAGCTTAGTCACTATTCCTGGCCAAAATAGTCCTACCCGTCCCTTAGCCGACATTACAACCATCAAAAGACCTACTTGATCCTAATCTTAACATTCTGACATTTAGTGGAGTACTACACTAAGGGCAAGCCTATGGTCATCATTTGCTACATATGAATTCTTTGTGAGAGCAAGAGCAAGGATATTGTTGATACCCGTGTTTGAAAAATATGCTATATTTGTGAGTGATTATGGGTACTATATGGTGAGACACACATGGTTGATGAGTTTTGGATAGTTGTATATGATTCTATGCACTTTAACGTTTGCATGCGAGTTGATCACCATCACGAGTCTATGCTAGAGGTTAAAATGTTTCTACTTATAATCGGAAAGCTACTCTTGGTTGATAATCGTTGTGCTTGTCTTGATAAATGTTTTGTGTTGTTGCTGTAAAAACCCTAATTTGATGTTTAGAAGGACATGATATTTTGTTCGAGGACGAACAAAGCTTCAAGTGTGGGGTGTTGATGATAGGCGAATTTACATGCCTATATCAATATATTTTGTCCATATTTTAGCCTAGTTTTGAGAACAAATTATATATTTCATGCACTTTTAGTCCTTTTTCCTATAAATGAGCTAACGAACATGATTAGTAAAGTTTCAGGTATAAATGATGCAAAATACAGCATTTTATGGCTTACTTGACGCAAAAGAAAGCTCACAAAGGAAGGGAAGAAAGTCTACACGCCTAAGGACCAAAATTGCTGGATGGAAAATCTGTCCCGGGCTAAAACAACATTTCTGAAGACTTTGGGGACTTACAGACACAAAGCTGGATTCTGACAATGATACATTAACCTAGTACAATTAGGTTATGTATTTCACTAGTTTATTTGGATTAGGAGAATGTTACATTAACCTAGTACAAATGGGTTAAGTATTTCCTTAGTTTAGTAGGATTTGGTTATTTATTTCATTAGCATAGTAGGAGTAGGATAGGAGTATTATAAATACCCTATCATGCTAGAGATTTTTAATTAATTCCTCCCTTAGTGGAGAAAATTAAGTCCTCCCTTAGTGGAGAGACACATTCTACTTCTCAATTACAACTATTCTAATCTTTCCATTAATTCTATTCTTCTTCTATTCTTAAATTCCACAACAAGAGAATCGTTACCAAGCCAAGGAAACACGCCACACGCCTATCACTTGATCTACACGCCATTACTCAATATCGTGATATAATAACAATGTCAATCGTGATCTCCTTCGCATTCATGGGTAACTAAACTTCTCTGTTGGGGTTATGGAAGCCGAATGAGATACTATCTATTGCTGTGAGTTTGTGAGTTCATGACACGTATATTGCTTATATCATTATTCTCTTCATCTTAATCTATATTCTTTGCGGTTGCAAATACAAGAATCCGCCAGTCTAACATTTAACTTGTTCGAGAGAAAGGTTATTTGTCTGGAAAAGAGATAATGTCAAGGTAGTAGGACACCCTTTCCTATTAAAAAGCTAGTGTCGTAACTGGACTAACCTCTTTGAGAATTCGTACCGTTAGACACGCTTTAAGCTCGAGAGAGTTAAAGTGAAATAGTCCTTGTTTAGGTCGAGAGACGCTTGGATTTACCATCGAATACAATTCTGTATAAGCAATTGCATGTCAGAATTCTACACACACATAGCCAATAGAGACGTATACCTCAGAAGGTGGACATAACCCCAACGCTTCAATTCTCATTGTTTACAACTCACGTAACAATCTCTCTCTCTTTACTTTGCTATTTTCAGCTTTTACTTTATTGTTTTCATTACACATTACAATCCCCCCTTCTTACGAGACTTGCACTAAAAGTTTAGTAATTTTGCTTACTTGTTGGCCAAGCTATTCCCTGTGGGATCGACACCCAACCCAGGTTGGGTTCTATATTTGCTAACAACCGTTTTACACTCCTACGAGAGCTGTAGATTGATTGTTATCACCGTTCCAAGGTATTATTTTTAATACATCGGTGGGACAGGCTCGGACACATTGAGTACATCCTATACACGTATCATAAATCTTTACTGAATATGACATTGGGTCTATACGTTTTTGAATGTTATAAATTTTTTATCTAGTAAACTTAGAAACGAATCATATATTAAGATACCAGATGAATCAATGAGTTATCATAATTTTCTAATCAACCCCCTTCGGGATTGGTTTATGAAATATGAGAGAGGCTGAAATACTTTGATTTCTTATGTTTTGCAAACAAGATCATACCTTACGTAGCAAACATGCTAATTAAAATTGATTTATCAATATTAGAATCTAGATGATTAATACTAATTATTCAACAAATTTGATTGGTTGATATGAGTGGATTTTCTGTTACGGTAAATTGATGAAACAATAGCCAGTCCAATGGCTGCTTCAGCAGCTGCAATAGCTACAACAAAAATTGAGAAAATATCTCCTTTTAATTGAGGATTATCAAAAAAAGCAGAAAATGTTACAAAATTTATATTAACCGCATTCAATATAAGTTCAAGACACATAAGGGCTCTAACCATATTTCGACTTGTGATCAATCCATAGATACCGATACAAAATAAATAGGCACTCAAAACAAGTACATGCTTGAGAATCATTAAACAACTCCTTATCAATCTCGACTCCTTTCAATATGTTGTGGGAGCTCTTCCCCCTGAATGGGGCCCTTTCCGGGTCGAATCTGAATTAGTCGGGCTCTAATGTGGGTACCGGACACCAGATGGTTTAACCAAAAAAAAAAACTTACATAAGGTATACAATTCGAAAAAGTTCTAAAATGTCCTCCATCTATTGAAAATGGTACAAAAATATCCTTCATCCACATTTTAATTTTATAATGCCCTTCACATCCACATTTGACCTTCAAAATTTCTTTTATTTAATAGCCCAATATTAAATTATGAAAAAAAGTTTTATTTATGACGTAGCACCTTCCCATTGATTCCCATTTAATTAATTAAAAATTTAAAAAAATTATAACCCACAACACTCGATCTGCCCATACTTTAACCTTAACCCACACCCCATTTTATTTTCTGTTGTCGATTCATTCTTTACCCGATAATTCTCCCAAGTTTCAAATTTCAACCTTTCAAATTTAACTATCAATATTGGATCCTAATGTGTTGAGTTAGTTGGTTTTGTAAGGATCAATACTACTATTAGAGGATTAAACATTGAATTATTAAATGAGTTTGAAATATATATCTAAATTTGAGATTATGATTTTTTTTAATTTGCAGAACTTCATGATAAGAAGAGAAGTCAAGTGACTGCTGTGAGAAAATATAGGTTCACAATTCACATAGAGATTTCTACTTGAGAATCTCTTTTTATGTTAACTAACTAATTGGATACAACCTCTGTTAGCATTGTCAAAAAAAAAAATAGTTGGATACAACTAATGTAATTGGGACCATAATCTTCAAAATGTCCCTTGTTTGATTTTTAGGTGAGATTATGGAGATCGAGAATTTGGTAGAAGATTAACAGCAAATAGTTTTGCATTCTGCTAGTAGTATTAGTATTATTTTTTATACAAGCAACAACATAACTAGTTTAATACCAAACGATACCAAACAAATATGCACAAATAAACAATATTATCTTTAAAACAAGCAAAAACATAACTAGTTTAGACACATGCACAAATATGGTGAAATCCTAACAAAGAATACCAGACACATATATTCCTTGTAAAAGAAACATGCACACTTTGGCATGATTTCACAATAAAAAGTACTAAAACATTAGTATAGTAGTATTGATCGTCACAAAACCAACTAACTTAACACATTAGGATCCAATATTGATAGGTAAATTTGAAAGGGTGAATTTGGGACTTGGAAAAATTATCGGATAAATAATGGATCGACCATAGAAAATAAAATGGGGTATGGTTAAGGATAATGAATGGGGCGGATCGAGTGTTGCGACTTATGATTTTTAAAATTTTTATTAATTAAATGGAGACCAATAGGAAGGTGCTACGTCATTAATGAAACTTTTTTTCATTATTAAATATTAGGGCTGCTAAATAAAGGGCATTTTGAAGCCCAAAGATGGATGTTAAGGGTATTCTAGAGCCCAAAGGTTGATGTGAAGAGCATAATAGAGTCAAAAGGTGGATGAAAGATATTTTTGTACTATTTTCAATAGATGAAGCATATTTTAGGAATTTTTCCGTATACAATTAAATCTTTTTATGGAAAAATATTTCAAAATAAATAGTCAAATGAGTTACGAGCTACTGCATATATTATTGCAAATAATTTTTTTCATTTTATTTGAAGTTTTTGGAGAAAGAGTTGTGATTGGTAATAGTTTTTACAAATAGTATTTGATTATTTGAATGTATTTTTCCTAAAAAAAATATGAAATATAATTTAAACTTGAAATATAAGTTAAATGGGGTTATTTTTGTGAAAATAAAAACTCAGGATAGACTTGGAAAAGAAAATTATAGTAAAGGAGATAGGATTTCACATGTTTTCCAAATACAATTTCAAGCTATATTTATAATTTTCATGAATAAACATAGATTTTCATTAAAAAAAAGAATCACAAAAAGCGAATCAAAGGAGACCTTAATAAGTCAATTGCATTTTGCACCATCATTTTTATAATTTACACTATATTTATATGTTACAAGTAAATGTATTCGCGCGAAAGAGAATCTAAATATGACCAAATAATTGGGTCAAAACTCTATAAAAGAATATCCATCTTTGCTACAATTAAGTTTGCTACAAAGGGTATGCAAAAAAAAAGATTGACAAGTATTTAGGACAATGCATAAACAAAAGTAACAAGAGAGAGAAACTTTTCCTTCTCTCTAGAATCCATTTCCATTCCCTGATAATCCAGATGCCACCAACAGAGAGGAATCCCCACCCCCCCAAACCTCCAAACAAAGGAATTGACCATTCAAGTCCTGTAATTTCGATTACTACATCCACGATCTTTGTTGATAACCAACTAACCAACAATCCAATTATGAACTTCAAGAACATACTGATGATGTCTTTTCTATCTCCACACACAGACTCCAACCCAAACAACCAAGTGGTGAACATGGATCTGGAGGAATCTAAGTCACACAATGAGGTAATCATATCAGATGAGGATAGAATGAGAATATACAAACCATGGGCATGTTCAGTAATCATTAAATTAATGAGCAAAAAAATGAGCCATCAATACCTCAAAAAGCGACTAGTCCATCTTTGGAAGCCATCTGAAGAACTTACATTAATTGATTTGGGGTGTGATTATTACATAGTGAAATTCCTTAAGGAAGAAAATATGAACAAAGCTCTCTAAAACGGATCTTGGTTTATTAATGACTTCTTCCTTATAGTGAAAAAAATGGCAACCAAACTTTGTTGCATCATAAGCAAAAGAAATATCCACAGCCATATGGATTAGACTACCAGAAATACCAATTGAATACTATGATCATACCATCCTAGCGAAAGTGGGGAAAAAGTAGGTAGATTATTAAAAATAGATATATGTACTTCTGCAACACTTAGGGGCAGATATGCTCGTATCTGTGTTTAGATTTCAATGGATAAACCAATTAAAAAACAAGTAGTTATAGGCCACCACATTCAAAGCATAATCTATGAAAGAGCAAATACTTTGTACAAAGTATGGCTATCTGGGTCAAACATCAGTATATTGCCAAAATTGGGTAGGCCCCACCTGTACTACACAACAATCGGACTCGAAGCCACTAGATGGGACCACGAACGATACACAGATAACTCAGGAGAAGTCGCAAGAAGATGAGTGGAAAATCGTCAAGTTCTCAAAAAAATCCAACAATGATAAGAAAAGGAACATGGAGAAGATAGATCCAGAGCCCCCAACTCAAGGTATAAGCGTTGATATCTTTAACGCCACTACAGGTAAATTCCTAGACTCACAAATTCTCAATTATAGACCAAAAAGGATCTTTGCAACTAATACTAACTACTCAACTCATAATCAAAATAACTTTATAGCTTTAAATAATGAATTGAAAAGGCAAGATAATAATCTTCAAAGAAAATCTTCTCCCAAACCCGTTGAGGAAGACAATATAACATCATGTGATGGTAACGTCAGCATGGCCCCTAATAAGACTAGTAGGACCCCTAATTTGACCCCCCAATCACCTCAGCAGACCTAGGGATTACCCATCAAACAAGTAACGTGTCCTTGTCCACCCATTCTCTGACTTCCTTGGTTGTTATGACCAAAACGCCCCTACTAATAATCATTCGAATCTCCCTAAAAATAGAGTGGATGACATAGAGCCCTCAATTACCAATAATAGTATGTTTCTTAGAATTCTCAAAATGAAAAATATCTCCAACCCAAATATAGAAAGCAACTCTATTAGCAATTATCCAACTATTCCGGATATAGAAATTAATAACATAAATCCAAAAAACAACTTTTTGGATTCATTAAATACCCTCCCCCCATGTACTTCTTTTTTTAACTCAGACTCTCGCTCTCTAATATCTACTAAAATACTACTACTAACAAACACTCCCACTTTCAAACAATATGTCTCGCCAACCATTCCTCTTCCATAACAGACGACCAATAACAAAAACGAATCCATTTTCCTCTCACCGTCAGAGAAGTGAGCCATCTCCATCTCCCTAGAGTCACTTACTCTAAATAGACACACCTACCCCACTACCAACCACACCTCGACAGCTAGAAGATACCCTGGTCTATGCGACAGCCCCTCCACCAGGGAACTTTGCTCCAATCTCATGGATAAAGATGACTACACAGGGCTTCGCATTGACATTAACTGTACTAATAGAGGACCGAGAGGTCTTTGCGATTGTTCAAAATCCAGCCTATTTAGCTCGGGTGGCAACCAAAATGATGAGAGCCTCAACGAAAAATTACTACAATCATCTATGGTTGTCCACTACCCTTCAAGATCTAATGAACTATCAAATGCCCCCAACTGCCCTTCTATCACTAGATGGGTTAGGAAATGTCGTTAGTAAACCCACTTGGACCCCAGCTATCATTCCCGACCTTTTCAATCACACTGATGCCGTTGGAAGTTATGATGAATCAATAGAACACACAATATTAGCTGATGGAACCACTACCATTCCAACCAACAAGTTGGTATGCTCAGTTGGGGGAGAGCTCCAATAGATAAGTTCCTTTCAACTATGCGACTCTGAACCAGGTACAACCGATACTGAGAATGCCTTACCCATCCCTATTGTACCAAATCTATAAGAAAATATAAATCTACAAGAAGTAGAGGATGCAATAGAGTTAATGCGAGAAACTAGAATGGAGATTCACGTATTAAAAGAAATAAGAGTGTTAGAATTTAAGGAACGATTCGTAAAAAAAGCCATACTTATCTGTCCTTCATTTCTACAGAAAAACTCTTTAGATATAAGAATTCCAGCGACTCCAGAGGTAGGGAACTTTGTAGTAGTAATGAAGCCCACTCTAATAGAGATGGAATCATCTCCCAGGAGGGGGAGTTCTAGTGCAATGACACTAAATACCAACAGGTCCATGAATTTAATAATATAGAACTGTAGAGGTTACAATAGCTCAGAGCTCAGAAGGAACTTCAGAGCTTTAATGTATTGGCATAAACCACCTTTAGTGGCTCTTCTTGAAACAAAAATGCAAGATCACAAAGAGCTGCTTAATGTTTTTCCTTTCAATAAAATGATTGAAGTTCCTACTTTGGGCAACTCGGGTGGCATTATGGTTCTCTGGGATGATAATTTTCTAGAACTGGATAATATTACTACTAATGAATAGGAAGTCCACGCAATGGTCAAAGTATGCTCTAATTCTGAAATATGGTTACTTTCATGCATTTATGCAAGTTCGTGTAGAAAAGATCAAAATATATTATGGCAGAACTTATGTACTACTAAAAATAACTATGATGGGAAATGGCTTATAGGAGAAGATTTCAACGAACTTATATCCAACCTAGAAAAAAAGGAGGTTGGCCTATAAGTCAACCTCGTACGACCGATTTTTGGAACACGGTTAATCATTGCGAACTAATTGACTTAGGTTTTAAAGGGACAAAATACACATTGTTGAATAAATACTATAAACATAAAAATAGTCTCATCCTTGAAAGGTTGGACCACTTCTTTGCCAACCAACAGTGGATCCAATCATACCCTAACTCCCAGGTAGTACATCAACCTAGGACCCACTCTGGTCACTGTCCTATTTTATTAAACCTAGATATTAGGATTAAATCAAATACTTAAAGAATTTTTAGATTTGAAATTATGTGGACCTCTCACCTAGACCTAGAAAAAATCATAACATCTAGCTGGGAAACAAACAATAATTTAGAAGACTTAATCCCTTAGTTTGAGAAAACCATCACTAAATGGAACGAAAAAACTTTTGGAAATATATTAAAAAAAAAGAACTATCCTAAATAGACTTAAGGGTATTCAACAATCTCCTAACTACTCTTATTCCAACTTTCTACAAACCCTAGAAAAAGACCTCATGAAAGAATATAATGATATTGTAAAACAAGAAGAGGAATATTGAAAGCTTAAATCCCGCATAACTTGGTTAAGTGAAGGTAATGCAAATACAAAATTCTTTTACATCACTACTTTTAATCAAAGAAGGAGAAATAGAATATTCTCACTAAAGGTCGATAAGCGAGAATGGATATCTGAACAAGATAAAAGCTTAAGCTTCACTACTAAGTAATATATGTGTAACGCCTCGAGTCTGTACCTCGGACGCCACACAGTGCTTATAATCCAGAGGGAACACAAGCTAACCCATGACTGATACCTGTTGCATTAACTAAATAACATTACCATAAAATGTAGAATTTAGGCAGAAAAAGCCATAAGTTTCAAACTGAAAATCAATTTCTAAATACGGAAATCAATACCGTAAACTAAATGTCTTCCTAAAAAATTACCCTAGTCTGAAAAGCCTCTAACTGTCTGAATATAGAGTTGATGGGACAAGTCCCCAACTAACTCCGACTAATAAAATGAACTAAGTACTGAAATACTGGAATATTAAATCTGTCCTCGAATAATGAGGACTAACCACTAGTCTCCTGCTGATGGATCAGACTACTAAGTATGATCGAAAGCCCGCGCATCTGAATCTATGATATAAGACATCATAACATAAAAGAAAGGTATGCGTCAGTACTTTGAATGTACTGGTATGCTAAGTGAGGTAGGCTGATATGCATGGGTTCATATGCATGAACAATAACTAACTGAATAAAACAATCATAACTGAAAGAGAATACATGCATGAATGCTTAAACTGTAACTGAGGTCATGGTAACACTGAATACTGAGTTATGAATTATTAGTTTACTGATATCTGGGTTTACTAATACTATATTATTGTTAACTGAGTTACTATATCTGAAAGTCCTGATCCTCTAAAACTATTTTGAGTTTTGTACAAAAATGAGTGACTGTGTCTGATAATCCTGATTTCTGTAGAACTGAACTGAGTTTTATTCTGAAGACCGAAACTGAAACTATTAGAGGTAATCATCTAACCTACATGCCCCTCTTTGAACTGATTGGGGTCCAACTTGTAACCCCAGCTAGAAGGGTGTCAATACCATGCAATGGGTAAAGATAAGCTGAGTCACCCTCATCTGGTAGGTGATTTGAATAAGAATGGTGGTACCCTCAACTAGTAGGTAGGACACCTCATCAACCCACAACTGGCAGGTAGGACACCTCATCAACCCTCAACTGGTAGGTTAATATCTCAACCTACACTGGCTACGTAGTTTTGGAACACAAGGATTGCTTCCAAGGATCATACCCTCTACTAGCAGGTGAATCCCCATCATTGGGTTTACTCGGTGCTGAATCTTACTCCCAACTGAATAGCTACTGGACTGAATTTTAAACTGTGCTAGGCTGGACTGATCTGTTACTGATTCATACAATCTAACTGAACTGAACTGAACTGAACTGAGTTCACTGAGTTTCATTGACTGATGAAATGCTACTGAATTCTATTAACTGACTGAATTTACTAGGGTCTAAGTTGAATACTGAACTACTAATCGTGATATGACTGATACTATTCTGAAATAGACACTGGCTCTAGATATACAACTAAATTTTGGGGTATTAAATACCCTCAGGACTCGATAACATAAAAAGTAAATCACTGCATGACTTTAGTAGCATAATGACACTAGCTTGCTGATAATATATTCACTTAGGCATTTTTGTCAAACACTTGATATACATGAGCTTGTGCATAATTGAAATCACACAATAACATGTTATGCTTACACTAGTCAAATCACATAAGCATTTTGACAAACACTTGGGAAGCATGGGTATTTCACATATCAATAAACATGTAGTAATATCATGGATTCTACATTTAACTTGCAAATTCAAGAGTCCGACATGTAGTTCACAAAATTCAATTCATAATTAACTAGTTTGCATGAAACTTGGGACAAATCATGGAATTAGATCACCATTAACATCATAATCATTAATACATTCAAGATCCAACATGAAATCTATGAAATCAATTAACTTGTATTTTAAAAGAAATTCTTGAACTCCAAGGGTGGAGGAAAACCCTCGGATGAACACGTCACATACCTTGGTATTCAAATTTGCAAAGAGTGATGGAGTGTTCTTGAAGGCTGAATCTTGAATTGGAGGTCCTAGGGTTTGCTTCTTGAGAAATTTTGAGAAAGATGAATGGATTTTAACTCTAAAGGGGCTTAATCTCGTGTTTTAAGGACTGACATAAGGTTAAAAAAACTAATTACCCCTGAGAACGCGACTTTTTAATGACTAAAAACTAATTTAGGGATGCGTAGATCGATGCATCACGTCGATGGGGTAGACGCATTACATCGATGAGGTCGACGCATTGCATCGATAGGGTCGACGCGTTGCATTAAGTCCATATTAGCTCATTGGAATTTGCACTAGGAGCTGAGGAAAAATACTCATCGACGCGATGGGCGACGTGGCGTGTTGAGATCGCATCGATCCACTTGTTTGAGCTTTCAAACGTGTTTAAAACGAAGTCTAAAAAATTCAAAATTTGTCCAAGAATACCTACTGACATTCCTGATCATGAATTAACCTAAAAATCTATATTTTAAGGTCATAAGGGTCGTGAAAAGGGATTGCCAACTTACGAAGGCTAAAATAACTCTAAGTATGAATACTTAGCTTAATTTTTCTAAGTCTGGGACCCCTAACAAGGTTTTACAATATTAAATCAAGCTTAGGATTTCTTGGGATCTTATAATATCTCCCCCTTGGAAACATTCATCCTCGAACAAGATTGACTAAGTTAGGAACAATGATAGACTGAATTTAAATACTGGATATTCACAACTGCAACATGATTTTATAACTGGCATTACTGATAAGCTAAAATTTTATATTGAACATGCATATTTGATGCATGAGTACATTGCTAAACATGATTCATGAATGCATGACTGGGATTGCTAATAAGCTGAGTTTCTCATGTTGAACATGCATATCTTATGTATAAAGTCACAACTGAATATGCAGTGGTAACTAATACCAAGTCTATAAAGAAAAATTTGAGCATGAAACTGAGTAAGTTCAAGGAAAAACTGTTACCTTGGGCTGATTCTGAGTTTGCGGATAAGAGGTAAGGATACTTGGTCCGCATATCTGCTTATGCTTTCCAAGTAGCTCCCTCAACGGACTGATTCCGCCAAAGAACTTTGACTAGAGGGACCTCTTTGTTCCTCAGTCTGCGAATTTGATAATCAAGGATTTTGACTGGAATTTCCTCAAAAGAGAGGCTATTCTAAATGCCTATACTTCTTACAGGGACTACAACTGTTGGGTCACCTATGTATTTCTTTATCAAGGAGACATGGAACTGGATGGACTGAAGTTAAATCTGAAGGCAACTCAAGCTCAGAAGCTGCCTTTCCAAAACGATTGAGAATTCGGTAAGGACAGACATATCGGGGACTGAGCTTCCCCTTCTTGCCAAACTTATTCACTCCTTTCGTAGGAGATATTTTTAGATACAAATAGTCACCAATCTCAAACTCAAGATCCTTTCTACGTACATTTGCGTAAGATTTCTATCTGCTCTAAGCTATCTTAAGCCTTTCCCTGATCAATTGAACCTTCTCTAAGGTGTCCAACACCAAGATAAGCCCTACTACTGTGGCCTTTCTCACTTCAAACCAACCAATGGTAGACCTATATCTTCTCCCATAAAGCACCTCAAATGGAGCCATCTAAATTTTGGAATGGTAGTTGTTTTTATATACAAATTCAATCAAAGTCAAGTGGTCATCCCAACTACTTTTAAAGTCTATCGCACAACATATCCTCTAAAATTTGAATGGACCTTTTTGCTTGACCATCGATCTAAGGGTAAACGGTTGTACTAAGGTGGACTTGGGTATCAAGACCCTTTTGAAAGGATTTCCAGAAATGAGAGGTGAACTACGTACCTCTATATGAGATAATAGATAATGGAACTTTATGCAATCTGACCAACTCTCTGACATGGAGTTTGGCATAGTCCTCGGCTGAATAAGAGGTATGGACTAGTAGGAAATAAGCTGATTTAGTCATCCTGTCTATAGTTACCCAAATTGAATCGAGCTGACGACGAGTATGAGGCAAACCCATCACAAAATCCACGTTCACCTCTTCCCACTTCCAAGTGGTAATACTGAACCCTACCTAGACCCACTAGGTTTCTAGTGCTCAATCTTAACCTACTGACATGTCGAGCACTTAGCTACAAACTCTGTAATGTCTCTCTTCATCCCACTCCACGAATAGATCTCCCACAAATCACGATACATATTAGTGGCCTCTGAATGAATAGAGTAACGCGCACCATGCGCTTCTGTAAGAATCTGTTGTCTTAGGTCATCTACACCTGGCACACTCAGCCGACCCTGACAACGCAATACACCATCTCCTCCTTAGGAGAAAACCTCTATCTTCTGATCTCTGACTGATTTTTTCAACTTAACAAGGTTGGGATCCCTATCCTGCTTTTCCTTCACCTCAGGAACTAGAGATGATTCTGAACTACTTTGTACCTATACACTACCTTTTGCTAAATCGACTAAGCAAACACCTAGTCGGGCAAGCTGATGAACTCCCTGAGCTAACTTCTTCCTACCATCATCCACGTGAGCAATACTACCCATAGACATCTTACTAAGAGTATCATCCACTATATTAACTTTGTCCAGATAATACAGAACACTCATATCATAGTATTTCAACAACTCCAACCATCTTCTCTGATAGAGGTTTAGGTCTTTTCGAGAGAATACATACTGCAGGCTCTTATGGTCAGTGAACACATCAACGTGCACTCCATACAAATAGTGCCTCCAAATATTTAAGGAAAATACTACTGTTGCTAACTCAAGATCATGAGTTGGATAGTTCTTTTTATGAGTTTAAGTTGTCTAGAGGCATAGGTTATCACCTTACCTCTCTGCATGAGGACACAACCCAAACCTACTATGAATGCATCACAATACACAACAAAGTCATTCGAACCATCTGGCAAGGTAAGAACTGAGGCTGAGGTGAGTCGAGTCTTCAACTCCTAAAAACTCTTCTCACAAGAATTTGACCACTGAAACTTAATTTTCTTTAAGTCAATCTAGACATGGGGGATACAATAGATGATAATACCTTAACAAACCATCGGTAAAAGCCGGCCAAGTCCAATAAACTCTTGATATCTAATAGAGAGATGGGTCTAGGCCAGTTTCTCACTGCTTTGGTCTTTTGGGGATCAACCCTAACGTCATCACCGGAAATGATATGGCCGAGGAAAGCTATTAACCTTAGCTCTAAAATTTGAACTTGCTGAATTTAGTGAATAGATGATGGTTTCTGAGAGTCTGTACTACTATTCTGAGATAGTCTGCATGATCATATTCAATGTGAGAGTAGACAAGGATGCCATCTATGAAGACTATAACTAACATGTCCAAGTAATGCTTAAACACATGGTTCATCAAGTCCATAAAAGTTGTTGGGGCATTGGTAAGACCAAAGGACATGACTAAGAATTCAAAGTGACCATACCGAGTTCTGAAAGTTGTTTTTGAAATGTCACATTCTCTGACTCTGAGGTGATGATAGCCTGATCTGAGGTCTATCTTAGAAAATTAACTGGCACCCTGAAGTTGGTCAAACAAGTCATCGCTTCTGGGAAGTGGATATTTATTTTTGACCGTGACTTTATTTAACTGACTGTAGTCAATACACATTCTGAGGGAACCGTCTTTCTTACGCATAAATAGAATTGGTACACCCCATGGGGACACACTAGGTTTGATGAATCCCTTATCTAGGAGATTCTTGCACTGTTCTTTTAATTCTTTGAGTTCTACTGGATCCAATCTGTATGGCAGAATAGAGATAGGCTAAGTATATGGAAGAAGGTCTATTTCGAAGTTGATTTCCCTTTCGAGAAGAATTCTAAGAAGATCTTTGGGAAATATGTTTGGGAATTCACATGCTACTAATACTGACTCAAGAGTAGGGGTTTCTGATCTAGAGTCTTGGACTCGAACGAGATGGTAGAAATATCTCTTAGATATCATTTTTCTTACCCTAAGGTAGGAAACGAGATGAACCCTGATTGCTGAAGTACTACCCCTTCACTATAGGATAGGCTCATTCAAAAACTAAAACTGGACAATTTTATTTCTGCAGTCGATTGAGGCATAATAGGAATAAAGAAAATCCATGCTGAGAATGACATCAAAATCGGTCATCTCTAATTCGACTAAGTCTGCTGAAGTGACTTTCTGAAATACCATAATTGGACAGTTCCTGTATACCTATCGGGCTATGATAGATTTACCCACTGGGGTAGATACTAAAAAGGCTCAGCTAGAATTTTGGGTCTGACTCCTAAGTCAATAGCTATATAGGTAGTTACAAAAGACAAATAAGCTTTTGGATATCGTAAAGCATAAACATACAATTGATAAACTTATAACATACTAGTGACCACATTAGAAGAACTTTCCTGATCCTATCAGGATTGAAGGGCATAGAGTCTGTTTGGGCGTTGCCCACTGGTAGCACTAGAAGCAGCACCCTGCTGATCGGGTGATTGGACTGAGCTGAGGGACGGTTATGCTGACCTTGGGAACCTGATTGGGGACAATATCTGACTCTGTGACCTGGCTTGCCACTCCCAAAACACACATCACTGCCAGACCTGCAGATACCCTAGTTATTTTTGGCAAAGGGGATTGGTTCGGGCACTGCAGCACTACCCTGAGGCTTAGGGCCTGGCGTCCTATCTCTATTATCGTTTCTGAATTTTGGCACAGGAGCACTGGATGGGGATGGAGCTGGAACTGAGGATTTTGAGCAGAACTAGGAATGATTCCCACTCTCTAACTTAGGATGAACGAAGTTAAAACTACTTGTTCTCGCTCTTTTGTTGTCCCTCTCCTTCTCCCTATTCTTAGCCTTCTCTATCTATTGAGCATGGACCATGAGCCTAGATATGTCCATCTCTTTAATCAACATTGTGGTCTTACACTCCTTGACCACACTATTAGACACGCCAGACACAAACTTACTCATCTTAGATCTGCTATCTACTACCACATAAGGAGTGTATCTAGCTAATTGAGTAAACTTGAGAGAATACTCTTTCACTGTCATGCTAACCTTCTTCAGGTTAATAAATTCTATAACCTTTGTTTCCCTCAATTCCAACGAGAAGAACCTATCCAGAAAAGCAGTGGCAAACTCCTCTCACTCTATAGGCCCTGCATCTGCGACACTTTTTGCTTTCCACTGTTTAAACCATGAGTGAGCCACATCCTGTCACTGATATACAGCTAACTCGGCACTCTTACTAGCTGTCACCCCATAATATCTGTACCTTTTTATACCTGATCAAGAAATTCATGAGGGTCCTCATCTGAATTAGACCCGATAAAAGATGGAGGGTTCATTCGGGTGAAGTCCCAAATCCTAGATGCAACAGTATTGGCCACCAGGTTGGCCAGAATGGCAGCTGGGAGTTCATTCTGGGTTGTTACAAAATAAGCTAGGGTGGTCAAAGTTGCTCTGATTTAGTGTGGGAGACATGTTCGTACAGGGGATTTGGCTAGACGGGCTGAGGTGTTGGCTGGTCTCCCGTTCGTCTTTCCTTAGTCCTCTTTGGAGGTATATTTTATAAATGGAAGAAAATATAATAAGGATGCTAAGTATGATCGGGAGCCCGTGTGTCTAAACCTATGATATAAGACATTATAGCACAAAAGAAAGTTATGTGTCAGTACTTTGAATATACTGGTATGCTAAGTGAGGTAGGCTGATATGCATGGGTTCATATGCATGAACAATAACTGAATGAATAACATGATCATAACTGAAATAGAGTACATGCATGAATGCTTAAACTTTAATTGAGGTCATGGTAACACTGAATACTGAGTTCTGAATCACTGGTTTACTGGTATCTGAATTTACTGATACTGTATTACTGTTAATTGAGTTATTCTATCTGATAGTCCTGATCCTGTAAAACTATTCTAAGTTTCGTACTGAACTGGGTGATTGTGTCTGACAGTACTGATTTTTATAGAACTGAACTGAGTTCTATTCTGAAGACTAAAACTGAGACTATGAGAGGTAATCATCTAACCAATATGCCTCTCTCTGAACTGATTGGAGTCCAACCTGTAACCCCAGCTGGAAGGGTATCAGTATCGTGCCACGGGTAAATACAAATTGAGTCACCCTCATCTGGCAGGTGCTCTGAATGAGAACAGTGTTACCCTCAACTGGAAGGTAGGACACCTCATCAACCCTCAACTGGCAGGTTGATGTCTCAACCTACGCTCGCTACATAGCTTTAGAACACAAGGACTGCTTCCAAGGATCACACCCTATGCTGGTAGGTGAGTCCCCATCCTTGGATTCACTCGGTGTTGAATCCTACTCCCAACTGAATAGATGCTGGACTGAATTTTAAATTGTGCTAGGCTGGACTGATTTTTTACTGATTCATACTATCTAACTGAACTAAATTGAGTTTTGTTGACTATGGAATACTACTGAGTTCTGTTAATTGACTGAATTTACTAGGGTCTAAGCTGAATACTGAACTACTAATCATGATATGACTGATGCTATTTTAAAACTGACACTGGCTCTAGATATACAGCTAAATTTTTGGGTATTAAATACCTCCAAGACTCGATAACACGAAAAGTAAATTACTGCATGACTTTAGTAGCATAATGGTACTAGCTTGCTGATAATACATTCACTTAGACATTTTTGTCAAACACTTGATATACATGAGCTTGTGCATGATTGAAATCATACAATAACATGTTATTCTTGGACTAGTCAAATCACATAAGCATTTTGACAAACACTTAGCGAGCATGGGTATTTCACATATCAATAAACATGTAGTAATATCATGGATTCTACATTTAACTTGCAAATTCAAGAGTCCGACATGTAGTTCACAAAATTTAATTCACAATTAACTAGTTTGCATGAAACTTGGGACAAATCATGGAATTAGATCACCATTAACATCATAATCATTAATACATTCAAGATCCAACATGAAATCCATAAAATCAATTAACTTGTATTTTAAAAGAAATTCTTGTACTCCAAGGATGGAAGGAAACCCTTCGATGAACACTTCACATACCTTGGTATTCAAATTTACAAAGAGTGATGGAGTGTTCTTTAAGGCTGAATCTTGAATTGGAGGTCCTAGGGTTTGTTTCTTGAGAAATTTTGAGAAATATGAATGGATTTTTCCTCTAAAGGGGCTTAATCTTGTGTTTTGGGGACTGACATAAGGTGGGAAAAAACCCAATTACCCCTGAGGATACGGTTTTTTAATGACTAAAAATTGATTTGGCGATGCGCAGGTCGACGTGTCGCATTAATGGGGCCGACGCTATGGCCAATGCGCCGCATCGAGTCTGCTCTAGCTCACTGGAATTTGCACTGGGAGCTGAGAAAAAATACTCATCGAAATGATGGGCGATGTGGCACGTCGATATCACATCGATTCACTCATTTGAGCTTTCAAATATGTTTCAAACAAAGTTCGAAAAATCTGAAACTTATCCGAGAACACCTACTGACATTCCTGATCATGAATTAACTTAAAAATAAATATTTGAAGGTCATAAGGGTCGTGAAAAAGGATTTCCTACTTACGAAGGCTAAAATAACTCTAAGTATGAACAATTAGCTGAATTTTTCTAAGTCTGGAACCCCTTACTAGCTTTTACAGGACTGAATCAAGTTTGGAATTTTGCGGGGTCTTATAATATGAACCTCTTTCAAACGGCTCATTCCATTCCCCCATCACTAATCAGAACGCTGACACAATAGAATTGGACCTCCAAGAACTTGATAATGATCTAACTTTGGAGGAAATTTTTCATTCGGTTAACTCCTTCTCACCTTATAAATCTCCAAGGCCTGATGGTCTATACCCTTTCTTCTATAAAAATTATTGGAGTATTGCGGGAGACACTGTTATCAAATTTTGTAAAGATACTTTTCAAAATACCTCTTTACCCAGAGAGGTAAACCTAACATACATTTGTCTTATACCAAAAGTTAAAAATACGGTTACTCTTAATAATTTCATACCCATCAGTCTTTTTAATACAAGCTATAACATCCTCATAAAAATTATTGCTAACAGCCTAAAACCTTTTATGAATAAATTAATAGGTCCTTTTCAAAGTAGCTTTTTGAAAAACAGTTAAGCCTCTGATAATGTTATAATTATTCAAGAAGTAATCTCTCATCTGAATAAAATGAAGGGTAGGAAAGCTAATATGTTTATTAAAATAGATCTTGAGAAAGCTTTTGATAAGTTGGAGTGGGTTTTCATCCATAAAACTCTTCAATACTTTAATATTCCTACTAACCTATTGCAACACCCCGTATTCAAGTACGTGTAATGGCATATTCAAGTACATGTATTGGTCTTATTTATATGAAATTAATTTTTTATATTTTATTTATACCAGAATTTGCCCGTCGATGGTTCCATGCAAAGGTTATTGAATAAGCTTTCCAACGATATAAAGATTTCCAAAAACGGATAGGTTTCGGATAATCGAGCACTTTCGAAACTATAAAACGGTGGTCGAGATATTTGGGAATAGTAAATGTGCAGGAAACTTTCCTGCACACAAACTACTGAGGCCAGCCAAATTTTTGGGTCAAATTCGAATGATCATAACTCCCTTAATATAATTAACTGGGAGAGTTGCGACCTATGAAAAGAAATATCTTTTAGTCTTCTTTCCAATGCAATTGGTTTCATCCAAATCCAACGTCTGAGTAAGGATTTATACTCATTTTACTTCAGCCTATCAAAACAGATTTTTAGGGTCAACTTCAAACGACCATAACTCCTTGTACAGGACGAACTGGGTGGCCTACTTTATATGAAATGAAAGACCTTTGAATTATCCTTCCAACGATACCAATTTCACCCAAATCCGATAGCGGATCAAAGAGTTATGGTCGATCTACTTTAGCTTATCAAAACATCCACCAAAGGATAGATTTGACATTATTTAAATTTTAAAGGCATTTTGGTCATTTCCTATTATATTATGGACGGTAATATGTGTATATATACATGTATATGAGTTGAAAAACTCATTTTCATCATCAATCATTGAGAAAGAACAAACCCTAGCCAAATTTGACCTTTAAATTACTTTTGATTCAACCGTAGAAATTCTAAAGTAATTCGATAACTGCGTTTGTCATCTCGAGAGCTTCGAACGGCACCTATTATTTGTGCAAACAGGATTGCATAATTAAGAGGCAAATTCTAAGGTATGAATATTGTTTGCCTTTGTTCTTTTCCATAGGTATATGTGTGATAGAGGATTATATGTATTGGTTGTTATTGAAAGGTGATGAAATTAGGGTTATGAACTATTTTGCACGATTTGGTTGTATTGAATTATGGAAGGTGGATATGATAATTGAGTTATGGAAGGTGGATATGGTGATATACTATTGAATTAATGATTATTTATGTCTATGGATCAATTTGGTTTAATGGATTGGTTGGAAGGATAAATGAATCCAAACTTGATATTGGAGGATGTTGTATGAATATGCATGGCATGTGAATGTAATTGGAGTAAAAGAGGGTTAAAGTGACACCCTTTATGGTGTAATTAAGGCTTACTACTTGACCACTTGTTTGGTGAATTCAAATAATTGAATTGTGACGTTTGGTCGCCAATACTAGATTGCTATATATGTTCATTGTAGATAAGTAATCTGAAAAGACGGAAAGTCCATTTGGGACTAGTATTGAAGGTTGACAGTCAGGTATGTAAAGCATACTCTATACCATATCTTTGGCATGAAAGTGAACAATTGTTCTATTAAGAAAGTTTCCAAAGTTATTCAGTAACATGTGATCCATAATGGTTTTGTATGATGTCCTATGTTACCAATGAACTTGTTTCCACCCTACAAGATGTCAAGACATTCCAATAGTTACTTGTTTTCCAAATCTTACATGTTTATTGCACTAATGAATGTCATAAGGTATCCGGTTACTCAAACAAGATTCATGTGCTATTAATGACTACAAAATGTTTCATTGATATACCAATAAGTTCCTACTTCATTGTTATGGCATTGATGAGTCCAAAACACTTCATTGATGTGCCAATGAGTTCTTACTTCATTGTTATTTCATTGATGGTGTATTTATATATCTCTTATTGATGTATCATTGTTTCAAAGTATCAAAAATATGGTGGCGACCGAAATAACAATCTCAAAGATTAATTGAACTAAGTGATGGAAGTTCTCTCTTATCGGGTGGTATCCCAGGGGCATAAGCCTATCATGGATCGATCCCTATTTATGTTTTTATGGGTGGTATCCCAGGGGCATAAGAGTATCATGGGTCGATCATAGTTGATATGTACTGGATGCAGCCTAATGGTCACAGTATAGTACAGTAATGATTACAAAGATGATAAGAATGAAAGTAAAGTAATTGAATAAATACAATGTATAGGTTGTCACAAGTTCTAGTAAGTGTGGTCCACTCCTATTACAATTTATTCACTTGTTTCTGATTTCTATTGAGCTCCTATATCATATGTGATTATCTACAGCTTTACATACTCAGTACATATTCCGTACTGACGTCCCCCACGGGGGACCTGCATTTCATGCTGCAGGCACAGGTACCTCAGCTCATACACCGCACAAGTAGGAGCTAGGATATCCAGCTGCCTTTGGTGAGCTCCAGTTTGCTTCGGGGCTTTCCGTGTCATATCCAGTCACTTTTGGTATTGTATAGAATTTAGTTATATGGCGGGGTGTGTCCCGACCTTAGTTAAACTCTGTGTATTATCTAGAGGCTTTATAGACCTAATGTACAGTCAAGGTGGCATTTTGTTAATAGAAGTGATGGCTCCAACGGCCAAGTATTGTATATACATATATATGTGTGCTCGAGCTTATACAGGTGATTATTTCTTTTTATATGCGACATGATGCTGTCGGAATTTTGGGTTGTCATAGAGGTATGCATGGGAAGTATAAGGTTATGAGCTGGTTCTCCGGGCCTCCTTGGTTACGGGTGTCAGTCTGCCCCAATAGGATTTGAGGCGTGACATAAGTGGTATCAGAGAAGTTCATCCTAGTGAGTATACAAAGCCGTGTCTACGTAGAGTTTTGTTTATCGGTGTGTCGTGCACCGCATCTATAAATAGGAGGCTATGGGTATTTAGGAATTGTTTCTTTTCTTCGTGTCTTAGATCATGCGATAGAGCCTATATTGTATATGAAGTCATAGTTGACCACTAAATCTGTTTGTTTCTCTTATTATAGTAATGATGCCGGTTACCAGAAGCAAGAATACCGGTAAGCAAGTAGATTTGCCTGCCAGAGAAGGGACTAGTAAGTCACCCACTATACCAGCTAATCAAAGTGAGGCTCTAGCTGAGCATGCATCAGAAACTTCCTCCACTCCGGAAGAAATAAAGGGGAGGAGAACTATATCCCCAGAGCCACTTATTAATGTTGTTGATCAAGATCTTAGAAATGCAGTGCAACTTTTGACTCATATAGTTGCTGGGCAAGCTCAAGGGAAAGCCATTCCTACCACGGGTCCTAGTGGTACAGATAGGGTGTCTAGCCTTCGAACACAGGATGTTCTTAAGATGGATCCTCCCACTTTTACTGGATCAGATCATAACGAGGACCCACAGGACTTTATTGATCAAATTCAAAGGGCCTTAGATATTATACATGTAACAGGTAGAGAGACAGTAGAGTTAGCGGCGTATAGATTTAAAGGGGAGGCTATATATTGGTACGAGGACTGGAAATGATCTAGGGGTATTGATGCACCCCCAGCTACTTGGAAAGAGTTCAAAAAGGCATTTTTGATCATTATCTTCCATTCAAGATTCATCAGGCCCGTGCAGATCAGTTTTTAAATCTTCGTCAGGGGAATATGAGCGTGAGGGAGTACAGTCTCCGATTTAATTCTTTGTCGAGATATGATCCTAATGTTGTAGCTACTATGGATGACAGAGTTCATCAATATGTGGATAGGCTAGATCCATATCTGGTTAGAGATTGTACTATTGCTGCTTTGAACAAAGATATGGACATAGCGAGGATCCAAGCTTTTGCATAGAAAATGGAAGATCAGAGGCAGAGGAGAAAAACACAGGAATTAGAAAGAGGATATTCCAAGAGGGACAGATCTATAGGGCAGTTCATGGCATCCCAAGGAGGGTTCAGACCACAGTTTTCTGCTAGACCACCTAGGCCATTATCCTCTTATTCTGCAGCTAGTGCCCCATCACAGTTCCAAGGGTCTAGAGGAAATCAATTTGGGCAAAGAAGTGAGAGTCAGAGTTCGCGGACAGTGGGGTACCAAGGAAAAGGAAATATGAGCCAATCGAGACCTCCTCTAGAGCCATGCAATAAATGTGGAAGGTATCATTTGGGCGCATGTCGGCTAGGGACCAATTTTTGCTTTTGGTGCGGTATGTCGGGGCATATGATAAGAGAATGCCCACGAAGGGGCATGGGGGTATGGCACGACCTACGGGGTCATTTATTGTATCATCATCATAGATGCCTAATTCAGGAAGAGGTGCACAACCAATGGGTCGTGTTAGAGGTGATAGAGTATCCAAGAGTTCTAGCGGGGCTCAAAATCGTACGTATGCTCTAGCGAATCGACAGAATTTAGAGGCTTCCCCAGATGTGGTTACGGGTACGTTGTCTATCTTTTCATTCGATGTATATGCCTTAATTGATCCCGGTTCTACATTATCATATGTTACTCCATTAGTTGCTGGAAAGTTCAAAAGAATACCCGAACTGTTAGTTAAGCCATTTGAAGTGTCCACACCGGTTGGGGAATCTATTATAGCTAAAAGGGTTTACCGAAACTGCATAGTAACTATTTGTGGTCATGGTACGATAGCTGAACTTGTGGAGTTAGAAATGGTAGATTTTGATGTTATAATGGGTATGGACTGGTTGTCATCTTGTTATGCCATAATTGATTACTGCACGAAAAAGATATATTTCCATTTTCCAAATGAATTAGTCCTTGAATGGAAAGGTGAAATTGGCGCGCCAAAAGGTAGATTTATTTATTATTTTAAGGCAAGAAGAATGATTTCCAAGGGATACATATATCATTTAGTTAGAGTAAGGGATACAGAAGCAGAGCCACCAACTCTTCACGTTGTTCCGGTGGTAAATGAATTTTCTGATGTATTTCCTGAAGATCTTCCAGGTTTGCCTCCTGAACGAGAAGTAGAGTTTGATATTGATGTAATACCATGCACCCAACCAATCTCCATTCCTTCGTATAGAATGGCCCCAGCAGAATTACGAGAATTGAAAGAGCAATTGAAAGATTTGCTAGAGAAGGGATTCATAAGGCCTAGTATGTCCCCCTGGGGAGCACCAGTGTTATTTGTGCGCAAAAAGGATGGCTCGCTGAGGATGTGTATTGATTATCGACAATTGAATAAGGTGACTATTAAGAATAAATATCCTCTTCCAAGAATTGATGATTTATTTGATCAGTTACAGGGCGCCAAGTGCTTTTCTAAGATTGATTTGAGGTCAGGTTACCACCAAGTGAGGGTCAAAGAGAAGGATATACCCAAGACAGCTTTCCGAACACGGTATGGTCATTATGAGTTTCTAGTTATGTCATTTGGGCTAAAAAATGCACCCGCAGATTTTATGGATTTGATGAATAGGGTGTTTAAGCCATTCCTGGATGTATTTGTGATAGTTTTTATAGATGATATTCTAGTTTATTCTAGATCAGAAGAGGACCAGGCCAATCACTTACGACAGGCATTGAAGACTCTTCGTGATTGTAAGCTTTATGCAAAGTTCTCTAAATGTGATTTTTGGTTAAAGTCGGTGGCATTTTTGGGTCATATTGTATCTAGTGAAGGGATAAAGGTTGATGCTCAAAAGATAGAAGCTGTGAAGAACTGGACAAGACCCACAACGCCTACGGAGATTCGTAGTTTTCTCGAGTTGGCCGGTTATTATAGAAGGTTTGTTAAAGTCTTTTCTTCCATTTCAACACCCTTAACCAAGCTAACCCATAAAGCATCCAAATTCCAATGGAATGATGCCTGTGAGAAGAGTTTTCAAGATTTAAAGAACAAGTTGATTTCTACACCCGTGTTGGTACTTTCAGAAGGCACCGAAGGGTATACAGTGTATTGTGACGCTTCCAAAATTGGTTTAGGATGTGTATTGATACAGCATGGTAAGGTAATGGCATATGCTTCTAGACAATTGCGGCCACATGAAAAAAATTATCCTACACACGATCTTGAGCTAGCAGCAGTTATTTTTTCTTTAAAAATATGGCGCCACTATTTATATGGGGTTCATGTTGATATATATACTGACCATAAAAGCTTGCAATATATTTTTAATCAGAAGGATCTAAATTTAAGGCAGCGGAGATGGCTTGAACTATTAAAGGACTACGATATTGATATCTTGTACCATCCAGGGAAAGCAAATGTGGTAGCTGATACGTTAAGTCGTAAGGCTATGATGGCGCCTATAGAAAGGCAAGGGATGATTAAAGATCTTCACCATTTATCTAGTTTGGGAGTTCGCCTTCTTGAAACTCCAGATAAAGAGCTTATCGTACATAATGTTGCGGAATCTTCATTAGTAGCTGAAGTGAAAGAGAAGCAATATGCAAATCCTATTTTATTACAGCTTAAGGAGAACGTTCAGAGTGGTGCGGCCAAGGCATTTGAGCTTACGCGAAAAGGAGTTCTTCAGTGCCAAAACCAATTGGGTGTGCCGGATGTAGATGGGTTAAGAAAGAAGATTATGACAGAGGCACATTGTTCAAGGTATTCCATTCATCCAGGATCAACCAAAATGTATCAAGATTTGAAAGATATGTATTGGTGGAATGACATGAAGAAGAGCATTGCAGAATTTGTAGCTGAATGTCCATATTGTCAAAGAGTTAAAGTTGAGCACCAAAAACTCGGAGGTTATATGCAATGCATTGACCTTCCAAGCTGGAAGTGGGACATGATCAACATGGATTTCGTTATTGGTTTGCCTCGTACATCCCGAAAGTTTGATTCTATATGGGTGATTGTTGATAGGCTTACCAAATCCGCACATTTCCTTACAGTTAGGACCACTTACACAGTTGAAAAGTATGCGAAGCTCTACATTAAAGAGATAGACCAATTACATGGAGTGCCAATCTCTATTATATCAGATCGGGGAACCCAATTTATCGCAAAATTTTGGAAGTCTTTTCAGAGGTGTTTGGGAACACAAATGAAGTTGAGTACAGCTTTTCACCCTCAAACAGATGGACAAGCAGAACATACTATCCAAACACTTGAAGATATACTACGAGCTTGTATAATAGATTTTAAGGGCAACTGGGATGATCATTTACCTCTTATTGAGTTTGCCTACAATAATAGCTATCATTCAAGTATCAAAATGGCACCATATGAAGCTTTATATAGAAGGAAGTGTAGATCACCAATAGGATGGTTCGAAGTGGGTGAAACTCTTTTGTTCGGACCGGATCTTGTTTATCAAGCCATAGAGAAGGTTAAAGTAATTCAGCAACGACTGAAAACAGCCCAAAGTCGACACAAGTCATATGAGGATAGTAGAAGGAGAGGTCTAGAGTTTTCTATAGGTGATTGGGTATTTTTGAAGGTATCACCAATAAAAGGGGTAATGAGATTTGGCAAGAAAGGAAAGTTAAGTCCACGTTATATAGGCCCGTATAAGATCACTAGAAGGTTTGGACAAGTTGCATATGAATTAGAGCTACCCCAACAGCTCTCATCAGTACATCCGGTATTTTATGTGTCAATGCTTCAAAAGTGCATCGGAGATCCATCACATATCACTTCTACTGAGGATGTGCAAGTTGCGGAAGATCTTACCTATGAGAAAGTGCCTATTGCTATTCTAGATTGCCAAGTTAAGAAGATGAGAAATAAAGAGATAGCATTGGTGAAAGTACGTTGGAGAAATCGTCAAAGGGAAGAGATTACATGGGAATCTGAGGAAGCAATGAAATCTAAGTACCCTCATTTGTTCAAAGATGAAGAGGAAGTTCCAGAAACGGAGTTAGAATATTAACAAGTAAGTTTTTTTTTTATATATGCATAGTATTTATGTGATGATGTGAATGTTTATGATGAACTTGAACTTGTTTCGGTTGAATAACTATGCTAACATTCGAGGACGAATGTCCTAAAGGGGGGAAGGACGTAACACCCCGTATTCAAGTATGTGTATTGGCATATTCAAATACGTGTATTGGTCTTATTTATATGAAATTAATTTTTTTTATTTTATTTATACCGGAATTTGCCCGTCGATGGTTCCATGTGAAGGTTATTGAATAAGCTTTCCAACGATATAAAGATTTCCAAAAATGGATAGGTTTCGGATATAATCGAGCACATTCGAAACTATAAAACGGTGGCCGAGATATTTGGGAATAGTAAATGTGCAGGAAAATTTCCTGCACACAAACTACTGAGGCCAGCTGAATTTTTGGGTCAACTTCGAATGATCATAACTCCCTTAATATAATTAAATGGGAGAGCTGCGACCTATGAAAATAAAGATCTTTTAGTCTTCTTTCCAATGCAATTGGTTTCATCCAAATCCAACGTCTGAGTAAGGAGTTATACTCGTTTTACTTCAGCCTATCAAAACAGATTTGTAGGGTAAACTTCAAACGACCATAACTCCTTGTACAGGACGAACTGGGTGGCCTACTTTATATGAAATGAAAGACCTTTAAATTATCCTTCCAACGATACCAATTTCACCCAAATCCGATATCGGAGCAAAGAGTTATGGTCGATCTACTTTAGCTTATCAAAATAGTCCACCAAAGGACAGATTTGACATTATTTAAATTTTAAAGGCATTTTGGTCATTTCCTATTATATTATGGACGGTAATATGTGTATATATACATGTATATGAGTTCAAAAACTCATTTTCATCATCAATCATTGAGAAAGAACAAACCCTAGCCAAATTTGACCTTTAAATTACTTTTGATTCAACCGTAGAAATTCCAAAGTAATCCGATAACTGCGTTTGTCATCTCAACAGCTTCGAACGGCACCTATTATTTGTGCAAACAGGATTGCATAATCAAGAGGTGAACTCTAAGGTATGAATATTGTTTTCCTTTGTTCTTTTCCATAGGTATATGTGTGATAAAGGATTATATGTATTGGTTGTTATTGAAATGTGATGAAAATAGGGTTATGGACTATTTTGCACGGTTTGGTTGTATTGAATTGTGGAAGGTGGATATGGTAATTGAGTTATGGAAGGTGGATATGGTGATATACTATTGAATTGATGATTCTTTATGTCTATGGCTCAATTTGGTTTAATGGATTGGTTGGAAGGATAAATGAATCCAAACTTGATATTGGAGGATGTTGTATGAATATGCATGGCATGTGAATGTAATTGGAGTATAAGAGGGTTAAAGTGACACCCTTTATGGTGTAATTAAGGCTTACTACTTAACCACTAGTTTGGTGAATTCAAATAATTGAATTGTGACGTTTGGTCGCTAATACTAGATTGCTATATATGTTCATTGTAGATAAGTAATCTGAAAAGACGGAAAGTCCATTTGGGACTAGTATTGAAGGTTGACAGTCAGGTATGTAAAGCATACTCTATACCATATCTTTGGCATGAAAGTGAACAATTGTTCTATTAAGATAGTTTTCAAAGTTATTCAGTAACATGTGATCCATAATGGTTTTGTATGATGTCCTACGTTACCAATGAACTTGTTTCCACCCTACAAGATGTCAAGACATTCCAATACTTACTTGTTTTCCAAATCTTACATATTTATTGCACTAATGAATGTCAGAAGATATTCGGTTACTCAAACAAGATCCATGTGCTATTAATGACTCCAAAACGTTTCATTGATATACCAATAAGTTCCTACTTCATTGTTATGGCATTGATGAGTCCAAAACACTTCATTGATGTGCCAATGAGTTCTTACTTCATTGTTATTGCATTGATGGTCTATTTATATGTCTCTTATTGATGTATCATTGTTTCAAAGTATCAAAAATGCGGTGGCGACTGAAATAACAATCTCAAAGATTAATTGAACTAAGTGATGGAAGTTCTCTCTTATCGGGTGGTATCCCAGAGGCATAAGCCTATCATGGGTCGATCCTATTTATGTGTTTATGGGTGGTATCCCAGGAGCATAAGCCTATCATGGATCGATCCCAGTTAAAATGTACTGGAGGCAACTTAATGGTCACAGTACAGTACAGTAATGATTACAAAGATGATAAGAACGAAGGTAAAGTGATTGAATAAATACAATGTACAGGTTGTCACAAGTTCTAGTAAGTGTGGTCCACTCCTATTACGATTTATTCACTTGTTTCTGATTTCTATTAAGCTCCTATATCATATGTGATTATCTATAGCTTTACATACTTAGTACATATTTCGTACTGACGTCCCCCACGGGGGACCTGCATTTCATGCTGCAGGCACAGGTACCTCAGCTCATACACCGCACAAGTAGGAGCCAGGATATCCATCTGCTTTTGGTGAGCTCCAGTTTGCTTTGGGGCTTTCCGTGTCATATCCAGTCACTTTTGGTATTGTATAGAAGTTAGTTATATGGCGGGGTGTGTCCCGACCTTAGTTAAACTCTGTGTATTATCTAGAGGCTTTGTAGACCTAATGTACAGTCAAGGTGCCATTTTGTTAAAGACGTGATGGCTCCAACGGCCAAGTATTGTATATACATATATATGTGTGCTCGAGCTTATACAGGTGATTATTTCCATTTATATGCAACATGATGCTATCCGAATTTCGGGTTGTCATAGAGGTATGCATGGGAAGTATAAGGTTATGAGATGGTTCTCCCGGGCCTCCTCGATTACGGGTGCTAGTCCGCCCCAATAGGATTTAAGGCATGAGACCTATCCAAGATTATCATGAATTGCATCTCAACTAGTGAGACAATAATTCTAGTTAACGGGGATCATACCAATTTCTTCTACCCCAGTAGAGGCATCTGACAGGGAGACCCACTATCCCCTTATATTTTCATTCTCTGCATGGAGATGTTATCTCGGAACATAGAAAAAAAAGTACATTGTGGCAATTGGACCCCAGTCAAAACATCTCCCAAAGGACCTCCATTATCCCACCTATTCCTCATCGATGATTTAACCCTAATGGCTCAGGTCACACAAGAGAATTGTAATACTATCTGTAGAGTACTAACCCAATTTCGTCTTGAATCCATTCATGCCATTAACTTAACTAAGTCTAGGATTTTCTTCTCAAAAAATTATCGTGAGGACCTTATCTCCATGGCCACGAACACTTTAAACATAAATAGAGGAAAATCTTTCGGGAAATACTTAGGGGTCCCAATCTTTGATAAGGAAACTTCTATTCATGATTATTAGTTCATAATTGACAATCTCCAAAAGAAACTAGCGGATTGGAAGACTAACCTACTCAACATAGCAGGTAGAACTACCCTAGCAAAAGCCACCCTCAGTAATATCCCTACCCACATTATGCAAACTATAATTCTTCCAGAAACTATAACTCAGAAAATCAACAGAATACAACAACAGTTTATATGGGAATCCTTCGCAAACGAAAAAAATATCCACCTTTTAAGCTGGTCGACTATAACTTCTAACAAAGATATAGTTGGATTGAGCCTTCAAGATGCTAAGATTAAAAATAAAGCTTTAATAGCTAAGTTTTCCTAGAGATGTTTTTCTAACCAACAAAATCTCTGGGCTTCTATTTTAATAAATAAATACACAAAAGACAAATTTTTTCCAAGTAAAAAAAATACTAAAACCCATAGTAAGACTTGAAAATACCTTCTCCAAGGATGGAAAATATGTTCCAAGAATCTATTTTGGGCTATAGGTAATGGAGAAAGAGCCTTCCTCCGGGACGATCATTGGATCCCATCTGCGAGTAACCTTCGATCGCTCATTCAAGGACTACTGACTAGGAATGTGGAGGAAAAAATAGTGAAAGACATCCTTCACCAAGATAGATGGAACCTTGATAATATACCTTTTAATCTACCTCTGGACATTATCAATCTCATCAAAGGGGTTTATATCCCTAAGAACCAAGGGGTTGTAGATACACCCTCTTGGAAACACACTAAATCCCTGCTCTTCTCAACTAGTTCTACATATTGGGCTATTAGAGATGAGTTAATTCCAAACAAAGAACCTCAGAAAAATTTTAAATGGATATAGAAACTTCATTGTCCAAACAAAATTAAATTCTTTTTGTGATTTTGCAAACATGAAAAACTATCCACTAGTTATTATCTACACTCAATAGGTCTAAAAATAAATGTCAATTGTTATTCTTGCGGAATTCCTGAATTTATAAAATATATATTTCTCTATTGTAAAAAAGGCAAGAAACTTTTGGAACAAAATTGGAATGACGGACCATATTGAAATGATTAAATACACCAAAAATCATTGGCTTGATCAACTAAGAATTGTAGGTAACAATCTGCAGAGAGGCATCCTAAAATGGGACAATATTTTCCCTTTTTACCTTTGAATTATATAGCTTACTAGAAATGAAAATTATCACAAGCAACTTAATAATCCCATCAAAATAGACCTGTCACTCATAAGGGCAATCGAATTTGCAACACTTGCTGGAAAATCAAAAACCACAACAAACCTAGTATCCAATACGTTAAATGGTACCCTCTTATCTAGGGATATAAATTAAATACGGATGGATCGTCTATTGACAATTCGGGAAAAAGAGGAATAGGAGGACTTATTAGAGACCAAACAGGAAACTGGGTTATGGGATTCATGGGAAGCTACTTACTCTTTAACAACACTAGAGCAGAACTATTAGCTCTACTACATGGACTTCGCATGGCTTATAAGCATTCTCTTACTCCGCTAATCATAAGCATGGACTCAAGGTAATTCTTTCTTTTTTACAGAATGATCATCCAATGTACACTAAAACATCATTAATGAATGCAAGGAATTAATCCGCAGTCTAGGGGGCCCACCCATTCAGCATAGCTATCGTGAAGCTAACTAGGCAGCAGATGTCTTAGCAAAGAGAGGAGCATTATCTAGTAATTACGACGACATCGAGGAATAGGCAATTCCACCTTTGTTTATGTATCATGTTTTGGACGCAGACAAAAAAGAAACTACTTTTGTTAGGCTTAAGCGGCTATCCCATCCAATCTCTAGTAATAGCTTATCGGACAGTAATGATTTTTATTCTCGTCTATCAGCATCAAGACTAATGTTTTGTACTGGTACCTCTAGTTCTACTCTTCCTACTACTACAACTTGTATTAATAGCTCTCTTTCGGGCTCTGCTGCCCTAATACCATGTAATGATATTATTAACTACTAATAAAGTTCCTCTATTACCAAAAAAAAAAAAGTTTACTACAACATCAAGTGTAGAATACTAATTTTCTTTCCATTGAATTAATGTGATCAAGACTCCCATAAACAAACTAAAAGGCATGGACGTACAATCAGAATTTAAAATCAACGCCCCATTCCTTGTCCTCTCAAGATAAAGGTTCAATTTGGAAATGATATTTGAAGTTGAAATCAACTCCCTATCCCTTGTACTCTCTAGACAAAGGTTTAGCTCTATGACATTAGAAGTTCCAACTAAAAAGACTCCTTTTTTAAAACAAAAAATAGTCAGTGAAAATACATTTACCATTTGGACCATAACCTTCAATAGAAAAATAATGTACATTAAATAACATGTTCTCCCATTTGCAACTGGAAACGCAATTACAATGTACACAACCTCGCAATATGTTGTCCAATTTGAAACATAACTGAAACTGACCATCAGATGAACGACATTTTAGATGTCCTAAATTAAAACTCGTCTGATTAAAATAAAGTTATCTCATGAACAACAGAAAGACATAAGACCTATCAAAGAATATAATAAAAAATCAAATCATAAGCAGGAAATTATAAGCATCGTTCTCGAGTAGGGGTAGGACAACTTCCATTGTTCAGCCACTGGATTCTATCTCGCTCCTTCAAGAATGGAGTTTTAGACATAAATTTTCAGAAGATAACAATATTTAGAAAATTATTGAACATAATTTTAAAGGAGGACACATTGACAATGTAAATACTCGCACCTTGCTTCAACAGTGCCTAAATAACCTCCGTAAATTGGATCTAACTTGACCCTATTCCCTTACCTGAATATATAGAAAAAAAAAATTATGCATAAACGTTAGATTCTATTGTTGACCTACTCCCTTATTTAAACATATTGAAATTAGATCATGCATGAAAGTTAGACCCTAAAACATAAGAAGATACGTAGAAATGGAAAATGAAAGACAAAATGTAATTCAATTGTCGCAAGTATGCTCTATCAATTATATATAAGTGCTCATGCAGCTAGACAAAAAAGTAAGAGATTTTTCTTCGTTGCTCATCAACTGTTTTAAAGTTGTTGAAATTATGTTGAACCAGTTGATACAAGTAAAAGCGACGCAGAATAGTTCAAAATTAGAGGGTAAAACCAACATAGAAAATCTTCAAATTTGGTGACTGAAAATTTGCATTTAATTTTTTAGTTTAAAGGTGGTAAGTTGTCATCTTCATAAGCTTAAAATTGAAGAAAAAATGTAATAGCAGTTAAAAAATAAAAATCTAAATAGACATAAACACACACCCATATCTTCTGAGGTAGATCCTGCACACTCGTTTGCATATTAGAGTATTTCAATTTATTGTGGATAAGGAAAAGAAAGTGTAAGAAACATGACATACTTTTTTCATGGTTGGGACATGTGTGTTGGAGCTTTATCAATATTTATATGTTAAAGATGCATCTAATGGTATATCTCTCAAGATATGTTGAGATGTGTTGGCTGGATCAATGATGTATATAACAATATGTGTTTTCTAACTTTCCAACAACAATTATTTGATGTCTCCATACATTAAGGAATGTACAATCAATCAAGGGAAAAGACATCGTTTCCACCTCAAACTATACCCGAAAAATCAAAATCACACTTAAATTATACTAGTGACCTATTACACACCTAAACTATAAATAAGTGATACCATTTCCACCTTAGAAGGTGACATGGCAGAGAAGGTGTATTCACCTTCCTAAGGTGCGTGAGAGAAGAAAAAAAATCTTAAAATGGCATCTTCCATACACGTGTCACTATTTCATTTGTCATTATATCATTAAATACTACTAATATTCTTCTTAATATATACAATTAGATTAATTATTTTTGCAATTGAAAAAATATTAATAAAATTTTTTTTTTATTTTTATAATTGAAAAAATGTTAATAAAATTAAATTTTATTATTTATTATTTTAATATGTGGGTCCCGCCTTCAATTGCTTCTTCTCCAACAAAATCACCATTAAAACACCACCACTAAATCATCAAATTCAAATCTTCACCACTATAATTTTAAAATTTCAAATTTCATTATCGAAATCACAATACAACCATTAATATAATAAAAATCACAAACAACCATCATAAAAATTTAATATCCACTACTAACATTGACATCAGAATCACAATATGTGCAATTAAATCTTAGCTTTAAATCATCAATAAAATTGCCATCGAAATCACAACTGTCAATCCCACTGTGCATACCCGAAATCACAACACTCCATATTACAACATTCAATTCGTCAAATACTCCATTAATTGACGAATCTAAGAATACCCAAAGCCCAAAGTCTTCCAAGAAATCTATGGTGTGATTTGTTACACCATAGATTTATGAGAATACCACATCTTTCATCTCCAATCTATGGTGTGATTTTTAACTCGTCAAATCGTCCAATTTGAAAATACCCAGTTACCCACGTGTTTCCAGAAACCACATCTTTCACCTCCATTAACTCAAAGTGAAAAAGGACGAGTTGTTGATGAAGAGAAGAAAGTGAGAAAGGAAGTGGATTTGAAGGGAAAGTGAAGTAGAGAATAAGTGAACAATTCAACAATTTCATATTTTTAATGGTGAATTGTTGAATATTTTCTTCCACTGAAATTTTCTTGTTGAATTTGCTTGGTTATTTGAAGGGAAAGTGAAGTAGAGTAAGAGTGAAGAAGAAGGAATCAAATTTTTTTTTGTTGAAATTGCTTGGTTATTTGAAGGGAAAATGAAGTAGAGAAAGGGTGTAGAAGAAAGAGTTGTTGAATTAATGTATTTTCTTGATTATTTATTTTTAATCACAAGGGTTATTTATTAATTAAATAAAATAAATAAATTAACACGTGTCATCAGCACAGGGAGAGTGGAGTACACTCCACTCATTAAAACTGGGCATGGGTGTCACGGGGAGGTAATAGTATCACTTTTTTATAGTTTAGGTGTGTAATAGGTCACTAGTATAGTTTAGGTGCGGTTTTGACTTTTTGGGTATAGTTTGAGGTGAAAACGATGTCTTTTCCCTTTAAATCAATATATATATTGATTTACAGTGTAATTTTTTTCTTTACTTCAATAAAATTTGAAGAGATAAGTTGTTTAAAAAAGGGCAAAAATCTCACAAAAAAGATAAATAGTATTGGAAGATATATTTATATATGAAGGAGAAACATAGAGAGGGTGATGTGACACCTCTCTATGACCTCCAATACTATTTATTTATTTTGTGAGATTTTTGCCCTTTTTTCAACAACTTATCTCTTCAGATTTTATTGAAGTAAAGAAAAAAAAATTACACTGTAAATCATAATAGTCATGTTATACGAAGAGTCATAACTCATAACTATTCATTAACTAACAGAATGCATAAACAACTTGTAATCGATCATATATTGAAGTTCCGTTACTCTAATAAATTCCATAATGTGATAGTGGATGAATAATATAAATCTGCTTAGGTTCATTCTCATGTTTAATCACAACGAAAATTATGTCTTTTCCATGCCTATGTTTTCAGGTTTTACTAATACAGTAGACCAAATGTTCATTTTGCTTAGAATTTTTCTTTCGCAAACAAGGCTGCAGATTGCTAGGATCAAGATATCCTTCATATAGTAACACGTCAATGATTTTAAAATGATATGTCATTAATTTCTATCTAATCTTTAACTATATCTATCTTTTCTTTCTCAACGTTTTGTATAGCTTGTGTACTTCTTCCACTTAGGTATTACTCTCCATAAAATTTTGTCTTTGATCACAGGAAGCAGGCTGATCAATTGGACAACAAAGAGAAAAAAAAATATTTCAAGACGCTTAGTTCCTCTTTTTGTGTTTTCTATTTTTTGTAGGAGTATGTTATTTTTCTCTTTGAGTGAGTTTTTGTGAGTTCTTTTTGAGCTTTATATAGGGATAACGATATGAGTCTTTGATGCTAAGTTAGAAAATGAAGAATCAAAGAATATTTTGGGTTTATAAAAATTATTTAGAGGCGATTGAAAATGAACTTCTCTTGGATTTAGATGAGATGAAATTAATAGACTTGGAAAGGTAGGAAGCAGTTTGCAAACTAGCCTATTTACAATTATTTTTCTTATTATTTTTGGATAATATATAAGAGTGTGAGATAGTTTTCATGTAACATCTCATAAAAAATAGACACTGAGTAATAGTTAAGGTGAGAGACAGCAAAAAGTGAGTAATAGTTACGATAGGTGACATGGAAACTAGGAATTACATGATTTTAGTAATTTGATTAAGTGATCACCTAACATCAATGTGATTATACATTTTGAATTGTAATACACACACATATATATACATACATATACATATATATACATACACACACATATATACATATATGTATGTGTATATATATGTAGATGTATGTATATATGTGTGTGTCTATATATATATATATATATATATATATATATATATATATATATATATATATTTAGAATATAATTTACTCATATATAAAATTCGTGTTTATATTTTCTTTTGAAAATTGTCTTACATCTTCATATATAAGTATTTTTATTTATTTATTTTGTGTTTTTTTGAGCCATTTTCTTAATTTTAAAAGATTAAAATTTCACCTTTATACTACATACAACGTTGAAGATAGTCATATTTAATTTCTTTCATCATCAATGTTATTAATCTTTTCTCATTTATGATTAAAAAAACTTAAAATTCACTCCCTAAACTCTCAGAAAATTGATAATTATTTCTTTGATTCTCTTATACGGTGAAAACTCAAGAGTTTCCCATTCAATATTGATTAAAAATATCAATTTAATACATATTAACTAACAATATTATTAATACAATATAAATTTTTAGCTACCCAACTAAAATGATGAGGCACGTAATTCTCCAAATTAATTTGCCTCATTGTTGTTCAACTCTCTACTTTTCTTTTGGACTGTATTTAGTAACATGGTAAAAGCATAGTCATTATCCAGGTAATTACTTGACATCTTCTTTTATCCTCTGTTACTCTTTTAATATAATTTCCTTTCTCTTGATCTTTTTTTCATTCTATATACATTATTTGATTAATTTAAATGTGAGTTTCATGTTTTTGTTAGATTTTTCTTCTTATGGATGTTTTTTTATTTTTGATTCTGCTTAGTTTCTTGAGTTGTGATAATGTATTATTTCATTTTGCAGTCTTCGATCTTGTGACAAAGGATCAAAATTTCACAAGTAGAGATTTCAAGTATTTTTCTTTCGAGTACTTACTCTTTTTGTGATGTAGTTTCTGTAATTCGATATTTGGCTCAAGAGTTTTACAAAAATTTAATTGTACTATTAATTTGTTAAGAGTATATGAGTTGTTTTGTTAGGTATGAATAATATATGTTTAAGAGATATTCTTCTAATAGAAGTCCTTTTATTGTGATTAAATAATAGTTTGTCGAATTTACTGTAGAAATGATTGCATTAGTATTTTAAGTTGTTATGTTTCAGATGCTTATTGTATTTATGCTTTAATTTGATTCGAAGAATATGAAAGCTATTGAATAGAAACCAACTTATGAAGAATAAGATGAAAACTATTGAATGGTGACCGACTTATGTGAGTAGATGTCAATAAGAGATTAGAAGATTGTGCACTGATTTCATGTTTTTTTGGTTCTACTTTTTAATGAGTAAGATCATAAGAATAATGTTGTGTTATTTTTTTTGCATAGCTCTTCTTTATTTTGTGTTAATTATATGAATTTTTATTTTTTTTGTAAGTTAATAATTTTATTTTTGTTTCAAATAGTAAGTTATGACTTTTTATCCTCTTTTTTTGAGTCTTTTACTTCTTTAAAGATGTCCACACACACAAAAAATCTTCAATTAAAATACTTCAGTATAAGTTTTAAATATCATTAAAATCTAACAATAATGTCTTGAATCTCTTGAGCTTTTCGGCATTGCAATGCGAAGAGCTTTACTTGAAGAAATAGAAAAAACATGTATCACATGTGTAAAATCTGAAAAAGTCCCACATAAATATTCTATCATAACGGGCATTCAAGAATCAGTTTATCTTTTATAATCTTTGGCTAAAACTTTTATTTATTTCTTTTCTTATTTTTTGACAATCTCCCCTACTTCTCTATTATTTTTTAGTTATAGAATATAATTATGTCAATTAATTTCATATTTTTTAATGTAAAATTTAATGATTTTTATTTTCATTAGTCTCACAAGTTTGTATTCTTATAAACCCTAAAATAATTAATAATTACATTCACAATATTATTTGGTAATATATATTGTAATCATATAAAAGAGACATTGTAAGATTTTGTAGAAGTCATCACAGTAGCCCTTAGTCTTTTAAGTTGTGAAGTTTTCGATACTTATTATATTCGTTTTTTAGTTTGACGTAAAGATAAGATGGAAGCTATTGAATTATAATTAACTTGTGTGAGTGAATGTCGAGAAAAATTGTGCATTGATTTCATATTTTTTCCTTCTATTTAATGTTCAAATGGTAAGAATTATGTTGCATTTTTTATATGTTCTCTCCATGATTATATTTCTCTTTATTTTGTATTTTCTAAGAAGTTTCTATTGTTGTAAGTTATAATTTTCTTTATTTCAAAATAGTAACTTATAAATTTGTTGAAAATCAGGTAACTACTAATCAAACATTTTCCTCTATAAAATTAATTATACGTATGTGTAGAAAGAGGAGGGGAGGTATAATACCTTTTCTATGTACATTATATTTAATTAAATTATTAATATTTTATTATTTTTTTAAATCGTGTGATGCGTGGATAAATTCACTAGTTACCATATAAAAAGGTGTATATATCATTATTTAAGTGTTTTCATTGCTTTCATAGAAAATATACAAAGAAAATCATACTCGATTAGAAAATTATAGCTAACACGCCAATTCAGAACTATGTTAATGACATGAGCCAATAAAATGTTAACTCTATTTCCTAGAGATCTTGCATGATAAGAAACATCAAACATCAACATACATGCAGCGGCAGACGATGATTTTCTTATCCTCTAACTTCTTTGATGCTTGTTTCTCAAAGGTCGGATCCTCGAAACTAATTTTCAACGTCAGTCTAAATGACATAAAAAAATCTGAATGTTTTTTTTATGTTTTAATTTGTTGTAAATACTTTATTTTGTACACAAAAAGAAAAATAAATAATTTTCTCAGATGTTTGAAAATTTACAAATAACTAATTCACATGCAGCATATAAAACACTTGTAAAATAAAGTATATCTTTTAAATTTTTTAACAATTTTATTTTTGTGTACTGTTTAAAAGACATGAAAGTTAAGACTTCATGATCTGTTAGAACTTTTAGACAATGTCACCCTAGATTTCAGGAAGGACTTTTAGCATTCCAGTAAGTTTTCTTGTAACTTTACAATTAAGCAACCACTAATGCCATTTGTCATGAACAGTACCACTAGCATGGCATCTACTTGAATCGACAAAACGAGACTATAATGTTAACATCTAATTTTTGTTCTCCACAATTAAGTTTAATTTAAAAAGTTTTCGATTCTAAATAAAATTACAATATTTATTTTATTTGGATAAAAGTTTTTCAAAGTATTTATATATTTTCGTATTCATATATACGAAATCGTATAATTTTGTCTCTTAAATAATTATTTTATGGAAATTCAGATTTTAATTGAAGATTATCTTAAAAATTAATTCAAATAGATAAAGTTTTGATCCAAATATAATTTGTTCTCAAAATAATTTGTTTAGAGAAATATTTCTTTGGTTTTATTAAATCAAGAAGGTCGAGATTAAGTGAGGTATTAATTCGTCTCGAATTTTAATTTGATTCAGTCAATCTGTTAAAGTTGGTTATCATTGAAATTAAATTGGTCATAATTGCAATGCAATTGTCCAATTGATTTTTAATTTGACCAAAAATTAAATAGATTTAGCTAACTCCTAATCTAATTGGGGCTATTCTTTTTTAATAATCTTAAAACTAACCTAATATACCCAATTTAGACCCAAATACCCTTTTAACCAATTGGAAAAAATGCATAAAGTATCAAACTTAAGCATGAAATTACAAAAAATAACAACAATTTTATTAAATTACATTTTGTATCATCCATAGCATTATTTTATGTGGTCCCTACTTTTTACCCACTTGAAGAAGTTACTGTCAGTTTCCCTATTTTCACGCCATTAGCCGTCTCTTTCATTATTTTGAAAGATTTTTTCCCCTTTTTTTCACCCTAAACGATATCTTCCCGCTCCAAATTTTTTTCACTTTGCACGATTTTAGCATTATCAGTAAAGATTGTCTTCATCTATTTCAGGTAACTCTTAATTTAACTATTGCATGTTAGCATTTATTTTTGGGTAAATTTAAGAATTAAAATACTCTAATATACCTCAAAATCAAAATTTAAGGTTTTTTATTTTAATAGCGGAACAAACACCAAAATCACGAACATATAGTGGTATAAGTAATTCGAATTTGGTCTATGATTGTGGACCATCTTTTAGTCTTGGATTAACTCAAGAAGATGTAGTTAAAGTTGTTTCAAATTCTTTACATTCGAAGAAATCTGAGAAATCGGAGGAAATTAGGTTGAAGTTTCGCAACGATCCGCTGAAGATGAAAAAAAAAATGAAAAAAAAAACGTTGAAGAAATCGCCTTCTCAGAAGGAAAAAAAATCAAAAAAATCCAGAAGAAAAGAAAAGCGAAAGAAATTGAAGGTTTGACTAAGGTTGATGAGGATGTTCAAATCTCTTTTGATGATGATTCTGAAGATGTTAGCGAGGAAGAGGTATTTTTTTTGTTTTAAATATATTTTTGAGTAAAATGTATTTTTACCCTAAGTAAAGATGTTGTTAAAGTTGTAAGTTATATATATATATATTTTTTTTATGTAATTAATATGTACTTTGATGTTATGATGATATTTACAGATTAAATGATGATTTGTGAAGATGATATATGTATTGATGAGGATGTTCAGATATCTGTTGGATATATGCATTTTTAGTATATATGATATGTATTTTTCAGTGTTGGTTTCAGTTTTGATACTATAAAAATACATATGCATGTTAGTTTAAACTTAAATACCAGAAGTCTATTGACTATATATATTTTTAGTAAATTTGATATGTATTTTTCAGTGTTTATTGCAGTTTTGATATGATAAAAATACATATGCCTGTTATATGTTTTTGATTTTTATTGGATGATTGATTTGTTGGCTGCATGTTATATGATTCTTTTTATAGGTGATGCGGGATGAAATATTCATTGTCAGAAAACTTTCAAGATTTGCACCACACATGTGTTCTTACAGTGACAAAGATATTTATGGAAGCATATGCACAATTTTATACAAGGAATAGTTTAAAAACTTTTGCGGGAAAAATATTTTTGGTTATTTTATGAGGAAGCAGCAATGTGTAGTACAAGCACAATTGTTCAGATGCATTATGGCGCTTGAGGTGAAGGGTAGTTCTTCTTCTGGGATTTTGATTTGTGCTAATGACCTTTCTTAATTTTACTCCCAAGGAATTTGCCATCATAACTGGATTGAATTGTGTGTCAAATAGGTATGACTTTATTTTTGATGAGGGTGTACCAAATAGGATGCTTGAGAAGTATTTCAATGGTGCAGAAATTATACAGAAAAGGCAACTATTTTTAGCATTCACGGAGAGAGTATGGGGGGAGAACAATGATGCGGATGCTGAGAAATTTGTAATTCTGTACTTCTTGTATTCATTTGTCTTATCTAATGTTGAAACTGTGGTAATACCCCGTCTTCATTTTGATTTGGTCGATAGTGGAAGATATAAGGATTTTTCATGGGGTTCTTTATTTTTTGAAGATTTGGCCAAAAATTTGAACAACCGGTTGAAAGCTGGTGGTCAATTTTACTTGATTTAGGAATGCCACTGACTATTCAAGTATGGCTTTACGAGTGTTGTTCAAATGTCCCACCAAAGATTGCATCGAAGCTTGATAATCGGATTCCCCGATTATTAAATTGAAAGATGATTGCACCTCGTCCACGCTTTGAGTTTTTAATAAATGTTATGTTTAATGATGATGGCAAGGTTTGTTCTTAATAAATACATATGTATTAATATGTATTTTACAGTATATATACATACATATATATATATATATGTATGTATTTTCATTTACAATTGTTTAACTGATTCTTTAACATTTATTATTTACCTATTATTCTAGGTTGTCTTTAAGAACATAGAGCCAACGAAAAAAGAGCTGTCAAAATTGCAAATACCACAAAAGGATGCAACACAACGTGAACGTTCTGTTGATTTTGATGACGACTTCCAGGATCCACCACCAAGAAAGAGCAACGAACATTCAAAGAAGAAACAGAAGGTTGATTCCTCAACACCAGTAGTGAAGAAACCTTTAAGGAAAAAGCAAGTAGATAGTTTTGATGAGCATACCCAAACGAGGACACTAGCTTCTCGTGCTACAAAGGCTGATGGAATGAAGACATCAATTTTCAAGCGAATTCCAACACGGCAGGCATCTTCTTCAAAAACAGCGAAAGGAAAGCAAACATCTCAGGTTATTTTCCCTCGGGTACACTCAAAGCCTAAGAGTCATGTTGACAAACAAGCCTTTATTTCTAAGAAAGATTTTGATGTATTCCGCGATGAGGTACTTTTTTTTGACAAATATTTTATTTTTCATGAAAAAAATTTTGTATATAGATTTTTTATCAAAACAGATTCGTCGCGAATTTAAAGGAATTCATGGTCTAATGAGAAAGAAATTCAAAAAGTTGAAGAAAGCATTTGCTCAAAGCAAGGTATATTTTTTCTTTGAAAATCTTAGTTGATTTGAATATATATACTTATTGGATTGCCTTATACAAATACTACACATTTTATAAAATAACTCGTTATATTATTGGACACAATTTTTTCAAGAGCAGGTTGAAGATATTGAAGCTGATAAAGTAGCAGATGTTGATGAGGGATGGTTAGAGCAATCTGGACAACATTTCAGTCCTGATATTGTTCAATCTCCGGATAATATTTCTGACGGTACAAAGGTAAATATTAAAGTTCCAAATACATATTTATTTGTACTTTTGAATTTTATAATCAAAATATAACTGAGGTTAATAGGCTGTCAAATTTGCAATAGAATTGAAGATTGACTTAGTAACAGTAAATATTATTTGGTTCATTAAAAACACTATAACATGAAATACAGTGTGTTTTTAGTTTTATTCATATGTATTTTTAACACTGCATATGTATTTTTTAAAAATACATATATATTTTTAAAAACTACATATATATTTTTAGTTTTATTCATATGTATTTTTTAACAATGGATATGTATTTTAACAATTGATGATTATTTTGTTATGTTCTATAATATGTATTTTTGAGTTTGATGTTATATATAAATATGTATATTCAATTTCAAAAAAAAAAAAAAAATTTGACTCAAGTATTAATAGGTTATTTTAATTTGTATATGTATTTGTAGCAACAACATCCAGATAAAGATCCTGAACTCCAGAATATGGATTATGTTGGTACCAAAAAATCACCACAACGATTAAGTTTGGAGGTTGATCTAAAATTGGAGGCAAATTTGCTTGGTAAAAAGGTAAATAATTAAGTTTCATATATATATTCATTTGAATTCACATATATAAACAGATACAAATACATGTTTGTTTGATGTTTTGATTTTTATACTTGTTTTCAAGGGGTGCACTGTTTTGCATTCTGAAAAAATGAATGTTGAAATTGATTCTCAATAATTAATCCCTGATGAGTTTCTCCAGAGTATAAATTTGGATTACTTACATTCTGAGAAGGTTGTTCAACATGATTGTCAAGTATGTATAGTGATGTTAACTTTATCTTCATGTCATGTAATAATCAATAGGACAATAAATTTTTTCTTTCATTTTTTGGCAGACCAGCGATGAAAAAATTGATGAAATAATTTTGTCTGATTCGCAATTCACAATCCCTGATGAGATGTTACCTAGCCTAAATGTGTATCAAATACAAAGCATCATCATACATCCATCGGCAAACCGTCAAGAAGAATCTCATCATGAAATTTTGGATGCAAAAACTTTTGAGACTGTTATTGAAGATCATGATCAAGTATGTATCTAACTATTATATATTTTGAGTTTATTTAGGTTCAGTTTGATGGAAAAAATGTAATATTCTTTTTTCAGTCTTTTTGTTAGATCAACAGAGGAATCACTGATTCAAAGGTAGAACTTGATACCGAGGAGCAAGTTAGAACACCTCCTAATACACAAGAAGTAACCAATGATGAATAGAGGAATGAAAAATTGTGTCCTGATTCACAAAACACAATTCCACATCATCATTCATCCATTCGCTAATCGTGAAGTAAAAACTCCCAGACCAAAGTTAAGGATTAGGCGACCATCAAAATTCAAGGAATCACCATACACCAAAAAATTTGGTTCAGCTGCTGGTAAGTAGAATAAGATATATATAATTTTTTATGTAATATGTATTGCAAATACATTTGTATTTATTAAGTTTGTATATTCTACAATTATATAGGGAGCTCAGCAGGGGTAATACGCATATTCCCCCAGAAAAATCCATTTTTATATCACCCGATTGATGGGATAAAAGATAGTAAGATTGTGAAGAACTTCACGGACTGGATTTCTACGAACCTATTAAAAGCTATTGCTAAGAGGTTGTTCTTTTGAATAGTGACAAATTATTTTTTTGTATCAATACATGTTTTCATGTCTTACCAAATCCTTAAAATACACAGGAAAAAAAAAGTAGATCATTACAAGAGGGGAAAATCAGAAATTTCAAAGATGCATTTTGGTGTTGAGACTGTAGAAGACAAAAACTGGTTCTATACGATGGGATTTGCAGATCAGACATGGACAAACTCGGTTAGTATATTATTTTGAAATGAAAATTTTTCCACTTCGTCTATAACAATACTTAAAAATACATATTATGTTACATTGAAATACATTTGGTTTAACGTATACATATTTTTAAGAATTCAAAGTATGATATAGTATACTACATCAAATACTATTGCATATACTATGCAGATAACATTGTCTGCATGTAACTGAACTTTAAGAATGCAATTTTTGATACACAAGTCATCTACATTAATATAAAAAATTGCATATGTATTTTTTACTTGCATAGACTGTAATATTTAGAATACAATTTTTTTGAATGCTCAAAAGTTTGGATATTCACTAATGCAGCATATTGATGTCTGCTTTTACTAATTGAGGAAGAAGTCGAAGTATGGACCACACAGTTCGTATTAAAATGAGCCAAACAAATCATACAAATACAGTACAGTTGACTGCAACTTTATGAACGTAATTAGATCGTTGAATGATGTATATTCTATGGATGCTCAAAATCTTAAAGATAGAGGTTAGGAGCACCATCCTATGGAATACATCAATGGGTTCCGTATGCATGTCGTAGTGTCGTGGCATACAGTCGAAGACATTTTTATTTCGATCAATATAAAAAAAAACATCACTGGATTCTCGCGGTTTTATCATTTTCAGAGAGGTGTATATTCTTGTATGATTCATATGAATCCAGTGGTCATTATGCGGTTGTTCTTGCTGAGATCGAGAAAATAGCAAAGATTATTCCATTATGTCTCCAAGCATGTGATTTCTATGTTAATAAAGGGATTGATCATCAAAGCCATCCAAGATACAAAGACAAAGAATCCTCAGATATGTTTGACGTTTTATTTCAAGATGATTTGCCTCAACAACCCAATGGAAGCTTGTAAGTTTTGAAATTACATATACCAAAACTGTATCTTTGTACAAAATATATTTCACCATTTAATCAAAAAAAAATTGTAGGGACTGTGGTGTGTTTATAGTTATGTATGCAAAGTGCCTTTCTTATGGTCACAAAGTTATTGCGTCTGAGTTCGACCCCAACGCATTCCGTACAAGATATGCCATACTTTTGTGGGATTATGGGATCCGAAAACAAGAAGCAAATGCCATTAGTGATGTCGAAGCACCCGTGAGGACTGCAAGGTAAAGTAGAATAACTAGTGTCACTGAAGTTGTTGATGTATAATGGTTTATTGATTTTTGACTTTTTGTACTTTAGAAACTAGTTTATGGATGTAGGTTTTGATTGTACAGACTAATTATATGTATATTCTATGGATGCTCAAAATCTTAAAGATGGAGGTTAGGAGCACCATCTTATGGAATACATCAATGGGTTCCGTATGCATGCCGTAGTGTCATGGCATACAGTCGAAGACATTTTTATTCCGATCAATATAAAGAAAAAACATCACTGGGTTCTCGCGGTTTTATCATTTTCAGAGAGGTGTATATTCTTGTATGACTCATATGAATCCAGTGGTCATTATGCAGTTGTTCTTGCTGAGATCGAGAAAATAGCAAAGATTATTCCATTGTGTCTCCAAGCATGTGATTTCTATGTTAATAAAGGGATTAATCATCAAAGCCATCCAAGATACAAAGACAAAGAATCCTCAGAAATGTTTGACGTTTTATTTCAAGATGATTTGCCTCAACAACCCAATGGAAGTTTGTAAGTTTTGAAATTACATATACCAAAAATGTATCTTTGTACAAAATATATTTCACCATTTAATAAAAAAAAATTGTAGGGATTATGGTGTGTTTATAGTTATGTATGCAGAGTGCCTTTCTTATGGTCACAAAGTTATTGCGTCTGAGTTCGACCCCAACGCATTCCGTACAAGATATGCCACACTTTTGTGGGATTATGGGATCCGAAAACAAGAAGCAAATGCCATTAGTGATGTCGAAGCACCCGTGAGGACTGCAAGGCAAAGTAGAATAACTAGTGTCACTGAAGTTGTTGATGTATAATGGTTTATTGATTTTTGACTTTTTGTACTTTAGAAACTAGTTTATGGATGTAGGTTTTGATTGTACAGACCAATTATATGTTTTGAATTTGTTTATATTTCATTGAGTTCTACCTTTTACGGTGAGATTTTGTTAAAAAATACTTGCGTAGTTCTTATATTATATTTACAAATACATATATTGTATAAAAATACATATGCAGTGTTAAAACCAAATATTGCAAAAATACATATGGAGCATTCCTAATATGTATTTTAACATGTTGTTGTTGTTCTTTAAAGTTTTTCACCACATTTCTATATTGTTAAATACTATATGTAGTGTTAGATTTAAGCAGTTCAACATTTTACTGTGAGATTTAGTTAAAAAATACATATGTAGTTTTTATATTATCCTTAAAAATACATATGTAGTATAAATCAATTGTTTTTCAGCAAAAAAATACATATGAAATATTAGAAACAAACACTTCAAAAATACAACTGCAACATACCTAATATGCATTTTTACTATATTTTCATTAACTATAATTATAAATTAGGATTTAAATTAAAGTGTAATTTGACATTTTAATGTAGTTATTTACAAAATATATATGCAGTGTTGATATTTTGCTATAAAATACATATGAATTATACGTTATAAATATTTTCCAAAAAAATACATATTTCGTGTTAATATAAAGATGTTGGAAAATACATATTGATCAAACCTAATATTTAATTTTTGATATGTGTTCATTTAAAATAATTATACTTGAGAATTTGAATTAAAGATAAATTTGACTTTTTTATGAAGTTATAGGTTTGTCTATAGTTACAAAATACATATGCAATGATTATATTTTTTTAAAAAAATAAATTTGTATTATACATCAAATGTATTTTTACAGTATAAATTCATATGCAGTAATATTATGCAATTCAAACATATATTTATATGTCACATATATTTAAAACTTTGAACAATTACGAATCGTATACTTGTTTTGTTAATCAAAGTTACCACCTTTAACCTAACATATATTTACTATGTCAAAAATTCATATGAACTGCTGCTTAAAAATACATATGTAATGTACAGATTTTGAAACAGATATAGCTCCATTATTTAGATATTACTGTCTTCAATTGTCAAATGATTCATAAATGCATTAACTAAACTGAATTAGTTCATCATTATAAAAAAGGAAAAATAAAAATTAAGAAACAATACAGAAAAAGAAATGTATCATTTGCGATATTTCCTACAAGAGCGCCTATTATGACCCTTAGCCCCACAACTACCACATAAGTTGATATTCTTCTTTCCAAACATATCCCGGCCTAATTTTCCACGATCCTTCTTTGCAGGTCTTCCTGGAGGTCTTTTGTATTTTGGAGGCAGTACTATTTCAGTAAGTGTGGTCTCTAGAATTATCCAGTCATCGCTGTGTGGCAACGGATAGATTGGAACGTCATATGTCTTCAAAAAAAAATTTGGTTTAAACAAATCAGAACAGTATGGCCCCTTCTCAAAATTCTTTTTCTCTAACACCGCACAAGCATGTGCACATGGTATCTCATCTATTTGAAAAGCATTACATGAGTATTTCTTTTCTTTGATGCAAACAATGAAGTGCTTTTATTTGTCGTGTACCGTATATACATATTCTGTGGCTGGTACAACCTGACATAAAAATAAAAAAATATTTATGTAATAAAAATACATGTGCAGAGTACATTTTTATAGAGCAGCCAAATACATATGCAGTTGTTAGTAATTTTCAATACAACAATATACATATACAAAATACATATTATGTATTTTAAATGTTCATATATTTTATGTTTTATATCTTTTCATTTATTTACAATTGCATGAAAAGTATTTTCATATTTATGTTTCCATAACTAAGATTTCCACAAATCAAAAAGGTCATACCGTCATACGGGTACACAAAGCCTCGTTCTCACTGAGTATGTCATTAAACTTTCCAATAAGTGTTGTGAAGGTATATGAAGCCTTCTACCTATTTGCACAATTTCATTTTGCAAACAGTAATCGAACTTCCTCAAGAAAGTCATAAATTAGCAGTTCTCTAGCTAATACAAGCACTCCATTTATTGACTCTACAATGTTTGAAGTCAAAATTCATCCTCTGTGAACTATTGCATACGACCTATCTCACTTTTCGTAACCCGCCAATTCCAAATATATCTTCACCCTCATATCAGCTGCCTCAACGTTTTTCATTAACATGTGAAATTCTGACTTTGAATATGATTTGGCCATTGTATAAAATATCTCCGATAATGCATCGTGTGACTTTCTATAAAGTTTTTTCACATTATCCCATAGATGGCACATACATGCATAATGTGGAACATCTTCGTACACATCACCAACAACCTTTATGATGCTTGGATTCCTATCAGACACAACACACATGTTTTGTCTAACCCCGTATGCTTCCTTTAGATTCTCGAAGAACTACATCCAAGATGCATCATTTTCAGAGTCAAGCGCACCATATGTCAAAGGAAATATATGACCTGTATACATAATTCATAATTTTCAGAATCAAGCATAACATATGCCAAAGAAAATATATAACCTGCGCATATAAAAAAAATCTGCACAGGCCGATTTAAATACAGTTAGGAATTGCATATGTATTTATTACAATATAGTCCAATTAAAATGTATATTTTATCTACCAGAAATTGTATCATTTACATAGAATAAAATTTACATCAACCTCACTATCAAACATAATCAATTTTACATGTTTCATTCAGAAAACTTTGAACATATATCTAATTATATACACACATGTATATATGAATTGGATATATGTATTTTTCAACTATACAACAAAAAATTAAAAAAAATACATCCAGTTATAGTAATTAAATGATACTAACCTGCTTCATCTGTTGTACATGTTGTTACAAATGTCCCAGTATACATTCCTCTCAGATGACTAGCATCAATAACTACGACTGGTCTACAATGACCGAATCCTTTAATGAATGCATGTAGAGCGATAAATACATACAAAAACGCATTATCATCTGTTTTCTTCATTCTTATATGTGAATCCGGATAGGTAGTATTCAGAACATATAAGTATGATGGTAGTTTCCCATAAGATACTGATGACTTATCCCCTCAATTCTTCTGACGCTCTTTACTTTGTCCTCCAACATAAAGTGTATGTCAAATCCATACCAAAATCTTTCTTCATGTCATTTTTTATTTCCGTCACACTGTATTTTTTTTGTGGTTTTTGAATTTTTGTTTAACCATACCAGCTATCAACATACTAGCTGCATGCACCTTTGGATATATATTGTCCTTCACCGGGCATGTATGTTGAGGTCTGAATTATCTTATTCTAAACATTCTTGTTTCTCCTATTCCTGATGCACGCATCAAAAACTCACAGTTTCCTGATTTGCAAAACAATGTATACCTGCACGCAACATAATTTATTACATTAAAAATACATATCCAAACTAATATTAAACAAGATCTGAGAGATATAGAATGTACGTACGTTTTCTTACTTGACCTTTTACTACGCGTTTGAAACTTCTCCCTAATTGAATAGTCCTTCATGAATGACTTTAAAATTCCTTTTCTCAAGTAAACCTGGTCTTCCTCAACATGCTTATGATGTGGGTCTGAGATAATTACCTCAACAGGATCCATCTCAAAAATATCTAAAGCTTCTGTATTTTCACAAACCACCAAAGCTCCTTCATTTGTTGTATTTATCACTGTTTTCGAGTCAGCAACACATATAGATGAACTTGCCAAGTTGATTCCTACAACTTTATCCAAAATGATTACATATAAAGAAAGATAATTCATGTCTTGTATCAGCTTTTTCTGCAATATAAACACTTTTAAACCCATATCGTTATGTATTTCTATCTGCCCTGCATTAGGAGTGATTTGATATTCCACTAGAATACGTTTGATGGTTAAATTCACACTTAAGTGAGATATCAAAACATCGTGCAGCTCAACGAATGTGGCTGATGTGCTCAACAGTATAGCATCGTGACATATTCTTCGAAATTCTTTTCGTACGTCCATCGATCAGAGTGCTTCACAAGAACTGGTATGCTTCCCATTTCTAAAATACAAAATACACAAACTATTTGATCAAACGGAAGTAAAACAGGCACCAAACATATTATCACATATACACTTATACTCTCAAATTCCCACAAGCAAAACAAAAATACATATGCAGTGTTTACATATATCGCATATAAAATACATATGCAGTGTTAAAATCAAGCATATCAAAAAAATACATCTGGAGCATAACTAATTTGTAATTTGATATGTTACATACAAATTTGTCAAATATCCCTTCTTATAACACGCACTTTTCAGATTTACGTACAAACAAAGATACACAACCAACATCTCAATTAAAAAAATACATACACACAAGATTACCTTAAACTAAAATATTTTTTCAAATATACATTTATATATCAAAATTCCTACAACAAAACAAAAAATACATATGCAGTATTACCATTAATAATATCAAAAATACATATGCAGTGTTATAATTAAACATATCAAAAATACATATGGATGGAGATATTTTATACTTTTATCTAGGTTCATAGAATATCGTCAACTTCAACAGAAAAATTCGTTCAATCAATTATCTAGTATTTCAAAAAAAAAAAATTGAACGTATTTCAATTCGAAAGTTGTTTAAAATTATTCTATTGTTAAAACAATCAATATAACAACAAACGATCATCAAAAATAGATTCGAACACTGACTTTTTTCCCATTGAAACAACTTTAAAGATGAAATTTGCAACAGATACTTGAATTCCAATTTTATTGTTGCCTTGAGTATAACTCTAATTTGTTTTACAATTTTTTCACAACAAAAAATACATATGCAGTATTACCATTGACAATATCAAAAATACATATGCAGTGTTATAATTAAACACATCAAAAATACATATGGACGAAGATATTTTATACTTTTATCTAGGTTCATAGAATATCGTCAACTTCAACAGAAACATTCATTCAATCAATTATCTAGTATTTCAAAAAAAATTTGAATAAATTTCAATTCGAAAGTCGTTTACAATTATTCTATTGTTAAAACAATCAATATAACAACAAACGATCATAAAAAATAGAGTCGAATACTGATTTTTTTCTCATTGAAACAACTTTAAAGATGAAATTTGCAACAGATACTTGAATTCCAATTTTACTGCTTCCTTGCTTATAACTCTAATTTGTTTTACAATTTTTTCACATACAAATTAACGACGACAACCAAAACTTGATAAACACATCAGTAATGGTAAAAAAAAAGTGAACTGAATAGCAATAATGGTTATGTACCTTGAACAACAGTAATGGTTGAATTTTCAACTGAAAGTTGAATTCAAACAAATATAACAGATGAATCAACAATTGAATTTGATTCAATCGAATAACTGCTTCATTTTGCAATTGTTGTTAATTTCGCATAAGAATCAGTTCAATTTGATTAAGCAACATAGGGTTGGTTTAGAAGAAATTGAAATGTAGTTGTTAATGGTGAAAAACTAAAATTTGAATTATTTGATTATAACGGATGTCACATTTTTTAAGTGTTTTAAATGGAAAAGGAATCAACATAGTTACTTGATTGGTAATTATACCATATATAGCTCAACTAATTTCAGGTAATTAAGTGCAGTAATTTTTTTGTTGATGTATTTTTACAGCAATATTTTTAAAAAATACAAAATAAAAGTTGCTATAAAATGTAATTATGAAACTGTTGCTATAAAACTAGTAATTAGGCTCTTAAGTATGCTACTTGTGAATTTTACCCTTACCAATTTCCTATAACAGAATCCCAACAACAATAAAATAAGGAAAAATTTCATAAATAGCAACTATATAGCCTTAATTACAACTTTTCTAGCAAAAGTTTCAAAACTACAAAAAAGAGCAATATGTATTTTGTATTTGAGTGAACTGTTGCTAGTTAAATACATATACAAAAGAATATTATGTTCCTAAAATAAAGCAAATCAGTTTCAGATATAAATGGTTAAAAACGGTTCCCTAATTTATGGTACAATTAATTGACAGATCCCATTACCTTTTAGAACTCTTTTTTTACATCAACCTAATTTACACCAATTAATTCAAATTCAAACAAATTTTTCATTATCAGAAAAAAAACAATCAAAACTAAAATTTCAGATTCAAAACCTCTTCTTAATAGTTAATTTTTTTTTATTGGCGTTTATTGTGAAGCACATTTAAAAAGTCGATTGTGCAATTTCAGGTATTGATCAACAAAGTTTGTACTATTTGTGGTTTCATTATAATTTTGTTGATAAATTTGCTGAAGAAATTTTACCATAAAAGCGTAAATTTTGGTGTGATTCTAAGAAATTGATATATATGATTTTATAAGATTTCGGAAGAAATTGTTAATGCATTTTCTTAACAATTTCAAATATGGCATTGTTGTTGTAAAATTACAAAGTTGAGAAGTAATTTTAAAACGTTAATCTCAATGTATTTGTTGGATTAGCAGGTTTCGAAAAAAATGATTTTTGTTGAATTTTGTTTAGAGTTTTGTATTAGCGAATTTGTTGTTGTGTATACTTCAAATTACATAGTTAAATTCATTTTTCTTATTATGTGGTTTTGTATAGACTGAAGATGGGAAGCATTGCAGTTCTTGTTAAACATTCAGGAAAATGGATTTTTGAGCAACAATATGAAGAGTACATCAGTGATGCGATATTGTTGAGCTTAAACTCTACGTATGACCAACTGTACACAGTACTTGATACTCATGTTGATGTTGATTTGACATACAAATACATTGAAATTGAGTATCAATTAACAGAGAGTGCAGTGAAAATACGTATTCGTAATGACATGGGTTTGAAGGTCTATATTATTCAAAAAAAGGAGTTGAAGGATTTGAGTATTTTATCTTTATATGTAAGTGTTTCAGAGAGAGATAATTTCAGCACAACGGTAAGTTCATCATTGTATATATCGAAAAGTCAAAGGATGTCTGCCAGTGCGACTAATATTGGAAATACAAGTAGTGAAAGAGCATTAATGGTTACTCCATCAGAAGAGTGTTTGGATGTATTTGAAATGGATACAAGTAGAGTTATTATCTCCGACCCACATCACAAACATATTGAAGTTGATCAAGTGTATGTCTCAAAAAGAGTATTACAATCAGTTATGAAGGACTATTCAATTCGAGAGAAGTTTCGAACACTATCTGTAAGATCGAGTAAAACCTGATAAGTGTATTATGCATTTTGTTATTTCTTTTCTATTTTTTCAGATGGTTAATTGTATTTAATCATATGCATTTATTTTGGTTTGTAGTTACACATTGTTGTGCAGATCTGGTAGTTGTGCTTTTTTATTTCGTGCATCTGGTATCGGTGAATCTGGAATATTTTATGTCAGAGAATTTTTACCAGAACATACCTGTCCGATAAAAGATAAATTATCCTAAATTGCATGCTACTGGTAAGTTGAGTAGTGGTATAGTCAAACCAAAGTTGAAATGCCACAAACGAAAATACAGTCCATCTGAAATCAAAAGTGATATGAAGGAAGACATGGGTATAGATTTAACATATATTATGTGTTAGCGAGCGAAGGAGAAAGCACTTGAAGATTTAAGAGGGAAACCAGCAGCATCATACGGGAAACTACCTACATACATGCGTGTGTTAAACACTTGTTATCCCGGTTCACATATTAGAATGAAAAAGAATGACGACAATGAGTTTTTGTATATATTTATTGCACTGACTGTATTCATTCAAGGGTTCGAGCATTGCAGACCTGTCATTGTTGTTGATGCAAGTCATCTAAGAGGACTGTATAATGAGATTTTCGTAGCTGCATGTACCATGGATGGAGCTGGTAAGATATTTAAGTATAATTGTATTTGAGTTCAAATATGTATTTGGATTTAAAATATACGTATGTAGTAGTTTTATATATCCTCTGAATATTTAGTAGCTTTGCAGCTGTATGTAGTAATAGTTTGATATGTTAAAAATCATGTATGCTTATATGTGTTTTCTTAACATGCAGGACATATATTTCCTTTGGCCTATGGTGTTCTTGATTCCGAAAATGATGCTTCTTGGACTTGGTTCTTTGAAAATCTAAAGGAAGCATATGGTGAAAGAAGAAATATGTGTGTAGTTTCTGATCGTAATGCAAGCATCATTAAAGTTGTAACTGAGGTGTATAATGATGTACCACATTATGCTTGTATGTGGCATTTATGGGGAAATGTGAAAACAAACTTTAGAAAATCACATAATACATTGTCAGATGTCTTCTATTCCATGGCAAAATCATATTCAAAGATCGAATTTCACAAATTAATGGAGAAGGTGGAGGTAGTTGATGTTAGAGTGAAGAATTACTTGGAATTGGCGGGATATGATAAATGGGCTAGGTCATATGCATCCGTTCATAGGGGATAGACGTTGACATCAAACATTGCCGAATCAATTAATTCTGCACTGGTTTCAGCAAGAGAACTAGCAATATATGATTTTCTAGAGAAAGTTAGATTGATGTTTGGTAGATGGAACTGTGAAAACAGACAGCAGGCGTTGTATACTTTTACAAATCTTATTGGTAAATTTCAAAAAATTCTGCAACAGAATGAGGCGGATTCTACACGTATGAAGGTATGATAAAATTTATCTGTTGTGATATATATATAAATAATAATTTTTCATTGGGTATTTGGTTATATATGCATAAACACATAATAAATTTTTGTGTTATTTTGTATATATATTTCTAACATATTTGCAAAATTGTTTGTCATATAACTATGTAAATTAATTTCTTTTTACTAACTAATTTTGTTTTACTAATTTCAGGTTATACCTGCATCGGAGTATATATATACAGTCCATGACAAGGATAAACATTTTATTGTTTGTCTTAAGAAAAAAAATGTTCTTGCAATGCATTTCAGTTAGATGAGATACCATGTGTTCATGCTTGTGCAATTCTTGATTGCAAGAATTATAAAAAAGGACCATATTGTTCTGATCTATACAAGCCAAAAACAGTGTTGAGAACGTATGATTATCCGGTTTATCCTTTTCCACACAAATATGATTGGTTAATTCCAAAGGAAATTCTGGATGAGGTAGTTCTGCCCCCAAAATACAAGCGACCCCTTGGAAGACCTCGAAAGAAGGATCGTGGAAAGTCCAGAAGAGATTTGTTTAGAAAGAAAAATTAAAATTGTTGTAGTTCATGGATGTAAAGGGCACAATAGGCGTTCGTGTAGGAAATACAACAAATGATAAGTTGGTTGATGTCTTTAGTTAACAAAAAAACTGCATATTTTTCTACATTGAATAATATATATAGGATCTTATATTTTGGAAAAATAATTTTGATGCTATTTAAGTTTTTATGCGTAATATGTTAGAAACTTTATGTATTTCTTTAATTGAAATCAATAAGAATAAATTGAGAAATTATCACATATAACATGATTGATTTATACTTATTTAAATCTACACATAGCAAAATGTTAATTCTGTTAAATACTTTGAAGAATCGTTGAAGTAGCTATTTTAAGGGACCAAATAGAATGATAAAACATAGGATTTCTTCTTAAAAATACATATATACATTTGTGTATATATGTAAAAATACGTGTTAATAACCAATGAATAAATACATATATAAATTTGAGTAAACATATATTTATATATATGGTTATATGCTTAAAATTAATAAAATACAAAAATTTATTATATTTGTACACTTATGTATTTATGTATTTATGTATTTATGTATTTTATAATGTGCGCAAAAATATATAAATACATTTTTTTATGTTAAAATTACATGTGTTGTATACGGTGAAATTATGTGCATATAGATTGATCATCAATATATAAGTACTTTTTTGTTTAAGTTTAAATATGTAATTATGGATTATATAGTTTGAACGTAAATACATAAATATATTTAAATTATTGTTAAAATACACAAAATTTATTATATTTGTACACTTATGTATTTATGTATTTCATAATGTGCGCTTAAATACATAAATACATAAATACATAAATACATTTTTTGTGTAATTTTTATGTATTTAGGTATTTTATAATGTGAACATAAATACATAAATACATAAATACATTTTTTTATGTTAAAATTACATGTGTTGAATAAGGTGAACTTATATGCATATAAGTTGATCATGAATATATAAATACTTTTTTGTTTAAGTTTAAATATGTAATTATGGATTATATAGTTTGAAAGTAAATACATAAATATATTTAAATTATTATTAAAATACGCATGCTTTATTACATAGGTATATACGTTAGTTGTGAAAACATTTATAAATTTTTCACTAAGATAAAATACATATATGTATTTACGTATTATGCATTATTATTATATATATATATGCTGATTTTGATCAATACATGGTATTCACAATACATATTTAGAAAATTAAAATTAAAAATACATATATTTTGTATTCGTATCAACATATGCATAATAGAAACCTAAATTAAATATTGTACTGTACATCATAAAAAGTAAATATCACATCAATTAAATATCATAAGAAAATATTGCAATTGATCATAAAAATAACATATGAAACCTAAAATATATTAAAAAAGGCGCAGTGAACAAAATGTTAATTGTTGTCAAATACAATCATGTTAAAATAAAAGTCAAACATCAGTTACTGCAGTAACATCTGTTATATGAATTTCCCTACAAGACCTACTTGGTGCTTCATCATCATTATGTGCTTTCTCTTCCTTTTTCCTTTTACCTTAATGAAACAACATTACAGCGTACCTCGTGCGAAAAAGATCTGGATCAAAGTCGACTTTCGAAACACCTCCACCAAATGTAAGACACTCGGATAAGTAATCATATATAAACCACAATCCATGCATATAGTATAATTCATAATTATATATATATATATAACATGAAATATATATATGATTACTTATGTAATACATAATATATATAACCATTAATATGATTATAAAACTTACACAAGCTGCCACATGGTTGTTGAGGCAAATCTTCCCCAATGTAGACATCAAATAGATCATTTTTTTCATTTAACTTGTAATTTGGATGACTGTCAATATCAATACCCTTCTTCTCATAGAATTTGCATGCCAAAAGGCATAAAGGTATAACCTCAGCTAACTTCTCAACTTCAGCAAACACAGCAGAATCATGACCAACAGATGACATAGAATCATATATGTATATGTATCTCTGGTTAAAAGACAGGACAGCCAGAACCCAATGTTGTTTGAACTTTACATTGATAGGAATGAATATATGATCAACCATATACCATGGCACAGTAGCATTCATGCGAAATCCACTTGTGTACTCATTCAAATGGTATTCTTTTCCACCAGCATGAAGTGTTGGATCATCAATTGAATACACAGCTACCACATTACTTACAATGTTCATAAAATTGCAGTCAACTGTGCTATAGTTATATGAGCTATTGGGTTCATACTTGAATTTCTTCTCAAATAGTAAAGGAAAACATCAATTTGTTGCATCAGAAAAATAAGCTTTGTAAAAGCAACTAACCATAATTAAACTTTGGATATCTTCCACTAAATATGTATGTACTCAATTGCATGTAATAGATAGATCATCATACGTAATTTTAAAATAAAGATGTAACTCACCTCATCTGACCATGACTGTCCAGGAGTACCAATAATGTAGAACCAATTCTTGTCATCAACTGATAGAATGTCAAAATTCATAATCGGCATCCTCAACTTGTTTTTCTTATAATGGTCCTCTCTGTTGCTCCTGTTAATTTATAAAGCTTAATACTTAATAATAAACATAACATGTAACTGAATAATATAATTAAGATGTAAAGTAAATACTTCTTCGCATGATATTTGAGAAGGTCCATTGAAAGCCACGCCAAGAACTTATTGGTGACCTTAGTGTCTTCAATATCATAGATTGGATGAGATGCAAATGGATGCTTCAAGTTGAATTTTTTGGTCTGCACTTCTGTGCTTCCTTTATAATTTCAATGAAAAGAAAAAGAAATTAATGTATAAAAATAAAAAAGATATATAAATGCAACCAAATAAAAGGTTATAGTACAAACCTTCTGCTGAGCCAAATTTTGTAGTGAATGGCGTCTCCTTGAATTTAGATGGTATCCTGACTCTTGAAACATTCATAGGCATTTGTTCTTTATTTACAGATGGATGTACAATTATGCTTCTTTCCAGATTAACATAGGCGTTAAGGCTGGGTAGCAACTCATCAGGAAGTGTTACTTGGGAATCACATAAATCTAGTTCACCCTTCCCTTCTCCAGATGCTGCTGCATGAATGTGCACTTCTGAATTAATTTTTTCATCCAATTTTGATTGCTCAACATCAGGTGTTGATGTATTTTCAATTATTCCTGCAGCTGCTTCTGTGTTCTTTTAAAATGTTGATGTATTTTCAATTATTCCTGCAGCTGCTTCTGTGTTCTTTTAAAATATAACACAAATCGTGTAAAGTTTATACAACAAAAAGAACGTAAACACAAATTATGCACGAATGAAGCATACTCCCAAAGTTTGTTGTTTGAAATCAAGATTGATATTTCTAAGCACCTCATCTGAAAATATGAATTGTGAATCTGAAAATTGCGCTTCACCAACACTTCCATCAACTTTTTTTTTGTTCTGTTCAACATGTTGTAACATATTAAAAAACATCAATATTTGTCATGAAATAAAATACAACATATATATATTCATCATACCATTGAATCACAGACATCTCTTGCTTCATGCACACAACTATCAATTTTGTCCTTTAATAAAATAAACAAACAAAAAAATGGAAAATATTAATATTCAAGTATGTTAATATACATAAGAAAATTAGTAATCAACAAATTACCAAAACAACAGCATTATCGTCATTGTACAGCTCAGTAAAATCGGTGCTTTATTTTTCTGTGATGTCTTGAATAACCTTTTCCTAAACACAAACAACGATCACATGTATAATTCATATATGTAACTCGAAATTTCAATAGTGTTACAAAATAATAAACATATGAATGAAAATATTTTACTTACCAACGTGTCTTCAGAATTCATATCAAAATAATGATGTAAAATTGATGTGGGTTCATGATGTGAAGAATCGTTATCAGATTCTTCCAATTGTGGCTTGACAAATTCATAATCTTTAACCTGTTTATTCAATTCAAAAAACATTTGATACGTATGACGATCAAAATTAATATATCATTTGATTAGTTTAATATATATATATATATATATGAGTACATATATATTTATTCAACAACATAATAAATATGTTTTATATTTATTTAACGTCTCAAATCTATTCAACACATAAAAATAAACACAAATTTACTTATCAATATGCCTTCAGTATTCTTATTAAAACCATCGACGTTCGTTGGAGTTGATTCATGTGGTGATGTATTCTTATGATCATCATCCATTTGATCCTTCTCAAAATCTCTGTCTTTTTCTTGTTTCTTGTCGTTGAAAAATATAAATACGTAACATTAAAAAATAAAACCAACAAGTAGGAAATGACTCTGCATATGTATATGTGGTAATATAGATATAGATCTGAAAAATATATATAAATACATATAGTTATTCAAACGTAAATACATACTAAATATGTATTTATTGAAATCTAAATACATACTAAATATGTATTTAATCATACCTAAATACATATTAAATATGCATTTACTCAAACCTAAATACATACTAAATATGTATTTAATCATACTAAATACATACTAAATATGTATTTAATCATACCTAAATACATATTAAATATGTATTTACTCAAACTTAAATACATATTAAATATGTATTTATTCAAACATAACTACATATGTTGTATATGTGTAAGACCATTATTCTTTTAAAACTAAAATTTTGTATCTTATTCTCATTTATTGAATTCATTATTTGATTACACCTTGTTGATACTAAATTCCGAATGTCATTAAACTCCTTTCAAACCTGAATTCAAGGAATTACAATCAGATATGAAAGAAACAAATATACTAAAGTCTTAAGCGTAAATTACCTCATCTCAAAACTTTTCAAACACTTTCTTAGAAACAAGATCATCTTCATCTGAACGTTTGAAAAAAGACATATCAGGCGACTCAACCAGAATGTCTTTCCTGTCTGAAGGTACTATTTCTTCTAATTGAACCAAATTGCAAGTTGGTGTCTTCACATAAGACATCTTCACAGCACGACTTGGAGTATTCTTTTTTGGTGTATGCTGATCTGCGCCTTTTGATTGATTCTTCAACTTTTTCTTGGCAGGAGAATACGACAAATCCCCCTGATGTTTTTTTTGCTGATTGAAAGCTTCCGTTGAAGTGGTGGATTCTGAAAATCATCATCAGAATCAACATAATCTTCTTTATGACTTCCACCTCTATGGAAAACCTTTGGTATCAGAAAGGTTGAAATCTCCTTTCGTGTTGGCTCAATGTTCTTAAAAACAACCTACAACAGATATTATAACCAGTTAACCTTGACAATAATGCAAATCATTCACCTACTATTTTTGTCATTAACATATATGAAAACAATCAAATGTATTTATAATATAATCAAAACATCACAGAAAATAGTAATTTTTCAGGAAACTAATCTTATCATTTGCATCATTAAACAAACTTTCCATCAATGATTCATATCGTGGGCGAATAGCATTTGTCTTCCAATTTAGAAGACGTGGAATTTGAGAATCCATCTTGGAAGCGACAGTACGAGGGACAGCAGAGCAACACTCGTACAGCTAAATATGGATGACAAGTGGCATTCCATGAAGCATGTAAAACTTCCATTTGGGTTTCAACTTATTATTCGAACTCTTAGCTAATTCTTCATATGCAAGAAGTCCCCAAGGATAGTCCCTATAACGATCACTCTCCACCAGATCAAAATGAATGTGGGGAATATTGACAGTATCAACAGACGACGGCAAAAATCCATGAATAAAATATAAATTAGCAAACTTGAACGCATCTTCATCATTGTCCTTCCCCCATATTTTACCAGAAACAGCTGCAAATAATTTCTTTTTCTGAATAAACTGGAACCCCCAAAATACTGATCAATCATTTTGTTAGGAAGGTTTTCATCAAACCCAAAATTATCCCTGTTTGAATGATAATTCAAACCAGTTAGTACAACAAATTCTCTAAGACTAAAATGCAGAGTTGTGCCCTTTGCGCGAATGACTATGCCACTTGTAGAACTTTCCGTAGTCTCCAATGACATAACGCATCTCCCTAATTGCGCTTGCACAACACAATTCTTTTTCTTCATGAAAACGCCAAAAATACTATCAGTACAGAACTTCTTAAACTGATTCTTTGTTAGCATTGCCTTAATACGGTCTTTAATGTCATTGACCATATGACAACCAATATGTGGTGCAAATTTAGACAATACTCTTGCCATGTATATTTTATCGCGCAAAACCTATAAAACACAAAACTTCAATTATCAATTATCAACTATATGTCTAAAAAGTCCGCATATGTATGTATATAAATCATATACAACTACAAATCTTATACATTATCAAATACAATTTGTTACACAAGACCTAAATACAAAAATACATTTTATGTAATGAAAATGTATGCAAATACAGATCTTAACTTTAACAAATATCATATGTTACACAACAGTTAAATACAAATATACATATATACAAATATACAACTTATCAATTGTACATAACTTATCAAAACATTTCATAACTTGATAGAAAGCTAAGATAAGCACACAACTTATCAATTGTACATATAAAATACATATACTAACATATTGTACATAAACTATAAAATTTTGCAATCGAAACAATACCTCCCCATCTTTGTCTTCCTCAGATGACGATTCATAATCAGATGAAACAGGGCTCGAATTTTTTGTCGAATGAGATTTTCCTTCTGACTTTCTATTTTTCACAGGTTTTTTATATTTTTTGGATTTTGGGACAAAGAATCCGTCACTGCTTTCCGTTTCATTGCTTCAATAGACTTTTGGGGATTTTTTCGCTTCTTCAATCTCAACTCTTTTAAGTTAAAACTTTCCTTTGACTGGGTATTACAAGAAACCAAGTTAATGTTTTCGTCTTGGGTTAAACCTAGACTAAAAAATGGTATTTCATCAAAACTCATAGAACAACTTGCATGTTTTGCCATTATATCAGTAAACAAAAAAAAACACCCAAATTAAACCCTAAAAAAATCCCCAAATTAAACACACACAGTTATATGGAAGAATATAATGACGAACAAGAAAAAGAAGAAGTTATAATAAAATTGAAATATGCATTAACAGTAAATCACTTACCTTAATAGATGGGTACAAGGTTTATCAAGATTTAAGGAGAAAATCGTGGATTTTCAAAAAAAAAAAGAAAAATAGCCCAAGGAAATATTGGAGGGAATTGAAATCTTTGGTAGCATGAAAATAGGTACAAAGAAGATAAAGAGCCGTGAAAAGGATAAAGTGAAAAAGAAGAGAGTGCAACTCACGCGTTATTAATTAAAATAGTTAAATATTACTACTTTTGCTAATAATTGTAATTTTGAGAAACTATTGTTATTAGTTGTACGTCCATTCACCCGACCTGCTTTCTTTCTTCTCCAATAGAGTACAACCCTACGCACTAAACAACACCAACAACGAACAACTGACAACAACAGTAGTACTTTGACAATAGCAACAGCAAAATCCGACCACACCTTAACCCAAACAACGGCAATCCGATTTCGTCCGCCGACCCGAACTCAAAAACCCTTACCCACGCGCAACAACAACGGCAATAGCCAAAATCATCAAAATTTGAATACGAATTCGTACACTTCCAGCTCATCCCCCTTATCCTTTTATCTCAAATTCAAATCCCTCGTAAATTCTCAAATTACCCTCAAAATTTTGTGTTCACACATCAACCATTATTAATTTTTGCATTCCAAAAATTTCTATAAATACTCCTTCAATTTCATTGCCAAAGGGAGGAAGGTCGAATAGCGGGAACCCGAGAGGCGTGGGATTTTGCTATCCGAAGAAGGATTTCGATGTCAATAAATTCGATAAGACTCGGTTGAGATCGAATTTCTAGGCTAAGAATCTAAGATCATTTTGGCGGTGGCAAGAAGCTCCGACAACGGTCCCGGTGAGCTGCTAAAAAACAGGTGATTACCTCTCCTCCTCCCATTTATTTTGTTTTGTGTTTGGATGTTAGTGTCGGATTCTATGGATGAGTTGGATATTCATTGTGGTGTAATATTGTTTTAGATAATGGAAGCTTTGCAAAGGCTTCATCTTTAATACGTTTTGCTGGATTATGATTCATTTGTCATCATTTGTCATGCAAGGATTTGGTCAATGTTTTTTTTGTGTGTGTGTGTGTATGAATAGAGAAAGCGTAGTCTTTCTATCAAAAATAGCCCTAAAGATGGGATCTTTTTGTGTGCCGAAATTCTAAGTAGTTGTTGACAACAAGTCAAGTTTTAAATGTAGATTTTTTGTACACATGTGGTATAGGGGAAATATGCCTAGTCTCCATTCACGTTCTCCATGTTGTTCCTGTATTCTTTTCGTTAGACCAGTTATACGAAATGTGAGAGTCTTTATTTGTTTTTCCCTGGTTTTGGTTGTCCTGTTACAAGGAAATGATCATCCTAGTCTATCAGCTTTTGATTAGACTAAATGTTCATTGATTTTTCCTAGTTCTTAATATCAAAAGAAGGTCAAGGAATTAAGAATTAGGGTAAAATATCTTTCTTGGTATGACTGACTTAATCTTCCTGGAAGAAGTACCTCAAGTTTTCTTGTTTAAATATGGTGATGAAGTAGATTTATTTCCCGGTAACATATGAACGAAGTTGGTGTTTGACATGATGCAGTTTTTTTTTCTTTTACTGTCTTAATAACAAATGAATGGAATGAAAGGTCTTATTACTCCCTTAGTGTCATTGGTCGTTCTTTTTGCTTCCAGAATAATTTGAATTTAGTTGGGATGAATTTAGCCTCATAATAGTGTTATTCATCTAGCTGCCATGTTTTGTTTGCCAAGGAATGAGTCTCCCATTTTATTTATGTAGCTGCCGGTTTTGGGCTCAAAAGTTTGAATTACTTTCTTGAATAAAGTGGAACATTAATTATATTGCCAATGAATGTATTGCCTCTTGTCTTCACTGGAACTTTGGTGCATTTTTTCTTAAATTCATATGGTGTGTATGCTATTTGAAGTTTAGGCATACCGTTCAAGACATTCATGCTACTTTATTGTTCATCCCAATTTATTGGAGTTACTTATGTTTTACTCTCTTTATCTGTTTCTGTTTAAAGTTGCAACTTTTGCACCTCTCTACTATAGTTATTAATCCTTATATTATAGGAAGCGGCTCTACTATCACTATGCAAAACCTCTACCCTCCTCATTGGTTAAGCACCTGGTCTGCCTTTAAGCATAAGTCCTTTGATTCCCATATCCTTTGGTCTGAGATTCTCCCTTATTGCTTGTGGAACATCTAGTGTGCCAGGACCATAATGTTTTCAACAATACAAAAGTCAGACCTTCCTTCAAGCAGGCTTATGCAGAAGCCATGGAATTTAAACTCCTTACCACGAATGGCCAGGTCACAAAGAGGAGGTCCATTATTCAAGTTTGCTGGCAACCGCCACAAGTTGGTAGGTTTAAACTTAACATAGATGGTTCCTGCCTCGGGAACCCTGGGAAGGGAGGGATAGGAGGTTTAATTAGGAACCATAACGGAAAATGGATCTTGGGTTTCAACAAGAGCTTTCTCCATGCCACAAACAATCAGATGGAACTGCTGGCGCTCCTGGAGAGTCTAACGATCTGTGAAACAAATCAGTTTATGCCCATTGAAATTGATACTGACTCGTTGGAAGTAATCAAACTTCTTCAAAATGGAAATATGTTGTATAACGGAATTATTCATGAGTGCAGGTCCAAGTTAACAGCTCTGGGACGTCCAACAGTTAGTCATGTCTATCGGGAACAAAATGGAATCGCAGATGCGCTTGCAAAACATGGTGCACAGGCGATAAATTTTCAGCAAGCTGAACTTTTGCTAGTTCCTCCAATGTATGCCAAGCAGAAACTACAGGCAGACATCCTAGGAACTACCTATCAAAGAGTAGTTAGGAACCTTGATGTAGCACCAAACATTCAGTGCCAATATGTAACTCCTATTGTTGTTTTTGATCCAGATTGACAATCTCTGGATATGTTTTATATAACATTATTATTTTTATTTTAATCTTCAACATCACACAAAGAAAAAAAAAACTCCTAAATTTGGTTAATTTAAATGAATTCCCCTTCAAAATTTGTCAATGTTACTCTTTTTTATTTGTCACGTAGCACAGTTTAGAATACAATAAAAAGAGAGTTTTTATGTTTACTTTTAAAACGAATTTTTAATCAAAATGGCATTTTATTTTTTCTATGTGTTAAAGTGATTTATTTGAGTTAAAGAAAATTCTACTCAACACTAAAATACATTTTTCTTTAATAAAACATCGAAATCCTTTTTTCATAATTAGTTAAAAATTCATAACTTGTTTGCTTGTTTTCTTTTATTAAAAAAATATTTATTTTCTCAAGTTGATAAAAGGATTGATTGGACTTAGGGTGCATTTGTTTTGTTTTTTTAAGATTAAATGTTTGAATCTGAATGGATGTTTGAATGATTAAGACGTTTCTAGATCTGAATATTGAATGATTCAGAGTGTTTTTTTAACATCTAAATATATGTAATATATTTATTTCTAATAAATATGCAATTAAAATTTAAAAAGTAATAAAATATTATATTATATGAAAAAAATATTTAGATAAAGTATTAACTTAAACAACAAATATTATTTGAATGATAATTAAAATATTTAAAGATATAAATAAATATATTATGTTAAATATAATTGATTTTAAATGTTCAAAAAAATATTATGTTAAATATAATTATTGAACTATCTAAATTATTAAAAAAAGATATATCGATTAAAAATTATTGTGATAGTAATCATAAAAAATTAAATGTAGCACAAAATAATCTCAATTAAACTAATCCTATAAACTCAATAATTATTTAAATATAATTTTGACTTAAATGCATAAATATTAAAGTATTTGAATAACTAACTAATAATCATCTAATTTTAACATTTCACTAATGAAAAAAAAAATCAATAATGAAATTATTGAACTACCAAGTGCTTCAACTTTATTGCATTAGCTTGAATACAAGTTCCTTACGAATATTGTGCATTATCTGAGAACCTTCAACTGTCCAGCTAGGTCCGTTTGTTTTCTCTAATGTTTCTTCTTGTAGTCCTTCTTCATCAAATATTACTTGAGGGGTATCAAGTTGATTAAACAATTCATCATTGATGCTTTCCTTCCTAATAAAATTATTAACTGCAAAACATGCAATAACAATATCTCTTTGGATATTGATAGGATATGGAGCCATCTTGTCCAATATAGGAAATCTTGCTTTCAATACTCCGTAAGAACGTTCGATAACATTTCTAAGTTGTGCATGATCATGATTAAACTTTTCCTCCTTAGTTATGGCACGCCTACGACGATAATCTCCTAACCAATATCTAATATTACGATACGGTGCTAGAAATTCTCGAGTATTAGAATATGCTGCATCACATAGATAATATTTATATGATGTTAAAATAAAAAAGTTGGTTTATCATATTAAAAGGTTAAATAATTATTTTAATAATTTAAATTGTATTACTTACTAGTGGAGGAAATAAAAAACCATTATCTGAATTGGGTACAACTTCTGTTAGAACTCGTGCATCATGTGCTATCCCTTCCCATCCAACATAAACATAAGTGAAGATTATATTGAAGTTACATATTGTCAGAATATTCTGACAGCATTTATCTTTTCCTCTTCCTTTGTAAATAATTTGTTGATTAGCAGGATCAACAACGTGTACTAATGTCCCATCTAGTGCACCTATTGCTCCCTGTCAATTTATAAATTTATGTCAACATAATGAAAAAATATTCTTCTAAAATTTTATACTAATAATTTAAAAATAATACCTTAAAAAATATTTGCAACCTCTTATTATGAGCATCAGGAATATTCATATTCGAATCATATTGTAGGTACAATCATCTCTTTTGCAAATTTCATCATTGCCTCAAGAACCTCATGAAAATATTTGTGCAATGTTTGCAAAGAATACTGAAATCTTCTCTTGATAACGACGTAACGTTCATTATGTCCTATAATAGTTAAAAATATTGCTATCTTTTCTTCGACAAATATATGTTTTCTATTAGTGAGCCATTCATTTTGTTTAAAATGTTGAAATAATCAAACAAATGCATCACGTGACATGCGCATCAATTTTATACATTGTTGATTAGAATCGAACAACAATTCTAGTGTATATTTTTTACCAGATAAAGATGATGCTAAATTTTTATTTCTTCGATCATATGTGAGTCTATAACATTTTCTTTGCCAATATAAGCTCATCAATCATAATATTTGATCATCAATATTCATGTCGAATCTGTTTTACAAATAAAAAATAATACACAATAATAAGTACAACTAGCTATATATTCACAAGATCAGAAATTAATATAACAATAACAAAGTGATTATAAAAATTTTATACTCCTCAGACATAACAAAACATAAAAACAATGCAGTTCACCAACAAACATGTTTCATAAGCATCACATATAGCATTAAAAAGTTTCAAAAATTATTATAAAAATTAACTAAAAAATAAAAATAAGATTTCTTGAAATCGGCATCTAATAAATATGCTAGTAATTCACAAAATTAAAGAATTCTCATTTTTACCCATGACTTTAACCCAATTTTCTAATTTATCAGTCTCTGTTGATTTCATCTATGCTTTTCGTTAGCTATCACCTTCACAAAGTATACTAATAGTTGCAGAATACAACGGATCCCCCATCCAAGTCCATCTAATTTTTTCATACATTCTCAACTTCAGGTGTACTATTTTTATTAATCAATAATTTCAATGCGGTACTTATTTTTTCATCAATTTTCAATCGAGATGATTTTTTTTTTCTTTCCCATTCTTTTTTTCAATTGAAATTGAAGATTAAGATGGAAAATCTTTAAAAGCTTCATCATTTTTTTCATCAACTAAATCTTGTAAATCATCAAGATCTATATTAGTAGATGCAGAAGGGGCACCAGTGCGCGGAATTGTATTACTTGAACTCCAACCATGAATGTTTGTTGCAGTAGAACCCTCAAAGAGTGTTGTACAAAATTCTAAAAAGGGTAGTGATAATCTCTTCAATGCTTTTACTTTTGGATGAGTCTATATTCAAATATAAGAAGTCATACTTGTTATATACACCTTAAACTGTAATCTTTATAGAAAAATAAAAGGAGAAAAAAATACTATATAATAAACTAACCTTTATATATTCTTCCCACTCACTATTAGACATTTAAATATTATTGGTTGTTGGATCATAAATATTGCCTGTATTTTTAGTTAATGGCAACCAAGCTTGTTATTTTTCTTTTATATAATCGTATTGGTTCTTCATCATCTTTTGTGTAGCTACAAAGTTATGCGTAGTCGCTAAGACAACTTTAATTCTATCCCATGATTCAGCTTTCAAACTACTTCCATAACTCCCGTTCAATGATACTTCTTGAATACAAGATTCTAAAAAAGATATTAGAACATCCATTCTCCAAATCCATTTGTCATTACTTTATTTCATAACTAAAATATAAAATTCTAATTTTATTATCAAATATAAAATTAATAAACTAAAAAGTTTGTTCCATAACTAAAATATAAAATTTTAATTTCCTTAATGATCAACAAGCTAATTTTTAAAATACTGCATCAAAAGTTTGTATAGAAAATTTTATTTGTGCCTACTTATAATACCTCACACTTTTTTCTAACTAAATTTAGCTCCTAGAATGTTAAGGGTTAGCTTCAAAGATGAATAACCTTTGATACATAGACCCTTCATTATGTAGAAAATTGAATTAACTTTCCAACGATGTCAATTTTGCCTAAATTCGATACTCGGTTGAGAAGTTATAGCGTTTTTAGTAAAACAGTATGTCATTTAGGCAAACACCATGTCGCGGTGAAGGAGAAATTCACAATTGTCAATTTTCAGTGGACCTCCGCGATTGATCTGCGTCGCGTTGAAGTCTTAGGTCCCGTTCGTCAACTTCCAGTGAAGCGATGCTATTTCACCGCGTCGCGTTGAGGGACATAATGGGGCTCGTCCCTTTTCCAGTAGCCCTACGCGATTACACCGCGTCGCACCGTCGCTCAAAATGGCAATGGTCCTTTTTTCAGTGAGCCACCGCGATAGTGGCGCGTCGCAGTGGCAGACCAAATCGAATTTTTTTTCTTTTTCAGTTCCAATTAAAAATTCTAAAAAGGGCAATTTAGTCGAATCCCAAGCCCCTCAATTCATCAAAAACAAGGAATTAAACCTATTCTAAGCACTTTATGTCCTTTTTTCATTAATTCTCTCTAAAAGAAAACCCTAAAGTTCAAAACTTACTCCAAGAAATCTAATTTCCTCCATTATTCCTCCAAGAAAGCTCAAGATTAAAGATTCTCAATTCAAGAACTTCAAGAATTCATCTTTATAAGCACAAATAGGAATCCAAAATCAAGCGTTCTCATCAATTTCGTCAATTAAGGTATGTGGGGTTTTATGAACAAGGATATTCTTTCATCCTTGTGCCCAAAAACTAGTTTTTAATTACAAATTTACATGATTTTGTATGAATATACATGAGTTTCAAATTACGGTTCATACCCATTATTGTTATTTGCAAGTTTATGAGATTTCAAAGTGATTTAGAAGTTGAATTGCATGACAATCTTCGTATTTTTATATGTATTGCAGTAAATCCCAAATTTTGAGTTGAATATCAATATTTACATTATCAAGCATGAATATTATGATGTTTAACATGAATTTGATGCATGGGTCATTAAGCCTTAATTAAGTATTGCTATTTCAAGTTTGATTGTGCTATAAGCACCCTATGACTAGATTATTTTCATATTTTGATAAAGATTTGATCTTTTGATCTCAGTTTAGATATGAAATCCACTTTACAGTTTCAGAATACAGTTTAACTTAGCAATTATACAATTGGTTTTCGTAATAAACTATTATACTAGATTTTTAAAGTGGATTTCTAACAAAATGAACATACAGATTAAAGGGAGTAGTATTTAGCACCGAGTTGGGTATGTTCTCATGCCCCAGAACTACGAGCCAACTTAGGTTCAGATTATTCCCATTTCTGTATGGATGACAGATATAGATGTGATCACTTAGATTAGGTTATACTCCTTGGCAAGAGTATGACACATTTCCTCAATGTGAGGTTTTCCCATAAGGGAACGAGACGTTGGACACCAGGATAGCTCACATGGTTTATGTCGGTTAGAAGAACCTCTCTACAGAAAAGAGTAATCCTAATAGTAAAGATTGTACAAAATAGTTTTAAAAAAGATTTTCCTACAGACTAAAGATTTCAGAACAGAATAATCCTAACAGAAAAGCTTTTAGGAATTAAGTCTAAAGGCTTACAACTTTATTCAGACATTGTTATACAAAAAATATTAGCTATGAGATTTCAGATACAGAAGTAAGTCCTTTCTACACTTGGACAACTTGATTTACAGATAGAACACTAATACAACTATTAGAACTAAATGTTATGACTCACTAGATTTATGCAACATGTTTTGCCATTTTTTATTATGATTTACAGATTTCAGATATTTCAGCTTATATGAGTCATTTACATTTAGCATGCATTGTTTTACAAATTATGAAGATGTTGAGATATTATTTTACTTATGCATTCACCCCCTTATACTCAGTACATCCTCAAAGTACTGATCCACATATATGTCTATGTGTTATATTGTCTCATAATGTAGGTTCAGGTGCTCAGTTCCAGCAGCGCGAGTGATTTCGAGCATCTCTCTTTACATCCCGATAGTTGGTGAGTCCTCATAGTTTGGAGACTTAGACATTCATTTTCTTTTCAGCTTTTCATTATAGATGATTCAATATTTTTAGACGGTTCGAGTCAGCTGGAAGTTTGTCCCAGTGTCTCTCTAGTTATTAGTAGTAGAGGCTTGTTAGACTACTAGATACGTTTTCAAATTATTCAGCATTGATTATTCAGAGTATTGAGTTTAGTTTTTTTCAGAGATTATTTTCAGATATTCTCAGTTTGCTCAGATAGGTTTACGCATTCTAGTTTTGATATCATATTTATATTCCCTTGGTATGAGATTCAAACTTAGTAGAAGACAGACAGGGTTAGCTTAAGGCCACTCGTATTCTTGAGCACCGTGTGACGTCTCGGGATTAGGTTTTGAGGCGTTACACTACCCTAAAAAAAGAAATTTTGATTATTGATGGGACAGTTTTAAAATGCAGGAAATTACATCTAGTTGCCCTCAAAATGAGTGTTTGGGTGTTTTAGAATTATGAAACCCTACTTTCTCCATGAGAAGCTTTTCAAGGTAAAAAATAACGAATATTAATCATGAGACAAAACTAGTTAAACATACAAGTTCCGCTCATAAACAAATGGAGACAAAAGATTAAAATACTCAACATGTCATTACTGATAAATTTGATTTATAATATTAGACGAAAAAAATCTACTATACCTAACTTGTTGCACAAAATACACATGAGAATTTCTCTCATTCTTAATTATTGTCAGAATGTATGAAACTAATGTAATTTTTTCCTTATAAATTAAAACAATATTATTTTTATACATAAGAAATTTTAAAATCAAAATATAAAGGGTCCGGTTAATCATGCAGTAGACCTTGGCTGAATCAACCAATCAAAAGATGTTCTTTGCAAATCCTTTTACTTTCTCTCTTCAAAGTAAAAAGGGTCATCTCCTCAATCATGCATTCATCGTTGTGGTATACGGAAGCAGCTGAAAGCCACATTTTTGTCTCGTTCTCAACAAATTTGTTCTTATTGAAATGTATTTATTGACAATGATTCTACCTTATATAATAAGAGCGGTGCATATAAATACTTAGCATAATTATATGAATGTAGACACCTAATTCTGTCCCTCTCGAAGACCCAAGTTTTCTATTTTACCCTCGTCTTACCATGTGTACTACCCCATATAATAACCTCCGTACAAAAGGACAAAATAACCAACTCTAAGAAAATTGATAACAAATTTTATCCATTCCAACAACCATACCCATCACCTACCTCACCCAACCCCCTACCCCACGTCACCCTACCCCCCTCTCTTTTTTTGTCAACAAAGAAAAGACTCAAAAAATATATATATACACACTCACATACACAAATAAAAGGAAGGAGGAGGAGAGTAACAAGAATCCAAAAAAAAAAAAGGATCTGCACTTTCTCTCTCTAAACTCTATTCTCTCTCTCCCTCTCTCTAAAATTTGAACTTCCACCACTGCGTCGCCGCCGACCGGAGCTCCGTCCACCACAATACCACCCTCTTTCCCCTCTCTATACCATCTCTCTCCCTAAAACTAAAAAAAAAAAAAAGGATCCATCTGTCGCCGTTCGCCGGCTAAGGGTCAGATCCGACAAACTCGCCACCACCCGTCGCCGACGCCGACCAGACCTGACCTGACCTTCCAACCCAAGAACCCGACCGAACCAGATCCGACAGCTAGCAGTTAGCCAAGTTCCGGCGAAGCAGCCAGCGAACCGCCACCGCCGTCGTCGAAACGAACCGTCGCCGCCGTCGTCGAAACAGGCCAGTGTCGCCGTCTCTCCATCACCGGAGCTCCCCGGAGCCTGATCTACGTTGGGTTTTGGTTTTCTACTGTTTGTTGGTTAATCTTGGTTTTTGTTTATTTCGTGGTTCGTCGTCAATAGTGGATCTCGAGTCATCTTTATCGAATCACGTCGGCGTTCTTGGTTGGGTTTCGTATAGTAAAGTTTTTCTTCACTGGTTTTGGAGCTATCCGACTGTTATTTTAATACCGAGTTTGGTTTGTTTGTCGTGAGGTTCTTCAATCGAGTTTTGGTCTTCGAATTTCCTTATTATCGACACAGCGTTCTATCGAGGTCCATTTCTTAACTCTTCTTTTATATATATATATATATATATATATATGGTTGGTTGTTTTGATTGGTTGCGATTGCGAATGGTGATTATGGTTTTGTTGATTTTTGTTATGTTGATGTTATGATTGTGATGCTTAGTTGTTGATTTTGGTAGACTAAGGCATAAACTTGATTACGTTCTAATGGATGGATAGAAAGAAAGTCGGGGGATGAAATTGAAAAATTGACAAAACGATAGATTCGGTTTAATTTGATTTATTGTTGGTATGAATCATGATAGAATTATGTCTTTAGTCGAGAACGCATAGGCAAACGTAGGTCGGGTAAGCAAATTTAGGAAAAACAATTTGTTGGAGTGTTTTGAATATGTACTTGAATGATAATTTCTACTTTATTGCACGAAAAGTTTAAATTGTACTCATTTGGCCGGGGGATGCCCCGAAGGATTTGTATTGATTTATCCGGGGAATGCCCTGAAGTACCTTGTATCCGGAGGACGTCCGTGATGAAGGCCCGAGGCATCGGGTAAAGCATTAGTTTAGGATCAGCGTAGGTTTATTTTCAGTTCTTTTCTATTTTCGGGTTGTAATAATTGGACTGGACTTACATTTCGGTTTGTTTCGTTTTGTTTGTTTGATTATTTTTGCGTGCTTTTTTTTTCTGTGGTTTATACACTTCATAATGCCAAAAATAGTCGATATACTCCACCAAGCGACCGTGGTCGAACCACGGGATCGAGGGGTGCCTAACACCTTCCCCTCGATCAACAGAATTCCTTAGCCGGAATCTCTGTGCGCAACCGGTTTAAGAGTCAATTGGCTTCGAAAAAGGGATTTTCCAAAGGTGACTTGGCACACCGAATTATGCCAAGTGGCGACTCTGAATAAAAAATGCAAATAATCCCTTTCTCGAAGCAAATTTTTATTTCTTGTCACTTAAAATAATAAAACCCTTTCGAACTTTAAAAATATTCCAATGTTTTGGAGTACGCGTCAAAAAAGGGGTGTGATATCTTCTGGCGACTCTGCTGGGGAGACAAATAAGTTTTTAGAATTCGAGCTATTTTTGGAGTCGTATCGGCTTTGTTTGGCATTACGAGTGTATAAACATTATTTGTGATTATTGTTTGTGTTATTTTTACTTTTTGTGTTTTTTTTCGTGCTCTTTGTTTATATTATTTATCCTATGTGTTACCGCTTTATATCTGTCATCATGAGTCCACCCCCCGGCCCTCTTTCTGCAACAAGTCCGTAGTACACGTGTTGTACACGACCTCTAGTTTGAGTCACCCTTTTCTTAGGGGGGGAGCCGTTGGTGTTATGGAGTAGGTGGAAAGCAAAGCAGCCACTATCGACCATACGCTCCCCCGAACAGCCTTGTTAGTGAACCACAACGTAGGTCAGCCTTTAGGTCATGCTTATGTGCATCATATTGAGACCTAGTGGGGCCCGTTTGGTCCTTTGTAGGAGACTCACCTTTAAAGCATCCCTACGTGCTAACTGTTGCATTTTAAGGGTAACGTGGTCATTTGACAGACTGATTTAAAAAAAAAAAAGAGAATGTCGTAGCTTATTTTGGAATTCATTATGGCTTTTGTTTTTCACAATTCAAAGACTCAAGAAGATTTTTTTTACGCTTTGTAAAGTACCGCAAATTCAAAAAAAAAAAAGAAAGGAGAAGGTTTTGTTTGCTTGTCAAAAACTAAAAATTACCAAAAAGACTTTTCTGTATAATTGGTGGTGTCAGTCTTAGTTAAAGCGTCTAGTTGAAAAAAAAAAGTTTTATTCGTCTGTTTTGATTGTGTCTCTTAAGTTAGGGTCAATTTGTTAGTTAATCGTTAATTGTTCAATCTGAATAAACTACGCATACCTGATTTCCTTCCCTCGGGTTGGGATACGTAGGCAACCCTCGGTGGGTTCGGTAAATTTTTGTGTCGGTCTTTGTCTTAGTATTAGTTTAGGTCTCTCGTCCCATAATCTAGAGTCGTTTTCCAAGTAGACTGATTTCGCTCAGTACTTCTGTTCGGCAAATTGGAGTCATGAACGGGGTCTGTCCCATCGACAGATATTGGCGTCAAAATTCCTAAAGGTTGGGAATCTTCTACCCCTGTCGAATTTTTGAGGTAACGTCTTGTGTGTTATTACAGGATGAATTTGACCACCAAGTCTAGAGTTTTAATGGTTGTCAAAGTACCCAAAAATTTAATCAAATGGTGGGAAATGTTTAATTATGTTGATCAGCAGGAACTGGTTAAAATATTAGGTGACCTCACGGAACTTCTACATATTACCCCTCGTCCAGATTTAATAGAGGCCTTGTTAACCTTTTGGGACCCGAGTAGTTTGGTGTTCAGGTTTGGGGAATGTGAAATGACTCCCACTTTGGCAGAAATATCCGGTTTATTGCATTTGCCCTATATCGAGAAGGATATGATCCGAGCGCGAAATCATACTGGCGTGAGATTTTTGCAGTCCTGTGGTCTAAAAAGTAAGGATATCCGTTTGGGTTGTTTAAGTGAATCGTGGGTTTCCCTAGATTTTTTGTTCGATAGATTCGGGCCCTCGGAAGGTTTTGATTGCTTTTGGGAAGAATTTCATGTGACTAACGAGAAGTGGGAGAAAAAGTGTCTTGAAGTCTTCACCCTCGCTTTGCTAGGAGCTTTAGTGTTTCCACTAGAAGAAAGACATGTTAATACCCGCTTGCAATCTGTGGTGATGTCCCTATTCCATAAGGATCAAAACGACAAGGGCATTAATCAAAAAGGCAGGTTCACTCTCATACCCATGATCTTAACAGAAATATATAAGGCTTTAACCGAAGTGAAAAGGGGAAGGAGATTTTTCGAGGGCAGTAACTTGATATTGCAGTTATGGATGATGGAGCACTTGCATGCACCTTCTTTAGTTAGATCGGATGTGTTAGATCGTTGTATTCCCAATCGAGTGAAAGCCATGGATTCCAGGTTGCGTTTGGACAAATTCTCGCTGCCCGTGGGAGTCAAGGCTTGGATTGAATTTCTTGAATCAAGAACCAGGGATAACATTTTGTGGACTTATCTGTGGCTTCAACCAAAGGTAGTATTGTTGGGTTGTCAGACACAGTTCCCTTTAGTTATGTTAGGGCTCAATTGCACAAGACCACACAACCCTTCTAGGGTAATGCGCAAGTTAGGTAGGCTACAGGAAGTGCCACCAGCAGTAGATCTTCTGAAGGATGTTGAGTACTTCAAGGATCAAGCCTTAGGTGAGAGCAGGTATGAGTAATTTTGGAAGCATGCAACAAAGCTAGGTGTGGACACACTCAAAGAAGGTTTGGATAATCCGGGCCACACTCAGAGATATGAGGTCTGGCTTCAATCTGTCCCTTGGGGTATCATTCAACCCTTACCAGCACAGCTTAGAGGGAGAATAAAGGAAGAATGCATAGCAGATGATCATCAGGATAAAAGTGTAGGGTCCAAAGTGGAGACGCTGAGAGTTCAATTAGCAGATTTGTTCAAGACGGTAAAAAGGTGTCAGAATAATCTTTCCAGATGCACTCCTCATGAAGCAGGAATACGGGCCCGAAGCTTCTTCCTCGGTATCAGGGTATCTTTACAGGATATGCTACAAGGCTTGAATGGGAGAAAGAGAACTTCAAAGGCGGGTCTATATCAGCCAGGGTCATGGCGCAGAGCACCAGTCTGAAAGAGCACTTCTTATCTTTATTCAGTTGGAGTCTTTTATGTGTCTGTCATTGTAGGGTGGTGTCTGTTTAAGTCGAGGTCAAGTTATTTTTGCTATTAGAGTCTTTATTAGTAATTTCACCTGTGTAGTCTTAGGGGTCTATAACGTTGTTTCGTATTCGGTTTTTTTTAGTTTTACAGTAGTCCCAAAATTTTATACGTTTTGTTGTTTTCTTTCTTTACAAGGATATGACAAATTGTTATTTTCTTCTTAAAGTTTCAAAAAAAAAAAGGTTTAATTGACCATTTTGGCAAGGTCCGAACTACGCAAGATCTGATTCATGTACAACATGATACGTAGGCAACCTACTTTTAGGTTCGATCTAACCATTTTTGTTTTGTTGTTTTTCATTATTTTTCCTCTTTTAAAGAAAAACAAAAGCCATAAAGAATGATAAAATAAAGATAGATAACGAGATAAAAGAAAAGGGCAGAGATTGATACGAAAAAAAAAAAGGGAAAGGAAATAATAAGCGTAGAAGAACAAATAAGTGTGGACAAAAATCAGGATGATGTTAAAATGACCTCGCTACCCTCAAAAGTTGGTAGAAATGAGCATGAATTTAGGGCAATTTACCAAAGTGATTCCCATGCCTGTTGTGTGCCTAATTCTAACGGATGTCGTCTTTGATGAGCATGTTCTTTCAGATAACAGTGGTAGGTTTGCAGCGCCCTGGCTAGTCACCCATACTTCACCAGGTCCAAAGCAAAGTTCGCCATGGCTAACAGAGAAATGGAAAATTCGCTCATTGACCCGGATCAGGAGCATAGGGAAGAAAGTGCTGAACACAATGGTGAGGTGGTAAGGCTCAGGCAACAACTGATAGATTTGCATCGGGCATGGGCCAGCGGAATGCCTCTTCCTCCGCTCTCTGAAGGTTTCCGAAATATCTCTAGTTGCCCACCGCTCTCTCAGGCGCAATTCTCTGTTCCAACTGAATCACCCGACCACGCGCCGGGATTTACTCCGCGACACTATTATCCTGGCAGTTCTAGTGTGCCCTTGGTAGCTCCCCAATTGAGACTCGCTGCTCAGCCAGCGCCACCGATCACACCGGTATTCGTGGCTCCGCCACCACAGGAAACTCCCATATATGCTGCGCGTCCCACAATGAGGCTTCCAAGGTCTTCCAGTGAGCCAGTACTGAAGGTTTCAGATGGTCAGTATTATGCCCCGGAGCCTACTTTGCAAATGAATGAACCGTATGGGCATACTCAGCTGCCTGCATTTCCATTTGATACAGAGAAACCTGTCGCAACGGAGGAACAGGATATCATAGCTCGAAAACTAAAGAGTTTAGAGCAGGCTATGAGAAATCTGCAAGGGATCGGAGATTACAGAAGTGTTTCTTATAAAGATCTGTGCATGTTCACAGACATCAATCTTCCCCCCGGTTTTAAGATGCCTAAGTTCGAGAAGTATGCAGGACACGGCGATCCCGTGGCATACTTAAGATGTTATTGCAACTAGTTGAGGGCTGCAGGAGGAAAGAAAGAATTGCTCATGGCCTTCTTTGGCGAGAGTCTTTCAGATCTAGCCTCGGAATGGTTTATAGATCGAGATATCGATAAATGGAACAGTTGGGATGATTTGGCTTCTGAATTTTTCCAGCATTTTCAGTATAACATCGACCTGATTCCGGACGAAAAGTCCTAGGTCAACATGAAGAAAAAGAGCACTGAAGGTTTCAGGGAATACGCGATAAGGTGGCGTGAACAGGCCGCTAGGGTAAAGCCTCCAATGAAAGAAAGTAAATTGGTAGAAGTTTTCATTCAGGCGCAGGATGAGACCTATTATCAGAATTTACTTCCAGCAATGGGAAAATATTTTATGGAAGTCCTCAAGATGGGGGAAATGATAGAGGATGGAATTAAGACTGGTCAAATAGTGAGTTTTGCCGCATTAAAAGCCACCACACAAGCGATTCAAGGTGGATCTGGCGCATTCGAAGGTAGAAAGAAGAAAGAGGACGTGGCGACTGTCGTGGCTGGAACCCATTCCTATCCTAAAAGACCCCCTCGCCCCTATCCCCAATCCCAAGCCCAAGTCTACACCCAAGCTCCATATATTCCTCCCCACCATTACTACCCTCCACAAAACCCTTTGTATTCCATTCCACCACCACCATACCCAGTATACAGCGCACAACCATATGCCCAAACCCCTTCTTACTCGCAATGGCGCGCGCAAGCTCCACAAAATTGCCCTTTCGCTCTACCAAATTACCAAAACCCCTCCAAACCCAATTTCCAGCCTAAGACCGAGTATAAGAAGGAGAAGGCGGTCAAAAATCAATTCACACCTCTTGGGGAGTCATATGCTAGCTTGTTTGATAGATTGAGAAAGTTGAAGGTCTTAAGCCCAATTCAAGGAAGGCTTTCAAATCCACCACCGAGGAATCTCGATTATTCTTTAAGATGTGCGTATTGTTCTGATATGCCAGGCCACGATATCGAGAAATGTTGGTATTTAAAGAGAGCTGTCCAAGATTTAATTGACACGAATCAAATGTTGGTCCAAGCCCCGGAGGGTCCAAATATTAATCAGAATCCGCTCCCAACCTATGCTGAAGCCAATATGCTAGAATTGATATATTACGGGAAAGAGTCTTCGAGGGGTTATAAGCCTATTGTCAAGATACAGACCACCGAAGAGAAATCGGTGAATGTAGCGGAGTCTTTGAAAGAAATGTCATTGAACCGAGAAGGAATGAGAGAAGATAAAGCCCAACAAAGCACGAAAAAACCCCTGATCACAGTACAAGGCGCCAAAAGGCACGTTGATTCAAGTCAGGATAAACCCAAGTTGACAGTGGTGGAAGCTCTGAGTCAGCCTATCTTGACGGTGAAAGGAGCATTGGCAGCGCCTATTGTCCTTAAACTGGTGACCCAACCTCCAATTGTCGATACGAAGAGGATTCCCTGGAATTATGGGCGGACTGTGATGACCTATCATGGGAAAGAAGTTGTGGAAGATATAGACGAGGTAAGGGGTTTGACTAGGTCAGGGAGATGTTTCGTACCTGAAAGCTTAAGAAGGTCCAAGCCAACGGTGAGTGGATCGTCGTCTATCAAAAAACCTATTACTGAAGAGGAAGCCGAAGAATTTTTGAAAAAGATGAAATTGCCAGAGTATTCAGTATTAGACCAGTTGAAGAAAACCCCTGCTCAAATTTCCCTTTTATCTTTGTTGTTGCACTCCGAGGAGCATCGTGATATTTTGCAGAAGGCATTGAATGAAGCATATGTTCCAAGGGAGATTACAATCAACCAGGTTGAGAAGATGGTGGGAAAAGTCTTTGAGGTCAATCAGATCAGCTTTTCTGATGATGAATTGCCTGTTGAAGGTACGGGGCATAATCGAGGACTTTACATTACAGTGAAGTGTGAGGATTTCTACGTCACTCATGTCATGATTGATGGAGGTTTAGGTGCAAATATTTTCCCTATTTCTACTTTGCAAAAGCTGAATATTGGTGCTGATAGGATCAAGCCTAACAATGTATGTGTTAGGGCTTTCGATGGTGCAAAATCGAATTCCATTGGCGAAATTGAACTAATGCTGACCATAGGTCCTGTTGAGTTTGCCATAGAGTTTCAAGTATTGATCGTAGAATCCTCTTACAATCTGTTGTTGGGAAGGCCCTGGATCCACAAGGCCAAGGAGGTTGCATCTACGCTGCACCAAATGATTAAGTTTGAGCATGACAGGCAAGAAATAGTTATTCATGGTGAAGGAGATTTGTCAGCCTACGAAGATTCTCCCTTGTCCCTTATTGAAGCGAATAACGTAAAGGAGACATTCGTCTATCAAATTTTTGATACAGTGCCAGCGAGTCGTATCCCTGAATGGCAGGCTGTACCGGGACCGCAATTGTCATCGGCTTCTATCATGATGGTGAGAGAACTTTGGAAATATGGATTTGAGCCAAGGAAAAAGTTTGGGAGCGTCTCTACATGGCATAGTTTATCCCATATGTCCGAGGGAGAACGTGGGCACGTGTGGTCTGGGATTTGAGCCTACAGCTGAAGATCTGAAGAAAGACAAGGGAAGGAAAAAGGAAATATGGTCCCTCCCTCGCCTAATACCACTACTCAGTGAGTCATTTGTTAAGAGCGATGTCGCGGAACATGCGGAATCTGAAGTTGAATTGGTTGATGACTTCCAGAACCTTTTTATTGAAGTTGATATGGTTGAAGAAGGAGAAGGCACCAGTATGGCAGATGTGCAATTCATAGGTCCAGCTGTCCGGCTCAATAATTGGGAAGTCACTCCTCTCCCCGTCAGGAGGGAGTTTTGGTAGTTTATTTTGTTTTTCTCTTTGTTTATCCGAGTTATTTCAGGGTTGTAATTCGGATTCTAATTTGTTTATGTTATGTTGGTGTCTGTGTTCAAACCCTTCTATATTTTATTTAATGAAATGCAATGTCCCTTTTATTTTGTGTCTAATATATTTTGTTTTCTTTCTTACACAGTTCTCTTTATGCTGATTCTAATGACATGACATGCATGCGAAATTTCCAGCCTGATCTTAAAATCCAAAATAATCCAGATGTAATGGAGCAGGATGGGGAATATGATGAAAAAGAAGCACTAGAAGAAATAAGCAAAGAGTTGGAACAATTTGAAGACAAACCGAATCCTAATTTGAATGAGACTGAGCCAATAAATCTAGGGGATCAAGAAGATGTTAGGGAAACTAAAATCAGTGTACATGTTTTGCCCTAGCTAAAAGATGAAATGATTCGAGCGTTAATGTATTATAAGGATGTTTTTGCATGGTCTTATGATGATATGCCTGGTTTAAGCACTGAATTAGTGTCTCACAAATTGCCAACGGATCCCGCATTCCCTCCTGTCAAACAGAAGTTGAGGAAGTTTAAAACAGATGTAAGTATTGAAATCAAGGAGGAAATCATGAAACAACTTGAAGCCAAAGTAATTCGAGTGGCTCGTTATCCTATGTGGTTATCCAATGTTGTTCCCGTACCAAAGAAAGATGGCAAAATTCGAGTGTGTGTTGATTACCGCGATTTGAACAGGGCAAGTCCAAAAGATGATTTTCCACTGCCCAATATTCATATTTTGCTAGACAACTGTGCTAAACACGAGGTTTCCTCTTTTGTGGATTGCTATGCCGGATATCACCAGATCATTATGGATGATGAAGATGCGGAAAAGACGTCCTTTATCACACCATGGGGAACCTATTGTTATCGAGTGATGCCGTTCGATCTGAAGAACGCTGGAGCAACATATATGAGAGCAATGACCACTATGTTTCATGACATGATGCATAAGGAGATTGAGGTTTACGTGGATGATGTGATTATTAAGTCAAAAAGTCAGGCCGACCATGTAAAAGATTTGAGAAAGTTCTTTGAAAGGCTTCGCAGGTATAATCTCAAACTCAACCCGGCAAAATATGTATTTGGAGTTCCGTCTGGAAAGCTATTGGGGTTTGTAGTCGGGGAATTGAATTAGATCCCTCGAAAATCAAAGCCATTAAGGATTTGCCCCCGCCCAAGAATAGAACGGAGGTAATGAGTTTGCTCGGTAGACTGAACTACATTAGCAGGTTTATTGCTCAACTCACGACCACTTGTGAGCCCATATTCAAGTTGTTGAAAAAGAGTGCTGCAGTAAAATGGACTGAAGAATGTCAGGAAGCGTTTGATCGAATCAAGAGATATCTGTCAAATCCACCCGTATTGGTACCCCCAGAGCCTGGTAGGCCTTTGATCTTATATTTATCAGTCATGTACAATTCTTTCGGTTGTGTCCTGGGTCAACATGATGTCACAGGCAAGAAGGAGCAGGCTATTTATTATCTTAGCAAGAAGTTCACCGCATATGAGGCCAGGTATACTCTTCTTGAAAGGACGTGTTGTTCCCTAACTTGGGTGGCACAAAAGTTGAAGCATTATCTCTCATCCTATACTACTTATCTCGTCTCCCGCATGGATCCTTTGAAGTATATCTTTCAGAAGCCTATGCCAACAGGTCGTTTGGCAAAGTGGCAGATATTACTTACCGAGTTTGACATTGTATATGTGACTCGAACCGCCATGAAAGCCCAAGCTTTGGCAGATCATCTTGCTGAAAATCCCATCGATAAAGAGTATGAACCATTAAAGACATATTTTCCTGACGAAGAAGTGTCGTGTGTTGATGAAGTCGTTATAGATGCTGATCCAGGTTGGAGGTTATTTTTCGATGGATCTGTCAATATGAAAGGAGTCGAAATAGGTGCAGTTCTTATTTCTAAATCGGGACAACATTTCCCGGTAACAGCACAACTTCGATTCTACTGTACTAACAATATGGCAAAGTATGAAGCCTGCATTCTTGGTTTGAGGTTAGCTGTTGATATGGGAGTCCAGGAATTATTGGTGTTAGGAGATTTGGATTTGCTCGTCCATCAAATTCAAGGCGATTGGGAGACGTGAGATTTGAAGCTCATCCCGTATCGACAATGCTTGCAGGAGCTATGTCAACGGTTTGTGTTAGTGAAATTTAGGCATATTCCAAGGATTCGTAATGAAATTGTTGATGCTTTAGCCACTTTGTCTTCAATGCTCCAACATCCTGACAAAGCCTACATCGATCCAGTGCATGTAAAGAGTCGTGATCAGCATGCTTATTGTAATGTGGTTGAAGAAGAGCTCGATGGAGAACCTTGGTTCTTGGATATCAAGAGGTACATTCAGTCAGGAGAATACCCAACATATGCCACCAACGATCAAAAGAGGGCCATTAGGCGTTTGGCTAGTGGATTTTTCCTAAGTGGGGGAATCTTGTATAAGAGAACCCCAGATCTCGGACTTTTGAGGTGTGTAGATGCAAAAGAAGCCTCGACAATCATGGTTGAAATACACTCTGGAGTATGTGGGTCGCATATGAATGGTCATGTCTTGTCAAAGAAGATTCTTCGAGCAGGTTATTATTGGCTTACTATGGAAAGGGATTCTATCCAATTTGTTCGAAAGTGTCATCAATGTCAGGTACACGGTGATCTGATACGTTCTCCTCCTGTCGAGTTGCATGCAATGGCCGCTCCATGGCCGTTCGTATCTTGGGGAATGGATGTGATTGGACCGATTGAGCCGAAAGCATCAAACGGGCATAGATTCATTTTGGTAGCCATTGACTACTTCACAAAGTGGGTAGAAGCAGTAACTTTCAAGTTAGTGACAAAGAAGGCTGTGGTAGATTTTGTTCATGCCAATATCATTTGTAGATTTGGAATTCCTAAGACGATCATTACAGACAATGCCGCCAATCTCAATAGTCATTTGAGGCAAGAGGTATGTCAACAGTTTAAGATCGCACATCGAAATTCTACCCCATATCGCTCAAAGGCCAATGGTGCTGTAGAAGCTGCTAATAAGAACATAAAGAAGATACTACAAAAAATGGTACAAGGGTCTAGACAATGGCATGAAAAGTTGCCATTTGCATTGCTGGGTTATCGCACCACTGTTCGTACTTCAACGGGGGCAACTCCATATTTATTGGTGTATATGACAGAAGCAGTCATCCCTGCAGAAGTTGAAATTCCTTCTCTCCGAGTCATTGTAGAAGCAGAGATTGATGATGACGAATGGGTAAAGACCCAACTGGAATATTTGAATTTGATTGAGGAAAAAAGGCTAACGTCTGTGTGTCATGGCCAGTTGTATCAAAGAAGGATGGCTCGACCGTATAACAAAAAGGTTCGTCCCAGGAATTTTGAAGTTGGTCAGTTGGTATTGAGACGTATCCTTCCTCACCAGGTTGAAGCGAAAGGCAAGTTCTCCCCTAACTGGCAAGGTCCCTTTGTTGTGAAGAAAGTATTGCCCAATGGAGCCTTATATTTGACAGATATTGAAGGCAAAATGGCAGAAATGGCTATCAATGCTGATGCGGTCAAAAAATATTACATATGATATTTGATCCTGTGTTGATTTTATTACATGTTTAGTACTTGCATTTTTTAAGATTGATATGATGAAGGCATTTTATTCTTCTATCCAAACACTGTGTCATCCTTTGTTTACCCATTTGAGCTTCATTTTACTTTTTCTTTCATACCCTTCTTTTGGAATCAAAATAGATTCAAAGATAAATGTCAAGAAAATAAGAACAAAAGAAAAGTTTGAAGATAAAAAAAAAAGATCAAAATCAAATCAAAACAAAGAACAAGCAGATGGAACTACGTGCGACCTGATTCTCCTCTCTCGAGAGTGAGATACGTAGGTTGCCCTATTTCGGGCTCGGTCCAACCAAATAAAATTTTAAGATTCACCCAGTCAACAAAACTGGGGCATGAGTTAATGTGTTGTTTGAGTCGATTCAAAAAGTTGTAAGTCCCACCCTCACTTCAAGTATCGTTTGAGCCTCTTACCATTTTTTTTCTAACCTTAACCAAAAGCCAAGTTACAACCAAAGAAAGTCCTTCAGATCAATTTTTGATAATGTTAAGGCCAAACATACAATGCACTTGATGATACGTTGTGAGGTACCACTTGTCTCCCTCAGCACAAGTAATCAGGAAAGGAAAATAAAAACAAGAGAGTCTTATTGGTGAAAACCCTCCCGGGCACCATAAGGCGATGGAGAGTTGAGAGAAAATAAAAATGAGAGAGTCTTATTGGTGAAAACCTTTGCAGGCACCATAAGGCGATGGTGAGTAAAGAGAAATAAAAATGAGAGAGTCTTATTGGTGAAGACCCTCACGGGCACCGTAAGGCGATGGAGAGTTTAAGAGAAAAGCGAAAAGTGAGAAGAAAAAGATTTGTGGGCAAAAGTATTTTAAGATGTCATCAATCGAATGTGATATATGAGTCCGATGGATTTGAAGAAGCGGCTCAGAGACAGAGGTACGAACTCAACAACAAATGGGGAGTTTGGATAGGAAGATCAGACAGCTCAATCCAAAATGCATGTCATGCTCACTGGAGTTGGTTGTCGTGTTCAGATAAGTTTTCTTTTTGAATCTGGTACATTGCCTTTTTCTTTCATTTACATATTCATGCTTTTTGTCTTTTTATGTCATTTATCAAAAAAATAAAAGTCCCCATCATTTTCTTTACATTTTAAGTCAAGTCTGTGTCAAAACAAGCGAGAAAGGATTTCAAAATTTACTACCAGTCTTTCCAATTATGTGAGGATAAGCCACGGAACAACACAGGGAGAAGTAGGATCATAATTCAACAAGCAAAGGAAGTATCTCAACCAACAGGCTACTGGATTCGTAGAAAATATTCAGATTTGGGAAAAGAGTGCACCTCAGGGGCATGGTAAAATAGAAACCCATTGTTCGAGTCAGAACTCACTTCCCCTCAATAAGGGTCCGGGTCGATGATGCGGCAAGACAGGGCAGGTGCCAGCAATTTGGAAGCAAAGATAAAAGGAACAAGTGCTGGGGAAGATGCCTGAAAAGCCAAGGGCTGCAAGCCACCACTAAGTTTTTAATTGATAAATTTTCTTTGTTGAAACAGGGGCAAATTTATTTCACTTGATTCAGATACAATTGGAAATGCACATCCATGGGATTTTACTTTCTGTTCAGGACCCTCCTGGAAAATGGGACTTTACTTTCTGTTCAGGACCCTCCTGGAAAATGGGACTTTACTTTCTGTTCAGGACCCTCCTGAAAAATGGGATTTTACTTTCTGTTTAGCGATTTACTTTCTGATCAGGACCCTCCTGAAAAATGGGACATTACTTTCTGTTTAAAGATTTTTACTTTCTGTTCAGGACCCTTCTGAAAAATGGGACTTTACTTTCTGTTTAGGGATTTTACTTTCTGTTCAGGACCCTCCTGAAAAATGGGATTTTACTTTCTGTCTAGTGATTTTACTTTCTATTTAGTCAATTTACTTTCTGTTCAGGACCCTCCTGAAAAATGGGATTTTACTTTCTGTTCAGGACCCTCCTGGAAAATGGGACTTTACTTTCTGTTCAGGACCCTCCTGGAAAATGGGACTTTACTTTCTGTTCAGGACCCTTCTGGAAAATGGGACTTTATTTTTCTGTTCAGGACCCTCCTGGAAAATGGGACTTTACTTTCTGTTCAGGACCCTCCTGAAAAATGGGATTTTACTTTCTGTTTAGTGATTTTACTTTATGCTCAGGACCCTCCTGAAAAATGGGACTTTACTTTCTGTTTAAAGATTTTTACTTTCTGTTCAGGACCCTCCTGAAAAATGGGACTTTACTTTCTGTTTAGGGATTTTACTTTCTGTTCAGGACCCTCCTGAAAAATGGGATTTTACTTTCTGTCCAGTGATTTTACTTTCTGTTTAGTCATTTTACTTTCTGTTCAGGACCCTCCTGAAAAATGGGATTTTACTTTCTGTTTAGTGATTTTGCTTTCTGTTCAGGACCCTCTTGAAAAATGTGACGATGCTTTCAAAAATGAAATACTATTTACTATAATTTTTGTTGGGATATTATTCGTTCTAGTTTTAATTTTGGTTTTCAGAAGCCCGCCTGAAGAACAGGGTGATGAAATAGCCAGTCAGGAGCCCGCCTGAAGAACAGGGTGATGAAATAGCAAGTTCAGGAGCCCGCCTGAAGAACAGGGTGATGAAATAGCAAGTCAGGAGCCCGCCTGAAGAACAGAGTGATGAAATAGCCAGTCAGGAGCCCACCTGAAGAACAGGGTGATGAAATAGCAAGTCAGGAGCCCGCCTGAAGAACAGGGTGATGAAGTAGCAAGTCAGGAGCCCGCCTGAAGAACAGGGTGATGAAGTAGCAAGTCAGGAGCCCGCCTGGAGAATAGGGTGAAGAAATGGAAAAGTCAAGCAACAAAGCAAAGTCATTGAAAGCCAAGCAACAAGGTGAAAGAAATTGCAAGTCAGGAGCCCGCCTAGAGAACAGGGTGATGAAAGTCGAGTCAAGAACCAACAGAAGCTGTTTAGATAGGATTTTTGTAATTTTCTTCATGTTTTAGCTTTTAATTTTTATTTTTGATGTAATAACAGAGCCGCGGACCGAAACCTCGATGGAACCTCACTCGACTCTCCAACTCGGTATAGTCCACCGCCTTCCAAAAGTTGAGATACTTGTCACTCGATCCTCTCGTAACTTGGTTGGGTAGGCTGTCCTAATTCAAGACCCGATAGTCCTTCTTTCTTCTGTCTCTCCCTTTGAATAATGGTCGGGACAAAATTCTGTCTCGTTGTCTACTTCTTTGTCTGAAAACACTGCGTGTTTGCATTCAAAGGGGGCATGATGTAGACACCTAATTCTGTCCCTCCCGAAGACCCAAGTTTTCTATTTTACCCTCGTCTTACCATGTGTACTACCCCATTTAATAACCTCCATACAGAAGGACAAAATAACCAACTCTAAGAAAATTGATAACAAATTTTATCCATTCCAACAACCATACCCATCACCTACCTCACCCAACCCCCTACCCCACGTCACCCTACCTCCCTCTCTTTTCTTGTCAACAAAGAAAAGACTCAAAAAAAATATATATACACACTCACATACACAAATAAAAGGAAGGAGGAGGAGAGTAACAAGAATCCAAAAAAAAAAAAAGGATCTGCACTTTCTCTCTCTAAACTCTATTCTCTCTCTCCCTCTCTCTAAAATTTGAACTTCCACCACCGCGTCGCCGCCGACCGGAGCTCCGGCCACCACAATACCACCATCTTTCCCCTCTCTATACCATCTCTCTCCCTAAAACTAAAAAAAAAAAAAAAGGATCCATCCGTCACCGTTCGCCGGCTAAGGGTCAGATCCGACCAACTCGCCACCACCCGTCGTCGACGCCGACCAGACCTGACCCGACCTTCCAACCCAAGAACCCGACCGGACCAGATCCGGCCGCTAGCAGTTAGCCCAGTTCCGGCGAAGCAGCCAGCGAACCACCGCCGCCGTCGTCAAAATGAACCGCCGTCGCCGTCGTCGAAACAGGCCAGTGTCGTCGTCTCTCCATCATCAGAGCTCCCCGGAGCCCGATCTACGTTGGGTTTTGGTTTTCTGCTGTTTGTTGGTTAATCTTGGTTTTCGTTTATTTCGTGGTTCGTCGTCAATAGTGGATCTCAAGTCGTCTTTATCGAATCACGTCGGCGTTCTTGGTTGGGTTTCGTATAGTAAAGTTTTTCTTCACTGGTTTTGGAGCTGTCCGACTGTTATTTTAATACCGAGTTTGGTTTGTTTGTCGTGAGGTTCTCCGATCGAGTTTTGGTCTTCGGATTTCCTTATTATCGATACAGCATTCTATCGAGGTCCATTTCTTAACTCGTCTTTTATATATATATATATATATGGTTGGTTGTTTTGATTGGTTGCGATTGCGAATGGTGATTATGGTTTTGTTGATTTTTGTTATGTTGATGTTATGATTGTGATACTTAGTTGTTGATTTTGGTAGACTAAGGCATAAACTTGATTACGTTCTAATGGATGGATAGAAAGAAAGTCGGGGGATGAAATTGAAAAATTGACAAAACGATAGATTCGGTTTAATTTGATTTATTGTTGGTATGAATCATGATAGAATTATGTCTTTAGTCGAGAACGCATAGGCAAACGTAGGCCGGGTAAGCAAATTTAGGAATAACAATTTGTTGGAGTGTTTTGAATATGTACTTGAATGATAATTTCTACTTTATTGCACGAAAAGTTTAAATTGTACTCATTTGGCCGGGGGATGCCCCGAAGGATTTGTATTGATTTATCCGGGGAATGTCCCGAAGTACCTTGTATCCGGAGGACGTCCGTGATGAAGGCCCGAGGCATCGGGTAAAGCATTAGTTTAGGATCAGCGTAGGTTTATTTTCAGTTCTTTTCTATTTTCGGGTTGTAATAATTGGACTGGACTTACATTTCGGTTTGTTTCGTTTTGTTTGTTTGATTATTTTTGCGTGTTTTTTTTTTCTGTGGTTTATACACTTCATAATGCCAAAAATAGTCGATATACTCCACCAAGCGACCATGGTCGAACCACGGGATCGAGGGGTGCCTAACACCTTCCCCTCGGTCAACAGAATTCCTTAGCCGGAATCTCTGTGCGCAATCGGTTTAAGAGTCAATTGGCTTCGAAAAAGGGATTTTCCAAAGGTGACTTGGCACACCGAATTATGCCAAGTGGCGACTCTGAATAAAAAATGCAAATAATCCCTTTCTCGAAGCAAATTTTTATTTCTTGTCACTTAAAATAATAAAATCCTTTCGAACTTTAAAAATATTCCAATGTTTTGGAGTACACGTCAAAAAAGGGGTGTGACAATGAAAATATTATACTATACATAATCCAAATTCTCATTCTACCAAATATTTAATAATCATCAAAAGAGTTGTACAAAACATGCTACTAAGCTATATCTACATGTGTATTACAGAGTATATAATAATTAAAAAAAAAATTATAGACAAATTTTGTTATCAAAATAAAAAATTGCAAGCAGAAATTTAAAGTTCTTCAGCAGCAAATAGTGATTACGCAAATTGAAAACTAAAGTATTTATAAAATAAATTTGGTGAATCATACCTAAAAGAGAAGAAAAGCAACATGAAGAGGAAGAGAGAGAGAGAGAGAAACATGAGGAGAAGGAGAGAGAGCAACGTGAAGAGACAGGGTGAAAATAACATATATAGAGAGGAAAATAACAAAGTTAGAGAGTTCTGAGGGAATAAATTATGTTTTAAAAAGAATCTGAATAGTATTCAGACTCTTTTTCATATCTGACTGATTCAGAGGTTTTCAGATACATTAAGAGGTAGTTTAAAAAAAATAAATACACTTAATAGACTGAAGTCTGAACCATTCAGATTCAGACCTCCATTAAGTGCAAACAAATGAGGCAATATCTTTTCTGTCAACTCTAAGTTCGTGACATAGTAAACGGTGGTGATGGTGATGATTGATGTTAGTGACTAGTAATATTGATGGTGATAATTGTAATGGTGGAGATACTTGGTATTGTAGTGTCTGTCATAATGGTGACGATTGATAGAGGTGGTGATGGTTGTGACGTGAAATTGGTTGATATTAGTTATTAGAGGTGTTGATTACGATGACTGAAAAATGAACACATGATGTTTGACGATATGTTGGTGGTAGGGGTGTACAGACCAAACCGTCAAGTCAAACCAAATCGAAGAACCAAACCAAACCGAGAAAAGAAACCGACTTATGGTTTGATTTGGTTGGTTTGACGTTTGAAAAAAAATCGACCATTCTTGGTTTGGTTTGATGTTAACAAAAAAAAAGTCAAACCGAACCCAAATCAAACCGCTATAATACATACATACATATATATAAATATATATATATATATTTATATATATGTATGTATGTATATATGCATATATATAATTTAACTTTTTATACATAAAATATTAATTATAATCTACTTTTTCAATTAGTTTTATTAATTTTCAATATTTAGAAAGTAGAGGTGCGTGTATATATATATATATTAATTAAGTTGTAATATTTGTCCATTAATTGCTAATAAAATGATCCAAAACCCAATATAAACTTAAAACTTAAACTTTTCACTCTCCATCTTACTTTTTAGTTTCAAGAGAGTTTTTCGCTTCTCATTTTTTCATAATTGAGTTTTTTCATTAGAACATGAGTGAAAACATACGTGATCTAGTCTTCAATCACAATATAATTGTAAAAAATAAAGATTATAAAAAAATCTAGAAAACCCGAAAAAATCGAAAGAACCGACTAAAATCTAAACCGAAAAAACTAATTTTATGTTGGTTTGATTTGGTTTATAGTTTTAATAAACCGACATAATTGGTTTGATTTTTATTCAATAAAAGACCAAACCAACCCGACTCATGTACACCCCTAGTTGGTGGTAATTGGAGACACAATTAAATATAATAGTATAGATGGTTGTTAATAGAGATAAATTGTAGTGATGGTAGTGGTTGAAGTGGTGGTAGAGGTAGCGATACCGAGGATAATGATGGTGGTGATGGACGAAGAATGTGTGGAGATTGATGATGTATTAGTGGTAGTTAGCGGTGATACTAATTGTGACAGATGAGTTGGCCGGTAGTAGGATTGGTCGGTAGTGGTTGATGATGGTGGTGGTGTTGGAATTGGTGTTAGCATTGCGGCGGTGGCAGTGGTGGCGGTGTTGGAATTGGTGGCATTGGCACCGTAGCGGGTGGATATAATTAGAATAATGGAGATGGTAGATCTTGTAGCGGCTGATAATAGTGATTCGTAGCGATATTGGTTGTCAGTGATGACTGTGATGGTGGAAGTGGTTGGTGGTGGTGGTGGTGGTTGACAGTGGCGGTTGACAATGGTGGTGGTGGAAGAGGTGGTTAGTGGTGATGATTGGAGATTTTGGATAAAGTGATATTGAATATTATCCAACACAAGAATACCTCTTAATGATATTCAAACTTGCTCCATAAATGATTAAAACTTATTAAGAGCTAAAATCTTAATAAAAAAATAAAATGTACTTAATAATCTGAAGTATGAAACATTCAAATCCAGACCTCTATTAGCGCAAACAAATAAGCCCTTAGTGATTAATACAATTAATTAGTTACCAGAAAAAAAAAACCACATTCAATTATATAGCTCAAATAAAGCTAAAGTTAGTTTAATTTTAATAAATTACTGTATCTAAACGATGGACAACATTTGCAAGAAAGAGTAAGTTGGATTTATCAGAATGCAGAAAGTTTAATAATGTAACGTGAAATATTAAATTGATGATTATATATAATTCAATCATATTAGATTTATCGAAGCATTCTTTACTTATTAATAAAAGAATCCACATATTTTATAACTAATCAATTTATTACTTTACATAATTTAGTTATATTCAAAAACCATCTCTTTATTCTCGCCACATTTCATTTGAGAATTTTTTTTTAAAATATGTTATTATTGCTGTACATAATTAAACTATATGTATAGTCATCATCAGTTTAATAAATGTCATGATCCAAGGACATTAATTTAACTGTATTTGTGGTGCAGAATCTAACAACTAATTTATGGCAGCTTCTTTTTCCGTTAATATACGCAGAAAAGGAAAGTAAAACGAAAGGAGTACTGAGAAAAACAGTTAGGATTAGGGGCAAAAAAGGTAACTAATCCATAATTCGATTCCCCAAAAAAATATTAAAAAAAAGATCATCCAATAATTTGATCCTTTTATTCGCAAAAGTTAAAAAAACTGAATGCGGCGACTGAGATGAACGTTAACAAGGAACAATCCGATCGTGATCTTCCAGAACCTTCTCCGTCCATGGAGAAACCTACGCCGGCGCCGGTACAGTCACCGTCACCGTCACTGCAACCACCGATAGAGCCCACTGCGCCGCAGCCGCTGTCTCTGCCGCAGATGAAACAGACGCCGTCATCAACAACTGTCACAATTCCTTCTATTGATCCCAATTCTCTATTTAGCGGCGGCGGTATTAGGTAACTGCATTATTGCTATATTTCCTTAATTTTATTGCTTTATGCTGAATTTATTCGCCGTTAGTTGTAAATTAGTCATTGTGATTTTCAGTTTGCTTATGGTTCCAGAAATGATTACTAGCACTCCGTTTTTCCTACTACATTATGGTGTACTGTTTATGTATTCATGAGTTTGTGATTAATTTGATTCTTTCTTGTAGTGTTAGAAATGAGAATGACAGTCCCCAGTTGCTATTTCTACTCGAAATCATTGTGTAAAGCTGCTATATTTATTAGGTTTTCTTACAATTTTTTTTCCCGAAGTGTTCTTTGATATACAAAATGGGTAGTATTTACAAACGTGTGAGATGAGCATATAAAGGGGGCACCCCAAAAATCTAGCCAACAATCACAATTTTCTATTTCTGCTGGCTTTGCTAGCTTGCATGACGGGCTGTAAGACTCAAATTTTTCTTTTTTAATAGAAAAGACCGGATTTCTAAGCTCGATATGGGGCTCAAAAAATCCTGAATTCCTGTTTTGTGACCCTGAAATGCTAGAACAAAGTTTCACATGGACCCACCAAGTTTGGTACAGAATAAAGTCGGACGAAAATTCCAAAAAAAATCTGTGAACTAACAGACACCGAGAACTGAAAAGGATCCTCAATATATGGACTACCCCACCCCTATCTCAGCGTGTCATCCACTGAGTCACTTACCGACTTTTTCTTACCGCTGCACTGGAGTCCCTATCTCACCAAATATAAAAGCAGTAGAGAGAGCCCTCAGCAATGGTCTCTGTACCCTCCTGGAATAAGGAAATACCAAATTGCAAAAAGAGCAGTCAGACATCCATATTTCTTTTTCTTCACACCCACTTTGTTCAAGCCTCTATCTTTCCAATGTTCCTACAACTATTTCAGGAAGTAATTATTAGATGTTGAAAGTTACAATATTCAAAGGCCTGAGTTCCAAAGATGTAGCAAGAAATGACCCACATCCTCCCCATGTTTCGTACACATAGTGACGCATGATCCTGATAAAAAATATTTATGATGATGCATTTACTCCTTAAATTATCTACCATTACGAGAGGTTCCCCATGCAGTGCACCATGTGACGAATATCTCTTCTTGTGGCGCCTTCAGTAGGAGATTTACACACGAGATTATGATTTCCTAACTAAACAAGTGGTAACAAGGCATAACAGAGAAAAACTTATGAGCTTTTTCCATATCAAAAGTAGTTCCATATCACATAGTCTCATTAGGATCAATTCTTCTGATTGGTCACAACTCATCCTTAAAACCTTAGCTACTGTGCTCTCACGTTTTTATCAAATGAGAATTGGTTAGGATTTATTTTTTGACTAATTATGAGTGGTGTCCAGGCCAGCTTGTTGGCAAATGAGCATTAGTTGTTGAATTTCATTCAAGGTATTATCACCACACCATACACGAAGCCAGAAATATGTTCAATTTCCACTTCAAACCTAGGAACCAATGAACACAAAAGATATGTTGCTCGGACTCTTCAAAAATGTTAACGGGTTCATGTCGGATTCTCCATAATTAGAGTAATTTTTCCGACACGGGTGCGTCATCGATAGTGAAGAGTCCGCACAACTTAGCTCAAAAGAGTTCGTTTTTTTTTTCATTTCATTATCCCTCTTCAAAAACACATTTTGTAAGGAGGTTTTTAGTGAACCAACCGTAACGACTGATGTCATATATCACCAGCATCACCTTCCACCTTCCAATACGTGACCTGTTCTTCTACTGAAAATCTCCATATATGCCTAAAAGGGTCTAATTAAGAATTTCCAACCTTCGGATGGCTAATCTCACTATTTGCATTAAATCTTTTTTCTGTTTCATAAAATAACTCCACCATTAACTTTCGAAATGTCACACTAATTGATACTGAAGTGAATAAGGACAAACTAAAGTAGGTAAAAGCACATAGAAAATGGATCAATGGCTTGATGGAAGGGTTTAGGGGCTCTCCTAACATTACAATCTTACACATTATATGTAGACCCTCGGTGCGGTGGAACCGATAACTTTAGCTTAAACCTGGTATGTGTAAAAAATTTCATTTAATATGTACAAATTGGTAGAATATGTGTAGAAATAGGAATAGTAAATACAATCCTACTTGGAAAAGGATTGGAATGTCTATAAATAGGGTCTCAGTTTCATAATGTAGAAACAATAATTCAATAATATTTTTCTCCTATATTCTCACATGGCATCAGAGCCTCTTCGATCTTGGAAGAGAATCAAAGAGCTTTCACTGTCGGCGGACGACAATTACCCACATATGCTGTCGGTCTGGCCAGTGATCATGTTAGCAAAAGTTGGGCCACCTTGATTCTTTCAGTGGCTTCTCATATCTAATTTACATAGCACCATGCATCTTTCCAGTGACTACTTTTTCATATTTGATTTGCATAGCACCGTGCATTTTTTCGTTGATTACTTTCTCATATCTGATTTGCATAGCATTGTGCATATTTTTGGATTATTTTCTCATATCTGAGTTACATAGCACCGTGCGTCTTTTTGATGACTCCTCAGATTTGATATGCGTAATTCCATGTGTCTTTCAGTGACTCCTCAGATCTGATTTGGGTTGGGTCGTGCCGTCATTTCGACCCTACCCATGTAATTTCTCCTTTTCAGTAGGGTCGTACCATTATTCCGGCCCTACCATATATTTATGTTTTTTAGTAGGGTTGTGCCATCATTCCGACCCTATCCATACAATTTCTCTTTCTCAGTAGGGTCGTATCATCATTTTGAACCTATCCATATAAATTTTTCTCAGGTTGTAGCCACATTTCAACCATCAAATCTAATAATCTGACGCTTGAGCATGTTCCAACCTGTTTTTTCGGTGATTCTTTTGTTCAAGATCTACTCTTCTCTTGATTTCAAGATGACCCAGATATTTTATACCAATTTTCGGCAATTTTCCGGTGATAGATAGACTTTTGGGTGATGTTTACTACTTTTCTGACCAAATATTTTAGTTTGTTCCTTTTCAATTGAGGTCTCCCATACGTCCAGAGCAGTCTTTACCATTTTTTTTCCATATATATTCACCAAGTCCCTCACTGATCCTAGGATTAATTGCATTCGTAACAAGCTTGGTACATATGTCTTGTATCATGTATGCTTCAACTTGAGGTGAGTGTTAGAATATGAGTAGGAATAGTATATAGAATTCTACTTGAAAAAGAATTGGAATTGATGTAGTGTCTGTAAATAAGGTCTCAGTGTAATAATGTAGAAACAACATTTCAATAATATTTTCCTCCTATATTCTCACTCAAATAATCCATAACCCGGTAAACGAAAAAAAGTGATTCATAACCAATAAACAAAAAATTTTGGCTCTGCCTTTTGGTCACCTTTGTTCTATGTGATGCTGAAGTTTTTCAGCTTACCCATATGGTATGAAATCTGCAAAATATACTCTACTGTGGTACCTTGTGTAGCTTAAAGAGCAGGTAATTGGGTGGGTTAGGTCTTGAACTTTAGCCTGGTTTTGGATGTGGATATTCATCCCAATTCAGGCTGATAAATGCATTTCTTTCGTCCAGATCTTTTTATTTTCAATACGACTGTATCTTCATACCGGGGGGAAGCAGTTAATGTAATCCTACTCATTTCTTAAGTTATGTTGAGGTAGATCTTAGGAATGAATTTATGTATTAATTAAACTAAAAATAAATAAAAAGAAAATAACCTAAATTAACCAAGATGAAGAGCAGATTTTATGCAATCAATGAATAAATCGATCTAGGATTGTGGATTTGCTAACAATCATGTCGAGTATCAATTCCATCAACTTATTGATTGTCTAGTTATCGATTCACGGGGTTGATTATATGATCTTAGTCTTCCGAACCTCTAGTTGTCTATTCCGATTGACCTCACAACGACATCGTTGAGCGGGGATGTAATAACCCAATCCAAATGCATTTATATATCTTTCCGTTTTGTAGCCAAGTAAAGTGGTCCAAGTATATTCCTATCATAGCCACAAATCAATTCTTTATTTAACTAAAGTAAAGATTTTGCACCCTATATTCTCCATTCTATCTTATCGACTCTCCTTCCGAGTTCACAATAAGAATATAAACTTATTTTAATGGTAGCTAAGCATTAAAATAGTAAGCAAAAGAATATAAGAACAACTATGATGATAATCAAATAAATCGAATTAAGTAATAACTAAACAATCACGTTGTTAGCTACCATAATCCTAGAAAGAGAAGTTTAACTCGAGAAATTACAACAAATCATCCAACGAAATAACATAAAAATAAATAATAACGGAGACGAAAAGATGTAACCAATATTCTCCGGCATTCACGATGGCTCCTAGCTTTCTCTAGGTCAACAGTTGGGTAGAAATTAATTTTATTTAATATTTTCAAGTGTAGGAAAAAGTCTCAAATAAAATAACTGAGTCCAAAAAGGATTGAGAAGAATTGAATCCGGAACATAGCCTCCTCTGTGACACGCCAAGAACGCGGAGCACAGGCTCCGTGTCACACTAATATTGCGGTGACAATCTGTTTAAGGAGCATAAATTGTCTCTATTGCTGCCACCCATCACTTTGCTGCCACGTGCCAAGTTCTTGGCAAACCTTGAATTGCAATAGACAACTGTACTTTATAATATTTTAATAAATTTAATCCATTAAGCTGCTTGCCTGATTTTCTTCTATAATTTTCAATCTTTAATTCGTTTTGGCTCCAAATCTCTTCATCTTCATACCATTTTAATCTTACATATCGAAATATAATATTAAGCATAATCCATAAAATTAAGTCTCACAAAGAAACAATAAAAATACTAAATGTGAGAAATAATTACTAAATAATGTAATTTTGGCCACGTTAATGAACTTTATGAGAAACTAACTGATTTCTTTTTCTTTTCTTGAAGCTTTCTGACTGGAAACAAAAATGCTAAATTTAGCTATGGATATGCTACTTTTAAGGGGAAACGAGCCACCATGGAGGACTACTATGAGACAAGCATATCAGAAGTTGATGGTCAAATGGTGGCATTTTTTGGTGTTTTTGATGGTATTTCCTGGTGTTTCTTGCATATCTTGTCAGAATGACATTTTTTTTGGTAATTAAAGTTACATTACTACCAATGGGAAAATTATTGCTCAAATAAGAAAAGAAAACATTCCAGGTTGGACATGCATGCCCCAATCTTTTGCTAAGCTACTTCTCATCACCAACTCCGTACTTAGGGCTACTACCCATTGCTTGTACATTAAGGATAGTAGTTTGGAATTAGATCTTGCAATATCCTAGCTAAGTTGGGCCTCAAGCTTGCTCTGAAGAAGAATTCTTGTACAATCTGTACACTATTGCTGCTGTTATTCTTCTTTTGTTCTAGAACCTGTGATTCCTTTCTTTCCATACATAGTATACTGCTGCAGCCTATTACGTCTTAAAGATTTCGGCTTGGCTACTCTTTTCTTTACAATAGTTACCCACCTTATCTCCTCTTGCCATTCCATAGCATCCCTTCATGATATTTGTCAATGTGACAGTTTCAGCCATACACTAGAAGTTGCAGGACATCGATTAGCTAGTGCTGGATGAGATTGGAGCCTAACATTCTTTCCCACTTTGCAAGGCTGTCTTTAGTAGCCAACCTCTAGTATTTCCAGTTTTAGTATAAATATCCATTTAGGAGAACCCCAGTTGTTACATTACTTACATACCAATCTGTTCGAGTCTACTTTTTGTAAGGTGCTTTTTTGTAATTTTTTGACATTGCTTGAATAGATGTGCTATCCAGTCGTTGTGCAACCAACTTCTTCAATATATTTCCTGGATTTGAGTATCTTCCTAAATCCTAGTGCCTGTTTTGGTTCAATTTTCCAAATAGCTCTCGCTTTTCCATAGTAGATGTAAATCCATTTTTCCCATAGGTTGTCCTCCTTTTTTCAAATATTCCATAAGAGTCCCCTTCTTGCAAATATTCCATAAGAGTTTACATATTGCAGCTCTATTCCAGATCATGATGTTGATAAAGTTCAAGCCTCCAGCTGGCTGAGGTTGACGGAGCTTCCCATGCCATGGTGCCTTCATAGAAATCTCAGCTTTTCCAGTCCACAGAAATCTTTTACATATTTGCTCTATTGTTTGTGTGGTCTTAGGGAGTGAAAATATATGCGTGTAGAATGTCTGCATTGAAAAAATGACACTCTTAATGAGCCTGAGCTCTTCCAGCATATGATAGGAACTTAGCAGGATGTGCATTTTCTACTTTCAGAGTGTAATTCTTGTGTAAATGTCATTTTATTGGTTGTAGGCAGGAAATTCTTTTGCGAACGAGATGATTGTTTATCCCTTTATATTCTGCTTGGCATTAGGTCATGGTGGTTCAAGAACAGCAGAATACCTAAAGAACAACCTCTTTAAGAATTTGAGTAGTCATCCTGATTTTATCAAAGATACGAAGTCAGCTATAGGTATGAACCAGAGAAGATCTCTATATAATTTCTAATTTTATCCTATTTTTTATCTTTTGTATCATTTAATGGGAAAAGCTCTTGATTGCAGTTGAAGCATTTAAGCAGACTGACGCTGATTATCTTAATGAAGAAAAAGGCCAGCAAAAAGATGCTGGTTCAACAGCATCAACTGCTGTTCTTTTAGGTGATAGATTGCTTGTTGCAAATGTGGGAGACTCTAGAGTCGTCGCTTGTAGAGATGGTTCAGGTTTGTTGCTTGTTGATTAGATACCATATGCAAAATTTTCACAAACACGACTTGTTTTCCAGAGAGATGTATATATTATTTGGTCTATCTCAAGGTCCGTAAATTTTTTTGCGTCTTATCTTTATTTTAAGTAAATAAACTCTTTATATTATGGGAAGTACATCAAGAAAAGTGGGTAAAGCTCATAGAGATAGGAGTGTTTCATTAGGCTTTGTCTGAATATTTTACGTCTGATATGTGATACATATTCTTTGGGCTGTACAGAACTGTGATTTTGGAAATACAATTTTCAGCACTTTCTTCATTCTCGTATTATGGAAGTTTAATTGATCTGGCAAAAGAAAGATGAAAAAAAGTATATCCTAACAAACAAAATAAGAAATAATGGAGTACATTTCAAACCTTCCAAGCAATTAAGAACCTCAAACAAATTCAGGTCCCGTTTGTTTGCACTTAATGGGGATCTAAATCTGAATGGTTCAGACTTTAGCCCATTAAGTGCATTTTTTTATTTTTTTTAAAAAAAAAGCCTCTTAATGGGTTTGGAAGAGTCTGATTCAGTCAGATCCAGGAAGGAGTGTTATCACTATTCAGACTTTTTTAAGTGTGGTAATTTATTTATGGAAAAAGTTCCAAGTTGTTTTCTACACAAAAAATTAGCTTATTTTGTCGCTTCTCCATAAATCAGTGTGTTCGTCCTCTCTTCTCCATAAAATCAGCCCTGCTCTTCCTTTCTTTCTCAAGTATCACCTCTACCTCTCTTTCTCCAAATATCGACTACTCAAACTCCTCTTAAACTGGTAAGATTTCAACTTTTTTATAAATCGACCACTGTAGGTGAAGGAGGATGATATCACATAGTGCTTGTCATGTACTTTCAAAGTCCAAAGCAAGTTTGTGAATAGAAGGACTCTTTGTTATTTCAGAAAATTTGCTCTACCTCTAATCTCTTATTTTTTCATGTGGAGAGCATACTTACATTGTTTGATGTTTCTTGTATCAAGGAATGGAAAAATTTATCCACTAGAGTCTATAATATCTGTCTGTTATGGCATAGTACAATATTAATAGTAAAGGAAAATGACTAATTTGCTGATATACTGTAATATTTTAGTGTTCGAACCATGTTTCAATTCCTGGAAAATTATAATTAATTGTAAGTTAAAGGTTAAAGAATGACACTGAATTATTAAAATCTAGGTGAAGGAGGTTGATCATTAGGATTATATATATATATATATATATATTTCAATTTACCACTTAATTAATAATAAAATTGTTGTTCAAGTTAGTATTTTTTTATATAATATTTAATTAGTTTTTAAATTTGAATTGCATATTTATTTCAAATAAATTATTTACATTCAGATGTTTAAAAACAAAACGTAATCATTCAGTGTTCAGATCTTTAGACATGATCTTAATTATTCAGATTAGGACTTTTTAATCTTAATAAAAACAAATGCAGCTTCACACACTTAAAACAACTTTGTTACTCAATGCTAGATTATCACAATTTACAATAAGCATTCGTAGAATCATAATCACCACTACACTGGCTTTGTCTGGCTAGTTGCTTCTGCTGTACATTGTATATGAGACCTAATCATTAGGATCACTTTCATCTTGCTGTCTATTTCCTGTATTGATTATATCCTTCTTTTACTCTGATTTTTTGTGGAATAATTTATTCAAAGATTTGGATAGCTGGTTTTATTGTCTTTTGTTTTTCTTTGGCCATCCATAGCCAGGCACAACAAACTTTCCCTCGGAAGATGTTAGTAGTGAAACTTTTGCAACAAGGGAGATGTAACTTATATAATTTAAAATGATTACCGATAAAGCATGTCTTCACCTTTATCAAATATGTCTCCAAGGTCATTTGTCAATGTTAACATGATATTCCTATATCTGTAGGTTCTAATGAGAGTTCTAAGAATACTAGTATGTGAAAAGCTTGCCCTGATTTTCATCGGAATAAGATAATTAAGGAATCTGCTGGGTTTTTGAAATTATTTTTTTATACTGGTTGATGTTATGAATAGAATTTCGTTGATCATTAAAAAAGAAAAGATTAGGGATAATAGGATGTTCTTATCTATTCTATAATAGGATGTTCTTATCTATACTGGCTAATAAAATCTCAATGAATTACCATTTAAGAGTCAAGTGTTTTCTATCCCCAGATTATCCTTTTAAAACTTTCCAATATATGGGGTGGAACTTCGCTTCCATTTTTCTTTGAAATTGGGGAAGTATTTGTTATTCCTTGGATGGTTGATTGATGAATTATGTTTCTAAAAGTTTAATACGTCAAATATATGGTACGGTAAAAACTTACTCTAAACCCGTGTATAAACCAACCCAATGAAAACATGACATATGTCTTCATTTACACTCATATCATTAAACCATAGTTAATTAATGCACATTCTCACCTTAATCTATGACTTAACATAAGAAATCAGTATGGTTTGATGTGAACAACAAGTGTGGGTAAGTTACCGGTATGATATTACATAATAAGGAGACAACTGTTTAGGAAATTATAATTAAGAATATAGACGGGGAAAAGGGCTAAATATACCCCTTAACTATATTATTTAGAGAAAATTTGTCCTCTGTTAAAACATGACATATCTATTCCTATCGCTACACAAATGACTCATATATACTCTTTTGCGACAGGCGAAGCTCAAATACCCTTATTTATAATTTTTTCCTAATTTATTTGTTCTAAATAAAGCCAAATGTAGAAAATTAAATCACAATTAGAGGAGTGGGGTGATTTAATTTTTGTACATGTGTGGCTTTATTTATAACAAAAAAAGAAGAAAATATTTTGAATAAGGGTATTTGAGGTTCGTGTGTCGAAAAAGGTATATATGAATGTAAATTTGCTCAAGATCGTATGGTTAGGGGCATATTTGGACCTTGTCCCTATATTACTTTCTCTGTTTAAAAAATAATGACCTATTTTGACTTGGGGCGATGTTTAAGAAAAGACATAATACATAATATGTGCCCTTTCACTTGGCTTCAACTTTCATCTATGCCCTCCAACTTTGGATGTGCACGTAGACACTTAAACTTGTATAAAGTTGAATAAGTACACACATGTGTCTTATGTGGCATCCTACGTGGCTAATTCATGCCCTACATGGCGTCCGAGTGTATTATGCCATATAGGACACATGTGTCTATTTGTTTAACTTGATACAAGTTTAAGTGTCTGCTTGTGCACATCCAAAGTTGAAGGTTATATGTGAACTGAGGCCAAGTTAAAGGGCATGCTTATGTATTATGCCTTAAGAAAATAATGAAACTTTTGAATTGTGTGGTCTCAAATTAAAGTTACGTCAAATGCACCAAAACACCCTTTAATCTTGTGGTCTTAAATATGCACTGTGGAAATTTGGAATTTAGGTGTTGCCAAAAAAGGGAAGAGTCATTTTTTTTAACGGGCTAAAAAGAAAAATAGGTCATTCTTTTGAAACGGAAGAAGTATATGATTCAGAGCAAAATTACCCTCTGTTAGTTACTAAAATGGCTAATTTTTCCCTTTTAGGCTAACGACAACAACATAGAGCGTAAATCAAGACCATTTGTAAATTTAAGGGAAAATATGGATCGTTTGCGAAGTTTAAAAGTAAATTTATTCAAATCTTAAACTCTAGACCATTTATTAATATCCAACCAAAGGTAATTTAGTTTCGCTAACTATGAATAACCTTTAAAAGAGGATAAATGCATGTCAGAGTATATGGTACCTGTTGCTGGTGGGAGGTGGCTAGAATCCCATAGATTTAGTCGAGGTATGGAAAGCTGGCTTGGACACCATGATCATAACAAAGAAAGAGTATATCAATTCAATTAATCAAATAAATGAACTCTTTTTCTCTTTAATCCTATCTTAATTATGGTTTTCTATTGTCCTTCAACATTCATTACTTGATTTATCTGAATTACATTTGGAGTAGTTACTATGTCAAATTTTAGGTCTTTTAGTTAGAACAACCAAACATTATTTGCTCCTAGGTAGGAGAGAAATAAATAGTTTGCTTTGGAACTTTGCGAATGTTTCGTAATTGAACTTACACATGGTCTAAATTTTACCCTGGTAGTTCGAAAGGGCAAAATTAAGCCATTTTGATAACGACGAGGGTAAAAATGAGACACTTTCTTAATAGAGGATAAATTTTGCTCTAAATCATATAGTCAAGAGGTATATATTTGGATCATTGCCCTTTAGGCAATTAAACACCACTAAGCATTAAAATCAAATAATCTAAAATTAGTTAAGGGGGTGTTTGAATGGGCTTTTTTTAAGTGACTTAAAAGCTAAAAGCCAAAAAGCCAAAATTAGGTAACGACCTACTTTTTGCTTTTGGCCTTTTTTTTTGTTGTACTTTTTAAGCCTAAAGTAAGGTGCTTAAAAACACTTTTTTCTTTGTCAAACACCTCCGAAAATAAAAAAGTATTTAAAAGCTAAAAGCACTTAAAATTTAGCCAATCCAAACACCCTTTAAGTATATTTGAATTTAATATTCTTTAATTATTCTTGGAAAAAGACTCAAATATGCCACTGAACTATCAGAAATGACTCATTTATGCCATCAGTCAAAAGTTCGACTCTTTCGTGCCATCGTCATTACAAAATCAGCTCATTTATGTCATTACTTTTTAATGGTGTTTTTTCAAAACAGCTTGAACCCATGACCTCTTATCACAGGGCAACAACTTTACCAGTTACTTCAAGGCTCCCCTTCAAGCTATAGATATTTGTATGAACTATAAATCATCTCATTCGTAGTAAAATGATTTAAGTTAAATTGTTTTCTTGGCTCAGCGGTAAGCTTGCTTACCGTGGTGTGCCAGGGTCGGGGGTTCGAAACGCCCCTCCAGCAAAACTGGGGTGAGGGCGCGTAGGTCAGGCCCGGAGTGGTCCCCCCTCCCCGACACCTACGGAGTAGGTATGAACCGGGTCGTCCCTTCCCTTTGTTTCTAAATATAAAAAGGTATCATTCTTTTTTGGGAGACACTAAAAACGTGTATTACAAACCTTACCTCTATTTTGGAGGAGGTAGGGAGACTGATTTCGATTGACTGTCGACTCAAGAAAATAAAGTACGAAGCAACACAAAAAAAGAAATAATGAAAGTGAAGAAGCATGGGAAAATACTACAAAAAGCATACCAACTCATTCTGAACTGTAATTGCAACAAAATAATACTATAATTAAAATGCAAAAAATAACTAATAATAAAGAAATCAAGGGATACGAAACTACAAGAGTAATGTTACGCCTCTACTTGTATGTCAAGATAAGCGAGACAGTGCTCTTCTACCTATTAACCTTCTATTCCAATTTGTGTTCTTCACTACCTCCTATCGACGGATATGTCCTCTATAAGTTGATATTGCGCCATTCTTGCATATCACATTCGACCTACCTTCACCCCTCCTGAAACCTTCCATAGCAACCTCTCACACCTTTGCATTGGGTCATACGTGCATATCCTCTTTACATGCCTAAACCATCCCAACCTCGCTTTGTGCATCTTGCTTTACCGAAGCCACTCCTACCCTCTCTCATATATCTTTATTTCTAATCCTATTCCTACTAATATGTCCACATATCCATTGCAACATTCTCATTTCTGCAACTTTCATCTTCTGAGCATGAGAATTCTTGGCTGACCAACACTTCTCCCCATGCATCACTGTCGTATAGAACCCTTTTCAGTTTTGGTGGTACCAACTTACCACAAAGACTCCGGATGTGGTCCTTTATTTTATCTACCTCGTACCAAAATGATGTGTAATATCATTGTCAATCTCCCCATTTCCTTGGACGATAGACCTAAGATACTTGAAACTTTCTCTCATGTGTATCAAGCTCACTTCCACGCTTCATGTACTCCAAGTATTTTGTCTTGGTGCTTCTCTACCTGAACCCTTTAGACTATAGGGTTTGCCTCTAAACCTCTAGTTTAGCGTTAACTCCACCCCGAGTCTCACCAATCAAAACTATTATCTGCAAATTGCATACACCATGACACCTCTTCTTGGATATGTCATGTCAATTCGTCCATCGAGGGACACAAAAAGGGGCTAAGAGATAATCCCTGGTGCAACCCCATCACAGGTGGGAAGTGCTTCGAGTCTCCTATTATCCTTACCCAAATCTTGGCTCCATCGTATGTGTCCTTGATTGCCTTAGTGTACGCCACAGGTACCATTGTAGCCTTGAAACATCTTCATAGAACCTTTCCTGTACATGATGAATGCCTTTTGTATTGAGCACCCCGACATGAAATCGAACTAGTTCATTGTAATAGCTACACCCCTACTTACCCTCATCTCCACCACCCTCTCCCCGACTTTCATAGTATGGTTTCGCAGTTTTATTTCCCTATAGTTGTTGCGACTCTAAATATCATTATTGGTCTTGTACAGTTGGATCATTGTACTCCACCTCCACCTCCATTCTTTAGGCATTTTTGCCATCATCAAAACGACCTTGAATAACCAATCAATCACTCCATCCTTGCCCTACCTGCACTCTTCCAAAATTCCGCGAGGCCTGTTGCTCTTTCCATACACATCCTACGAACTATTAGAGGCATATCTTAAGAGGGATTGTGATGATTTTCCCTCTTTATTTACAGATTTAGTTTTCCGTTTTTAGCATTTTCATAATTGTAAAGATTCCCATTTATGTTGATTGATTGTACAGATATTTTTCCTGATCCTCCTCATGGATCCATTCTCTTGTATAAATACCTTACATATTATTAATAAAAAAAAGAACAATCTCTTCTGTAAATTGCTTTATGGTATCAGGGCTATTGTGCTTCACAACCAATAAGTTTTCTGGACAGTAATTTTTTCCAGCAGCTATGGCTCTCTCAAACAGCACCTCTAATTCTCACACAACCCCAACAAACCAAACGTCAACACCCGAAAATCAAACTACTCCATCAACTAACCATCAAACCATTCCTTCTCCGCAAAATATTGTGGGATCCTCTAACATCATCTCTTTGAACAACAATGACCAACTCATTTCAATCAATGTCGTTGCCCAAGCCCCATTGAAACTCACCACCACCAATTTATTCAATATTCACCAATCAGGTATGTCTCTTTCTCCTTCGTCATCCTCTGTTAGTTCTACCTCTTTACCTTCTTCTGAACCTTCTTTACCTAATAACACCAATGTGTCAGGTTAAAATCTGATCATTCAACCTTCTCATCCCATGAGTTTCGGTCAAAGAATAACATTCATAAACCCATTCAAAAATTGTGCTTAAGTGTTACTGCTCATGATGCTGCTAATGTTAACGTATCCCCGGACACACCATTAACCAAACCATCTCCAGCAACCAAAACCTCTACCAAGATAATACAACCCGCTTCCTTACCTAGGCCGATAAAACCTCGTACTATTCGCCAAGCCTTAAAAGATCTAAATTGGTGTGCTGCTATGAACGCGGAGGTTTCAGCATTGCAAAGTCAAGGCACTTGGTCTCTTGCGCCATCTGTTCCTCATGCCGAACCAGTGGGTTGCAAATGGGTATTTCGTGTTAAGTATAATTTGGATGGAAGCATTGGACGTTATAAAGCTCGGTTGGTTGCTAAAGGTTATCTTTAACGACCTGGTGAGGATTATTTTGAGACATACTCTCTTGTTGCTAAACATACTACAGTGAGGGTTGTTCTTTCTCTCGCGGTTTCTAAAGATTGGCCACTTAGGCAATTGGATGTCCATAATGCATTTCTACATGGGCAACTATCTGAGGAAGTTTACATGTCTCTACCACCTGGATTTGTCAATGAGAAGTTTCCTAATCATATTTGTCGATTACACAAGGCTATCTATGGCTTGTAGCAGGCTCCATGTGCCTGGTATGATGAACTGAAAGCTTATCTTGTTTCTCTTGGCTTTTGTGATTATTGTCTCTTCATCTATGCAAAACTTGGAGTTATTATCTATCTTGTTGTTTATGTTGACGATTTCATAATTACTGGTAATCAGTCACTCTATGTTGAAGAATTTATCAAACAGCTTGGTATTCGGTTCTCCATAAAAGATCTTGTTGATATGAATTTTTTCTTGGGTGTTGAAGTCATTCTGTCACCTGTTGGTCTATTTCTTAACCAACAGAAATATGTATGTGAACTACTTGAAAGGTCCAACATGGCAGATGCAAAACCAGTGAGAACACCTTCGGTTTGTGGCTCATGTCCAGGTTCTAATGATGGTTCTCCTCTTGAAGATCCCACACAATACAGGACTGTAGTTGGAAGCTTGCAGTTTACTCGCCCAGATGTTGCTTTTATAGTCAACAAGTTGTCTCAGTTTACAAGCTGTCCCACGACAACTCATTGGACCATGGTAAAACGTGTCTTGTGTTATCTAGCTGGGACTTCGGACCGTGGTTTATTTCTTCGAAAAAACTCTCCTCTCTTGCTTCATGCATTTTCCGACTCTGATTGGGCTGGTGATCGCGATGATCGCTCGTCTACTACAGGCTATATTGTGTTTCTTGGCAGTCACCCAGTCTCATGGAGTTCTAAGAAACAACGAGTTGTAGCTCGCTCTTCAACAGAGGCAGAATATAGGGCCATTGCCTCTACTACTGCTGAACTTTGTTGGGTGCGTAACCTTCTCAAGGAGTTGTCGATCAATCCTTCTCAGCCACCGGTCATCTACTGCAACAATATTGGTGCTACATATGTTTGTGCTAACCCTGTGTTCCACTCTCGCATGAAGCACCTTGAACTTGATTATCATTTTGTCCAAAAATTAGTCCAGCAAGGTCTCCTTTGGGTTTCACATGTCTCATTGAAGTACCAACTAGCTGATATGCTCACCAAATCTCTTCCTAGCAGTTCTTTTGAGTTTTTACGTTCCAAGATTGGTATCTCTAATCGACCTACCATCTTGTGGGGCCATATTAGAGGCATATCTTAAAGAGGGATTTTGAAGATTTTCCCTCTTTATTTATAGATTTAGTTTTCTGTTTTTAGCATATTCATAATTGTAAAGATTCTTATTTATGTTGATTGATTGTACAGATATCTTTCCTGATCCTTCTTATGGATCCATTCTCTTGTATAAATACCTCACATATTATTAATAAAAGGAAGAACAATCTCTTCTGTAAATTGCTTTACGAACAACACCTTTAGCTTCCTCAACCTTTATACACTTCAATATTTGAACTTGCGATGCCTTTTGGAGTGCTCCAAATTCCCAGCACAATGTCTTTGTTGCCCTTTTCGTTCAAGAGTTTATGGAAGTATGACTGCCATCTCCATCTAGTAAGTGCCTCCTCCACCAGTACTTTGATGTCCTTGTCCTTAATGCACCTTATTTGGTTCAGTCACGGGCCTTACTTTTTCTTATCCTCGTTTTTGTGATCTAATTCAACATACATGCGATCAAAAGCCGTTGTTTTTGTGTCATATCCGTTATTTGCCTCCTTCCTTGCATTTTTACCTTTTCCCTTCCGGTATGTTTGTCCTCCTCTTCCTTACTTCCCACCAACTTTGCATACACAACCTTCTTAGCCTTTACCTTTAATTGGACTTCTCCATTCCATCACCAATCCCCTCGATACCCACTGAATCAACCTCTTGAGACCCTTTGCACTTCTCTAGCCACCTCCTTAACGCAACTACCGGTCTTGTCCCACATACTGTTTGTGTTGAAAGTTGCTTTAAGAATGCAGACTGGTTTTCCGTTTTTTTCTCCAGCTTTTCTTTTTACGTACAATCTTAGTTAAATTAGGAGTCGTTATCTTTAGTAGGAAACTAATTAGTTATTTTAATTTTGGTAGAAATAGATTGTTTCTTTGTCCTATTTTTAGTTGTAATAGTAACTATTTAAGTTGCTAATTTGATGATCAATATAGACGGTCTTTTAACAGGAAAATAATTTGTCTCTCTGCATATTCTCTTCTTCAAATTCCATCTCTGTTTTAGCGGCTAGCTTTTGAATTGAATTCCTGTTATTTTCCTTTAACGGTTTTAAACCAACAATTGGTATCAGAGCTTTAATCTTAAGGGACTTGTGAGTGTTTGCATCAATCTAATCCAGTGGATACCATGAACGGAGAAGCAAATTTTTCTTCAATGGCACCACCAACTTTCGATGGAGAAAGTTATCAAATCTGAGCAGTTAGAATGCGGATATATCTGCAAACTTTGGATCTTTAGGAAGCTATTGAAGATAAATACCAGATAGCTCCCTTGCCGGACAATTCCACGGTGGCGCAGATTAAAACTCACAAGGAGAGGAAAACTAGGAAATCAAAGGCAATGGCATGTTTATTTACTGCAGTTTTATCTAATATCTTGACTCGAATCATGTCTCTGCAATCAGTGAAAGAGGTATGGGATTATCTCAAGACTGAGTATGAAGGAGATGAAAGGATTCGAGGGATGCAAGTGATGAATCTGGTACGTGAGTTTGAGCTACAAAGAATGAAAGAAAGTGAAACCATAAAGGAGTACTCTGACAGACTTCTTAATTTAGCAAATCGCATCTGATTGTTGGGTTCCACTTTCAATGATTCAAGGATCATTGAAAAAATCCTAGTAACGGTACCTGAAAGATTTGAGGCTACCATAACAACCTTAGAAAATACTAAGGACTTGTCTAAGATCACACTTGCAGAGCTCTTAAATGCTTTTCAAGCGCAAGAGCAACGGCGTGTTATGAGACAAGGAGGAGCTGTCGAAGGTGCCTTACCAGCCAAGCATCACGATGATGGATGTTCTATGAATAAAAAGAAGAATAAGAAGTACCAACCAACTGATGAAGAAGGTGCAACGTAAAGCAACAAAAAGAAAACAGGTGGTTTCAAAGGAAACTACCCTCCTTGTAAGCATTGCGACAAGGTCGGACATACACCTTTCAAGTGTTGGGAGTGGCCTAATGCTAAGTGCACTAAGTGCAATCAGCTTGTGCATGAAGCGATCATCTGCAAGAACAAAACTCAGCAGCAAGATGCAGAGGCTCGAGTTGTTGATGAACAGGAAGAGGATCAACTCTTTGTCGCATCATGTTTAACAAGCAGTGTCTCAAGCGAGTCGTGGCTGATCAATAGCGGATGCACAAATCATATGACTTGCGATAAAAATCTTTTTAAAGATTTGAGGCCTACTAAAGTTACAAAAGTTAGAATTTGCCATGGTGGTTATATTCTAGCAAAAGGAATGGGAACCATTACAATTGAAACACAATCGGGCACTAAAACAATTTCTAATGTTCTTTATGTACCCGATTTGGACCAGAGCTTGTTAAGTGTTGGTCAGTTATTAGAAAAAGGTTTCAAATTGTATTTCGAAGATAAACACTCCTTGATCAAGGAAGCATCTGGACAAGACCTATTTAAAGTCAAAATGAGAGGCAGAAGTTTCTCATTAAATACATTGGAAGAAGAGTGTGGATTTCACCAGTTGTGTGTGGATCCACCTCTGCTAAAAGAAGACATTCCACCTGATGATGAAGGCTGGCTTTGTCCTGGTTGTGATTTCAAAGTTGACTGCATTGACTTGCTTAATGATAGTCAAGGAACCTACCTTTCCGTCACTAATAGCCGGGAGAAAGTATATCCCAAGGAAGCTGTTGCTGCTGCGTCTGGGTAGAAACTAGATGATATTTCTGGACTTCCATCGGATGACTCGAAGGATGATGACTACAACCCTGAAAATTCAGATGTAGAAAAAAATTATTTCGAAGCTCAGGCCAATTCTGATGAATCTAATTTTTACTCTGCATCTAAAGGGCTGGCAGAAGCCCTTCCTAAAGATGATGGGATCTTGGGGCTTTCCTCTGAAGACTTAGAAGATGATGACTTTAATCCTGATGATCCAGATAAGGATGAGTCTGAGTCTGTTAAAACAGAAAGTTCAAGTTCTGATTTTACGTCCGGTTCTGATGATTTTAGTTTGATAGTTGATACTAAATTCAATCGGAGACTTGATGAGTGGGTTAAACTTGAACAGCTTGATCTTAATTCGGTAGAGACTGTTGTGGATGAGAAGGTCGAGGATAAGGTGACAAGTTTAAAAATGACATGCCACCAGAAACGTAAAATTGACGAGACTAGTGTCGAGGGCCACGAGGAGCTTGATGCAGCCAGTTTACGAGCACGAAGAGTTCACAAAAGTCAAGAACATTGCTACAATAGAACTTGGAAGATATGAGATTGAAACATAGTACTTCTCGCCATTTCCTCCAGAATACAATGGCTGTTCGAAACTGTTCTTTTTCGAGTTTTGTCTCAATTTTATGAAGCGCAAAGAGCAGCTTCAGAGGCACATGAGAAAATGTGATCTTAAGCATCCTCCAGGTGATGAGATCTATAGAAATGGTACATTGTCAATGTTTGAGGTTGATGGCAAAAAGAACAAGGTTTATGGGAAAAATCTATGCTACTTGGCCAAATTGTTTCTTGATCATAAGACTGTGTATTATGATGTTAACATGTTCCTCTTTTATGTGCTTTGTGAATGTGACGACCGAGGTTGCCATATGGTTGGTTACTTTTCAAAGGAAAAGCATTCAGAAGAGTTTTATAACATAGCTTGCATTCTGACACTTCCACCTTATCAGAGGAAAGGCTATGGGAAATTCCTAATTGCATTCCCATATGAACTTTCAAAGAAAGAAGGTAAAGTGGGCACAGCAGAAAGACCACTTTCCGACTTAGGAATGTTGAGCTATAGGGGTTACGGGACGTATGTGCTTCTGGATATATTGAAAAAGCACAAGGGCAATATATCTATCAAGGAACTAAGTGACATGACAACCATCAAGGCAGAAGATATTTTGTCCAACCTTCAGGGCTTATAGTTAATCCAATATCGAAAAGGGCAACAAGTCATCTGTGCAGACCTGAAAGTTTTGGATCGTCATCTCAAAGCTGCTGGGCGGGGTGGCCTTGAAGTTGATGTCGGCAAATTCCTTCTCAGACAAAGAATTGGTGTTTGCATTTCATAAAGCAAGGAGGAGTGTTGAAAGTTGCTTTAAGAATGCAGACTGGTTTTCCGTTTTTTTCTCCAGCTTTTCTTTTTACGTACAATCCTAGTTAAATTAGGAGTCGTATTTTTGGTAGGAAACTAATTAGTTATTTTAATTTTGGTAGAAATAGGTTGTTTCTTTGTCCTATTTTTAGTTGTAATAGCAACTATTTAAGTTGCTAATTTGATGATCAATATAGACGGTCTTTTAACAAGAAAATAATCTGTCTCTCTGCATATTCTCTTCTTCAAACTCCATCTCTGTTTTAGCGGCTAGCTTTTGAATTGAATTCCTGTTATTTCCCTTTAACGGTTTTAAACCAACAGTTTGCATCCCATTACTCTACCAAGTCCCCACAACTATCAACTTCTCCCCCCTCTTCTGAACACCAGCCATAGTTAAGTTACCGAGTTTGACATTTGGCTGGTCATCCACAACCCTCATGATCTCCAAATCTATTGTCAGGAGCTTATGTTGGGTCATAAGATTCTCACCTATAGTAACCTTGCAATCTTTACAAACATCTTTATCGTCTTTCCTAAGGAGCAAGTAGTCTATTTGAGTCTTTGCCACCATACTATAGAAGGTTACCTAGTGCTCCTCCGTTGGAAACTCGAATTGGCTACCACCAACCCAAAAGTGTGACTCCTCTTTTGTTCCTGTCCCTGAAACCCAAACATTCATGCACATCGTCATAACCCTTCGGATTAGACCGACATGTCCATTGAGATCTCCTATTATGAATAACTTCTCAGTATGCGTATACCTCTTATTACCTCATTCAAATCATCCCAAAAGTGGTTTGTGTCCTTCTTGTGCAAGCCGGCCTGTGGTACATATGCACTAATAATGTTCAAACTGGACCCTCCAACAGCCAACTTAATCGACATCATCCTATTGTTGTTCCTCCTAACTGCTACCACTTGCTCCTTTAGCTCGCTATCTACTAAGATTCCTACTCCACTCCTATTCCTCGAGCCTCTTGAGTACCACAACTTTTACCCGTCCACACCTCCCACCTTAGTACCTACTCATTTGGTCTCCTGGATGCAAGGTATATTGATCCTCCTTTCTTGAGATCTTCTCTAGCTTTTTGGACTTCCCTATTGAAGTCCCTATATTCCAAGTACCCTACTCTCAGCCTCAAAGCTCCCTTAATCCACTTACCACCCGACCAAGAACATGATCCTAGTCTACCACTAGTCTCTAAGCCATTGAAGAAATAAAAACTAATAGAGGGTTTACACTAAAATGAGCAAGAATCAATACTAATGAACAAATAAGAATCTGAAGGCCAGAATCAGTAAGCAGGAATCAAAGAGCAAGCAAGCAAAAATTGAAAGGCGAGGATAACTAATAAGACAAGAACGGTAGAACTAAAGACAAGAATCTAAAGAAGATTTAGAAACATGGCTGAATTGAACAAGAAACTAAAAACTATATGCACAAGAACTATCGAAAGAAGCAGAAATTGAAAAAAGAACTGGAAAACAATTGAGCAAGAACTACAAAATGGAGACAAAATTGACGCGAGAACTGAAAGTAGGCTGGAAGTAAGTGATGAACAAGAACCAGAAAAAGAGGAAACCTCAATAATATACCTTAGGCATATAAAATTATATAGAAGGTGCTATCAGCAGACTAACAATACGCTTAAAATCATACTATTAACAGTCACTATAGGATTTTCAAAAAGTAATTAACACCCCGCAAAGGACTAATGTTGCATATAAAACAATGAATACAAAAGTATATGGTAGGTGTGACAAAATCAGCCCCTAAAATCATGACCCGACCCACCCCACTTGTTTTATTATTTTAATCCATTTTGACCCACTTGATTCATCCCATTTAGAATGCTGAAAATAAGTGATGAACAAGAACCTTAAAAAGAGGAAACCTGAATAATATACCTTAGACGTAAAATTATATAGAAGGTTTTTTTTTTTTTGGAGAAAGTAACATAAAATTATATAGAAGGTGCTACAAGCAGACTAACAATAAGCTTAAAACAATACTAGTAACAATCGCTATAGGATTTTCAAAAAGTAATTAACACCTAGCAAATCCTGTAAACCAAATTGGACTAATGTTGCTTATAAGACAATGAATACAAACATATATGGTAGGGGTAGGAAAAATCAGCCCATAAAATCATGAACCACCCAACCTGCTCAGGTTTAGGCGGGTTAATGACCCACTTATTTTATTAATTCAGCCCATTTTGACACGCTTGATTCAACCCATTAAAAAACCGGGCTAATATACAACCCAAATTGATCCATGACTAACTTTGTCTAAATTTTTTTAAAAAGACATGTTTTATTTGATACGTTATATATAGCTATAATACAAGGAAAAAAGTTTTATTATGTACTTTGACAAATAAGAAAACAAACAAAGAATTTAAAACTTAGTAAGGATTGAGTGGGTTGGTTTATGACCTGTTTTTTGGTCCATTTATTCCCTCGAGGTCATTTTGACCAACTCAAATTCAGCCTGATCGCCCATATGACACCTAGTATATGGATAAGGCGGAATTTAAAATTGCTGGAAGTTATCACAGCAGTCCCAAGATGTATAACATCCTTCATCGAATGTTATATGCCCTACTTTCTGAGTCAAAACTGGATCTAAAAAATTAAAAATATTTATAGATATTTTCAACAAAGAACTTGTAGGTAGGAGTGCTTTGTCTTGTTTCCCGTACTAGTAGTTTCTTGTTCATGGAGTTTTGTTTATGTCGGGTGTTTCAGGTAGATCGATCAATTGTAGTATTATTTTGTGGTAGTTTGTTCTATTACTGTCTATTGTTTTGTTACTATCTATTGTGTCTTGTACTCCAATACGACTGTTTTTGTCTTGAGCCATGGGTCTATCGTAAACCGCCTCTCTACCTCATCTTTGAGGTAGAGGTATGGACTGCGTACACTCTACCCAGGGTATTCACTTTGTGGGAATACACAGGGTATGTTGTTGTTGTTTCAGCGAAGAACTTGGTTAAGAAAGAAGTTGTTTTGACTTCTGAAATGATAAGTGCTCCATACAAGCAGGTTTTGGTTAGGATTGTTTTACTTTTAATTTTCACATTCCAATGGATTCGTCTTGTTATTTCACTACCTTAGTTTTTCAATTCACAAATTAAAAGTTGAAGTAGCGTTACCATGACCATGTTGTCTCAAATGTGCTCAACATTAATGATGGTTTAATCTCTTATGTGCGATAAAGAAAATGTATAGGTCCCTTATATTTCTTTATGTGGTTGGTGGTTATTTAGAAATGATATTGAAATATGAAAAGGAATATACATTTTAGTTATTATTTTGTTAAATTTCCATCAATGAGGAATGCTTTTCATTATTTATCCACTATAATAGGTCAATAATTTTAGTCTGAATCTCCGGGAGGATTTACAATGAGGTGGTAATTATACATTTTATTTTATCTTTAAAGGAATTATACATGTAATCTTTTTGTTTCATTCTCCACTGATAATAATGCCCCTATAAATTCCTAATTAACTCCTAGATTGCATAATGATTTCTTCTTAATTTTGCAAATCTAACTTCAATCAGAAATACTTCCTTCATTCAAATGGAGTGACCCATATTTCCTTTTCAGTCAGTACAAAAATGAATTGATAAAGTACAAATCCTTTTCAATCCGTAAGGTGAAAAATAGGAACTTTCCTTAGACTAATTAAAATTTATTGGGTAGACAATAGTTCTCAAAGTTTTAACTGGTAACTTATAAATCCACAATTTTAAATTTTGTCTTATCCATATACTATTGTATTCATTGTCTTATAAGAAAACGTATTCTTCAATCTCTGTTTGTAGTGTGTGCATTGCACATGTGTGCAAACTGTGTTTACGTAAATCTTAGTATGAATGGAAAAAAGGAAAACTATCAGTCTCATTGGACTTGCCACTTGAGCTTTATCCCTAGAATATCACCTAAATCCTGATAAACTAGATGATTTAAATCTATATTCTTCTCAAAGTTCAACGTGTCTGGACTTAATTATTTATTTTTCTCAGATTTCTAAAGAAAATTCAGAAAGTGATCCAGCAAAGTTGAATGATTATTGGGCATATTTAAGATTTTAAAAAAGATGTTATTTATTTTACGCTATTTGGTTGTGAGACATAGCTGTTGCAATTAATGCAGCTATTCCTTTGTCCATCGATCACAAACCTGACAGATCTGATGAGCGTGAAAGGATAGAACAGGCCGGTGGTTTCATCATCTGGGCAGGTAAAAGTCTGTTTTAATCTCTTTGTATGTATTATTGCTGCTTGCTTGGCCCAGTAAGTGTCACCAGAAACGGAGTCACAAATAATTGTATTATTCCAGTGCTCTTTCTAAAATTTAATCAATTTGTTTTTCTTGTTTTTCTTATCGGGTGCTACACATATTTATTCTGTGTATAATCTTCATTAGGCCCAGAAAGTTTCTTTGAAGATTCTTCTTGAATCACATTATATGGGTCTTTTGACCTTTCATCATTTGTGAAATTTGTGAGACTTCATAAAAAATAGCTATACTGCCGTTGTGAACAGAACCACAACCTAGGGTTAAAGATTGGCGAGGTTACACTTAGGTATTTATGATATGCCTTGATTGCAATTTGGTGGTTGAATAAACTCTATTATCATTGTTGTCATAAAATTGTTGGCTGATCCAGTAAAATCCGGCACATATTGCATCTGAAGCTCAAGAAGTAAAGATGATAAGTCTTCCATGTTTCTCCATGAAATATTTCTAAAATTTCAGGTTGTGATTTGATTTGATGTGTAAGATAACCTCATCCTTTCAACCGCCCCATCTTCCAAACCTTCCCTTTTGTTACTAGTATTATGCAACCATGTAGTTAAATATTAGTTATCGATACTAAAGGAGAATCATTCATTAAGTGGAAGAAGGATACCAACTTGATTAATGTGTTAGTTTAGATGTATTTTTCTATGTTGGATGGTGGAGCTAAAAGCTTTTGGTGCTGTTTGGTCTATAATTTTGTGCTTAAGTTGATCGGAGATGTAATGCTTCTGTTTGGTCATGAAGGCAACATGAGTTTTTCAGTGTATGGAATAGAGTTGATAAAGATGTTTATTGTGGTCTGTTTCACATGGTTTCTTTTCCTGTCAGTGCCTTATATGAGCAACACCACATAATCCGTACTTGCTTACTTTTGGTGCTTCTTACTGAAAGTTATTACCATTTAAAAAGACAAACATATGCATGCATAATATCTGAGTTCCTCTTTTTCCTGTTAGTTGAATTCAGAACAGTGTCCTGCTGCTCTATTCTTCAGGTACATGGCGTGTAGGTGGGGTCCTTGCCGTTTCTCGTGCATTTGGAGATAAAATGTTAAAGCCATATGTTGTGGCAGACCCAGAGATTCAGGTATATTGATTTTGTTTCTTGAAGCAATAGTCTGTCTTCATTTGCTGCTCTAATTGCCTGATATGTCGATGCTCATGGTGTTAATCTGGATATATGGTTCTCCATTGTCACTGGATATATTGGAAATGGCAGTTTTAATTTTAAGGAAACCTGTGTTGTTCTTAACTTTTTTGAATGAAACTTTTCTGGTTTATATGGTAATCTGCATCTACCCTATTCCTGACACCATTTCCCAGGAGTCTAGAGCGGCCCTTCCTCCACATTGCTTCCTTGGTAACTCAAACCTTCAACCTCTAGGTTGGAGGTGGTTAGTGCTTTCCACTTGATAATGCCTCTCGGCTCTTGGCTTCTTTAGTTGAATTAATTAACCTGTTTTGGGAAATGATGAAGGTAAAAATGTATTGGCAGTTTGCCTTCCCGCCAATAACTTGATTATTTGGCTTAAAAGAGATGCTAAAAGTATTTCAACAGAGGTATTCCAGGTGAGATGGTCCATTAGCATGACTGTCCAGGCTTCTTGTCTAAAAGTAATGTACGTTTGAAAGGTTGGTGCAGTCAAGAATCTGGTTTGTTTTGCCGTGTTTGGAGACATGCCTAGAATCTAAAGGTTTCCGGCTAAGTAGGACTAAAATAGAGTATCTGGAGTGCAAGTTAGGAAGACCGATACACGTCTTACCAATGAGAGGAAGTTTCAAGTATCTTGGGTCTATAATCCAAGAAAATGGGGAGGATGACGATAGTATCGCTCGTCATATTGGACCGTGGCGAGTGAAATGGAGGTTCCCATCTGGGATACTATGGAAAGAATGTGTCACCAAAGCTTAAAGGTAAGTTCTATAGAGAGGTGGTTAGATCTACACTGTTATATGGGGCAGAGTGCTAGCCTGTCAAAAACGCACAAGTTTAGAAGATAAAGGTAGCGAAGATGAGGATGCTCAGATGGATATGCAGGCATAGGAGCCTGTTTGATTGACTTATTTTAGGTGCTTTTAAGCCAAAATAGCTATTAAGCACTTTTGTTGTGTTTGGGTAAGATAAAGTGTTTTTAAGCCCAAATAACAAAAATAAACCAAAAGTCATAAATTAGGATTAGTAACTTATGGCTTATGCATATAAAGCCAATCCAAACAAGCTCTGGGAGAGATAAGATTAGTAATGGAGTTATACAAGACAAGGTGGGAGTGGCCTCCATCATAGACAAGATGAGGGAAGCGAAGACTGATGTGGTTCGGGCATGTGAAGAGAAAGTATACTGACGCACCAATAGGGAGGTTTCAGAGTTAAGCTATAATAGGTTTTAGGAGAGGTAGAGGTAGGTCAAAGAAGAACGGGGGAGGTGATTCAACAGGATATGACACATCTTCAACTTAATGAGGAAATGATCCTAGATAGGAAGGTATGGAGGTCAAGAATTAGGATATGGTAATAGGTAGCTGGGTGTTGTATTTTACATGAGAGAGGCAGGGGCTAATCTCCTCTTCTCCTTATTTCTTGTCATCTTCTCCTTATTCACTAGTCCTATCCAGTATTTACATGGTATCTTATTCTTCAATTTTTACTATTACCTTTTACATATTGCTAATATGTGATCATTGTTTTCCTTCTGTCATGCTCTGTTTACACTTTTTTTGAGCCAAGGGTCCATTGGAAACCTCTCTATCCCTCAAATGGGGTATGGTATCTGAACATGCTGCTCTCCCCAGATCTCATTTTTGGGATTACACTGTGTATGTTGTTGCTTGTATGGTTTTCTTTTTTGATAAAAAGACATCTTGTCATCTTTAGTTCTCCAACCCCTTGCCTAACCCCATATTTATCGACTATTACTACCAACCCCCTTCCCAACCCAAAAAAAAACCCTCCTACCTCCACACCCATTTACCCGGTAAAGCTTTGTTAAGAACCTTTAAATCTTCTACTTCTAACTCTCCCAATATTTTAGGAGATGTGATAATCTTCCATCACACCAAATGGATATTCAGTGGCAGTGTCGTAGTGATTCCAATTTGATGGTAATCAGAGAAATGAATTTACAGAAGTGAAAGCAACTGCGGTAGATTGATCTGAATGAAGAAACATAGATAGAAGGTAAATGGATAATTACATTAATCAAATTGGTCTAATATAAACCAGGTCGAATGGAATTCCATGTGGAGATATTAAAATTGTTAATTATCTTATATAAAAAGTTAAAACAAAAAGGTTTCTCTTGGCATAAATTAAAAGGACAAAAAGAAAAAGAAATGTCACATCTAATGGAACTAACAATTTCTATTCAAATATAATGACAAAGGAAAATGATGTATAAAGACCCAAATCGTGAAAGAATTAGTTTACCATCTTATAGCTTTACTCATACTTCTACAGAACTTTTTTGTTCTTAAGTTTCCTTGTCAGTGTTAAATGAGCAAACATTAAGCGTTAAAAAAAAACCAAGATTAAGAAGAGAGACTACCCCTAATGAAGTTATTTTTTTCCATGAATTCTTTTACTTGTTCTTTCTCTGTTGAAAGTTAGGATGTCTCCCCCGACTGAACAAAAGTGAAGTATAGAAAGACTTCCCACTATAAGAAAGGTCTACGTTGCATCAGCAATGACATAAAGTTGGTACCATTTTTTCATTACAAAACCGTTTCCAACCCATTTAAAATTTGTTTTAAACTACTTTTAATGAATTAAATATGGGTCTAACCTCATTGGATTCAATTTGGAAACAACCTTCACCCGACCCAGTGAAATTGCGATAATTTGCGTAGGTTACAAAAATTTGGGTTGAGATTGCCACCTCTATTCTTGACCCTAACTTCCAGAAGCATCTAATACCAATATGAGCCAATAGCTTTTAGCCAGCAAAACAGGCTTCTATCTGGTTATATCATGTAGTACCAAGTGCCAACTTGGTCGAGCAGAGATAGGCCAAAAAACTTCTTCTGCCATCTTTGACCTAGTTTGTTTTCGCTTATTAGGATTGGAATATCTGAATTTGCATAATCCCAAATATCCCTGAAGCTGCTTCTATAGCCTTGATTGAAGAAGTGCAATTGCACAGCTAATACATAATATTGAAGAACTCCATCTTGTTTAATACTCCTTCAGTCTTATTTTATGTGTCTTAGTTTGACTTGGCTCAAAGTTTAAGGATGTGGAGAGAACTTCTGAATCTTGTGGTATTAAACTAAAGGTGTGTATAATAAATACCAAATATCCTTTGATCTTGTAGTCTTAAACATGTCATGTCATTTCTATGAGTGTCATTAATGAAGTAATGAGAATTTGGAACAAAATACTTAATATTTGTAACAAACTACAAAAAAGTAAAACACATAAATTGAAACAGAGGGAGTGTAACTTAAAAATTTGGTCTTCTTCTGCCATACATGTGCCAGCAATAAGGTAAGATGTTGAATGAGCTCTCGTTATACACTTGTGGCCTTTTGTAGTGCGAGTGTAAGTTGTCTAGTCATTTCAATTGGTATTATGACGATCAAGTTAAACTATTGCATAATAAAGGGTCAGTTAAAAATATATTTGAAATGGTATAGTGAAGTGAGAATCGAGATCAAGCTGCTCTTTTGTTAAAAGGTTATCTGAATGTACTTCTTCCCCATAAGAATTTGTTTCTCAGACCAGACTTAATTTTTCTGAGGAATGTATTACTTGCTCCCTGAAGTTGTTGTATGAAATTGAATAATGATCGAGCACATTGCTTTGGGATTGTGATGAAGTTTAGAAGAGGAAGAAAGCAAGGAACTTAAAATAGTAACACGCAGTCGTAGTCTTCCTTTTCCTCCTATTCCACCACACCTTATTACATGATGCCATAACCATCAGAATTCGTAATCAACAACAACAACAACAACAAACCCAGTGTATTCCCGCAAAGTGGGTTCTGGGGAGGATAAAGTGTATGTCGTCCATACCACTAACCACAGATGAAGTAGAAAGATTGTTTCTGATAGACCTCCGGCTCAGGACATGTTACAGTATAACAAACAAAAAACATAAAAGCACACAATAAAATGGGATAATACACTGCTAGATAATAAAGGAAATAAGACACCCACAAGGTACTATTATAAACTATCTATCCAAAACCATAGACATCACTGAAACACCACAAACAAGAATCTCCAGGCGTAAATACAAACAAAACACTCTTTCCTACAATAACGGCCGAACTCCTACCCACTTACCCTCTATCCTAATCTGAGTCCTCCACACCTTCCTTTAAGGGTCATGTCCTCTGTAATCTGTAACTGCTCTATATATTATGCTTAATTAGCTCCCTGAATATTTCTTCGGCCTACCTCTACCCTGTCTAAAATCATCCATAGCCAGCCTCTTACACCTCCGTACTGGAGCATCCATGAACCTCCTCATCACATGCCCGAACCATCGCAACTTCACTTACCGCATCTTGTCCTCCATCGAAGACGCTCCCACCTTCTCCTGAATAATCTCTTTTCTAACCTTATCTTTCCTGGTAAGTCCACACATCCATCGCAGCATCCTCATCTCCACCACCTTCAACTTTTGGATGTGGGAGTTCTTAACTGGCCAACACAAAAGTATTTCTATTTTGGCCCACACTTGTAGATGGAAGAATAATATGTTTGCATAGAGGTTTGGAAGTTCCTATCCAAGGACTGGCAGTAGACAAGTATTTCCGTAGAAAAATGTTTGAGACGGCACATTGCTCTTTAAATATAAGCATACAAGGGGAAACTGACATTCAGTTATATCTTTTATTTTCACTAATTTGCAGCTAAAGTATTTTAGGTCTCCCTAGATTCATGCTTGTATTTTTCTTAGCACATCTTGTCCCTTTGATTATGGTTGTTTTCTTCTGATACTGTAACTCGGGATTTTTATTGAACTGAAATAGCACTATGCCCATAACCTCCACCCACCCACCCCACCCCCGCCTCCTCCTCCTCCTTATCTCTGTCGTATAGTGTTAATTGACTTGTGTTGATGGTGAGTGCTTTGGTCTTTGCCCTCCTTTTTCAACTTGTATTGATGGTGAGTTCACTGGTCTTTGCTCTCCTTTTTCAGGAAGAAGAAATTGATGGTGTAGATTTTTTGATAATTGCGAGTGATGGACTTTGGAATGTCCTGTCTAACAAGGTCAGGTTTCTTTGTTAGATATGTTAAAACTTTCTTGTTTTCTCAACTTTATTCAGTTTTCCTTAATTTGAAAACTCTTGGTAAGACAACAATGCTTAAATTTATATGGAGTTGGATGTCTTGATCTCATAGTTTAATTGGGCTTACTTGTGACCTAGATGTCCTAGCTTTGATCTAATATTTAACTTGTATTCCCTAGATGTCCTAGCTTTGATCTAATATTTAACTTGTATTCTTTATCATTAGTAATAGAAGAACAAAGAAAGAAAGATAGGCTGCAGAAAATTGCCCTCCTTTAGTAAGGTATTTGCTACCCTTTACAAATAGGAGGAAAGCCAATGATGCACGAATCGAGGGGCCAAAAATCAAGCGTCTTTCATGCAGTAGTGTTCTTGCTACAATTGCTGTGCAGTAATCTCATTCTTATAGGTTTTGGACTTTAGTTACGTAATTTTTCCTTAAATTCTCTTCTAGGATTTATTTGGCTATTTCTTTTCCTTGCAGAAATGCAAAGTAAGACTGGGTATACTAGACCCAATGCGATCCAGCCCTTTCCTAGAGTCCACATATAATGCGAGCTTAGTCCCGAGCTGCCATTTCTTTCCTTTTAGAAATTCTTGACTGATAAGACTTTGGAATCATAGTTGTTTAGAATTAGGGATACTTAAATTTGTTTCCTCATAAATAAAGCTAGATACAACTATGTTAGCTTTTGTAAAGAATGGATCTTGGGCCTAACTCAACCTAGAATTGCCCAAATCCATATAAGGAGACCATATATCCCTTCTCCGATGTGGGATACTTAACACTCCCCTGCACACCCAGGCCTCGTTAATTGGAGCGTGGACAATATAATATGGGGGCCCAATGTTATAGACTTATTCATGGGTAAGGTTTATGCAAGGCGGGGCCCTCTAGCTAAGAACGAAAGAAACGGCAAAGAGGATCTGTAGATTTATGCAACCTTCAGATTTTGTGGGCATTAAAAATAGATAGTACTTTAGTTTTACTAGAATTCTTATTTTAAATAGATTTTCCATGTTAATAGTTTCTTAGTTTCCTTAAATATCTTTTAATAGAATTCTATATAAGGAGGGGAAGTAATAGACGAAAGATAGGAATTTACATCAAAAATAACAAGAGATCTGGGTCTCTCTCTAACGAGTCCTAAGGTTGTAGGCTCCCTTTTAACGAGCCTATTGATTATTAAAAATTGGTTGCTCATGAAATAAGAATAAGGAGAAGGATCTGTTAAGCACAGACTTCTTAGTGAATCGTCCGGTGACAAGATTCATATCGCGTGGTCGTAACAACTTGGTACCAGAGCCAAACATCATGGGCGATCTAAGTAAATGTGAAGGGTTACAGACTCTCCTTCAAGAGACGCAGGCTACGAATGAAGCACGGATTGCGTAAGCAGTGGCACAATCTGAACCAAGGATGGTTGCTCAATTGGAACAATCTGAATCAAGGATGGTTTCTCAATTGGAACAATTATCGTTACAGTTGCATGAGTTCATTGTGGGATTTAGCAAGAATCAAGGAAGAGATTCTGAGGCGGGAGTGAGTAGCAATACAGGTAAACAACCCTACAAACTCGAAAATAGATCCAATCAATTGACGGGAAATAATCTGGTGCCAAGATACACAAAGCTGAATTTCCCTACCTTTGATGGATCCGAGGACCCATTAATTTGGCTATATTGATGTGAGAATTCTTCTCCAATCAGAGAACAAATGAAGTTGATAAGGTGGGATTGGCCGCATTCCATCTTCTAGTTGAGGCACAATTATGGTATCATCAGGTTGAACCAGATAATCAGTCACTTGACTGGTCGGAATTCAAAGAATATTGTACTCTCAGGTTTGGGCCTCCGTTGGGAAGTAATCCATTCAGCGATTTGGTTAACTTGAAACAAACGGGCTCAATTGAAGAATACCAGCGCCGATTTCAAGAACTGTTACTAGGGCAAGCAAGTATGTTCGCGTAGATCAACAAGATAGTCTCTTCACTGCTGGCCTGATTGATTCTATTCGTCTTGATGTGGAGATGCAGATTCCACCAAATTTGGGTCATGCCATGAATTTAGCCCGTGCATTTGAGAAGAAACAGAAGGTAATTCGGGCAACATCCTCTCGAAAAGAGAATTGGCAAGGGACTAAAGGCTATTTTAATACTGCTGCAACTTCAACAGTTCCAACTCCTAAGAGCAGCAACACACTAAGTGGTATTAGTGAATTGAAACTTGTAAGTTCATCCGCTCCTTTTATAAAAAAAATTGACAAGGGCTGAAATGGCGGAGAGAAGGGCGAAGGGATTGTGTTATAATTGTGATGAACTATATTTAATTGGGCATCAATGTAAGAAGTTGTTTTGGTTGGAAGTAGATGATCCAAATGATGAAAATCCTGACCAGAAAGATGTGCAAGAACCTGAAATTTCCTTGCATGCCATCACGGGACAGAAGAGTGCAAGAACAATGCAGTTACGAGTACTCATAAAGGGTCAAGCATTGTTGAGTTTGGTTGATTTGGGTAGCACACACAATTTCATCAGTTGCACAGCAGCCCAACGCTTAGAGATGCAAGTACAACCGGGGACAGGTGCCAATGTTTCAGTTGCTAATGGAGAAAAAGTTTACAGCAAAGGGATATGCCCTCTAATGTCTTTCAATATTGATAATCAGGCTTTTAAAGTCAACTTCTTTATTATTCCCTTAGATGGCTTTGACATTATTGTAGGGTTAATATGGTTACAAGCTTTGGGCCCCATCTCTGGGACTTTACCTCACTCACAATGAGTTTTACTTCAGATGGACAGGTCGTCTTTCATGGACAACAAACCAGCTCAAAATTAAAGCTTTATTTATTGCATGATTCAGATGAGCACCACTCCAAATTGGAACAACTCTTGGCTGAATTTTTTGACTTATTCCAACAACCTACAGGGCTGACTACTATGAGAAATTGTGACCATCGCATTTGTTTGTTACCTGATTCCAACCCAGTGGTGGTCCGGCCATATCGCTATCCTCATTTACAAAAGGATGAGATAGAAAAACAGTGTGAAGAGATGTTACAACAAGGGATTATCCGGCCGAGTAAATCGCCATTCTCATCTCCAGTTTTATTGGACCGTGAACATGATGGAACTTGGCGTTTTTGTGTTGATTATCGCGAGCTTAATGCCAAGACGATGAAGGATAAATTTCCAATTCCCGTGGTGAATGAATTATTATATGAATTACATGGTTCTACATACGTCACAAAGTTGGATTTGAAATCTGGCTATCATCAGGTCTGCATGGATCCTCTGGATACTAAGAAGACAATTTTTCGTACGCATCATGGCCACTTTGAATTCTTGGTGATGCCATTCGGATTGTCAAATGCACCGTCAACGTTTCATGCACTTATGAACGAGGCATTTAAACCCTATTTGTGTCAGTTTGTGTTGGTTTTCTTTGACGACATCTTAATATTTAGCAAGACATGGGACAATCATCTCTCACATGTGCGTATAATTTTTGAGTTATTACGTGCTCATAACCTATATCTCAAGAAGTCCAAATGCACTTTTGGTGAGAGACAAGTAGCATATCTTGGCCATGTGGTGTCTGAAACAGGTGTGGCAACATATGTAAGCAAAGTTCAGGCATCACTGATTGGCCTCAACCACAGTCCATCACTACCTTGCGCGGACTCTTGGGCTTAGCAGGTTATTACCGCAAGTTCATAAAGAATTACAGTCAATTATCAGCCATTTTAAACAACATGCTTAAAAAGAACTTGTTCCAGTGGGATGATGTAGCCTTGGCTTCGTTCTGCACCCTCAAAGAAGCACTTGCAACTGCTACTGTTTTACAACTGCCAAATTTTGATAAGCAGTTTATAATTGAGTGTGATGCCTCTGGGAGTGGTATAGGAGCAGTGTTGCAACAAGATGGCCATCCTATTGCCTTTTCAGTAGACAATTGGCCATGCGACACTTTAAATTGGCTGCCTGTGAGCGTGAATTGATTGGCTTAGCCAAGGCAGTTTTCAACATTGACGTCTTTATCTACGGGGCAGAGCCTTCTTGATTTGCATAGACCATTATAGTCTTAAATACTTGTTGGAGCAACGCCTTACCACTTAACCTCAACAACATTGGATTAGCAAGCTTATGGGGTTTGACTTTTGTGTGAAGTATAGGGCTGGACACTTGAATAAGGCTGTTGATGCCTTGTCCTGTCGCCCTACTACTGAGGAATTGATGTATGCTATTAGTCACCCGCGTGTTTTATTACTTAATGCAATTCGACAAGAGGTATCTAATGATGCTTCCTTGCAAGAATTGGTCCAACAAGTGCTCCGCCATGAGCTTGATGTTTCCTGGTCAATTAAGGACGATCTACTCTTTTATAAAGGTTGTATCTACTTATTGCCCTCTTCCCAATTAATCTCCACAATTCTGTCAGGATACCATGATAATTCCCATAAAGGGGTATAGAAAACATTGCATTGTATACGACAGGATTTCTACTGGAAGGGGATGAAGTCTGTTATTGGGATTATGTGGCTGCTTGTCCAGTTTGCCAACATAACAAGGCTGAACACCTAAGTCTAGCAGGGTTACTGCAACTACTTGCACTCCCTGAGCAGGTCTGGGCTGATATTGGAATGGACTTTATTGATGGCTTACCTAAGGCATGGGGCAAAACAGTATTATTTGTGGTAGTAGATCGATTTTCCAAATATGTACACTTCATACCCATGTGTCATCCTTACAATGCAACTCGTGTTGCTCACGTTTTCGTTGAGCATATTGTTCGGTTGCATGGGATACCCGAATCAATTACTTGTGACAGAGATGTGGTTTTTACAAGCACTTTTTGGAGAGAACTGTTTTGTCTAAGTGGCACAAAGTTGGCATTCTTGTCTGCGTATCATTCTTAAACTGACGGTCAAACGGAAGTTGTAAATCGTACTATTGAAATGTATTTGCGTTGCTTGATTGGATATTATCTGAAGAAATGGGTTGACTGGTTGCCTTGGGCAGAATATTGCTATAATACTTCCTTTCATACCGCATTGCAAACAACTCCTTTTAAGGTTGTCTATGGTCGAGATCCTCCTCGTCTATTGTCCTATGAAGCTGATTCTTCACGGGTAGAGGCTATTGACAATGCCTTGCTTGATCGTGATTCAGTTTTGTGTGACATTCACCGCAAGTTGCAACAAGCTCAGGTTAGAATGAAAGAATATTATGACAAAGATCACCGGGAGGTTGCATTTGAACCAGGTTCACTAGTTTGGCTACGTTTACATCCTTATCGTCAAAAATCGGTTGGGGGTCATTTGCGCCATAAGCTTGCACCTTGGTTCTTTAGGCCTTTTCCTATGTTACGTGGAATAGGGGAAGTTGCGTATCAATTACAACTACCTAGCGAGAGTAAGTTGCATAATGTGTTTCATGTATCCCTACTCAAGGCTTTTAAGGGTTTGGCTCCAACAGTTCCTCCGACTCTGCCTGCAGTAGAGGATGGTCGTGTGGTTCCTATTCCTTGTTTTGTTCTACCTGCTCGACTTAATTGTGGAACTTGGGAACTTTTAGTGCACTGGTGTGGATTTGAATTGTCAGATGCTACATGGGAGGATGCTGCACATTTTCGTGATGCCTATCCAGACTTTGAGCTTTAGGACAAGCTCTTCTTAGAGGAAGGGGGTAATGTTATAGACTCGTTCGTAGGTAAGGTTTATGCAAGGCGGGGCCCTCAAGCTGAGAAGGAAAGAAACGGCAAAGAGGATCTGTAGATTTATGAAACCTTCAGATTTTGTGGGCATTAAAAATAGATAGTAGTTTAGTTTTACTAGAATTCTTATTTTAAATAGATTTTCCATATTAGTAGTTTCTTAGTTTCCTTAAATATCTTGTAATAGGATTCTATAAGGAGGGGAAGTAATAGACAAAAGACAAGAATTTACATAAAAAATAACAAGAGATTTGGGTCTCTTTCTAAGGAGTCCTAAGGTTGTAGGCTCCCTTTTAACGAGCCTATTGTTTATTAAAAATTGGTCGCTCACGAAATAAGAATAAGGAGAAGGACTTAACAGACTTCTCAGTGAATCATCCGGTGACAGACAAGATCCATATCGCGTGGTCGTAACACCCAACATCGGTGAACATAGATTTGGAATGGGTCTGGCTCTGATACTATGTGAGAAATAATAGAGAAAAAAATATTATTGAATTGTGTGTTTACATAATTACATCAAGACCCTATTTATAGACACTATAATACAGTTCTTTTCCAAGTAGGAATTTTATATACTATTCCTATTTGTATTCATATTCTAACAACTTTCAACTATTTTTTATAATAATGCTTGCATTTTGACCAGTATCTATGCCGGTAGGAGGTAGCATGTACCCTCTAGAATTAGTTTAGATGCGCGGAAGCTAGCTAGGGCACCACAGTTTATAAAAAAAATAATGCTCGCTAATTAACATGATATTCATTTTCAAGAACTACTAGAGTTTGTTGAATTCAGCTTCCAGTTGTTAAGATTAGTGCCTCAAGAGCTGTAGAGTAGTTGTACTAGCTGCTGAAATTCAGCTTACAGCTTTAAAGATTGGATTAAGTTTAGGTAAATAAGGTTGCAATCATGCAGATTCTAATTTTATAACAGTTGTTGATCTTTAGGCAATAATGTTAGAGATATGATAGCTTATTTTACTTCTTTAATTAAACTTTTTCAATTATGGTTTTATGTATAAATGTGGCAGTGATCATTTCAATAAGCAATGAAAATATAACAAAGCTTTTCTGCTCTCTTCTTAGTTCAACATCTGTTTTTTTCTTTATACAGATTAAGTTCTGTTCTTTCTTTCCAACAAATTGGTATCAAAGCATTGTCATCTTGAGGGACCTATGAGAAGAGAGTGAATAAAAAACACAAGTTCTTTCTATATAACCATTCTTTAAATTGTTATCTTAAATAGTTTATAGAAAATGAATTCTGAAACAAGCTTTCTAATTCCACCCGTCTTCAATGGTGAGAATTATCAAGCTTGGGCAATTAGAATGACGGTTCATCTTGAAGCACTGGATCTATGGGAAGCAGTAGAAGAGGACTATGAAGTAACTCCTCTGGGAGATAATCCAACAGTGAATCAGATGAGACATCGCAAGGAGAGAAAGACAAGGAAATCCAAAGCCAAAGCATACCTTTTCTCTGCGGTATCTCCTTCAATTCTTACCAGAATTATGCAAATAAAGTCCGCTGCAGAAATTTGGGAGTATCTTGAAAAGGAATACCAAGGAAACAAAAGAGTTCAAAATATGCAAGTGATGAATCTGATTCGGGAATTTGAAATGAAGAGAATGAAAGAATCAGAAACCATAAAAGATTATGCAGATCAGCTACTTGACTTAGCCAACAAGGTGAGATTGTTTGGTAAGGATTTTGCTGATGAAAGAATTGTTCAAAAAATTCTTTTCACACTTACTGAGAAATATGAAGCCACAATCTCTTCTTTAGAGAATTCTAAGGATCTGTCAAGTATTACCTTGGCAGATCTTGGTAATGCTTTGCAGGCATTGGAGCAAAGGAGAATAATGAGGAAAGAAGGTTCTGTTGAAGGTGTTTTTCAAGCTAAATCACAGAATGAGTCATACGAGGAAAAGAAAAAGAACCAGAAGCAAAGGCATGACAATAATTATAACAATCAGGGAGGAAGTAATCCATCCTGTCCTCATTGCAAAAAGACAAATCACTCTCAACAGAAATGTTGGTGGAGACCAGATGTCAAGTGCAACAAATGTGGTCAACTCGCCTATGTGGAGAGGGTATGCAAGTCACAAACGCAACAAGAAGAAGCCAAGGTTGTTGTAAATCAATATGAAGAAGTGCAATTGTTTGTAGCAACTTGTTTTGCTAGCAAAAACACTTCTAAAAATTGGTTGATTGATAGTGAATGCATAAATCATATGACCAGTGATCATGAGCTCTTTAAAGAGCTAGATAGATCTGTTATTTCCAAAGTCAAAATTTGAAATGGAGAATATCTTAATGCAAAAGGCAAAGGAACAATTGCAATTCAAAGCCCTACAGGTTTGAAGTATAACCCATTGTTACCACTCTCCCGCTTTAGCCTTTAGGCATGTGGCAGTAGGTAGCAGTGAGTTTGACGGGGGTAGGAAAGGGAAAGGAAGGAGGAAGGGCTTAGTGGGAAAAGAAGGGGGGAGGCTCGTCAGGGCTGGCAATATAGTTGTGATTTGGAGGAGAGAGTGGTTTGATGGTTAAGTATAGCTGAATGGGTATGTCAATTGACAGAAAATGATGGATTAAGAGGAAGTAAGCTAAAAAGAGGTGGGCACCGACCTAATAGACCTCACAACAATATTTACAACTAAAAACTAAATTTGAGAGAACCTTGTTGCTTGTTAAGTGATGCCATTTGATTTTAGGTGGCAAGTGCGGTGACAATGTCTCATCCCTTTATGCCGAAGGTACATTTAAGTGCTAGCATTGTTGAATTTGAATTTGAATGCCTCATGCAAGGGTTTTCTTTTATTTCTTCCGTCTTTGTTTGAATCATCTGGAGCTTGTCCTTCTAGGGTAGGGATATCAAAAAAGTGATTAAAATCTTCGCTAAGCTCATTAGTGGTCAGGAACTCAGTTTTGTAATTCAAACTCAAGCTCAATTTTTACGTAGTCATGAGGTTGAAATTGAGGGGAATAGACTTTCTAATGTACTCAATATTTGGGGAGTTTGAAAGGAGAGATTATTATGCTCAGAAAAATTGGCCAGAACTGGATCATAGGCTTAGAGCGTGTAACACAACCTTTTCCTTGTTTATATAGTTAGAAGAAAATATTAAACCCGGGGAAGTTTTTCTCTTAAAATTAGTAAGCTTCTTCTCTAATTCTAGTTTCATGATTGTTAGGACATGGCAGAGTAGCTTTATAGTGATTCTCTTGCAAGCTTTGCTGATGCGTCTAGTATGTTATTATTTGCTGATTGGTTCTTTAAAGATTCATGCATATCAATCTTCTCTCTTCCCCTATGTAACTAAAAGTTGCATCAATTGGTCATGAATTTCAACGGTCTTAACTTCTCTTCATTACCTACAGGAGGCCGTGACCATTGTGCAGGACATAAAAGATGCTGAAGCAGCATCACGTAAGCTTATAGAAGAAGCTTATTCGAGGGGGAGTTCTGACAACATCACCTGTGTGGTGGTTCGATTTGAGAACACTTAAATGGACCTTTTAAGGTCTGCCTATCTCCTTTACTTACAAACATAAAGAAAAAACAAACAAACATGGAAACTTTCTCTGTTGTTTTGCAATAGATTAACTCCTTTTCTCAAGCATTAAGAATGACGTTTGTCAAAAATGTTACTCGTTCTGCAGATAAAAAGATCCCGAAGGGAGGATGTAGGCCTTGTTACTAGTTTATTTTCCAACTTTGCCATTCTTCTGTTGATGATTAAGTTATTCGGGTGGCCATGTCACTTGGAGTTGTGGTCGTTGGAAATTTCTATGGATGGTCTCCGCTTGTAGACTTGTAAAGTTGCCTTAAATTGTAGTGTGATGACGAAGCAATTCACACTGGCGCACATTTACTTTTTCCTTCTCTATTTACATATAGCTATTATGATAGGCTTTCTCTGTTCCATTTGGCCTACCCAGAATTCTAAATCCAACAGTTGCCAACGTCGTATTCCCCAAAGTAATGTTTACAGTAGAAAACAAATCAGATATTGTCTTTTCATTTTCTGTTTAGGTTGTATTTGGATATTGTCTCGGACCTCAGAACTGCTTTGTAATGTTTTTACTTGAGCCAAGGGTCTTTCAGAAACAAAGTCTCTAACTCACAAGGTAATGGTAAGGTCTGTCTACACACTATCCTCCCCAAACCCCACTTGTAGGCTTACATTGGGTACGTTGTGTCTTGGACCTCAACCAGCGTTACTGAGAGTGATGCATCTCTCTCAGGAAGGAATTGATGATGTTTGCTAATTTTATGTGGAAGGAGGTCGAATAATGTTTTTTGTTTTTTTTGGGGACATCAGATTCGTCAGGGAAATTGTCATTTATGATGTAATCTGAGAAGTTATGGAACTTTCAGAGAGAAACAGAATCTAAACAGCTGAAACAATAACAACTCTTTGAATTCAGAAAAATTTAGCTACATGCATCTGGCAGATTGTCCAACTTTGGCAGATGTATCCCTATATATGCCACTGGCAGAAAGATACCTTTCTCGACGATCTTACCCTTGTTTTTTCAGAACTTTGGTATCTGAACTCCTAATTACAAACAACTAGCATCCCTACTACTAGCTGTAGTGAACCTGCTAGGGTCGGGCATTTCTATTGAGATTCTGCGTGAATGCAGAAAGCGCTTCATTCCTTGCGGCCTTTTTCAATAACAAAATTATTTTGCTAGCTTTCTTCAATTCAAGATAGTTTATGCTGGTTATGACTTCCAATGATCTTGAGAAGTATGTTGTTAACGTTTGATACCCACTGGTACGTATGCAGCTGACATCTCATCGAAAGAGATGGTGACATCCATAGCATTTTAAGACTTTTTTAAAAAAAAAAAAAAAATTGCAACCGGATTCTCAATAGTCCTAAGATCGCTCTTGCACTTGTCATCGTTTCCAACCGAGAAACTAATAAAAATGGCCTTACGAGTGGACATGTTTAACGTAAATCTTTTAAATATACTAGTTTAGGTTTATACGCGCGAATCTCACTTTATTGAGTTCAAACGTTACACTAAATAGGATATTTACGTTAAATAGGATATTTGTTTAAATAATAAAGATGAATACAATAATTAAATTCAACGTCTTTCGGAGAATTTATTTAATTAAACCTAACCTTTACCAAAAAAAAAAATCTCAAAATCAATCGACATTCATCTACCCCTGTAAACTGCAACAAAATAATATGATGATAGAGATATCAAAATAATATAATTAAATCTAACCTTTACACAAAAAAAATTTCAAAGTCATCCGACCCTCATCTACCACCTGTAAACTACAACAAAATAATATGATAATAGAGATATCAAAATAATACAACTAAACTTACCTTTATACAAAAAAAAAAATTCAAAACAGAGATATAAAAACAATACAATTAAATCTAACTTTTACCTAAACAAATTCTTCAAAGGCGATCGACATTCATCTACCACCTGTAAACTCATCTATAATCTTTAAACTATAACAAAATAATATAATAATGATCACAAAGTTTCAGTTTTGATGAAAATAATTCTTGTCTGAGCGAAAATTTTGACATAAAAAATACTTGAATAAGAACAAAGAAGAATATATATACCCACATGTTGAATTCTATTTATATGTTGAGCATCCACCAATCAAAACATGCAATCGAATCAAGTTAGATTAACATCAATCATATTTTTCCAATAAGTAAATCAGTTTCTTCTCGAGTTTATCTCAATATTTATAGAAGCATTTCTTTAATAGAATTTTATTTTAAGAGTATTTTTCTATCCTATTTTAGAAGTATTTTCTAATTAATTATAATAAAAATCTTCTTGTTAATATTGATAATTGAACATAGTGGTACAATTATTATTTAAAAAATCACTGAAAAAAACAAAAGCTTAAGATTACTTAGTGAAATATAAAAAATGATAATGTGACAAACCTACTATGCCAAGCAAAATTAGACGTAATTTAAAGCAGAATTGCTAATTGTTTATGATGATGATAAAAATTATAGAATATATAAGTAAGGATAATGAAAATTTTTCTTTCCATTTATTTAAATATGTACTTAGGGAAAAATTTCTTTTATTGGGACGATTTATTTTCATGTATACAGGATTCCTCTTATCATATATTTAAAAGATCTATTTTTGCATATAGGAAAAAGTTGTCCTATATAATTTAGGAGTCAATATTATAAATATAATAATATAATAAATAAATAAATAAATAAAAAGTGAAATGACAATTTTATCTATTATGGAGATTTTTAATGAAGGACAAAAAGTTCAAGTCACTATTCTAAGGTACTTTTAATATATTATAGATATAGATATAGATTATAGATTATAGATTATAGATTATAAATTATATATAGATTATAGATTATAGGTATAGATATAAATATAGATTATAGATCTAGATTTTTATCTATAATAAGTGGGGATAAGCAGGCACACCTATAGATATAGATTATAGATCTAGATTATTATCTATAATAAGTGGGGATAAACAGGCACGTCTTCGACATGCCTGCCGCTTCAATCGTAATTTTTTTATATTACCCCTAATTAATTAGTATAGGTTATTTAAGTGTTAAAATTTCTAATATTTAATAAAAAATATATAATAGACATAAAATAATAAATTACTATTTGATTTTTTAAATTAAGTTGATGTCTCATGTGAGACTCATTTATGTTTTTTTCACAAGTATTTTTTATAATAATTTTATTACATCACTTCTAATTAGTTGTTATAAGTCATTTAAGACATATCTTCTTCGTTATTTCAATCGAAATTTTATTATATCAACCCTAATTAATTACTACAGGTTATTTAAGTATTAAAAATTTATAATATTTAATAAAAAATATAAAATAGACATAAAATAATAAATTAATATTTAATTTTTTAAATTAACTTAATGTCTTATATGAGGCTCATTTATGCTTTTTCCACAAGTATTTTTTATCGTGATTTTATTATATCACTTCTAATTAGTTGTTATAAGTCATTTAAAACATGTCTTCTTTGCTTCTTCAATCGTGATTTTATTATATGACCCCTAATTAATTATTATGGTCACATTAGAAAATTAATAATATTTCATAAATGGACACAAAATGATATGTGTTGACTTTTGAAATTATATCAGTGTCACTTAAATTTGAATAGAAGAAAAAGTATTATAAATCACAATTAAATATTTGATTAACTATCGAAATTATAGAGTGCCATATAGGTTGACTTTCAAAATTATATCAGTGTCACTTAAATTGAAATAGAAGAAAAAGTATTATAAATCATAATAAAACAGTTGATTGACTATCGAAATTATATTAGTGTCACATAGGTTGGATTTCGAAATTATATCAGTGTCCCTTAATTTGGAATAGAAGAAAAAATATTATAAATCACAATAATTAAAAATTAAAATTACTTTAATAAATAATTATCTAAATTATATTTGTGTCACATAAATTGAGATAAAAAAAAAAGGGAGAAGGACAACAATAGCCTCTTGGCAAAAATAAAAGACACGAAAATAGCTCATGTTTTAAAATACCACTTTTTGGCCATTTCGCTAGCTAATTCGCTTTCTTTGACTTTTTTTTTTTAATTTTGCTGATTTTGTCTTTTTTGTTTTACTTTTGTTGTTGCTCCTTTTGCTTCTTTTATTATTATTATATAAAGTGTAAAAATTGTATTTATTTTTTGTTATTTTTTCGTTGTTTTTTTTCTGGTAGTTGTTTTTTTTCCTTTTCCCTTTTATTTTGGTTGTGCTCATTTAAAAAAAAAAAAATAATGTTTCTATATATTTTTTTAATTCTATCAATAAACAAAACAATCAAATAAAATTTTGTAGTTCTCTTTTAAAATAATCAAATACTAATTTATAATGTCGTAACCAAATAAAATTTTATATGTTTTTGAAATACAATTTTTAAAAATAGCATATTTTAATGACTCGTATACATGTTTAAAAACTATTTTCATGTCTTTTATTTTTGCCAAGAGGCTATACACATTTTGTACACTATTTAGGTAAAATAATTATTTAGATACATATTCTATACAATATTTATGCAGTTTATATACATCCTGTAGATATACATAATCTATACAACAATGATACAAATTCTATACAGATCATATATAGAAAATATATTCTATATAATATAATTTTTATACACATCATATACAAACCTTAAATATACAGTTTTTATACACACCATATACAAACCTTAAATATACAGTTTTTATACACATCATATACAAACATTAAATATACAGTTTTTATACACATCATATACAAATCTTAAATATACAGTTTTTATACACATCATATACAAACCTTTATTTCTCTAAAATTTCCATAGATAATCAATCCTATGCAATCTCGAATCATAAAATACATTTTTTTGCAAAAAAAATCCATTTCCTTTAAATTTCTTCGTCACATACCTATTCACTATTACTTTTAGCTTCAACACAATAGCCCTTTTTTTTCCATCCCGATCAACTTCTAGATTTTGCATATTTTTTCTTCTTTCATTCCTCTATCTCATTTTTCATCCACCCACATAATTCACAAATTCAATTCAATTTAGATAACCTAAATAGAAAAAATTAAGAATTAGAAGAAAAAATATATGAGTTTTGTTGGGTTCTTAATAGAAAAAATTAAAAACTAGAAGAAAAGAGATATGAGTTTTGTTGGGTTCTTAACTATCACAGATTGAAGAAAGAAGAAGGAAGATTGGTTATGGAAAGAAGAAAGAAGAGTGGTTATGGAAAGAATAAAGAGTCACAAAATTCTATTCGGAAACCAACTTCAAAAAGGAAAGTGTACAACTGTAAGCCTTTTTCCTTTAGCGTGTGTCTTATTAAATAAAGGGCTAATAAATGACATTTAAATCAACCAAAGTGTCAGTTTTGTCCAAAAAGTGAAACGTGAGCCATTGTTGTCCATTATTTTTCAAAAGAGCTACGTGGCGTCCTTTTCCCTTTAAATTATAAGAATTCTATGTAGGTTAGACTTAGGAATTAGTTATCCTATTTGAATTGGGAATTAGTTATCCTTATTTAAATTGAAGTCCATTTAGAAATTTAGTCTATTTAGAAATTTAGGTATAAATATGTGTTTTGAGTTATTAATAAAATAATTCTCTTTTACAATACAATTGCAGTATTTTCTTCTCTCCAACTCTTTTTCTGTTATTTCTCTAATTTCAAAGTCAAAAACCAACAAGCACCATGAGGGTTTCTATCATCCGGTGCACCCCTTGCTTGAAACGATCTTGGGCAAGATCACATCTTCGACTGCCAAGAACCTTTCCTATGCTGGTTTATTGCAGCTTATAAAGAGTGAACTCTTCTCTATTTTTGTCCTCCCTAATAAGATTGTCAAGGTTATTTAAACTACTTGCAGAATTTTCTTATGGACAGGTAGTGTGGAGCCCTCTAAGATGCTACTACCGGCTGGAAGAGAGTATGTCATCCTACAGTGTATGAATGGGCTACAATGCTGAACATGGGCTTATGGAATAGAGCTGTGATTTACAAGCTCCTATTAAACCTATGTACAAAAGAAGGATGAGCTTTGGATAAAGTGGGTCAATGCATGCTATAACAAAGGTGGCAAGTTCCTGGAGTATATCCAAACTTAAGCTTCCTGAATGTAGACCAAGATTTCCAAAGCTAAACAATACCTAGCAGATGCTCACATCGGGCAGGATGTACTGCAACAGGGGTCTTCTCTATCAACAGTGTACTACATGATGAGAGGTGATATCCCCAAAGTGCCATGTAGGAAGCTCACATGTAGCAACTGGGGTTTACTAAATGGACCTTCCTGTTGAATCTTACTAATTCAGGACAAGCCCTAAACAATGGACAAAATGATGAAATTATATCTGGTTGTAATCAGCAATGTGATGCAATGAGTAGGATGAATCAATGTCCCACCTACATTTTGAATGTCAAGTCTTTGAGGTTATTTGGAGCAAGCTTGCTCAGTTGCTAAGATGGACAGATGAGATCTCATGGGCCGGCACTCACATGAAGGGGCAAAAGCTTAGGAGCAGATGTGTACAGAAAGACCCTGGCCTGCACTGTACCACATCTGGCAAGAGAGAAACACCAGAATAGGACTTAAGAGTCAACTGATCAAACTCATCGCACGAGAGGTTATTTTGTAGAGGATGCATGTGGAACATTTAGACAAGTTGAATTACTATCTGTGAACTGTATTTTAGTCCTGTGCCTATATGATAGATGGTTCTTTTATTAGGCTTCTCCACAGATCACCTTAGGGCCTTATGTTCAAGTGATCCTTTATATATCTAAACCTGTACATACAAATCTCTACCCCCCGCCACCCAAACCCCCAACACACACAAAAAAATAATAATAATAAGATCAGATTTTTGCCTTCAGAAAAAGAAAAGAACTCATCTTCAAATATCATATTAGAGACGAGGACAACAGAAGGGACATTCAGTCATACGAACTACAAACGTGAAGGATCCAAAACACAGTTTGCCATCTCCGAGTAATTACATAATTTTCTTTAACAAAAGAAAGGGAAAGCACGAAGAACTCAAGGAAACATCCATCTTAACAGCAGCCACTTGTTGATGCATCAGTTTCTGGAGGTTTCTGTTTAAATATATTTTTCCTGACACCAGCTGAACCTTCAGCCAAAAGACTAGGAGTGTCCAGAATCTGCAAAACCAAAATTCATCATCACAACCAAGAAATGTTTCTCTTTGATAGAGGAAGTAAAAGGCACTCCATTTTTATATTGAGACAAACTTCATTTATATTTAGTTCCAAGTTAAAATAGGGCAAACTATTGTGATAAGGCATTGCAGCTAACAATATAACTGAACTTCGTAGGGCATGAATAGATGTTCCGTGAAGCAATAATTGAACCATATATTGAGATAATATTTGCTAGCAAGGCTGTTGGACAAGGACACAGCCCCAAAAAGAAGGGTAAGTTGCAGTGACTACTGGCGGTTGACTGTCAAAGTTCACCCCAACAAAGAAAACCTTTCTTCTAGCATGGCACTAGCGTTAAAAGTTTCCATGGTTCTGTTAAATGTTGGACAGAGTGCAAAAAATCACCAGCTGTTGGCCAAGAAGATTTCCAAGAAATGCACAGAAAAATAGTGGAGACATGGCCCGCTCTAGGTACACTCAAGATGGTTATTACCGGTAAAGATAATTAAATAACTAATATAGTGAAATGAAGGTAGAGATCTCACAGCCATGATAAACCTGTTGCTCAGCCAAACTCAAGATTTGAAGAGTCCGTATTGACTTAACAACTAAAAATATGATATCAGCCCCCTGGGGGATAAATACAACCACATGGTCCACATATAGGAGTGAAAATGAATTTCAATTTATCAAGGTAAACCACAAAAGAAGTTATTTGTCTTGTTGGTGTCCATTTGCTTAAGCTATTGTTTCCTGTTTTTCTAACTGCAGCGATGGATATGCATGCTATCCACACTATCCCGAATAATAATTCCTTTGCTGAGACCTACAAGTGCTACTAGGCAACGAACAAGTTACTCCTGAGAGAAGATTGTATCCTTGTTAACGTTCAGTTCCATTGCAACTCCATTATTTAATAACGCATGACCAATCCATTCAAACATCTTTTTTTAACGAGCCAATTCAAACTATAACATGAACAAAATACAAGAAAGATCCTTGGATGATTCATACCTTCAGCACAAGCTCCTCAAAGCACTGTTCCACATTAACCCTTGTCTTTGCACTGCATTCAATGAAAAGACATCCATATTCCCTAGCAAAATCAATTCCCTCTTTTTTGCTGACAACCCTGTCACTCTCCTGCAAAAAGGTTCATACATATGTGAATATTCACAAGCATCATCACGTACCGTCAATTTCGACTCAAAGATACAAATGCACCTGATCAATACAGGGTATATGATTGTGGTTGGAGAGATGGAAGTTCTCTTCCTAAAAGAAGGAGAGGTACCTTATCAACTTTGTTTCCAACAAGCATCTTGATGCAGTCCTGATTTGTTGAATACAGGTCAATTTCTTTGGCCCATATATCAGAGAGATTAGTAAATGTGTCTCGCCTTGTTACATCATAAACTGTTGAATCAAAGACAGTTGAGTCCGAAATAAGTCAACATGCTACAATATTTCTTGGATGGCAGGGGAGTTGGGTAAAAGAATTTGTTCCAACAAGAAGAAATTCATTAAGAAGAAACTGAATTTGCTCATAAATATAAGCCAGCAAGAAGAAGCATACTTCTAAATGGTACTCACTCATATCATTGAGGAGCTGTCCTATGCACTGCCACTAATTTCCTCTTCACTCACGTTTCTATTCTTTATTAAAAACAATGCAAGAATGGACATATAATTCTCTTAAGAAACATTCCAAGAAGTCGAGACGATCTTTTCCATCCATCTTCCTGGCACTAGAGCAATCTTTCAAAGTTTTGGACTACACTACAACTCATAAATACTCTAGGGCTACGACAACCATGTTAACCAACACATAAAATGATGTTTATACACAAGACGCGAGCTGTGCCAACTTCTTATTATGTGCTTAGTGTTTGTCCTGACAGCAGTGACCATTGCTATCTCTTATAAAGCAATTGAAGTGAGTGTAGCATGATGACTACATAACATGGAAATCCGTCAAATCAAATAACAACGCAGAAAGAAGAGACAGCAGATTACCCATGATTATTCCTTGAGCTCCTCGGTAGTATGAACTCGTTAAAGTCCTAAATCTTTCCTGTCCAGCTGCAAAACAAGAAAGTCATAATGTTATAACCAAGGATTGTGCTGAGGGAGACCTCCCATTAGCACATTCAGCAAAACATGCCGAGTTCAATCACTTAATTAAGCTGACAACAATATTCAAAGAAGCAATACCAGTCAATTGTACCCTCTGCCACCATCTTATTTCCAAACGAGGTAGGTGGGTCAGTTGGTGATGAGTTGATTTTAAATATATGAGCAAATATCAAGCATTCGTTCCCCTTAAGATTTGCCAAGTTTAGGTTCTTCTCACTTTAACATATTTTGCAGACGAAAACTCTCGGAGGTACAATATTCAAGTTACCATTGGCACCCCCACACCTACCTGAATAGCAGGCATCACTCTCTGAACTTGTGGGCAGAGCCTAGGTCCTCTAACCTTTGAGCCTAAGTGCTGTATTGTGTTGCACAGGTTTCCATTTTGCTCACATATATATATAGAATTAAATTTATTTGCACTCTCCTTAGTTCTATCCTCTTTTTTTGGTGATTGATGATGTACTAAGAATTGAGTATTGTGCTTGATTTTGATGAAGTAATTGGCTTCATTAATGGCATCAAGAAGATGCAAATTAGTTATAATATTGCACTTGATTCGTCAAAATGATTGTAGATTTATTCGGGAACATTGTGATTGAAATTCTTTTTAAGGCAATCTAAGGTTAGATTACAATTGAACAGCATGAGGTTTAAAACAATCGACTCATTAGATAGATTAATTAGCAATTAGGAAAGAATATACCTAACTGCCTTATGCAATCAGCATGATGGCTTGACATTAATGGATCTTTGTTAACATTATACTCATTTTTTGGGGGGAAGAGGGTGTCTTGTATTTCATATCCAAAAGAAAAAAATCAACACCATCAAGCAGGTGCTAAGACGAAAGGTTTCAATCACAAAATAGGATAATGGAGGATCCTATGTACAACTACCAAACTTACAGATTGTCAAAGAAATCTACAAAAACTGCTATCTCCCCCATTACATCCTGTTTGCACCAAAAATAAAAAAGATTGAGGCAATTCATCTTAATTTTGAGGATGGGATTGCTTTTGTCCTCAAAATGTCCAAGGTTCCACTCTGTCCATACTGTCCACCAAATACATGCTGGAATGCTCTGCCAACAGTCCTCCTATGCCCCTCTTCTTCCAGTACTCTTCCAATTCTTCAGAAGTTCCAGAGTTGTTCTTGGCATTACCCAAATCACCCCCAACATATCAAAGAACATTTGCCACAAATTTGCAGTTATCTCACAATGCTGGAAGAGTTGCTCATTGTTTTCAGCTTCCTGCCCACAAAATAGACATCTTGAGCAAATCTGAAGATCTCTCTTTTGTAGTCTCTCCTGAGTTAAACAAGCTCTTCTAACTACCAATCACACAAAGCACGCTATTTTGGTAGGAATTTTAATTTGCCAGATGAATTTCCATGGCCATACCACTGACACACAATTTCTCCTGTTCATTTTCCAATAGATTAATTTAACTGCAAAGGTTCCACACTTGTTTGTCCGGATCATCAATAATGCCTTCAAAAGAGTTCAAACAATGCAACAATTTAATAGCTCTATCCACTTCCCAATCATTCAAAGCCCTTCCGAAGTTCAGCTTCCATCCATTCTCCATCCAGATTTGTCTTACAGTTGCTTGCTTTTGAAGACTCAAAATATATAAATCTGGAAAAAGGGTTTTCAAGTTGTTATGTTCAATCCACCAATCATCCCAAAAGGAAGCTTTAAACCCATTATCCACCTTAATTCTAATATTGGTCTAGAAATTAGACCACATATCTGCATTCATATATACCTTTCACTTCTTCAGTTATCCAACTGTTCATCAAACCATATTTTTTTGTGATGAATCTTCCCCACAAAGATCTTTCCTCTGTCATGAACCTCTATAGCCACTCTTAGAACAGGCTATTGTGAATACTCAGTTTTTTTATTCCAAGGCCACCATTCTTCTTGCTGCAAATTAGTGAATCCCATCTCACAAGATTTTTGTTCCTCTCCTCTTCACAACCATTACACAGGAAATCCCTTCTTAATTTATCTATCTTCTTCACTACCCCCTTGGGAATAGGAAAGCAAGCCATCATATAAGTGGGAAGGGCATCCAAAACAGAGTTTATCAATGTCAATCTGCCGCCAAGGGACAAATATTGTCTTTTCCAACTAGTCAACCTTCTATCACATCTCTCCAACACTTCGCTCCAAATATCTTGAGCTTTGTTCTTTGCACCAAGAGGCATTCCAAGATACTTTGTGGGTAGAGTTCCCACTTGGCATCCCAGATTTGCAGCAAGTAGACCCACTCCACCAGACTGAAAAAATAAATCTTTAACTCCCATTCACATGTAATCTAGATACAGCCTTAAAGATAGTTAGGATGGCCCTCAGATGTCTGATTTGGTTCTATTACAACAAGTGAGTGATCTCCATGTTGCCTCTATTACTCTGTGCCCCAAAACCAAGGTTTTATCCTGCTGTTAGCATTAGCCTTTCTAATCATATGATTTAGCCATTCCATTGCTAAGACAAACAAGAGTGGTGACATTGTATCACCCTGTCTTAGGCCCCTTTGAGAATGGAAAAAACCTTCAGGAGTGCCATTAATTAAAAGGGAGAACTTGACATTAGAGATGCAGAAACCAATCCATTTGATCCACTTATCACCAAACCCCATACCTTTCAATATTTTCAGAAGAAAATCCCAATTGACATGGTCATATGCCTTTTCTATGTCAAGTTTACACAAAATTCCAGGAGTCTTCTGTTTTATTTTTGAGTCCACCAATTCATTAGCCAAAAGAGCAGCATCATTTTTCTCAATTCTGGTATGAGGAGCATACACACCGGTGAGACACCAACTGAAAGATTTCTGAACTGCTACAAATCTGTAAGTTAGAGAGTATTGACCTTTCTCAACAAAGATCCCCTTCCACACTCTACTATCCCACAATATCAAAATTCCCCCACAGCTCCCTTCGGCTTCTAAAAAGCCATACTTCATCCACCTGCACGACCACAATTATTTAGCAAAATCTTCCACACCTTTTTCTAGCTTCGCTTCTTGAAAGCAATAGACGTCTGCTTTCCACTTTTGCATAGACTCTTAACGGTCATTCTTTTAGAACTCATATTAAGCCCTCTCACATTCCAGGATAAAAGTTTGATTTTCATTGGCAAGTGGACATCTGAACTTTACTTTACTCTTTTACTCTTTACTTCTTAGTTGCTCTCTACAGTCTAGACTCTTGGCAATTTTTTAATTTTGATTTCTTGTGAGTTTAGCTATTTCAGTCACTGCTTACAGTTTTTGGGTTTCTTTATACACTTTTGTTCTCGTTATAAAGGAGATCTATTTTTCAATTTTAATCTTCTCTCTCTAACGTTCAATTTAACATTACCACCTCGACTGACTGGCGAACTCTGACGCCAGCAACAGTGCAGACGTACCGAAAGCGTACAAGATCTACCCTATCTCCCTCTTTCTCTCTCACCCTTCAGATCTCTCTCTCCCGTCACAGCTATCGCCGGTGGGCTAGGGTTCCTGCCGGTTCGACTCAGGTAACGGGGGAGGTACTCATCAGCGGCCTAACAGGTAGGCCGACGTCCGACGACGTCCAGATTCCGACGTCTCACGTCTCTGAAGAAGCTTCGGCGAATCTCCGGGGACATTCCGGCAACGTAACCAGCGGCCTCTTTCTCGTCGACCTTATTTCGGCAAACACTTTTTAACACCAACATTGCCGAATCAGCAGCACGGAGGCGTCCCGGTGACATCCAAACTTTGGTTCTTTCGTAACTTTATATAGTTTGATTTCTTTATATTATTTTGCTCCTTGTCTTTTCCTTGGTGCCAGGCCATTAGTGTGCTCTATTTTTCTTACTGTTAGTTTTGTCCTTACCTCGGTTTTGTTTTTTCTCCCTAGTTGAGTTTAGTTTTGTTTCTTGATTATTTCTTCTAATTTGTGTGAGCCTTGTATTTCCTGTTGCTGCTTTGTTACTACCATTGTTTATATTTTCTTATATTTTCTTGTAGTAGTGGTTGTGGGCATTGATGGTTGGATAGGGCCATGTCCGAGGAGGTTGGGGCGGGGAGCCGTTGTGGGGGCGGGGGAAGAGGAAAGGGCGGGGGTGGGAAGGAGGCCAAGGTTTGGCCTCAGGGGCGGTAGAAGAAGACGTGTGGATAGAGATGGTAGGCTGAGGGTTGGGTCCTGGAATATAGGGACTCTTCAGGGTAAGTCCATAGAGCTTGTGAAGATTCTTAGAAAGAGGAGGACTAATATTGCGTGTGTTCAAGAGACCAAGTGGGTAGGGTCTAAGGCTAGGGATGTGGACGGTTACAAGCTTTGGTACTCTGGGAGCGAGAGGCGTAGGAATGGAGTTGGCATCTTAGTAAATGAAGAGCTTAGAGGTCAGGTAGTAGAGGTGAAGAGGACCAGCGATAGGTTGATGACTATTAAGTTGGTCATTGGGGGGTTTACCCTGAACGTGTGTAGTGCTTATGCGTCGCAAGTGGGCTTGGATGGGGAGGAGAAGATGCGGTTTCAGGAGGCTTTGGATGAGGTGGTGAGAGGCGTGCCTAGCTCGGAGAAGATTGTTGTAGCAGGAGATTTCAATGAACACATCGGAGCGTTACCGGGAGGCTTTGGTGATGTGCATGGTGGTTTTGGTTTTGGGGAAAGAAATGAAGAGGGGGCTACTCTATTGGATTTTGCGAGGTCTTTTGGGCTGGTGGTGGTGAACTCGGGCTTCCCGAAGAAGGAGGATCACCTGATCACCTTCCGAAGCGCGATCGCCAAGACCCAGATTGACTTTTTGTTGCTTAGGAAAGGGGATAGGGTGTTGTGTAAGGACTGTAAGGTCATCCCGAGTGAGAATCTTTCGACCCAGCATAGGCTCTTGGTTATGGATTTGGGTATAAAGAAGGATAGGAAGAGAAGGGGTGAGGAGTGTAGATCTAGGATTAAGTGGGGCGGCTTGACGCCAGTGAATGCGTGGGAGATACGGGAGAAGTTGGCGGGAATGGAGGTGTGGGAATGTAGGGGGGACGTGGATAGTACGTGGGATAGGGTGGCTAGGTGCATCAGGGAGAATGCTAGTGAGGTGTTGGGTGTTTCTAGGGGCCAGGCCGGGCATCATCGGGGGATCGGTAGTGGAATGAAGAGGTTAAGAAGAAAGTGGAGACCAAGAAAGGGGCGTATGCTAAGTTGGTTGAGAGTAAGGACGAAGAAGAGAAGCGGGTAAACAGGAAAGAGTACAAGTTAGCTAGGAAGGAGGCTAAGTTAGCAGTTACGGCGGCTAAGACGGCAGCTTTTGAGAGCTTGTAAGCGGGGTTACAAGAGAAAGGAGGGGAAAAAAAGTTGTTTAGACTCGCTAAGGCTAGGGAGAGGAAGGGTCGTGACCTCGACCAAGTGAAGTGCATTAAGGGGGAGGATGGTACAGTGTTAGTGGAGGACGGCCACATTAAGAATAGATGGCAGTCGTATTTTCATAGGCTCTTGAATGACGAAGGGGATAGAGCTATTGTGTTAGGGGAGCTGGAGCACTCAGAGGAGTGTCAGGATTTTAGTTATTGTAGACGTTTTAAGATAGAGGAGGTTAGAGAGGCTGTTCACAGGATGCGAAGGGGTAGGGCGACGGGGCCTGATGAGATACCGGTGGATTTTTGGAAGTTTTCTGGCGAAGCTGGTTTCAGGTGGTTGACTGAATTGTTTAACGAAATTTTCAAGATGGCGAAAATGCCCGAGGCTTGGAGGTGGAGTACTATGATCCCTCGTTATAAAAACAAGGGTGACATTCAGAGTTGCAATAACTATAGGGGTATTAAGTTATTGAGTCACTCTATGAAGATTTGGGAGAGAGTGGTCGAGGTGAGGCTGAGACGGATAGTGTCTATTTCGGAGAACCAGTTTGGATTTATGCCTGGCCGCTCGACGACGGAGGCAATTCACCTGGTACGGAGGCTGGTAGAACAGTATAGGAAAAGGAAGAAGGACCTGCACATGGTGTTTATCGACTTGGAGAAGACATACGACAAAGTCCCCAGGGAGGTGCTTCGGAGATGCTTGGAGGTGAGTGGAGTCCCGGTGGCATATATCAGAGCAATTACGGACATGTATGATGGAGCTAAAACTCAGGTGAGGACGGCGGGAGGAGACTCATAGCATTTCACTGTCTTGACAGGATTGCATTAGGGATCTACTCTTAGTCCCTTTTTGTTTGCTTTGGTGATGGATGTGTTGACGCGGCGTATTCAAGGAGAGGTGTCTTGGTGTATGCTTTTTGCAGATGATGTAGTTTTGATTGATGAGACGCAGGGGGGTGTGAATGATAAATTAGAGGTGTGGAGACAAACTCTTGAGTCTAAAGGGTTCAGGTTGAGTAGGAGCAAGACAGAGTATTTGGAATGCAAGTTTAATGACGTGAGGCTGGAGAATGAGGTGGTAGTGAAGTTGGAATCACAGGTGGTATGTAAGAGGGATAGTTTGAAGTATCTCAGGTCCGTGATTCAGGGTAACGGTGAAATTGACGAGGATGTCTCGCACCGTATTGGGGCGGGATGGATGAAATGGAAGCTCGCTTCGGGGGTGTTGTGTGATAAAAAGGTGCCGCCCAAGCTTAAAGGCAAGTCCGGCCGGCCATGTTGTATGGAGCGGAGTGCTGGCCAGCTAAGAACTCCCACATTCAAAAAATGAAGGTGGTGGAAATGTGGATGTTGCGTTGGATGTGTGGGCTGACTAGGGGGATAGAGTTCGGAATGAGACTATCAGGGAAAAGGTTGGTGTGACTCCAGTGGAGAATAAGATGCGGGAAGTCCGATTGAGATGGTTCAAACACGTGATATGGAGGGGCATGGATGCCCCGGTTCGTAGGTGTGAGAGGCTAGCTTTGGATGGTTTTAGGCGGGGTAGGGGTAGGCCGAAGAAGTACTGGGAAGAGGTGATTAGGCGGGACATGGAGCAGTTACACGAATTAGGGCAGAAGGCTAGGGTCAGTTTGGGTCGCTAGTGTAGGGAATTACTTGGTGGGGGTATTATACTTGTTATGATACCTTGTTTCATGCTTTATTACGAATCTGTTTACTTTTCTCTGTTTTCTATTACTTGTGGGTGTCGTATTTATGTTATGTCATCTTGTTCCATGCTTTACTATGTATTTGTGTAGTATTACGTGTCTCGAGCCGGGAGGAGACTCAGAGCATTTCACTGTCTTGACAGGATTGCATCAGGGATCTACTCTTAGTCCCTTTTTGTTTGCTTTGGTGATGGATGTGTTGACGCGGCGTATTCAAGGGGAAGTGCCTTGGTGTATGCTTTTTGCAGATGATGTAGTTTTGATTGATGAGACGCGAGGGGGTGTGAATGACAAATTAGAGGTGTGGAGACAAACTCTTGAGTCTAAAGGGTTCAGGTTAAGCAAAAGCAAGACAGAGTATTTGGAATGCAAGTTTAATAACGTGAGGCTGGAGAATGAGGTGGTAGTGAAGTTGAATCACAGGAGGTATGTAAGAGAGATAGTTTCAAGTATCTCGGGTCCGTGATTCAGGGTAACGGGGAGATTGACGAGGATGTCTCGCACCGTATTGGGGCGGGATGGATGAAGTGGAAGCTCGCGTCGGGGGTGTTGTGTGATAAGAAGGTGTCGCCCAAGCTTAAAGGCAAATTCTACAGGGTGGTGGTCCGTTCGGCCATGTTGTATGGAGCGGAGTGTTAGCCAGTTAAGAACTCCCACATTCAAAAGATGAAGGTGGCAGAAATGCGGATGTTGCGTTGGATGTGTGGGCTGACTAGAGGGGATAGAGTTCGGAATGAGACTATTAGGGAGAAGGTTGGTGTGACTCCAGTGGAGTATAAGATGCGGGAAGTCCGATTGAGATGGTTCGGACACGTGATGAGGAGGGGCATGGATGCCCCGGTTCGTAGGTGTGAGAGGCTAGCTTTGGATGGTTTTAGGCGGGGTAGGGGTAGGCCGAAGAAGTACTGGGGTGAGGTGATTAGGCGGGACATGGAGCAGTTACAGCTCACTGAGGACATGACCCTAGATAGGAAGATCTGGAGGACGTGAATTAGGGCAGAAGGCTAGGGCCAGTTTGGGTCTCTAGTGTAGGGAAGTACTTGGTGGGGGTATTATTCTTGCTATGATACCTTGTTCCATGTTTTATTACGAATCTGTTTGCTTTTCTCTGTTTTTTATTACTTATGGGTGTAGTATTTATGTTATGACATCTTGTTCTATGCTTTACTATGTATCTGTGTAGTATCTCGTGTCTCGAGCCGAGGGTCTATCGGAAACAGCCTTTCTACTTCTTTAGAGGTAGAGGTATGGACTGCGTACATCTTACCCCCCCCCCCAGACCCCATTATGTGGGAATACACTGGGTTTGTTGTTGTTGTTGTACGTGTCTCGAGCCGGGGGTCTATCGGAAACAGTCTTTCTACTTCTTTAGAGGTAGAGGTATGGACTGCGTACATCTTACCCTCCCCAGACCTCACTATCTGGGAATACACTGGGTTTGTTGTTGTTGTTTCATTGGCAAGTCGAATTCAGAGGTCTTCCATTACTTCAGACTCCTTCCACCTCTTTATTTAGATTTGATTCAAGGTTCTTCAACTCATTTTTGCCAATTCCCCTGCTCTTTGGTGGTCTGATCTAGTTACCTTTTCTTTGTTTCTCTAAAGACATGTTTCTTCCATCTAGCTTTATAAGTAACACTAGAGCTTCCTTCTCACCTCCTTCAAATGCAGCCCCATATATATTACCTAGCTCTAGGATAGTGCTATTAACCCAATTTGATGCCTCTACTTCTGCTTTCTGGAATTCCTATGATTGTACGGCAACTGGTTCCACATTGTCTCTGTAAAAGTTGTAAACCGTGACCATTTCCCTGACAATCATCTAAGCTTGTCCCTCCGGCATCGTTGGTCTCACGATCTACCTTTCTTTTCACAATTGGAGATTTTGCATTATGCTCACAAATCTGAGTTTCTTCTATTTGCTCGTGCAATTCTCTGTTATTTGAGTTATGTTCAATACTATGTATGCCTTCGTGATCCTCTGTTGAGGACTCCCAGCCCTTAGAAAATGGTTCAAACTGGAGTTTCGGATTTTCTGCTTGCTCTAAAATGTTTAAGCCCAAGCCACCTCTAGGTTTTAAAACAGGTTCACTTGTCCTTCTGCATAAGGAGCTGCATGGTCCAAGTTGTTGAGGACTATCCCCTTGTCCTTCATATTATGCCTCGATGCACTCTGTATGAGGGGATTTTTTGTTTCGTCATCTTTTTCTTTCTCTTCAACTTGGAAACTCACTGGAGCTTTAGTCCAAACTTGGATCGTGTACCGGATTCCTCCATTTTCTATTGTCACCTCCTTCAGAATATTGCTCCCGTTTCCACAGATTTTGATTCTTTCCCATTTAAGATGGTTCTGAAGATGCGTTTCCTCCTCTGCTTCTACCCAGCCGCCACAGAAATCTCTGATGGCTTTGAAAGCTTTTTACGACCACAGATGTAGAGGCAAGCCAACCAATCTAGCCCAAATGGAGTTGGGTTTTGATTTTCCTTCCACCGCACCAACTGTTGGACTCCACCATTGGAAATTGATCTGAGCACGCTTCCATAACCATTCACCATTCATTACTTGTTTCGCCATGGCTTTGAAAGCGAACTCAAAAAGGAACAAGTTATTACCCATGTCATAAATGTTCAGACCAAAATTTTGCTTCCAAATTGTAGAAGCTCATCTCCTAATTTCTGAAAGAGTTGGTGACTCGGCAACCTTAAAATTCCCTACCAAACTCCTATTAAGACTTCGTTCTGGTTGTTGTAGTACCTTCCCCATTCTTTATTGTGCAGTCTGCAATTTCCTCCTTATTGGGTCATTTACTGCTTCTAAGAGCAGAAGCATATGAAATGTTGTTGCCCGATAATCTAGGTTCCATTGGGAGTAAATCACTCCTGTGGTTCTTAATGAACCTTTCCACCTTGTCTGCAATAAAGTTCCAGCCCGAGTTGAAAGTTAGTTCCGGGATTATCACCACTGATCTCATTCTGCCTTCCAAGTCGATGATGGTAATGTACCTTCCAAATTTGCTGAAATTTTTTTAGCAAAATGTTTCTGTGAAACTATCTTTTTTCTTCCACCTTTTCACCATGTTCCCCTAGAATAAAGAAGCTTCTTTCAGTTTTTGAGCTATCCATAGCATTGTCTTATTGGTAAACTGAGTTCTTATGATATGGTTTCTACTTCTTTCAGTCCATTTGTACCATTCCCCTACTGTTCCTGAAAGTCTTGAGATGCCATAAGATTTAAAGCCCACAGCAAAATAGATTGTTCCATCCATGAGATCCTCAAAGATAACAAAAAGAGGAGAGAGAAACTAGAGAGATGAGTGTGGTAGAGGGAGGGAGAGAAAAAAGGGAGGTTGGAATTCGCCGGAAGTCTGAGCTGTAAAAGAAAAAATTCTTACTGCCTGAGGTGTCACGCCAGCACGTGACACGCGTGGCGTCGGTGCTTGGGAAGTTCTAGTGGCACGTGTGAGCGTGTGTAGTACTTTTCTGGGATGGTTTTTCTGGGACAGGGTCGACGGAGGTTGGTGGTGGCTATGGTGGAATAATTATTGAAAGACAGAGAAGAGAAAAGAGGGAAACCAGTGATCAGAAGGACCACTGGTGGGGTTTTGAGTCGAAGTCTGATTTAAAATCACATTGGGATTCGTGCCTGGGAGCAAATTTTTTCGCCGCCTTTTTTTATCATAAACTTCCTTAACATTATACTCATGAAACAAATAAAATAGGTTATAGAAGGTTACAGAAGGTAGGCTGTAAGCAACTTGAAAGATACTTGCAGGTATAATAGCACCCTAGGATAATGACTTAGTTCAGTAAGGTACAGTTAGGAGAGTACAAGAAGCACAGTGACTTATTGAGAGATATCACAATCCTAGATTTTTTAACATCCAGGATTTGACAAGATTCTACTTGCTCTAAGTTTGTCAAAAATTCAATTCAAGTTTAGTATGGTTCTTTAAATCAAGTATAATAGTCTAAACACACCAAAGTTGTTCTATTTTGGTAATTAGTAAGTGGTTGGTGTAATCATGCTCCTAAGTCCTAAATTACAGGTGCAATTACATTTACTAGCGTGTGTTGTGACCAACAACTGACGGTGCTAGTTTCTGTCAAGTAAATTGTCATTTGATATCAAATAACTTGAGGGACACATAATTTTCAATTTTGTCATTCTACTTGACAGATGCAAAATAAGCATTCTTAGGTTGAAGAGATTTTAGCTTATAGATGGAGAACCGCAAGATACAATTAGGAAAACCATGTCGTATCATATCCAACTTTAGGGGTAATCAACAATGACCCTCTATTTGGTTCGCATACAATATATTTGGATAAGAATTGTTTCAGGGGTTTGAAAGAAAGCTACTTGGTGAAAAAGATATGCAACTAAAAGATTTAAAATAAAGAACAACTTCATTGAAGATTGGGCATAAAATAACAAAATTACCTGTATCCCAGATAGCAAGCTTCAACTTTTTCCCTCCGAGGGTGACATGTTTTACCTTGAAGTCCACACCTGAGAATATGAGAGACGACTTATTCCATAACTAGTTAACCAGTCAAGAAAAACCACCATAGAATTTGTCTGATGCATTTTATGGCATATCAAGTGCACAATGAAAACCTGCTAAGTTCAGTTCAAAAGTCACTAGAGTTTACACAGAACTTCTTTATTCAGACGTATTTCTTACTGACACGTGACACCCAAAAAAAGTTTATATATCTATTCTGGAATATATTTGCCTATTCTAACACCACGTAATGGAAAAGCCCATCATGAAATTGGTCAGATCAATTAGTTGTTCAAAACACCAGTTTAATTCCAAGTATTCCTTTTCTTCATCTTCTCTTTTTCTTTTTGTTGCTGCTGGTTATACGGCACTACATCAATACCTGAATGCAGTAAATATTCCCCTTCATCTAGTTAGACCAATGCAATACCACTTTGTCCAATGATATTGAATTAACTCAACTGTTTGTTTAACTTTTGATATAGGCACATAACCATTCCAAATACAGTCTTTTAACTCTTTCGCAGTTTTGCAGCTTCAAGTTACCAAATCGCTGCAACCAAACTGTTAACTTCAAAATGCAGTAGAACCATTGACCAACACAAGTTTTGCGCTTAAACAGCTAAAGAACTCTCACTCAACTAATTTCCACACCCATAAAACACTGAAACTAATTTATTCAATCTTTCCTTAAACACCAGCATTTTCACAAATTATCCATTACTCAATATGTCATGTTTTGATACATCTAACATTCCCACATCTAAACCCAACTCCTCTCTCTTTATAATGTACATCACAAACGCCAAGTTTTAAGCAATGATACAAACAACAACAACCTAGGGTAATCCCACAAGATGGGTCTGGAGTCTGGGGAGGGTAGTGTTTATGCAAAGCTTAGCCTTACAAGGTAAAGAGGCTGTTTCCAATAGAAATCTCGGCTCAAGTAAAAACATTATAAAGAAAAAAAGAACAATTCTTAAGCAATGATACAAAACAACCCAGAGTAATCCAACATGTGGGTCCGGTGCGGGTAATGTGTACCCGGATGTTACGACCTTAGGAGAACCACACCCCAAAAGCTAGCTACTAAGGTGAGAGAGCCCAAGTCTATAAATACCCACACCAATACTTTGTAGTACCATTGTGGAACTTTCTGCAACAGACCATAACACCGGACCTTACTTAATAGGCTGTTTCCGATAGACCCTCGACTCAAGTAAAAAAACATTATAAAGCAATTTGAAAAAAGGAAAATTTTTTAGGCAATGATATTTGCACAATATGGTAAAAGGGTTTAATTGAAAAATATATACAACCAATTAACAATATTTGAAAGAAAAAGAAAAGAAGATACTAATAAATTACCAATAGTTGGGGAAAGATCCTCAAAGGCATCAGAAGTGAAACTGAGGAGCAAACTGCTCTTCCCTACACCTGAATCTCCAATCAATAACAGCTTGAACAAATAATCAAACTCCGGCGTAGACGATGATGCTTCCATTTCCTCCAACAATCTCTAATTTCCAACAATACCCAGATACTCAATAAACCTTCAAAACAAAACAAAAAACACCCATCAATAAAACAGATTCAAAACAACGAAATTTACAAATAATTAATTAAATAAATAAATAAATAAATAAAATAGAAAGAAAACCTGGAATGGCGGAGAAAATGGTAATAGAGACTATATATATAAAAAAAGTGTACAAAGTTACCTGTGTTTATTGTGGGAAGATGGCAGGTCGATAATTTTATTAGATTCGAACACTATGATTATGAAAATGAAAAAGTATTAGATGAATGGAAAAAGAGGGTAGCGAAGAGTTGCTTCCTTCTGAAGGCAAAACTTTTAATTACGTGTTTGCTTTACTTGCTTGTACACTATGCTGAACATATTGTACGTTTAGGGAGCCATTGTTTGTTACCTGGGGATCTGGGATCACCGATTGTAAAATGGGATGTCATTGAACTGTGGCTTATTTATGCCATTATTCTTATAAAATCAGTTTATATAGTTTTGTCATGTGATCTTTTACGTTATTAATTAAAAAAAAAAAAAATATATTTCATTGAACTATTATATTATCAGTTAAAAGTTCAGCTCATTCATGTCATCGTCATTATAAAATTAACTCACCCATGTCATTACTTTTTAATGGTGCATTTTTAAAATCTTTTTTCTATGTGACATTTTATTAGAGGTTTGCGACATTAATTAAAATAAATCAATATTAATTTTAAATATCTTAGATCCATTAAAAACAATCAGTTCATTTAACATAACTCGATCCACACTCATTAAAGTATTTTTTCTACAATAATAACTATTTTTCTGATCAGAAGAAATAGTGATTAATGTATATTCTTTGGCTATTTGTAATTGATTCTAAATCATTATAAATATTATGCTTAACAAAAACCTCAAAAATTCTATACTACATTTTAATTCCAGTGACTCTAATATATACTCCAAAATTGCAAGAAAATAAGTCAATGAATGATTATGGCAAACAAGAAAAAGAAAGAGGCGTACCAATAGAGCTTCTCCAATATTCTCCCATCACGAATTAGGGGAGCATACATTATTGAAAAATTATTTCTAAATAACGGCTTAAAAGAAGTCTGTTATCCCAACTATTCTGCCATATGTATGAAATAACTTCTCCCATCGCTAATTAGTGGAGCATACATTGTTGAAAAATCATTTTCAAATAACGGCTTAAAAGAAGTTTACTATTCCAATTATTCCACCAAGTATATGTGATAACTTCTCCCATCATTATAATATATATACTGGAATAAATAATCTCGATACTAACTAATTTCAAATATTTTGAAATTAATATTGATTTATTTTAATTAAGCATGGACTTATAATAAAATATCACGTGGCAAAGTTATTTTAAAAATTCATCATTAAAAAATAATGGCATGGGTGGGTTGATTTTATAACGGTGATGGCATGAATAAATCGAACTTTTAATTGATGACATATATGAGCCATTTCTGATAGTTCAATGACATACTTGAGCCTTTTTGCTTATTTTAATTAATGATGTGCATCTCTGATAAAAGGTCACGTGGAAAAACTGTTTTTGAAAATCACCGTTAAAAAATAATGGCATGGATGAGCTGGTTTTGTAATGGTGATGGCATGAATGAGCTCAATTTTTAACTGATGACATAAATGAAACATTTCTGATAGTTAAGTGGCATATTTGAGTCTTTTCATTTGTAAAATTGATTGAGAGAGAAACCGAAAGCGGGTTTATTTGTTTTTTATTAGGATTAAGATGTCCAGATGGGAGTGAATAATTAAAATATTGTATTTAAATTTAACTATTTAATAATTAAAATTATTTGTTTTTAGCATATGAAAATGAATAAACATTATATTTTAGATAAAAAAAAACTAAAATATTAAAAAATATTAACTTAATTAACTAAAACTATTATTTGAATAAAAAGAAAAAATTATGGTTATTGATGTTTGGAATGACTTATAATGGTAATAGTGGTAATTATTGATGTTAATAGTCGTGGTGATATTGATAGAGTTGTTTGATGTTGTAACTATTGACAGTGGTGATGATCATTAGGATAATAAACTTGATTGATATTTAATAGGTAGTAGTGTTAATGATGATAATTGAAGAATGTGTGGTGGTTGATGATGTCTTGATAGTAGTTGGAGAGATGATAATTGTAATAGTGGGAGTGGCTGGTCGAAAGAAATAAGCTACAATGATGCTAGTGGTAAAAAGTAGAGTTGTCGATACAGATCGGTCCAGTCCACACGGATTTTGAAATTGGGCACTAACAGAAAATAATATTTGTTTCGTCAAAATGAAAATACCTCTGACCTAACTTTCAGAATTACAATGTATAGTCTATCTTTTTTTTTTTTAGTTTTTTTTCCCTCTCTTCTATCTCTAACATTTATTTCTCTTTCTTTTGTTCTTTTTTTTTTTTTTCTTTTTTGTCTTTTTTGTTTGTTTTCTATTTCTAGCTTCTACAATTTTTTCGTTTTTCGTTTTTTCTCCTTTTTTCTTATTTCTTTTTTTTCTTTCTTTTGATAGTATTTTATATTTTTTTGTATTTCTGAGAAACATAGCTACATTGAGTACAAGTCATAAATGATAACAAAAATATGATAACTGCTTATTATATTTATATTCATCATCATTTCTTTTTTTTTCTTTTTGCTTTTCTCTCCTTTCCCTTTTTTTATTTTTTTTAGTTTTATTTTATTTTCTCTTTTCATTTTTTTTTTCTCTTCTTCCTTTTTTTTTTTTGTTTTTTTTGGTTGTTTCCCCTTTTTTGATTTTTTTTCTTATTTTGTTTTTTTCGCTTTTTTCTTTTTATTTTTTTTCTCTCTTCTATCTCTAACTTCTATTTCTATTTTTTTTAATTTTCTTCTTTGTATTTCTTTCCTCATTTTTTTGTTCTACTTTTTATTTTTATATTTTTGAAAAATATGATTACGTCGAGCTCAAGTTATGGATGATAATAAATACACAACAATCATTTATCGTATTTGTATTTGCACCATCATTTATATTTTTGTATTTATTGATACAATTATATTTGTATTTGAATTTTATAGTACGCGCTTGTATTAATATTTATATTTTATAGTTCATAGTTGTATTTGTATTTTATAGTTCACATCACCATTTATATTTTAAACAATTCGCACTTGTATTTTAAAGAATTGTTTTGTATTTGTATTTTATATTTGACTGTATATTACATTTGTATTTTATGATTTTATTTGTATTTTATTTTCATCAATGCATTTGTATTTTAAAATATTATTTTTTTGTATTTGTATTTGTAAATTGACCGTATATTATATTTGTTTTGTAATTTCATTTATTTCATTTGTTTGTATTTGAACTTGTAGTTAACATCATCATTTGTATTTTTAAATAATTGAAAATAAATTATTATTTTTCTTTCTACAGATGCTTGTATTTGTATTCATTGATGTGAATTATATTTTATTGATACAATTTGAATAATATAAATATAAATGTTAAATTATACTAATACAAATGTTACATTTGTATCAAATGATGATACATAGTTATACAACATGAATCATACACATACAAATAATATTTATAACTCACACTCAATTCCTAAAGTCAGCTTCATGATCATTTTATTCCCATTATAGGATTTTCTATCATAATTCACCCAAAAAATATCAATTTCATGGATTAATTAGTGATTTAACGAAATGCTAAGGTAAATTAAATGTTAATAATCAAATACAAATGATAAATTTGGCATATAAATACTAACAATAAATTTGCATTGAATGACAAATTGTATATTTGTATATTTTAGATTCAGGCAATAAAATTAATTCATATACTTATTTGTATATAAATACAAATGTTAAATCGTATATATTCACGATTAAATTATTTAAATATAAATAATAAATTTATCTGAAATATATAATATGATACAAATAAATTTAAAATATAAAATACAACAATAATAGAAAACAAGAGGAAATTTTTAAAAAAAAATAAAAAAGAGAGAAAAAATGAAACAATAATGAAAAAAAAAAGACTGCAAAAAAAAAAAAGAAAAAGCAAAAAAATAAAAAACGGAAAAGAAAAGAAAAGGAGAAAGGGAAAAAGAAAATATAAAAATCGAAAAAGGAAAAAATGAAAAGGAAAAAAAGAAAAAAGAAAAAAAGAAAAGGAAAAAAGAAAAGAGAAATAAAAGAGAAAGACTATGGATTGTATGTAATTGACAAGAGAGGTTATGTATTGTAATTGATTTAAACTTATGTTAAATAGGATAACTAGAAGTCTATGTTTGTTAAGTCACATTGTTATCCATTGGGAATTTGACAGGCTAAACCCGGCCAACACATCAAAATGACGGGTCAGAAAACAACAAGTCAATCCATCACTCTGTGGGTCGTGGACCTTGACGAGTTTGCCTACTTTTTCTTTTTAAAAAATATTAATTTATAATTTTTTTAATTTAAATTCTAAATTATTAATAACATAAATAGTTACAAGACAACATTAAATGGTGTTACTACTTGCTTATCAAGTTTCAAATTTTTTAAAAAAATTCTCGTAATAGGTAAAATTAAATAAATTTTGGTATCATACTGTTCGAACCAAATAAAAATATTAATAAGCAAATTAAACATTTATTGAATAATGACGTAACCCGTTAAAAAAGTATTAACCAAATAAGCAAACTGAACAGTTATTGAATAATGATGTAAGCAGTTAAAGAAAGATATTAACCATTTTTTTTTTAATATTGATGGGTTAAACGTTCAACATTGCAAAATGAGATTGCAATAACTAAGGTATAATCTATAAAGGAGAAAACAACTGCCCCAATCAAGAAAGAAAGCGACTAAATTCTAAACAAAAAATAATGAAAATTTTATGATCTTGTATTTTGATTATTTATCTATTTTATAAGCATGTTCTAAGCAGGGGGTCTATCGGAAATAACCTCTCTACTTCACTTAAGATAATGGTATGATCTGCGTATACTCTACCCTCACCAGCCCCCACTATGTGAAAATACAGTGGGTATATTGTTGTTGTTGTTGTTGTTGTTGTTGATCTATTTTATAAGCATAATTAGTATTAAATATTTTTGATGGTTTAGGTAAACTTTAAGGGTGTGTTTGGTACGAAGGAAAATATTTTCTGAAAAATATTTTTCAATTTTGTTATGTTTAGTCGGCTTAAAGGTTTTGAAATATGTTTTTTAAATTAACTTATTTTTTCTTAAATCTAAGGAAAATGATTTTCCTTCAAAAAGTAAGGAAAACATTTTCCAAAACTTTCAACCTCACTCTTAAGTTTAGAAACTGTGTTGGGGTTGGGTAAAGGGATTTTCTAAAGGCTTACACCTCACCACTAACAATCACATGGAATTGCTGACCCTCCTGGAGGGACTACAACTTGTTGAAGAATCCAATCTCATTCCTATTGAAATTAATTGACTCTTTAGAAGTTATACATATACTGTCTAAAGGTAGTCTAATGTACAATGATATTGTTGATGATTGCAGGTCGAGATTAAGAAGATTAAGCAACCCACAAGTGCTTCACTGCTATAGAGAGCAAAAAAGAGTAGCAGATGCTTTGGCAAAATGGGGAGCCAATTCTGACATCCAACTAGAAAGATTGATTTTTGAAGTTTCACCTATGTATGCCCGGAATGCAGTATGGGCAGACATCGTATGAACTTATTTTGATAGACCAATCAAAACTAGTAATGGACATTCCCATGTGAAATCGCTAACTTCTTTTGTATTAAACCGTGATTAACAAATTGGGCCTTTTATTTACTTTAATGCAATGCTTGTTAACCAGAAAAAAAAAAGTTGAAATATTCATAAAACTCTCAAAATCACTCACCCCTACTCCGACCCCCAATCCCCTACCCTCACCCCACCCCCTACCACCCTCCATTCAAAAAATAATTAAATTTTTTTCTTACCTCATCCCCTGTCCAAAACCCAAAACCCAAAACCCTACCCCCCCCCCCCCCTCCCCCAACCCTTCCAAAAAAATATTTAATTTTTTTTAAAAAAAAATTCAAACTTTTTCTTAGCCCCTTACCCAACCCCTACCACCACCACCACCCTCCTTAAAAAAAAATTAATTTATTTTTTAAATTTTTTTAAATTTTTCGTTACCCCACCCCAACCCTCACCCCCTTCCACCTCCATTAGAAAAAACTATTTCAATTTTTTTTTCTTACCTCATTCGCTAACCCAAAACTCAAACTCCTACTCCCTTCAAAAAGAAATATTTACTTTTTAAGAAAAAGTTCAAACTTTTTTCGTTTTCTCCGCTACCCAACCCCACCCTCACCCCATCCCTACCAACCTCCCCCCCTAAAAAAAATAATAATTTATTTTTAAAAATCAAAAAAAAAAATTCTTACTCCACCCTTACTACCTATTTTGACAACCTCAATTCCTACCTACCACCATTCTCCCTCCTAAAAAAAAATAATTTTTAAAATTTGTTTTTAAGAAAGAATTCAGAACTTTTTTCTAATTCTACCCTTCTTATCCAATTCATTTTCATTATTTTTGTTAAATATATACAAATACTTTTAGAAAATATATACTTACCCAATTTGCATAACGAACACAAGAATATACAAAAGAAATAACTTATTTTTCTAGAAAATGTTTTTACTCCTTCAAATTGAACACACCCTAAATAATATTCAGGGTCAAAAATTATTTTTCTACAATGTATTTTTACTCTTTAGCTAAATACTAAAATATATTTTCTGAAAAATAGTTTTACATTCACCAATTAAACACTGGAAAATATATTTCATCCGCCAACGCATATATAAGAAAACAAGTAAGAAATCAACTTATTTTTCAAAAATTTTTTTTCTAGGAAAATATTTTTTCATGGAAACATTTTCCTTCATACCAAACACACCCTAAATTTGGATTCCTCATGTTGTGTTCAATGTGCCTGGCTCATATTATAATAGCTCTATGGTAACGACGGTGGCGATAGTGATGATGACAATGGTATATTATAATTACGATGAAGGTATTAGGAGAGACAAAGGTAGTTAATAATAGTGGTTGGTGGTTGATAATGACGATGGTGGTTAATAATGGTGATTGTGGTTGTGATATATGTGGTTAGTGATGGTGATTGGTGATCGTGTATAAAGTGATGGTAAAAAGTATTCATACACAAATACCTCTAATCAACATATATATATATATATATACATATATATAAAGGAGGGTTTTAGTTCATCCTATATGGCATGCCTTCGAAGCCTCCATTGTCATTTATCTTTTTTGTATTTTTTTGGACATTATTATGAGTTTTCTCCTTATTTTAAATATAAATATTTAAATAATAATTAGCATTAATAATAATAATAATTTTTCATAACTCCCAACCTTTCATGTTTAGCCAAAACAGTTAATGCGTAAAATGTTACTGTTTGTTTCATCTCCCCCATTATCAATGATATGAATAGAGATGATGATTATCAATTTAATTATAAATAATATGACACCTAATTCTATTTTCTCCCAACAACCCTTCATCAAGGATTTTGTCATTTTAAGTTCTCAAGTGGGTTAAATCTTTTTGCCTCTCTCACGTTGTTCTTTTTTAATTAATATATTATCACTGCACTTGCTACTTTTAATAATCGACGATATTTTTTTTCAGGTTGAAAAGGATTTTAACTTAGCGAAAAATTGTTTTTGCTATAGCCTTTTTTATGATCTTTGACGTATTCGACATTTTTTTGGTTTAGCGACTGAGATAGTTACTAGTGGTCGTAGGTGTAAAGGTCATCTTGTCAAGTTTTGAGTTTTTAGATGGCATATATGCATCTCCTTTTCTTGATTCGGCTACTTCTTTGTAGTCTTACTGATTCATACATTTGGTGGTTGTAGCAAATTTTGATGCCTATGGTGGCAAGGTGAATACTGTTTTCTTCACACATTTGTTTGTTTATGAGCAACTAATTTTTTCTGTCAATTAGCAGGCCATTTTGATAATGTAGTATATTTTCGTGTCACTCAGGTTTGCTTAACCAGTCGAAGGGCTTATATAAAGCAACACTGGAAAACTATAGCAATGCTTTATCTTTTAATCCATTGCTATGATTTTTTACAGGTCGAAAGAAGGCTTCTCTATGTATTATAATTTCTGAAGTTAGTTGTCTTTTTCTTTTTTAAAAAAATGTATAATTTGAATTCTTCAAATTCTTTTACATACTTAACTTAATGAGTTTCAGCATATTTGTTGTTTAGGTACCAATGTTGAAAATGACATTAGTAATCGTAATTGCATGTGTTATTTAAATAAGCTTTACTAAATAATTTTATGAAAATGACTTAGATAGTAACTTACTCATCAACTCAATATAATTAAGATTGTAATACTCTTTAAAAATTTGTGGAATCTCTCAATTTTTCATGATGTTGTGAGTGAACTAACCTCTTAATTAAGATCGGATTTATGCACCAAATAAAACGTCGAATTTGACATTCAAATTAATGAAATCATGGAAAAAATGGGTACAAATCAACGTTTTATATTTCAACTAGCTGGCTACCCGTGCGTAGCACGGGCCCAATATTGATACTTAAAAATTTATATAAATAACATAAATACCAATCCTTTTGGAAGTAATTACACTCTCTCCCACTTTTTTAATTACTTTTCTCTCTCCCTATTAATATACATAACATAACCGACATATACATAACATTCTGTGTATATGTTGAGATTTTTGTAATAAGTTTAGATAGTTGAGATTTTTTGTAATATTGAAAACATAAGTTGTGTATTTGTGTACTTTTTAGTAAAAATTTTATGTCATGTGTAGTTTTATAATTTAATTAAAACCTTCATTTATTTAATTGATAAATTCTTAGTTAGACACATATTATTATATTTAGCTTAATGAAATTTATATAAGAATATTTTAAGTTGTTAATATGACATCCATAAAATTTTGAGAAAATCAAATAGTTTATATTTTAATTTTTTTTAAGCTGATAATTATTATGATTAATATATTTTTATGAATTTTTTTAAAATATATAACAAATTAATTATTTTTTTTAGATATTTTAAATTGTTAACTATTGTAATTTATAATACTTTTTATGTAGTTTTTAAATAATATATTTTTTGAAATATATAGCAAATTAATTATTTTTTAGATATTTTAAGTTGTTAACTATTATAATCTATTATACTTTTTTGACATTATAATTTACTATTTTAAATTGTTAGATCGTTTATAATACTCTCCTTGTTCAAACTTTTGTGGCATTGATAGTCAATTATATTTTGAAATAATTTAAATTTTTAATTATTGTGATTTATAGTAATTTTTCTTTTATTTCAATTTAAGCGATACTGATATAAATTTTGAGAGTCAACCAAGTACCACGATTGAAGTAGCGAAGCAGATATGTCTTAAATGACTCATAATAATTAATTCAAAGTGATATAGCAAAATCAGTTCAAAACATCAAGAGCCAATTTATCATTTTATGTCTATTTTATTTTTTTTATCAAATATTTTTTTAATATTTAGATGACTTATAATAATTAATTAGGGATGACATAATAAAATTAAGATGATATATTAAAATTACGGAGCAAGCAGCTTTCGGTCGGCAAGCAGGACGACGAGAAGCTGCTGGCAGGTGCTTCAACCGTATCTTATTATACAAGAGAATATCATTAACTTTCATATTCTCGGTATAATTCTTTTTGTGATTAGCGTTCTTAGCCTTTTTTTAGTTTTCTATTTTTAAGTATTCCTTGAATATTTCTTAATTAAAATAAATTAAAAAATATTTTGTTCATGGTACACAATTAACTATATGACATATAAAAATATATAAATATCTACTCTAAATTGATTAAATTTGTGAATAAAACTCCCAATGTACGTTATTCATAGATATTTTATTTCTTATAAAGGAGATATTATTCAAATTATTATAAAATATGACCTCGCGAAGTGGAGAGAATTATAAAACATTGTTCTATGGAGATTGTATACTCTTCTTCTATCGTTGATATTTAATTTCATGATTAAAAATCTAAGGTTGTTCAATAAGAAAAGATTGATCTTTTAATTAGAAATACTTTAAAATAATTATTTAGCCATATTCTTTTTAATGATTGTGCAAAATGCGGACAACTTTATTAGTATTAAGTAGGTCTATTAACCTCATTTACATTCTTTGATTTAAAACTTAATGATTTTTGTTTTCATTGCTCCCAATTTTTTATTATCACAATCCATAAAATAGATAATAGTCATATTTATGACATTATTTTTTATAGTCTTATAAATAAAGACATTATAAAACTTTGTATAAATAATCACGTTAGCCTTTCAAGTTGATGTTTTCGATGCTAATTATATTCATGTGTTAATTTAACTTAAAGGATAAAATAAAGTCTATTGAATGGTGATTGAATTGTGGGGGTAAATATCAACAAGAGTTTGAAAGATTGTGATTGGTTTCATATTTTTTTTCTTTAAATATAAATATATGTACTCTCTCTCTCTCTTTTGTATTTTTATATGAATTTCATATTGTCGTAATTTATAATTCCTTAAACTTAAAGAGTAACTTATGATTTTATTGGAAGTCCGCTAACTACTAACCAAAACATGTTCTTCTATATATAAAATTAATTATATGATTTTATATATATATATATATATATATATATATATATATATATATATATATATATATATATATATATATACTAAATATTAATATTGTCTTATCCCTTTTTTAACTCGAAGGGTTGAAAAATATTGATTTCGACTTTTTAAACTATTTTGAAACTTTAAAGAAAATTTTGAAACAATCTAAGAAATTATAGAGTCGCCACTTAGTTTATTTGAAAAGAAATTAAGAAAACTTTTAAGGAAAATCCTAAGTCTTAAAACAGAATTAAGAAAATTCTGGGTAAAAGGTTCTTGTTAACATCTTAGGAAGGTTTTTAAGGCACCTAAATATCCGCTAACTTGCGGTTGACTGAACTATTTGAAAATAACTCTTTAACTAATTTTAAAAAGGGAATTGATTTTGAAAAAAAAATCGATTAAGGAAAAAATTATTTTTAATATTTGTGCAAAACAAATTTTGACGACTTAGCAAAATTTTTTAACGAAGTCTACGAAAACTAAAAACAATTAACATATAAAGGGGGAAAGGGGAGACTAAAAGACATTGGCCATTAGACCCAAATTCATAAACCTTGTTCTAGGCTAATTTGGATTTTTGGCCCATCTTCACCTGTTCTAATCTAAATACTTGGGCTTTTGGCCCATAACCTGTTTCACCTGTATTAATTTACAACTTTGGCTTCGAGTTCCAAATGAATGAATAAGTAGATAAATAAATAAATAAAGAATAAGATAATAATAAAAATCGAGACTTTGATCCATTTTGTCTTCTTCCATCTTCTTACATCCGCACGCCATAGTCGACCTTGGGTTTAAACTTTGAACTTGACTCGAAGAGGTAAGCCTCATTGGCCTATAACGAAATGCAAGAGGAGAGAAGTTCATTTGGACTCGAGACGTTTTTTGCATGTAATTAAGAAAAGATAAAGAAATTAATATACGTTCAAGGCATAAAAGTGACATATTTCAAAACAAAAGAAAATATCAAGAACCAATTTTTGAATGACAATGATAAGTACACTTGTGCACGTATAACAAGAATGAGAGTCAACAGATAAAATACAAAGCAAAGACACCCATTTACATGCCTCGTGATTTATGTTCATACTAAGAATTGATAAAGGTAAAAGGAAGGAGACCATATTCAATGAATTAATGCAAGAACAAACAATGCAAGCTTGCGAAAGTAAAGGGATGGGGCAATAAGAAAAATAACCATGACTTCTAAAATTGCACAAACATAGACACTAATCCATATAACAAAATAAAATAAAGGCTAACTTTTCAAGAAAGGGATATTTTTAAATTTCAATTAAGACGACATTACCGAAGATTCATATATCTAAATTACAACCAATATTTTAGAAAAAAACGTGTAATGGTCTATGGTTTATCTTTCTAAGATATCGCTGGTTCTCTTTGATATTATGAATCAAAGAGAGACACGAATCAAGTCTTTACACACACAAAGAGTATATATAATAATCCCAAGGGCGTAAGAAAATTAGAATAAAAGTTTAGCATTTCTAAAAGTAAAATATCGTTCAACAATCATACTATGCATGACTCGAAAATATCTAAATAATTTTATTTAGCCACAAAAGCCCAAACCTTCTCATCATTTTTACAAGTCAACATGTGAAAAAAAAAAGGAATAAACATCTTGGATGAGAAATAGCTATCACGTCATCTCTCATATGAGGATTTTGAAATTCATTAAAATAATTAACAAGCAAATGACAAGTTCTTGACTTAACCAATTACTATTTTATTAAGGCAAATCAAACAATATATACTATTTTTTGACAGAAAGAAAATAACTTTACATGCTAAAAACAAATATATCCGCCAACAATGCATTTAAACAAAGCATAAGAACATTTTATAAGCAAAGATTGAAATTTTATCCATAATAATCAAAGAATAAAGTCAACAAGGAGAAACAATCAATATTATCTATTCTTTTAAACATAAAGGAAATAACTTATATGTTAAAAACAAACATATCCGCTAACAATAAATTTAAACAAAGCATAATTACATTTTTTAAGCAAAGATCGAAACTTTATCTATAATAATCAAAGAATAAAGTCAAAAAGAGAAACAATCAATATTAACTATTCTTTTCAACATAAAGGAAATAACTTTACATGCTAAAAACAAATATATCCGCCAACAATAAATTTAAACAAAGCATAATTACATCTTTTAAGCAAAGATTGAAACTTTATCTATAATAATCAATGAATAACGTCAAAAAGGCATGTACAACTATTGCTAACTCATTTTTACATCATGAACATGAAAATAACCATAATATTGATACCACAACATCCTATGGCCTTCAAGGTCGTCTACAACAAACATCCCTGCAAACAAAATTATAACTACGAACTACGAAAAACAAAAAGATGAAGAAGAAAATGATAATAAAACTAAAAAAAAGGTGTGTTTACCTTTTCTGGGGCAGCAAAACGGGACTACAAGCTTTCTTCGGAGTCTTGATCACCATTGAAAAACGTTTAACTTGAGAACTTCGATTAGCCCACGAATTTCATGAAAAAGAATTTTTTTTAATTAAAATAAAAACTCTTCTTTGCTCGAAGTTTTTTTTCCAACCTTGAGACTTTTTTTCTTTGAAACTTGGTCTTTCTATCAAAATAGTGGTAGTATTTATAGGAAAGAATGTAGATTCAATTCTATTAATCTACCAATATGGGAAAAAGTATTTAGTGGTGTTTTTGAAATTTTAAAAATTGAAGATAAAGCGAGGTGAAAGATAAAGTGGGGAAAATTGTCTAATGTAGTACAATTTTTAAATTTGACAAATGAAAAAAGGACAAGATTGGGGGAGGGGGGGGGAATTATACAATGTAGTACAATTTTTAAATTTGAAAATTTAAATTTGAAAAAAGGACAAAGTTGAGGAAAAATTGTACAATATAGTACAATTGTTTTCATACATAAACCTACGCTTGAGAAGATCGTATACCATTTTCATCTGGAAACGAGCATTGTTGTCCTCCGAAAAGTCAAGATATTGCCCAAAGTAGCTTTTCCTGAAATAAGCATCCAATTTTTGTTCTCAGAGTATTTTTCTGAAGGCGTCGAAAGATTTTTTCATAGTGACTTATCTACGAAATCACCCACTAAATTTGTGGCACCATCACACTGCATTCTCCCAGGATAATGATCAATGCTGAAGGTTTTGACCAACTCTTCGGCGGAAGGACTATTAACATTTGGATCATCTCTTTTGAGATATTTCTTCCCCCCGTGTTCATTATCTTCTGCTCCTGATTGAGATAATGTTTGTAAAACAAGCTCATAGAGTGGTGGATGTAGGCAATCTGCTGCACTTGTTCCTTTACTTAGACTTGATTCAATTTCTTTTATTTTCTTTTTGAAGCCATATTATCTTAAATTAATAGAAACATAAAATAGATTATAATTGATTAATGCATCGTTAAAAAAGGATAACTGTAAATCTAACATGCACAATGGTAAAAAAATAGTTCCAACAGACAACAAATCTATTGTACTAGGTATGTTATTTGTTGCAACATATAACCGACCTGTTGCAACGAATGAGTAAACCGTTGGAAACAATAAAAATAAATCTCTAATCTGTCTGACTCGGATGCAACGGATGAGTAAACCGTTGGAAATAATAAAAACAAATCACTAATTTATTGTACCAGGTATGTTATCTGATGCAACATATAACCAACCGTTACAACAGATGAGTAAACCATTGGAAACCATAAAACAAATCACTAATCTGTTGCACCAGATATTTTATCTGATGCACCATATAACTAACTTGTTACAACGAATGAGTAATCCATTCGAAACCATAAAAATATATCACTAATCTGTTGCAACATATAAATGACCTATTACAACAGATGAGTAATCCATTGGAAATAATAAAAATAGATCACTGATCTATTGCACCAAATATTTTATCTGTTGCAACATATAACTGACCTATTGCAATGATGAGTAAACCTTTGGAGAGAATAAAAATAGATCACTGAACTGTTGAAACATATCACTCATCTGTTGAAAAATGAGTTATCTGTTGGATTAATATTGTTTAGATTTTTTTCAAACAGGATCATAAAAATAGATCATTAATGTGTTGCACCAGGTTTGTTATATGTTGCAACATATAAATAACCTGTTGAAATGAATGAGTAATCCGTTGGAAACCATAAAAACATATCACTAATCTATTGCAACATATAAATAACCTGTTGCAACGGATGATTAATCCATTGGAAATAATAAAAATAGATCACTGATCTGTTGCACTAGGTATTTTATCTTTTGTAACATATAACTGAACTGTTGCAATGATGAGTAAACCTTTGGAGAGAATAAAAATAGATCACTGAACTATTGAAACATATCACTCATCTATTGGAAAATGAGTTATCTGTTGAATCAATATTATTTAGATTTCTTTCAAACAGAATCATAAAAACAGATCACTAATATGTTGCACTAGGTTTGTTATTTGTTGCAACATATAAATAACCTGTTACAATGGATGAGTAATCCATAGGAAATAATAAAAACAGATCACTGATTTGTTACACCAGGTATGTTATCTGTTGTAATATATAACTGACCTGTTGCAATGGATGAGTAAACCTTTGGAGAGAATAAAAATAGATCACTGAACTGTTGAAACATATCACTCATCTGTTGGAAAATGAGTTATCTATTGAATCAATATTGTTAAGATTTCTTCCAAATAGAAGAGTCGTTTGTCGCAAAAGATGAATGATCTATTAGATTGATCATCTATTGCATCGATTTTCATAGTTGCATCAAATTTTAATCTGTTGCATCAGATATTAACATCTGCTGTATCAGATGTCTTCATCTATTGCATCAAATGTGTTCATCTGTTGCATCAGATGTATGTTTCAACACCATTTTTTCCTAGACAAACAACAAATCAACCCAGCAACACCGACACATCACACACACACACACACACTAAGTACATCAACTGTGAACAAAAACTACCAACAAATTCGAATCAACAGTACGACAACAAGAAGAAGAAATGCCAGAAATTAGGATTTTATTCAGTACACATTTAATACTAGAAGAGTAGTTGGCTCAAGTTACTCTGTTTTTTCATAGTTTTTTACCTGTGAAAAAGGAAATGGGACGACAAAGAACTCGAAGTTGTTGTCACCGAAGAAGTCTTCACGTTGATTGACGGTTGAAAGTCGAAAGGGAACTCACCCGACTTTTTTTCGCTGAAGATTGAAAGGAGAATTTTGCAAAACTATTGGTTGGGAGATATTTGAGAGAATATGATATAAGATCGACAAAGGAGACACAAAATATACACCAAAATAATCCACAAGTTGGAAGAATCGAGGACCCCTTTGGTGACCACTCTCGGATTCACTACAACAACAAAGAAAATAAAATAATGACAAGATATTAAGGTGTTCAACACCTCTAAAATCAGCGAGCCAACAAACTAGATTAACAACAAAAACACAAGAACAAGAAGAACACAAAGTCTTGGTTTTGGGACACCAAACTAGAGAATGAACAACAACAACAATGAAATAGATAGATAGATAGATAGATAACTTGACATACAAATGTACAAATACTATGAACCTAAGTGTATATTAAACATAAAGACCCAAGAATTCATACAAGTAACACCAAGCTCTACGGTGACCTTAAGGGAACGGGATTCCCAAGTAACCAACGTTTCAAAACTAGCACCAACGCAAGTGATATCCACACTTGTTTACAAGGAATTCACCTTGCAAGAATCTCTCTAGAGCTCTCAAAATATCATCAAAGTTATGAAAAAATGACCTAATATGTTCTATTTATAGCCTAGGTTACAACTTAATACAAAATAACTAGAATGCCCTTAATGAGCTATGGCTAAGGGGTGGTCTTGGAGTGTGCATTTAAGGCGGTTTTAGAGTATTGGGGACTTGTCCTCTATACTTCAAAGCTTGTTCCATTGATCGGGCAGCCCCCGAGCTCGAATCTCAACATTTTGGTCTACAATCACGATTGTGCTTGTATCCGAAGTTGTCGAGAGAGAGAGAGGAGAAAGACTGGTTGATTTGGATTGAAGAGGGGCGTGAGTTGGGTTGATTTGTATTTTTGAAAAGATTAGAAAATTTTAAAAATATTAATCAACTCCACAATTAACTTAATCAAGTTTCCAAATGATGTTTGACCCTATAAGTTGGTCAATATCATCAATCCTTCATTCAAGACTAAAAAGACACCTTTCCTTCAATTTTCTCTGGTTACTGGTCTTCCCCTTGTGGATTATTTTTACCGCAACTCAACCGTCTTTTAGAAGTCGTTTGGTAGAATGTATAAGACTAATGCAAAATATGGTGTATTAGTAATGCTTGCATTAATAATGCTGGTATTAGTTATACTCACATTATTTTTTATACATTATTTGGTTTGATGTGTTAGAAATAATATTTCTTATATAATTTCTATAAAAGAAATTATTAATTTACAAAAATACCCTCCTTTATCAATCAACATGTTAAGCAAAAAATGAAAATCTAGCTAGATGAGAAATATGAACAACCAGCCCAACAACAACAATATAAAAAAGTGTAAATAACAAAACGAAGCAAGAATAGGGTGTAGAAATCCCTTTCGACGGACAGTGAACATTGTGTAGAGATTATGCCAACTAGCAGTTTTGCATTGATATAATTGTTGATTTTGATATAGAAAAAATTATACCCAAATTATGAAATAGGAGTAGAAAAAATAAATATGAATGATTAAAGAGATAGATTGGATAGAAGTGTTAATCTAGTGAAGAAAAGCAAACAATGAATGATTGATTAACCGGAAAGAAGAAGATGGGAGAAAAGAACTCTTGCTTTTCCATGGAAAAGAGCAGAGCAAAGCGGCAGCAAAGTATGTATAAGATAGGACTTGAGGGTAATTTTATCATTAACTAAGTTAATGCATGTATTGAAATCTTTTGCATTAGTAATATATAGGAAAATGATGGTATAACTAATATATAGTTTAATACACAATATAATGTATAATTAGTGCAAGTATTACTTATACACAAGCTGAAAAATGACACCAAACAAGGTGTTAATAGCATACAAAATTAATACATGCATTATTTTTCTTAATACACTCCACCAAACGTCAGCTTAGAGTTTGTCATTCAATTATGACGACATTGAATATAAATAAATATTTATTGTTAATAGTACAGTGACATGTTAATTATGAGTTATTTGGATTTGACATTGGTAGAAGAGATATACAGTTGGATTCATGTTTTAATCTTTATGAATTTGATTTTATAAATTTAAATACTACATTAAGTAATTTTAAAATTATAGATTCAGATTTTGATGAAATTTTGCATATATTTTTATATCTTTAGATTTAGATAGAAATCACGGTCCTATGATTGTCATCATTGTCATTATTAAAAGTCAGGTTTAAGTCTTCACCAATTTTTTAAAGTTATTTCAAAAATTTAATTAAATACCTCAATTGAGATTAGTACTTATTGAACTTCTACATTATTCAAAATATGTATATATTAAATACAAAATGTTAATATATCAAAAGAAAGTGTTCCTTACTTTTTTAAAGCACGTGAATAAATTTAAATAATATTTTTTTCTAAAAAATCTTACTATCTCTTTATCTTTAATTAACACTTGGCACTATAATTGATAAAAATACATATTTTTTTAATTTTAAAAATGAGAAACCCCCTCCCCTCAATTTAGTTGTCTTGTTTGAAATTAATAATGTCTTGTTTGAAATTAATAATCAAAATAAGCCAAGTTATGAATAAAGTGATCTAACTATCTATTTAATAAGTTATCAAAATAAGCTAAATGAGACTGGATTGAATTTGTTGGATTTAACAAAGGGCCCACAAAGAAGTACACAAGAAAAGGTGTAGATATCTTATTGTACTACCTAACGAAGACGGCCCCCCCTCTCCTCTGTTTTGGAAGAGAAACAAAAAAACTGAAAAAGGTACTTCCATCCATTTTTATTTGTTAGTACTAAGACGCTACTCTTTTTCTACTTCATTGTTCTCAACTTTCACCTTCTATGGAGTCGCCACCTCACTTTATTTGTTTATCTAGAGTTATTTCTGTTATATATGTATGTATTTGTACTTTTTTTTTTCAATGAAAGTAAAATCTCAATGTACTTTAAAGTGAAACAAGAAGAAGAAAAAATAGTACTTTGACATCTCAAATCTGACAGTTTGGGTTGAATTTGTTGGATTTGAGAAAAAAGTATACATCATAAGGTTTTGTTACGATTTGTCATAGATATAAAAGCAGTGATGTGATAAAATAGTGATTTAATTATTTTAAATTTACATGTAACTCGTAATAGTTTGTTACGTTTTATAATTTTTTTTCTATAAAACATAATAAATTATTGTGTTTTACAAAAAGTCAATTATGTTAGTTGACTGTTAAAAAAATAAAATAAAATATAATAATTTATTACGTTTAACCTATTTTGATAATTTATTAAATAAATGATCTATTTTAGTCACTTATTTATGAAGTGACTTATTTGCAGCTTCTCCTGTTTATTCCTACGACATGTTTTCTTACTTTTGCTATTTTATTCTTTCTTTTCTTCTTCCTCTGTCCCTTTAGCCTTTCAAGTTTCAAACAACAATCACAACTTTTAATGTCGTCTTAATTTATTCATAAAAAAAATAAAATCAGCCCGATTTTTTCGATCTCTTCTACCAAATTATATACAAACATAAATTAAATTCAATACTAAAATTTATTGTGATGACATTAAAATAAAAAAATCAGAATTAAGAATGAACAGATCCAAAAAGAAGAGAAAAGTAAAAAAAAAAGGGAGGATTTAAGTTTGAAAATAAGAATGAAGGACAAATAACGTAGGAACGGGGAACACGATAAAGAAGAGTAGGCGAGGGGTTAGGGGTTGTGTTTTGTTTTTTATTTTTTTTGACTTATAATTATTTTTTAATTAATTTTTTGGATTCTTAATATCACGTGTCATTTTTTAATTAATCATTTTTTTCATCATACCATGAGTGCATCACACAAATATATAAAAATAGTGTCAAATAAAAATAATTTTTTAATAATTAGAACGTTCAATAGATACCAATCCTAATTAAAATATCTAAGTTAATTTTTTAAATAACTTTATGAGGCTATCGATAACTTAACCCTAAAAAATAATGATTTGGTAGCAAATGATTGTATTTTCTGGAATCACTTATGTGGTAATGTTAACACATCAAGTCATATTTTAAAAAGTAGTATTTGAAAATGAAATTCAACTACGAACTTCTATTCTATTCTATTCTTCTCTTTTTCTGTTTTTCCCTCCAGAAATTGCTCATTAATATTCTCTATATATCCGTGAAGTACAACTATACTATAATGTCTCCATTTATAAATAAGTAGTTTTTTTAATTTTTTAATTTTATTTTTAAATAAATGATATTTTAGATAATCAAAAAAAATACTAATAATGTCCTTTTAATTTTATTATTTTTTAAATAAAGATAATTTTACATAATCAAGAAATTATTAAAGAGATTATATTCATCTTTTTTCAAAGTATGTATCAAGGGTTAATTAATGAAAATAATTGGAAAAATTCTCTTAAATATATCTAAATTTTGATAAAATTTACATCATGCGTGAACTTTGCGGGGATTCTATGTCTCCCCTAAAACTTTGTGGGGTCCCTATAACCCCCTATACTATTTATTAGCATATTTTATTGACATTAATTTGCAATATTTTTTAATTATTTTTAATTTTTTATTAACTTATAAATGTCACTAAAACACATTAATAAATAATTCAGGGGGGTCATAGAACCCTCTCAAAGTTTAGATGTGTTACAACAAATTTCATGAAAAATTAGATATATTTGAGACTATTTTTTCAAAATTATTTTTATTCTAGAAATGTATAGTTTCTTAAGTGGTGTGTAACTAAAATAATCACCTATTTAGGAATAGAAGGTGTATTTGCTCATAGGTATTGTCTGCTGTTTTACTTGGCTAAAAAACTTCTGTCATATACATGTAGATTGAGAAGGAGCTTAAGCATTAAATCCTATTTAACGACAAAGTTTGTTAGTTGGTACTTTTCAACGTAGGAACAAAATATCAAAATCATACACGGTATTCTAGTGGTTCATGATCCGATTATCAATAATTAAAGTAGCTAGTATACAATTAATGAAAAGTAATTAGTGGAATAATAAATTTTAAATTATCCGTCTCAAATTTTTTAATTTGATTTCTCATTTTACTTATTTTTTTTCATTAATCAAGAAGAGACAATTCTTTTTCCTGTTTTACCCTTTGCATTAATTACTTTTTTTTTTTAAAATTAAAATGTAAACATCATTTAATAAGAGTATTATGGTAAACTAGTCATGTTATTAATTATTTTTCTTAATTAATTTATTATCTCAATTTAGGACAGATAATTTAGAACGAAGGGAGTATTAATTATCAAGAATCGAAAAGCTATATGGAAAAGCTTACAAACTCTTTTACATTCTTACGTTACTCTGTTTCAACCTAAAGTCGCACTTGCTCCTCTACGTCTTTGCAAAGACCACCGTCTTTAAAGGCAAACGAAGGTTGTTCTTCTTCATGAGACAACATATTTTTTGTTTGATAAATATAGTTACAACAATGAAATATATAGATACATATAGATAAATATATAAGGTTAAACATTTGGGTACAGTTATACTAGCCTCTTTAGTGTAAATAATACAAAATTATTTGAATAACACAGTTACCATGTTCTAAACGACGATGCCAAAGATTTGGAGAGGCATGAGCAGCAACCAAAGCAGAGTGAGAAGTTTTAGCAGAATCTCCAAAATATGAAGAAAGCATACAGCGGTCGAAGGCTACTATAGTGAAGTAGAGGTCTCTTCGTCATGAGTTCCTTAATGGAAAATCAAAAAGATCAAATTCCATTGAATAATTAGTAGCCGTTTGATCATAAAAACTAAAATTTTTCGTAGTTGGAGTTGAAATTAGAGTTGGAGTTATATTTGACCATGTTTTTTTTGATTTGTTTTTTTGACTTTTGAAAAAACTTTTTTAAATATGATTTTATGCTCCAATTTTTACAAACTATCAAAATCACCCAACTAAAATTTAACTACTAACTAAAAAAGAACATAATTAGCCACTTTTATAAAAATAATTATATATACATGACCATATTTAATGAATTTCAATTATGACATATATAATATTTACATTAATAGCTGTTTTCTCATATTTGAAAATATTAAATATGCATGTTATATTAACAAATCACTGCTTCCTATTTTTTAGGTAACAAATATTATCATTCAAACAAATTTATTTTTTTAGGAATTTATTTAATTTATTTTCTTTATTTTTCGTTCCTAAAAAATAGAAAATGATGAGTTGTTATTAAATTTTAGGGTGCGGCTAATTTATTTCTTTAATTTTCTTATACATGAAAGATTTTACTGTGTGTGAATAAATTATTTCTATGTACAACATACTTTGCATATTTATGATATATTATATCATATACCATAAATATATAAATATGCTTAGTATGTTTCTTTATATTTTGTAAATTTATATATGTGTGTATATGGTATATACATGGTATAAATTTCAAATATAACATACTTCGTATATTTATGTTATAAATATGCTTAGTATGTTTCTTAATACTTTGTATATTTATATATGTGTGTATATGGTATATACATGGTATAAACTTTATATATAACATACTTTGTATATTTCTGTTATAAATATAATACTTTATATATTTATGGGTATAAATATAATACTTTGTGTATAAAGATACCAAGTATTATGGTATATAAAGGTAGCGGTTGCAGTTTAAGGTATAAATTTGTTAAATTGGACATATTTTTTATGAAAAATATGTGTCATTGATTTATATTTTTAGCATATATATGGTATAAAATATTTATATTTGAATAGTATAATAAAGATGTACACAATATAATATATATAATCAAATTAAAAATGAGAATAATTTGTGGTAGTGGTAAACTAATCTGCTACAACTTTATTAATTTCATAAATATAGAAAACAATTATCCATTATTAATTACACGACTATAATTCCTTAAATGTCCGTATCACAACAGAAAATTATTATTATTATTATTATTATATTATTATTATTATAGTAATTAGGATCATTAACAGTAAAATGATGTCTTAAATAAGGGAGAAAATTAAATAAGAGAGAAACTGTGATTAAGTCTAAACATTAAATGGACTATGCCTTTTGAAAGATAGAGGACTCATCAATAGTTGATACGTCAAGTCCTAGCACTGTACAGAATCACAAACGCATGACTCAGAACCTACATCATGAAATGATGTAACATCTAAGACGGTCAATATATGAAATGTATTGGCGTGTAAAACTGGGAGGGGAAGCATAACATAGAAGACACGTGTGAAACTGAAACCATAAGTTTAATGAGGGGACATGAGACATTGTGGACATAAATCACCAACTAAAAAACTAATTAACATCATTTAATTTACTTCTGAATTAGATAGTTTCGCCGACATCATTTATACACCACTGATTATGTGGGTCTGATCAACACCCGATCGGTAGATCCTCAATTCATGTTTGTTACATGAGTCGAGATATAATTATTCTGTATACTACTGTGCGAAACAACCATAAAACATGCATCCTTATAAGGACACATCTGAGGTTATTCGAATTAACAGATGGAACCATACCCATTTTGACAAAATACAATTTTGAATAATGAATCTTTTTAAATCATACCTTCTCGCTTAACGATCTAGTTCTCTTAAGCCTATATTTTATTCATGTTCATCTCATTAATCAACTTTTAAACATAAAATCTTCATCTCATTAACCAACTACTAAACATAAAGAGGTTCATATCATAATGGTATCGGCAATACCAAGACTTGTAAGTTTATCTTTCATCACTTAAAACATCATCATAGAGATTTTGAGAGTCATACTGTTCATAAAAAGACCATGATACATTAAAAACTGTTGAAAGCCTTTAAAGTTCATCTCTTCATAGCATCTATATCATTATAGATGTTGTGAGCAATGTTGATATCTTTAAGAAGAATTAATGTATAAGAGATTGATAAAAAGTAGGTTTCAAAACATTAATTTAAGACTCACAACAATTTGAGTCTTTGGAAATAAATCAAAAAATTACAATATGTTTAGTACTTTCAGAAATCTATATCTGTAATACCCGTGTTTTTCTTAGCTTGGAATCATCACTAGGATGTTAGAAACTTGCTTTTGAAATAATAATTCATTCTTATACATGTGGTATTTCTATAATTTTCACTTCCTAGCACGTGGGAAATTGAATAAGCTTTCCATCGATATATAATTCGCCCAAATCCGACACCCGGGCGAAGAGTTAGGGCCTTTTTAGTGAGACAGTGTATGATTTGAGCCTTCAGTGCGTCGCGGAGATAGCTCAAATGACAATTGTCAATTTCCAATATTGCTCCGTGATACTGTCGCGTCGCGCCATGGTTCTAGGTCACAAAAGGAGGGACAATGCGATGGCTCCGCGTCGCGCCATGCCTCAACTTTCCAATTGTCAAAATCCAGTGACGCGGCGCGATAGCACCGCGTCGCGCCAAGGGCTGAATTTGGGAAATTTTATTGAAAATTAAATAATGTGTCCAGGGTTAAAAGGGTCAACTTTTCACCCCCATTTAAGCCCTTTAATACGTGATTCAACCACTTCTCACCCAAAACATATTAGTTTCTCTCAAGTTTATCTTAAGAACAAGTTAGGGTTTCTATTGAGGATTCAAATTCAGGAAGGTTTCACCATCAATCTTCACAAAATGACGATCTAAGGTATGCATAGTGTTCATTCACGGACCCCTTTCGTCCATGAAGTCCAAGAACCCTTTTCTAAAACTTAAGTTATGAATTTCCTTCATGTTTTCATGATTTGACTGCTCATGTTCATGTTGATAAATATGAAATTGGATTCGACTCCATGATTGTTGATAATTTCTATGTGGGTTTAATTACTGTAGCCATAGATTCATGTAACCCTAAGATTTAAACCCTTGAATGGTGAAATTAGAATTGAACAATGATATTTACATATGTCATGCTTGCAATGTGTTTGATTAAATTCCTAAGATAAGGAATATTGTTTAACTAGCATGATATCATAAAATCCCCATGTATGTACAAGTTTATGCCTATTACATGTTTGATGAAATGATCCTATGAATGTAGTATGTATTATGATGCTATTCAAGTCCTCAAGTAAATCATGCTATGTCAGTTTCCTTCTATCGAGTCCTGGGGTACTTGTACCTAAAATATTAGATGTGTGCCTAGAGCCATGTCATGTTTCACGATACTCTCAATCAAGCTATGAACTCTTAGACTTCAGATAGTCTTATAACTCAGGAAAAATCTCCATGATCTCATGAACTCAGTCGGTTATCAGATATCAATAGTGTTTTGTCAATCATGGAATTCAGTAACTCAGTCCATGTTCAGTTCAGTTAATCATGGTCAGTGTCTATTCAGATGGGAGTAGGAATTAGCACCGAGTGAACCCAAGGATGGGAACTTACCTGTTATATGAGGGTGCGATTCTTAGAAGCAGTTCTTGCTTTTCAGAACTATGTAGCCAGCATAGGTTGAGACATCGTAGCCTACTATATGAGGGTATATGGGGTGGCTTAACCTGTTATATGAGGGTTCCCACCGTTCTCACTAGAGTTACCTGTTATATGAAGGTTACTCACATATTATCCTTACTAGTGGCGCGGTATTGACACCCTTCCAATCATGGCATAGATTGGACCCCAGCTTAGCTATTATAGCACCTTTGGGGCATGTCGGTTAGATACTACTTCCTATAGTTTCATGTACAGAATCACGATAGTCAGATACAGTCGATCAGTCTCAGCAATAGAACTCAGATAGTTTTTTAGATTTCAGGACTGTCAGATACAGTCAACTCAAATATAGTACGGAACTCAGATAGTTCCATCAGGTTTAGGACTATCAGACAAGTTATCTCAGATATAGTATGGGACTCAGATAGTTCCATTAGATTCATGACTATTAGTTATAGTCACTCATGTTATCAGTCATACTAGTTATCAGTTATTCTATGTTAGCATTATTCAAATTCAGTAATCACGATATCACGTCATCAGTTACAATTACGTACTTATGTATGCATTCTTACGTTCATGTTAGACAGTCAGTTAGCATTATTCATGCATGTGAACCATTGCATATAGCCTACCTCACATGTATACTCGGTATATTCCATTGTACTGATGTATTCGCGCTATGGTGTTTTCTTTTTATGTTACACCATAGGTCCAGAGATACGTGCTCTAGATCAGCAGTAGATTCCAGTTTTCAGCAGGCAGATTAGAAGTGAGTCCTCATCCTCTGAGGATATGATTATTTCCTTATTCTCTCATTTGTCATTTTATTAGACGGGGTTAGTTGGGGACATGTCCCATCAAATCCTTGTTTAGATTTTTTAAATAGTTAGAGGCTTTCAAACGATTACGGTATTATCAGATTTAGACTTCAGTTTTTTGTTTTGGTATTGTGATACCACTTTATTCAGATTATGTTCAGTTTGAACCTTATGGCCTTTTAGTGCATGTTTCCATATTATTATTTCATATTATGCTGTGTACAGGTACAAATATCAGTCATGGGTTAGCTTGTGGTCCTTCGGGGTCATAAGCACCGTGTAGCATTTCGGTTCAGCAAATCGGGGTGTTACAGACTTGATATCAGAGCCTAAGATTCAATAGAATCCTAGGAAGTCTGAAAGCCGCATCTAGTAGAATCTTGTACATGGGTGTGTTGCGCACCATATTTATGTGCTGGAGGCTATGAGATATTTTAGGAACAGTTCTCATTCTTTCAGTATTTATGTTGTGCCAGTGAGCATAATCACAAGTCAGTCTCTCATTCTAATTCACTTCTTCTCTCTATTTCAGAATATGCCTCCTAAGAGAAGAAATCAGTCAGCTCCTCAGCTGAAAGAACCTTTGGGCGATCATATTTCTCATGCGGAGTTTAGGACTACATTTACTAGTCTTGCTCAATCAGTCGCTGCTCATAATGAATGACTAACAGTTATTCTGGCTAACCCAGTGGCCAATGCAGCTGCAGCGAGGATTCGAGACTTCACCCGAATGAATCCTCCAACCTTCCTTGGGTCTAAGGTAGATGAAGACCCTCAGGAATTCATTGATCATATCTAAAAAGTGATAAAACATCATGGGGGTGAATACTGTTGAGAGTGCTGAGCTAGCTGCATACCAGTTGCAGGATGTGACTCATGCTTGGTTCAAATAGTATAAGTCAAAAAGGTTTGATAATGTAGGTCCTATAGAGTGGGAGGAGTTTGTCACTGCTTTCTTAGACAGATTCTTTCCCCAAGAGCTTAGAGAAGCCAAGGTGCTAGAATTTATCAACCTCAGGCAGGGCAATATGATAGTGAAAGAGTATTCTTTTAAGTTTACTTAATTAGCCAGATATGCCTCTCATATGGTTGCAGACAGTAGATCCAAAATAAGTAAGTTCGCTTCAGGGGTGAATGACAACGTGGTTAATGAGTGCAGATCCGCCATGCTGAACAGTGAGATGAACTTAGCTAGACTTATGGCCCATGCTCAGTAGATATAAGAGAAGAAAATTAAGCAGAGGGAAAAATAGAATAAGAAAGCTAGGATTGGTAGCTTCAATTTCAGTCAGCCTAAGTCAGAAGGAGGAAACCGTTCTCAGTTTCATCCTAAGTCATCAGCTCTAATTCCCTCTACAGCCAGTGCTCCAGTTCCTAAGTTTAGAGAGGGTAACAAAGATAGAGCTCCAGGCTCTAAGTCTCAGGGCAGTGTTAATAGTGCCCGCACTTATCCTCAGTGTCAGACTTGCGGTAAGCACCATCAGGGTGTGTGTAGAGTGGGTAGTGGCTTTTGTTTTGATTGTGGCAAGCTAGGCCATAGAGTTAGAGATTGCCTTCAGCTAGGTCCTCAGGGTCAATGAAATCGCTCCTCAGCTCAGTCCGATTGCCCAAATCAGCAGGGTGCCACTTTCAGTGCTACTAGTGGGTAACACCCAAATCGTCTCTATGCTCTTCAGACTCGACAGGATCAGGAAAGTTCTCCTGATGTAGTTATTGGTACGTTACAGATCTTTTATGTGTATGTTTATGCTTTGCTAGATCCAGGAGCTTCTTTGTCTTTTGTTACTCTTTATATAGCAGTTGATTTCAGAATCAGTCCTAAAATTCTAGTTGAGCCCTTCTCAGTCTCTACCCTAGTGGGTAAAACCATCATAGCTCGGCGGGTATACAAGAACTGCCCGATTATGATATTTTAGAAAGTCACTTCAGCAGACTTAGTCGAATTAGAGATGACTGATTTTGATGTCATTTTTGGTATGGATTGGCTTCATTCCTCCTATGCCACAGTCGACTGCAGAAATAGAATAGTTCAGTTTCAGTTTTCGAATAAACCCATCCTAGAATGGAGGGGTAGTACTTCAGTGTTCAGAAGTTAGCTTGTTTCCTACCTTCGGGCACGGAAAATGATATCTAAGGGATGTGTTTATCATATAGTTCATGTTAGATATTCCAGTTCCGAATCTCCCAGTTTTGAATCAGTCTCAGTTGTAAGTGAATATTTAGATGTATTTCTCGAAGATCTTCCAGGAATTTCTTTTAAAAGGGAAATAGACTACGCTATTGATCTCCGTTCAGACACTCATCCTATCTCTATTCCGCCATACAGAATGGCACCAGCAGAACTCAAAGAACTGAAAGATCAGTTAAAGGATCTCTTAGATAAGGGATTCATCAGACCTAGCATTTCCCCGTGGGTCGCCAGTCTTATTGGTGCGCAAGAAAGACGGTTTTCTCAGGATGTACATTGATTACCGTAAACTCAATAAAGTCACGGTCAAGAACAAGTATCCTCTTCCTAAGATTGATAACTTGTTTGATTAACTTTAGGGTCCCAGTTATTTCTCTAAGATAGACCTCAGATCCAGCTATCATCAACTCAGAGTTAGAGAATGTAATTTTCCGAAAATAGCTTTTCATACGCGGTATGGTCATTTCAAATTCCTAGTCGTGTCCTTTGGTCTTACCAATGCCCCAGCAAATTTCATGGACTTGATGAACCATGTATTTAAGCAGTATTTGAACATGTTCATCATAGTCTTTATAGATGATATTCTGGTCTATTCCCGTACTGAGCGCGATCATGCAGACCATCTCAGAATAGTACTCCAAACTCTCAGAGATCATCAGTTATTCGCCAAATTCAGTAAGTGCAAATTTTGGATAAGGTCAATAGTATTCCTTGGTCATATCGTTTTCGATGATGGACTTAGAGTAGATTCTCAAAAGACTAAAGCGATAAAAAACTGGCCCAAAACTGTCTCTCCATCAGATATTAGGAGTTTCTTGGGTCTGGCTGGCTATTACAGATGGTCTGTTAAAGGATTTTAATCTATTGCATCCCCTATTTCTAGATTGACTTAGAAGAAGGTCAAGTTTCAGTGGTTAGATTCTTGTGAGAAGATTTTTCAGGAGTTGAAGACTCGACTCACCTCAGATCCAGTCTTAGCTCTCCCAGATGGTTTAGATGGGTTCCTAGTATATTGTGATACATCTAGAGTGGGTTTAGGTTGTGTCCTCATGCAACATGGTAAGGTCATAGCCTACGCCTCCAGACAGTTAAAGACCCATGAGAAGAATTATCCTAGTCATGATCTTGAGTTAGTAGCCATAGTATTTTCCTTAAAGGTTTGGAGGTATTATCTCTACGGAGTTCATGTAGATGTCTTCTCAAATCATAAGAGCCTTCAGTATGTATTTTCTCAGAAAGATCTCAATCTTCATTAGGGAAGGTGGTTAGAGCTCTTGAAGGATTATGTCATGAGTGTCCTTTATCATTTGGGAAAGGCCAACATTATGGCCGACGCTCTCAGTAGGCTCTCTATGCGTAGTGTTTCTCATGTGGAAGATAGTAAGAAAAAGTTAGCTCAGGAAGTCCACCAGCTTGCCAGACTAGGCATTTGCTTAGTCGATGCCTCAGAGGGTGGTGCATGTGTTCAGAGTAGTTCTGTATCATCTCTAGTTTCCAAGGTGAAAGTGAAGCAAGATAAGGATCCCGACCTTGTCAAGCTAAAAGAGTCAGTTCAGAATCAGAAAGTAGAGGTTTTCTCCCAAGGGGGATATGGTGTGTTCCGTTGTTAAGGTAATTATATATTTCAGATGTAGATGACATAAGGCAGCGAATTTTTGCAAAAGCGCATGGTGCACACTACTCTATTCATCCAGGGGCCACTAAGATGTACCGCGAATTGCGGAATGTCTATTGGTGGAGTAGGATGAAGAGAAATGTTGCATAGTTTATAGCTAAGTGCTCTACATGTCAGTAGGCTAAGATAGAGCATCAGATGCCTAGTGGTCCTATGCAGGAGTTCAGTATTCCTACTTAGAAGTGGGAAGTTGTAAACATGGACTTCATGATGGGTTTTCCCTGAACTCGTCATCAACATGATTTAGTTTAGGTCATTGTTGATAGAATGACCAAATCAACTCATTTCCTTCCAGTTCATACCTTTTATTCAGCCGAGGATTACGCCAAACTCTATATCAGGGAGTTGGTCAGATTGTACGGTGTTCCGTTATCTATTATCTCAGACAGAGGTACCTAGTTCACCTCTTACTTTTGGAAAGCGTTCTAAAAGGGTCTTGGTATCCAAGTTCATCTCAATACAACCTTTCATCCTCAGACAGATGGTCAAGCAGAAAGGACCATTCAGACCTTAGAAAATATGCTAAGGGCGTGTCCAATTGATTTCAAGGGTAGTTGGGATGACCACTTGTCTTTGATTGAATTTGCATACAACAACAACTATCATTCCAATATTCAGATGGCTCCATTCGAAGCTCTCTATGATAGGAGATGTGGATCTCCAATTGGTTGGTTTGAAGATAGTGAGGCCTCAGTCATAGGTCCTGACTTAGTATTCGTCGCATTAGAAAAAATTTAGTTGATAAGAGAAAGACTTCGGGCTGCTCAAAGCTGACAGAAGTCTTACACAGATGTTCATAGAAAAGATCTCGAGTTTGAGGTCGGTGATCATGTCTACCTTAAGATCTCTCCCATGAAGGGAGTGAAGAGGTTCGGCAATAAGGGAAAACTCAGTCTCCGATATGTCGGTCCCTTCAAGATTCTCAATTACTTTGGCAAGGTAGCTTATGAGCTCGAATTGCCTTCAGATCTAGCCTCAGTTCATCCAGTCTTTTATGTCTCTTTGATCAAGAAGTGCATAAGTGACCCATCAGTCGTAGTCCCTATTCAAAGCATCGATGTTCAGAACAACCTCTCTTATGAAGAGATTCCAGTTGAAATCCTAGACTATCAGACTCGTAGATTGAGAAACAAAGAAGTCCCTCTAGTTAAAGTTTTTTGGAAAAATCAGTCCGTAGAGGGAGCTACTTGGGAAGAAGAAGCAAATATGTGTACCAAGTATCCTTATCTCTTCTCCGCCAAGTCAGATCAAGCTCAAGGTAACAGTTCTTCTTAAGCTTACTCAGTTTCATGATTCGTGTGCATCACTAACTTAGTATTTAGTATCATGTTCATATTCCCATGATAATCTTGGTATCAAGTACCACTACATACTCAGTCATGCATTCATGTATCAGATCAGTTATATAGTTATGCATCAGACATGCATTCTCATTGTGAGGAAACTTAGTTCTTCAGAACTTTCAGTTATGCATTTATGAGTCAGTTACGCATGCATCAGATATGCATGTTCAGTATGTTATGTGCAGCTTGTCAGTTATGTCAGTCATGAGATCATGTTCCAGTAATTCATGTTCAGTTCATTATTTCCCCTCTCTGTCAGTCTTATTCAAGGACGAATGCTCTTTAGGGGGAGATATTATAATACCCGTGCTTTTCTTAGCTTGGAATCATCACTAGGATGTTAGAAACTTTTTTTGAAATAATAATTCATTCTTATACATGTGGTATTTCTATAATTTTCACTTCCTATCACGTGGGAAATTGAATAATCTTTCCATCAATATATACTTCGCCCAAATCCGACGCTCGGGCGAAGAGTTAGGGCCTTTTTAGTGAGACAGTGTATGATCTGAGCCTTCAGTGCGTCGCGGAGATAGTTTAAATGGAAATTGTCAATTTCCATTGTTGCTCCATGATACTGGTGCATCACGCCATCGGTTCAGGTCACAAAATGATGGGCAATGTAATGGCTCCGTGTCGCGCCATCGCTCAACTTCCCAATTGTAAAAATCCAGTGACACAACATGATAGCACCACGTCACGCCAAGGGCCCGATTCGGGAAATTTTACTGAAAATTAAATAACGTGTCCAGGGTTAAAAAGGTCAACTTTCCATCCTTATTTAAGCCCTTTAACACATGATTCAACCACTTTTTACCCAAAACATATTAGTTTCCCTCAAGTTTGTCTCAAGAACAAGCTAGGGTTTCTATTGGGGATTCAAATTCAGGAAGATTTCACCATCAATCATCATGAAATCACGATCTAAGGTATGCATAGTGTTCATTCATGGACCCCTTTTGTCCATGAAGTCCTAGAACCCTTTTCTAAAACCTAAGTTATGGATTGCTTTCATGTTTTCATGATTTGACTGCTCATGTTCATGTTGATAAATGTGAAATTGGATTCTACTCCATGATTGTTGATAATTTCTATGTGGGTTTAATTACTGTAGCCATAGATTCATGTAACCATAAGATTTAAACCCTTGAATGGTGAAATTAGAATTGAACAATGATGTTTACATGTGTCATACCTGCAATATATTTTATTAAATGCCCAAGATAAGGAATATTGTTTAACTATCATGATATCATGAAATCCCCATGTATGTACAAGTTTATGCCTATTATATGTTTGATGAAATGATCCTATGAACTCTTAGACTTCAGATAGTCTTATGACTCAGGAAAAATCTCCATGATCTCATTAACTCAGTCAGTTATCAGATATCAGTAGTGTTTTGTCAATCATGGAATTCAGTAACTCAGTCCATGTTCAGTTCAGTTAATCATGGTCTGTGTCTATTCAGATGGGAGTAGAAATTAGCACCGAGTGAACCCAAGGATGGGAACTCACCTGTTATATGAGGGTGCGATTCTTAGAAGCAGTTCTTGCATTTCAGAACTATGTAGCCAGCATAGGTTGAGACATCGTTGCCTGCTATATGAGGGATGAGGTGGCTTAACCTGTTATATGAGGGTTCCCATCGTTCTCACTAGAGTTACATGTTATATGAGGGTTACTCACATGTTGTCCTTACCAGTGGCGCGGTATTGACACTCTTCCAATCAGGGCATAGATTGGATCCTTGCTTAGCTATTATAGCACCTTTGGGCCATGTCAGTTAGATACTACTTCCCACAATTTCATGTATAGAATTAGGACTATCAGACACAGTAGATCAGTTTCCGCAATAGAACTCAAATAGTTCTTTAGATTTCAAGACTGTCAGATACAGTCAACTCAGATATAGTAGAAACTTAGATAGTTCCATCAGGTTCAGGACTGTTAGACACAGTCATCTCAGATACAGTACGGGACTCAGATAGTTCCATCAGATTCAGGATTATCAGTTACAGCCACTCATGTTATCAGTCATACTAGTTATCAGTTATTTCATGTTAGCATTATTCAGATTCAGTAATCATGATATCACGTCATCAGTTACAATTACGTACTTATGTATGCATTCTTACATTCATGTTAGACAGTCAGTTTGTATTATTTATGCATGTGAACCATTGCATATAGCCTGCCTCACATGTATACTCGGTACATTCCATTGTACTGACGCATTCGCGCTATGATTCTTTCTTTTTATGTTACACCATAGGTCTAGAGACACGTGCTCCAGATCACCAGTAGATTCCAGTTTTCAGCAGTCAGATTGGAAGTGAGTCCTCATCCTCCGAGGACATAATTATTTCCTTATTCTCTCATTTGTCATTTTATTAGACGGGGTTAGTTTGGGACATGTTCCATCAACTCCTTGTTCAGATTTTTCAGACAATTAGAGGCTTTTAGACGATTACAGTATTATCAAATTTAGACTTCAGTTTTTTGTTTTGGTATTGTGATACCACTTTCTTCAGATTATGTTCAATTTGAACCTTATGGCCTTTTAGTGCATGTTTCTGCATTATTATTTCATATTATGCTGTGTACAGGTACAAATATCAGTCATGGGTTAGCTTGTGGTCCTTTGGGGTCATGAGCACCGTGTAACATTCTGGTTTAGCAAATCAGAGCATTACAATATCATTATTTAGAATTCATAAATTCAAGACTTCAAGAGAAATCATAATACTTCATAACTTACAGGGTTCATAAATTACTCAAGAGTCGCAAATGAGAAAGAAATCGAAGGCTACAGCCTACGTGCGAACTTGTCTTATTTGCCAAAAAAACAAACTGGAGAACAAGGAGCCCGTTAGGCTATTGAAACATTTGCCAGCCTCATCAAGAATTATAAAAATTCACACTTTACAAATTTCATGAAATAGGAACATAAGTAAAGTGAATTCAAGAGTGACATAGATGGATTATGAAATTATTGAGATTCAAGGGACCTTAAATTATGAAAAGAGGATTAAATGAACATAAATAACTAAAAATACTGAGATTTTTATCGTGGGACAGTCTTACATATCTTAATCACTCCAAGGTGTTTAAGGAAAATATCTAACTTTGAGGAAGAACTCTAAGAATTCACTTCTTGAAATCTTGATATGAGCTTTCTTGAAAATCCTAATTATGACATAAAATTCATTAAGAATTTATATTTTGATGTCAAAAATACTTGAAAATGCTTAAAATTTCATGCGAGAGACTTACCTTGGTGTGGAATGAAGTGGAGAAGAGAGAAAAATCGTGCTAGGATTTGAAATCTTTGAAACTTGGAGAAAAATTTCTGAAAATACACTTTAAAGAAAAGATTCAGGGATCGTCCGATGCAACAGTCAACTTTTGACCTATGCATCAATGGGGACTACTTAGAAAATTTTTGGACCATCACAACAATCAACTTATGACGACTGTGATGCTCAGGATTGATTTTCCCAAAATACCCTATTTTATTTTACCCTAGATAATCTATTTTCAAATACTTATATTACTTTCAAACATAACTTATAAGTGTTGAAAATTTGTTTTATCCATAATTTGAGGGTGAAAATCTACCCAGACTTATACTAAAAACCAAGTATGAATGCATTCACCAATTTGGGTCATTTTTTGGTTAAAAAAACTTGCATTGAAATAAATTAAAGAAGGTGTTTATCTGACATGGATCAGTTGAGTCCCATACTAGGAAGAATCATTAAAAACTTGAACACTTCTAACAAAATAAGTCCTATAATGTGTGCCCACACTGCCTGATGTGCACATATTGGTGGAACTTCAAAAAAACTAGTCTCTAGTTGGATCACAGATTCAGCCCCCAATGTTGCCAATGCATCATCAACTCTATTTTCTTCTCTATAGCAATGGGACACCACCAGGTTTCTTAGTATTCTTATTATTGACCCACAATTATCAATTATTGAGTTATAGAGAAGGTTACACGAAGATAGCATAAATAAAACTTCTATAAAGTCAATATTTATTTCAATGGGAAACAAATAATATTCCTCTACCATCTAAAAACCTTTTCTGAGAGCCAACAACTCCATGTGGTTGTTTGTAGTCCAAGAAAATCCCTTAAAAAACTCATAACCCAACCTCCAGTGTTATTTCTCACTATCCCCAATCCCACCTTTACCTGGGATTCCATAGGGGTCATGCTCTCAATTCAAATATTAACCTTTCAACACATACATACATATATATAAGATTTCAAATCACTTAGGGGGAAAGCAAAGACCAAAACAATATTAATCAAGGCTTCTAAAACATGCTAGTAATAGTAAAATTCAAACCCTTTTCGCAAAATCATGATTTCTAAACCTTTAGCATGAATTAAAGGAGGTTTCTTTGCCCATGAATTTTTAGGAAAATCCCACGTACCTTAAATTAGAAGCTTTTAAATGAACTCTAGCTTTTGGGATACTATACGTATGATAGATGGGTGCTTCTTGTAGCCCTCGCAATGGAGATTCCAAATCTTAAAGAATTATTGAAAACCCACGGTGAACTGTTAAGATATTTTGATCTTTGGGTTGAAACCCTAAGAAGTGTTCTTGAGATAATTTGAGAGAATGGGGGTATAATTTGAGAGGCTGAATCTCGTGTTATTGGGGCTATTTAAGGGTGGAAAATGACCCAAATACCCCTCTTGGATGCGGAGCTTGTCTGCTGGAAACCCACGGTGCGACGCGCTGTTATCGCGGTGGCCTACTGGAAACTACCAACTAGGACTTGGAAAATCACCGCGATGCAGAGCTATCGCAGTAAGCTTCTGAATTGCCATTTTGGCCACCTCCACGATGCGCTATTATCACGGAGGCTCACTGAAAAGTGACAATTATGAAATGGGATATCACCGTGATGCAGTGAAATCATGAAATCTTACTGTAAATAGACAATTGTCATTTAAACTGTCTCCGCGATGCACTAGTGACTGAAATGATGGTGTTTTATGACTGGAACTTAAAATCATCATAACTTCTCATCTGGTTATTGGATTAAGGCAAATCTTATATCATTGGAAAGCTAATTCAAATTCCTACACATTGGAGGGTCTAAAACTGGAAAATTCTATATGTGTGAAAACTCATTCTCTCTTGAAGAAAATGCTTGACATTCTCAATACTAAATTGAACTAGGAAAAGTATGGGGTGTTACAATATCTCTCCCTTGGAAACATTCGTCTTCGAATGTGGCTAGTTCGACTAAGGACACTGATGAATCTGAGGATATATGATAGCATGCACAACTGAAATAAATTGTACAACTGATTCTAAATTATATTGAGCATCTGAGCTAATTTGTGAGTGCATGAATTTTCAATGAGGACGACTATATAGATGAATCTGAAACTGAAAAGATGTTGAATTAATGAAGAGTATAACCTTCGACTAAATCTAGATTTGTTGAGAAAAGGTTAGGGTACTTGGCTTGTATATCTGCTTCCCAAGTGGTGCCCTCAACAAACTAATTCCGCCAAAGAACTTTGACCAAGGGAACTTCTTTGGTCCTTAGTCTACGGATCTGATGATCTAAAATCTCAACTAGAATCTCTTCGTATAAAAGGCTGTTCTGAATATCTGAGCTTTCTAAAGGAACTACAATATTGTAATCACAAATGCACTTCTTAACCATAGAGACGTGGAATACAGGATGAACAGACGATAAGTCTGCGGGCAAATCAAGCTCATAAGCTACTTTCCCAACACGACTCATAATTCTGTAAGGGCCACTATACCGGGGACTAAGCTTTTTTTTTTTTTCTAATCTCTTCACCCCTTTCATGGGTGAAATCTTTAGATACACTAAATCAACAATCTTAAACTCGAGGTCCCTTCTTCTCACACCTGCATATGATTTTTGATGACTCTGGGCTATTTTTAATCTTTCTCTAATCAACTAAACCTTCTCCATAGATTTAAACACTACGTCAGGCCCAAGCAAAGTGGCCTCACCCACTTCAAACCAATCTATGGGTGATCTATATCTCCTTCCATAAAGAGCCTCAAAGGGGCCATCTGTACGCTAGAATGGTAAATTTTATTATAAGAGAACTCAATCAATGGCAAATGCTCATCCCAACTACCTTTAAAATTAAGAGCACATGCCCTCAACATATCTTCTAGAGTTTGGATGGTCCTCTCTGCTTGACCATCTGTTTGAGGGTGGAAAGATGAACTAAGATGGACTTAGGTACCAAGACCCTTTTGAAAGGCTCTCTAAAACTGGGAAGTGAACTGAGTACCCCTATCTGAAATGATATATAAGGGAACTCTATGTAGTCTAACTAACTCTTTGATATATTGCTTAGCATAATCTTCAGCTGTGTAAGATGTGTGAACTGGCAAGAAATGCGCTGACTTAGTCAAGCTGTCTACAATAACCCAAATCGGATCATGCTTATAACGCAAATAGGGTAAACTAGTCACAAAATCCATATTCACCTCTTCCAGCTTCCAAGTGGGGATACCAAACTCTTGCAATGTACCATCAGGTCTTTGGTGCTCTACCTTAACCTATTGATAAGTTGCACACTTTGCTATGAACTTCGCTATATCTTTCTTCATACCACTCCACCAATAGATTTCTCATAAGTCGCGGTACATCATGGTAGCATTAGGATGAATAGAATAATGCACACCCTGCGCTTTCTCCATAATCCATTGTCTTAATTTATCAACACAATGCACACACAATCTACTTTGGTATCTCAACACACCATCTCCCCTTTGGGAGAAAACCTCTACCTTTTGGTCTTTAACTGACTCCTTCAGTTTGACTAAACTAGAATCCTTGTCTTGCTTCTCCTTCACTTTCGAAACTAGGAAAGATCTGGAACTACTCTGAAACCAAACATTCCCTTTAGCTAAATTAACCAAACTAACACCCAATTTAGCCAAACGAGGAAATTCTCAAGCTAACTCTTTCTTATCATTCTCTACATGAGCAACACTGCCCATAGACAATCTACTAAGGGCATTTGCCGCTATATTGGCCTTGCCCGGATGGTACAACACACTCATGTTATAATCTTTCAACAATTCTAACCACCTTCTCCGACAAAGCTTCAACTATCTCTGGGTAAACATATACTGCAAACTTTTGTGATTTGTGAACACATCAACATGCACCCTATACAAATAATGTCTCCAAATTTTCAAAGCAAACACAACAATAGCTAATTCAAGATCATGGGTTAGGTAATTCTTTTTATGAAGCTTAAGCTGTCTAGAGGAATAGGTTATGAACTTACCTCTCTGCATCAGAACGCAACCCAAGCCAACTCTAGAGGCATCATAATACACCATAAAACCATCTGCACCATCAGGTAATGCTAACACTGGGGCTGAAGTGAGTTGAGTCTTCAACATATGAAAACTCTTCTCACAGGAATCTGACCATAGGAACTTAACTTTCTTTTAGGTCAATCTAGATATAGGGGATGCAATAGACGAGAAACCCTCAACAAAACATTTGTAATAGCTAGCTAAACCCAAGAAACTCCTAATGTCTGATGGAGTGATAGCTCTAGGCTAATTTAGTACGACTTCTATCTTTTGGGGGGTCAACTCTAATACCCTCACTGGAAATGACATGACCAAGGAAAGCTACTGACCATAGCTAAAATCCACATTTGCTAAATTTGACAAATAATTAGTGATCTCTAAGAGTTTGCAACACAATTCTAAGATGGTCTACATGATCATCCTTACTACGAGAGTAAATGAGTATATCATCGATAAAGACTATGACAAACATGTCTAAATACTATTTGAACTCTTTTCATCAAGTCCATAAAAGCTGCTGGGACATTGGTTAGCCTGAAAGACATGACTAAAAACTTAAAATAACCATAATGGGTTTTGAAAGCTGTCTTTTGAATATCACATTCCCTTACTTTAAGCTGATGATAGCCAGATCTAAGGTCTATTTTTGAGAAATAACTTGCACCTTGGAGTTGATCAAATAAGTCATCGATTCTCAAAAGAGGATATTTGTTTTTGATTGTAACTTTATTCAGCGGCGATAGTCAATGCATATACGCAAAGAACTATCATTCTTTTGGATGAATAGGACGAGAGTGCCTATGGAGAAACACTAGGCCTTATGAAGACTTTATTTAAAAGATCTTTGAGTTGCTCTTTCAACTTTTTAAGATCTGCGGGATCCATACGATATGGAGGGATAGAAATAGACTGAGTATCTGGGAGAAGGTCAATACAAAATCTTTGAGAAAGACGTCAGGAAACTCACTGACTTGCTAAATTGTTGGAGTCTCCGACTTAGTGTCTTTGACTCGAACAAGATGATATATACACCCTATAGAGATTAAATTTCCGACTTTAAGATAAGATATGAAATGGTTTTTGGGAGACACTGAATTTCCTTTCCACTCAAAGACTGGCTCATCTGGAAAATAAAATTTCACCACTCTGGTGCGACAATTTATGGAGGCATAACAAGAATGGAGCCAATCCATATCGAGAATAAGATCAAAATCAACCATATCTAACTCTATTTGGTCTGTTAATATGATTTTATAAAGGACAATGATAGGACACTTTCTGTAAATCTGCTTAGCAACAATTAACCCTCCTATTGGGGTAGAAACCAAGAAACACTCAGGGATCTTTTAATAACTTTCCTTTAAAATTTACTACAACTAATAGGGTCACATAAGAGAAACTCAACCCAGGGTCTAGCAATACATAAATATCAAGATGAAAGGCACGAAGCATACCAGTAACAATATCTGGCGAATCTTCCTTCTCCTAGTGGGATGGTAAAACATATAACCTATTCTGGCGCTAACCGCCACCAGTACTGGATGATGCGCCCTGAGGAGGGGCTGGTGCACTATTAGCCTGAGTTTGAGGACGAATATCCCTATTTTTCTGTCTAGCATGCTGGCACTCTTTAACCCCGTGACCTATCTGGCCACAACTATAACAACCTTTCTGACCCTACAAACATTCACCCACATGATTCTTACCACACTTAGCACATAGGGGATGAATGGGATTCTCACACATACTATTCAAGAACTTTAATGCTGTAGAGAAAATATTTTATCTTAGGGGTTTAGAAATTTAAAAACTTATTCTCCATGGGACGTTCTTCGAACTGACATAAACCATGTGAGCATTCATGGAGTCCAACGTTCTTATCCCCCTAAGGAGGAATCCTCATGATGAGGAGAGGAGTCATAATCTTGCCAGGGAGTATAACCTATCTAAGTGATCACATATCTATCACCCACGTAGAAGTGGAAACAATCTAAATCCTATGTTGTCACATAGTTCTGGGGTATGAAACCGTAGTAACGTACCCATCTCGGTGTTAAATACTACTCCCATTAAATCTGTATGCTCATTCTGATGGAAATTAACTTTTATAATAGTATAGTGGTTTACAATGAAACCCACCATATATCTGTAAAGCTAAATCTGTAATCTAAATCTGTAAAGTGGATTCCAAACCTATTTTGAGACCAAAAAGGTCAAATCTTTAACAACAATCTATAAGGAATCTAGTCATAGGGTGCTTATAGCACAACGAATCTTGAAATAGCAATTTTTAATTAGGGCTTAACGACCTATGCATCAATCTCATGTTAAAATATCATAATGTTCGTGGTTGATAATGAAAACATTCATAAATTATTCAAAATCAGGAAATTACTGCAACATGCATGAAAATATGAACATAATCATGTAATTCAACTTCTAAATTACTGGAAATCTCATAAGCTTGTAAATAACAATAACGAGTATAAACCCTAACTTGAATTTCATGGAAAAACATATAAAATTCAGTAAAATTAGAATTAAAATAAGTTTTGGGCACAAGGATAGAAGGATTGTCCTTGTTCATAACCCCACATACCTCAATTGATGAACTAGATGCTAAGGCTTGAATCTTGGATCCCTATTGATGCTTTTAAAGTTGATTTTTTTTGAAGTTCTTGAGTATGGAATCCTTAATCTTGAATTTCCTTGGAGAATTAATGGAGGAATTGGATTTCTTGGGAAGTAAGGTTTGATGATCTAGGGTTTTGTATTAGAGTATTTTGGTGAAAAGTGGGTATAATATGCTTATGATGGGTTAAACGATCTGTTATTCATGACTTGGGGCAAGAGAAAAAAACCAAAGAGCCCCTTTTAAAATTTTACTCAGACTAGGAGAGTTCCCAAAATTGTCCTACGGTATGATGCACTGTTATCACGGTGGCCTACTGGAAACTACCAACTGGGACCTAGATATCACTGCGACATGGATCTATCATGGTACGCTTCTGAATTGCCATTTTGGCCACCTCCGCGACACGCCATTATCACGGAGGCTCACTGGAAAGTGACAATTATGAAATGGGACATCACCGCGATGCGGTGGAATCATAAAATTTTATTGGAAATTGACAATTGTCATTTATACTGTCTCCGCGATGCGCTAGTGACCGAAATGATGGTGTTTTATGACTGGAACTTAAAATTGCCATAACTTCTTGTCTGGTCATCGGATTAAGGCGAACCTTATATCGTTGGAAAGCTAATTCAAATTCCTACACATTGAAGGGTCTAAATCTATAAAATTTTATATGTTTGAAAAGTCATTCTCTCTTGAAGTCAATGCTTGACATTCTCAATGCTAAATTGAACTAGGAAAAGTATGGGGTGTTAGTATCCTGCAAGATATTTGCTTATTAAAATATATAGTGAAAATATGGGCCTAACAATCTCCCCCTTTTTGATAATGATAAATAATAAACATTAGTTGACTTCTCTATTTTTTGCAGTTGATTTGCTCCCCCTTTCTTTCTTAGCATTTTGACTAGGAGCAGTAGTTGACTCTCATCCTTTGATAGTCGATTGATCCCCTTGACTTGAAAGTATATGTAATGTTCCTGCTTTCTTAGAGCATCAGTTGACTCTTATTTTCTTAATAGTCGACTTGCTCCCCTGACTTCCAAGCACCTCAATGTTCCTTCTTTCTTCCCCTTTTGGGATGATAAAATAAAATAACACAACAGACAGACAAGCAAAAGAAGCAGTAGGCATATAACAGGTAAACAGTCAAATGGCTTATCGAAAGACTAAATAAAATAGAGAAAAGTATGGCAAACAGTGTTTAAAAATCTTTTTACAACCCCAAAAGAAGGGATAAGACCCCATTTTAAACAAAAGTCATCATTCAATGCTTGACAAGAAAGTATGTGAGGGTATTGTGCATGTTTTAGAAAAATTGTTCATAAGATTTTTCAACATTTTTAGAGAAGAAGGAGTAGGAGTTCTGGACAGATATTGCAAGATCGTCATTTGAAGAGTTGAACTTAGACTTGAGGGATTCCATGTGTGTGAACACCCTGGTGAATAGCTTGACACCTTTTTGTTTGAATCCGTCAGTAGTCAATCATACCTTGCCTATATCAGTGCTTGTGTTCTTCCCAAGCTTTATTAGCTTAGAAGTCGACTCCTGAAGCATTATCACTCCTTAATTTTTTTTAAGCGATCCTTGAGCTCCTTCAATTTCTTCAACATAGGAAGCATGGGGTTAGAAGCTGACTTGCTTACCTTAGGGAGATCTGATTTTGATCTTGCAGAGTTCTCCTTTCACCATTTATTATCTACCAAGATATATCCTATATTGGCAAAAGTTCAGGAATCATAAGTAGCAGAGACTTTCATCGGGGTAATCAGCATGCCATTAGGCAGACTGGCAGAGGCATGAACATCTGCAACACTTTCAAGCATGTATTTACAAAACCAATCAGCCCAATTTATTTTGTGTTTTTTCACATGCAATATCTCGGCAGGTTATGTTGCTAAGGGAGCCCCTTTTTGGGATAATTATGGTGGAAATGATGTGAGCCATGATGCGGTACATAAAGCAGAGAGACAGGGGACCAATGCTTGAAGATGTTGTGTCCGAATTGGGCAAGGTATTTTTCACATCTTCAAAGCCGACTTGAAAATCTTCAGGCCAAGAACTACTCATAAAGGGAATTACCCCAAAAAACTTTATATCAAACACCTTTTCAATTAGAAAATCATTGAGTATAATTCTTGTTCCAAACACAAGAGTCTTTAATTCACCACTGCCAGGAAAGAGGTAGAGATTGGCATAGAATATTCGAATAGGATCCTCATAAACTTCAAGTCCATATAAAAAACTAGTGACAGGTCTTGAAATTTAAAGAAATGACTGACATTGCAATGATCTTAATTTAATTGACAAAGATTTACTACTCGATCGGGTATAACTGAGTGATTTTTAAAGGTGGTAAACATGTCTTTTTACGAGCAGGTCTAAAATTTATGCATCTTTTCTGGAGGAAAAGAATCCAAAGGATTTGAATAAGGTTTCTTGACTGAAGAGGTTAGTCTAGGAGTAGGACATTTTTTATTGATAGTTGACTGTCGTGAGCGGGATAGAGATTCGTCAGAAGATTTTAAGATGAGAACATGATAATCAAAGAGAGGGTCTGGAAGAGATTTGGAGAGATTTTCCGTGAACCGAGTTTTGGTTATTGGAGAGAAGTCTGAACAAGGGTTTTAAAGAAGCAGAGAGAAAGAAGAAGAGATGGATAGATGAAGAGGGGTGATGAACCGAGGGGAGGATGAAAAGAGGTGAAGTGAATGAGGTGACTGTTGAGGTGAAAAGATGATAGAAAAGGGTATTGGGAAGATAAAAAGGTGGAGAGGAGGTAAAAGTGGCGTAAAAGAGGTAAAAGTAATGATGAACTTTTTCAAAAAAGTTTACCAAAATTAAAAGTAGTCATAAATAATGAGGTAATTTAAAAAGATTTTTTCCAAAAATAAGATCATAAGTCATTAATGCTGATAATACCAAGTCTTTTTTGAAGGAAACAAAATCTTTTTTCTAACAGGGCTTAGTAAAAATATCTGCCTAGTGATTTTTGGAATCAACAAATGTTAGGGAAAAATCATCATTTTCTACATGATCTCAAATAAAATGTTATTTTATATCAATGTGTTTAGTCCTAGAGTGACAGACAATATATTTGGACAAACTAATAGCACTGGCGTTGTCACTTATTATAGGCACAAATTTAAATGACCAATTAAAATAAAGTAGTTGATGCATAATTGATAAATTTTGAGTAGCACAACCTCCAACGACTATGTATTTGACTTTCGTTGTTGATAGAGCAACTGAAGTTTGCTTCTTGCTATGCCATGAAATTAAGGCATCACGAAGAATTTGGCATGTTCCACTAGTGCTTTTTCTATCATTCTTATTACCTGCAAAGTCAGCGTGTGAATATCCAATTAAGTCAAAATGATAGGATCAAGGGTGCCACAGTCTAGTATCCTGTGTTCTAATGAGAAATCGAATAATTCTTTTAATAACAATCAGATGTGACTCTTTAAGAGCCGATTGGAACCTTGCACACTTACACACACTGAACAGGATGTCTGGTCGACTGACGATTAAGTAGAGGAGTGATTCAATCATTCCCCTATATGTATTTTCATCGTCTTTTCCAGATGTTGAATCAAGACTTGTGGATGGGCTCATTGGTGTTCCAAAGGCCTTCCCCTTTTCTATGACAAACTTATTGATAATCTTCTTCGTATATTTGGCTTGACAAATGAAAGTACCTTTGGGTGTTTGCTTGATTTGTAATCCCAAGAAAAATGTGATCTCTCCCATGAGGCTCATTTCAAATTCTCCTTTCATCAAATTAGCAAAATTCTCACATAAGGAGATGTAAGGACGACCAAAAATAATATCTTCAACATAAATTTGCACAAAGAGTAAATTAGAGTCAAGATTTTGGGTCAAGAGAGTTGTATTAATTTTGCCACTTTGAAAATTATTATTTAACAAGAAAGTACTCAACACCATATACATAAGTGATGAAATGTCCCTCTTCTTTCTGTTTTCAAACTCCCCACTATGTTTAAAAATATGCCAAGAAAGCTTTACTTTTAAACTCTCCAACACGATCATTGTGAACATAGGTGATGAAGTGTCTCGCTTCTTTCTGTACTTTTCTACAAAAGATCTCAAAATTTGTGAAGGTCTCATGTTTATGAGAATGAAACATTACCTAAGTAAAGCGAGAATAACCCATTAACAATAACAAAAACATATTTTCTTCCACCAATACTTGCATTTTGGTGCGACCAAATAGATCCATGTGGATTGTTTGAAGGGTTTTTGTAGTAGTGACAACATCTTTGACTTTAAATGAAGTTCTAGTCTGTTTACCCAATTGGCAGGCATCACAAATTTGATCCTTCTCAAATATGAGTTTTGGTAGAACTTTTACCAATTTAATTCTGGAGAGTTTTTCAATGATATACATACTGGCATGCCCAAGCTTTATGTAACGCCTCAAAAGCAGACCCTGGGCATCAAATGGTGCTTACAGTCTTGAGGGACCACAAGCTAACTCATGAGCTGGTACCTGCTGAGAGCACTGGATAACATGATCATAAAAGCAGAAGAATACTGACATGCCATAAGGTTTTAATAACTGAATTCAAAACTAAAATATAAGTCTATAGAATAACTGACTGAATTTGGTAAAATATTAATAAACTGGATAACTAACTATAATATCTGAACACAGAATAACTGATTCTAATGTCTGATAAACCTCTAAAATTGAATGACTATAAGTTTATAGGACAGGCCCCAACTAACTCCAATTAACTACTAAACTGAGATATGAAATAAAGTAAGCCTGTCTCGAAGTAGAAGGACTCACCACTGCTATTACTGAGGATCTAATAAGTCTAATCGCGAGCTGGGAATTGAGAGTCAACCTATGATATAATACATCATAGCGCAAAAGAAAAGGTATGCGATCAGTACTTTGAATGTATTGGTATGCTAAATAAGGTAGGCTGATATGCATAGTTTCATGACTAGAACTAATAGTTAACTGAATATGCATGTAAAACATGAAGTACTGAATAGAAAACATGAAATTTGTTGGTTCTGGGAACATGTAAAAATCTATAAATACTAAGTATGAATGAAAATCTGTAAATACTAAAGATACGTGAAAATTTGTAGATACTGAGGATACATGACCAAGTATATAACATAAACTGAGTAAAATCTGTAAACTGAAATACTAAAATAATTAAAATCTGTGTGCTTTGGTCAAACAACACTAAGATTGAATAACTGAATTGGGACTGTAACTGAGACTATATCTGAGATTGTAAGAGGTATCATCTAACCGATATTCCCCAATTTGAGCTAATTGGGGTCCAACTTGTAACCTCAGTGAGAAGGGTGTTAATAACATTCCACGAGTACTAACACTGACTGTGTGGATCTACTAAAGTGATATAACGTCTAAAGGACAAAGGAAGTTTAGCCTGAACTGATGGGTGACCCCTGTGAGATAGACAAGCCTAATCTGATGGGTGACTTCTCATATCCTACGCTGTTTACGTAGTTTTGGAGTATAGAGACTGCTACTACCGACTCTGCCTATCTAAAAAGTAATCTTCCATCCCTACACTCGCTCGGTGCTAAATCCTACTCCCAATTGAAAGACACTGAAATACTAAACTGTTTTGAGTTTAACTATCTGATATCTGACTATTCTCATAATGCCCATAATATGTTCTGAAGACTATTCTGTATTGTACTAACACTATTTAGGTATTCAATACCCCCAAGACTAAAAAGCAATAATAGTAAAAGAACACCAAAACTTGAAAGACATAACATTAAAGCTTTTATTAAATCAATCACTCTTGTAAGTATTTTATCAAACACTTGTAGTTCGTAGCTTAATCAAATCATGGGAATACTATGGAACTTGTATAAATAACATGAATTTAACATGAAAAGTACTAAGTCATGGTTTAATTCAATAAATGATAACATTAAAAGATGGAGAATCGAATAACAACAACAATTTCATTGAAACGTGGTATAAAATCATAGTTCATGGAGATTCATAGGTGAAATAATAATTTAAAACATAATAACTTGGACAAATTATAACTTGATAATTAAAATGGGATACTTGGACTCCATGGATGAACATTTAACATACCTTAACTAATGTATTTCTTGAAGTTCTTGGTGAATTCTTGAGGATTGACCTTGAATTTGAGAGCAAGGGTTTGAATTTTAGACAGAAAGCTCTTGAATTTTGGGGGAAAATTGAGTGAATAATGAACTTAAAACATTTTTAGGGCTTAAATATCACACTTGGGTGGATTGAAAAAATTGGAAAAGACTGTTTTAACCTTGGGTAACACTTTTAATTTCATAATTTTCCAAAAAACACCACTGGCGAGATGTGGCGCCATCGCGCCGTGTCACTGGAATTGCACAATTGGGAAAATGCATAGTGGTGCGATGTGGTGTAATCACGTTGCCACCTTGTTTGTGTCCTGGAAGCTCACCGTGACGCGGTGATATCGTGCTTCAACACTGGAAAATGACAAATGCCAATTTACCCTATGACGCGATGCACCAGGTTCGTGGACCCTCACTGAAATTTGCCAAATGGGAAATTATGCTGCTCCGCGATGCGCTAGGGGTTAAAATGATGGGTTTTAACGACTGAAACTCAAAATTTCCATAACTTCTTACCCGATTATTGGATTTAGGCAAATTTTATATCTTTGGATATCTAATTCAATTTCCTACGCAATGACAGGCTCTAAACTTAAAAAATAATGAGTGTTTTAAAATTTTTATACACAAATAATCATGTATTGGGACTTAGATTATGCTAAGGCAATGTAGGGTATTACAATATCTCCCCCTTGGTATCAGTCGTCCTCGAATGAGACGGGTTAAGCTGAGGGAAAACTAAGGGACTGAGCTCACATACTAAACATGAATATCTGATGCATGGAATGCATGATTGAACTGACTCATGAATACACAACTTACATGAGCATAATGTGCAACTAAAACTGAGCATGATAGAGAGAAATCTTATGAAGATTAGTACGTTATACTGAATCTGGATTCGCGGAGAAAACATAAGGGTACTAATGAAACTTCTTTGTTCCTTAGTCTACAAACTTGGTGATCAAGAATTTCGATTGGAACTTCCTCAGAGGAAAGGCTGCTCTGAATATCTACACTTTCTAAGGGAACAACTACTACTGGATCACTAATACACCTTTTCAACAATGAGACATGGAACACTAGGTGTACTAAGGCTAAATCTGAAGGCAACTCAAGCTCGTAAGCTACCTTTCCGAAATGATTGAGAATTCTGAAGGGGCCGACATATTTGGGACTGAGTTTTCCTTTCTTGCCGAATCTCTTCACTTTCTTTATGGGAGAGATTTTCAAGTACATAAAATCACTGACCATAAAATCAAGATCCTTTCTCCTCACAGATGCATACGATTTCTGTCAGCTCTGGGCAATTCTAAGCTTTTCTCTGATCAACTGAACCTTCTCTAACGCATCAAACACCAAGTTAGGACCTACTACTGCGGTCTCACCTACTTCAAATCAACCAATTGAAGATCTATATCTCCTACCATAAGAGCCTTAAATGGAGCCAAATGAATATTGGAATGATAGCTATTATTATATGCAAATTCAATTAAAGGCAAGTGGTCATCCCATCTATCTTTAAAATCAACTACGCATGCTATCAATATATCTTCTAGAGTCTAAATGGTCCTTTCTTCTTGACCATCTATCTGAGGGTAGAATGATGTACTGACATAGACTTGGGTACCAAGACCCTTTCAAAAAGCTTTCTAGAAGTGAGAGGTAAACTGGGTACCTCTATCTGAGATGATAAATAAGGGAACACTGTGCAACCTGACCAACTTTTTGAGATAGTGTTTGGCATAGTCCTCGACTTAATAGGAGGTATGGACTGGCAAGAAATGATATGATTTGGTCATCCTATCTACGAAAACTCAAATAGAATCATGCTGATGACAAGTACGAGGCAAACCCATCACAAAGTCCATATTTACTTTTTCCCATTTCCAAGTGGGAATACTAAACTCCTGTATAGACCCACTAGACTTCTGATGCTCAATCTTAACTTGCTGACATGTAAAGCACTTACCTACAAACTCTGTAATATCTCTCTTCATCCCACTCCACTAATAGATCTCCCGCAAACTGCGATACATCTTAGTATCCCCTGGATGAATAGAGTAACGCGTACTATATGCCTCTATAAGAATTTATTGCCATAAATCATCTACACCAGGCACACACAATCCACCATGACAACGCAAAACACCATCTCCCTCTTAGCAAAAAACCTCCACATTTTAATCTCTGATTAATTCTTTCAACTTAACTAGACTGGGATCTCTATCCTGCTTTTCCTTCGCCTCGGAAACTAGAGATGATTCTAAGCTACTCTACACCTATACACTACCTTTTACTGAATTGAGTAAGCGGACACCTAGTTAAGCAAGCTGATGAACTTCCTGAGCTAACTTCTTCTTACCATCCTCAACATGAGTAAAACTACCCATAGACATTCTACTAAGAGCATCAGCCACTACATTGGCCTTGCTCCGATGATACAAAACACTCATGTCATAATCTTTTAACAACTCTAACCACCTTCTCTGGTGCAGATTTAAAATCTTTCTTAGAGAAAGCATATTGCAGGTTCTTATGGTCAGTGAACACATCAATGTGCACCCCATAGAAGTAATGCCTCTAAATCTTTAAGGCGAATACTACTGTTGTTAACTCAAGATCATGAGTCTGATAATTTTTCTAATGGATTTTAAGTTGTCTGGAGGCATAGGTTATGACCTTACCTCTCTACATGAGGACACAACCTAAACCTACTCTAGATTCATCACAGTACATAACAAACCCATCTAAACCATCTGACAAGGTAAGAACTGGGCTGAGGTAAGTCGAGTCTTCAATTCCTGAAAACTCTTTTCACAAGAGTCTAACCACTGAAACTTAACTTTCTTCTGAGTCAATCTGGACATGGGGGGTATAATAGAAGAAAATACTTCAACAAACTAACGATAATAGCTAGCTAAACCCAAGAAACTCCTGATATCTGATGGAGAGATGGGCTAGGATAGTTTCTCACCGCTTCAGTCTTTTGAGGATCAAATCTAATGCCATCACTAAAAATAATATGGCCAAGAAAATCTACTAATCTTAGCCAGAATTTATACTTACTGGTGAGCTCTAAGAGTTTACAACACTATTCTGAGATGGTCTGCATGATCAATTTCACTACGGGAGTAAACAAGAATGTCATCAATAAAGACTATGATGAACATGTCTAAGTTCTGCTTGAACACTTAGTTCATCAAGTCAATGAAGGTTGCTGGGGAATTTGTGAGACCAAAGGACATGACTAGAAATTCAAAGTGATCATTCTGAGTTTGGAAAGCTATTTTTGGAAGCCACATTCCCTAACTCTAAGATGATGATAGCCTGATCTGAGGTCTATCTTTGAAAAATAGCTGGCACCCTGAAGTTGATCAAATAAGTCATCGATTCTAGGAAGTGGATATTTATTCTTGACTATGACTTTGTTCAACTGACGGTAGTCTATCGATATTCTAAGAGAATCATCTTTCTTACGCACAAATAGAGTAGGTGCGCCCCATAGGGAGACGCTGGGTCTAATGAATCCCTTATTTAGGAGATCCTTTGACTGTTCTTTTAAGCCATTCTATCTGGAAGAATAGAAATGGGCTGAGTATCTGGAATAAGATCTATTCTGAAGTCGATTTCCCTTTCGGGAGGAACTTTGGGAAGATCTTCAGGAAATAAATCTGAGAATTCATTTACTTCTGAAACTGATTCAAGAGTTGGATTTTCTAAGTTTGAGTCTTTGATTCACACAAGATGATAAATACAACCCTTTGATATCATCTTTCTCGCTTTAAGGTACGAAATCAACTGACCCCTAAGAGCTGTGGTACTACCCCTCAATTCAAGGAATGATTCATTTGGGAACTGAAAATAAACTATTCTGTTTCTACTATCAATTAAGGCATAGAATGAGTGGAGCCTATCCATGTTGAGAATGATGTTAAACTCTATTATCTCTCACTCCACGAGATCAATTGAAGTAACTCTCTAAAATATTATGATCGGACAGTTTGTAATGCCCTGAATCTGGTACTCAAAATGCTACACGGTGCTCATGACCCCGAAGGACCACAAGCTAACCCATGACTGATATCTGTACCTGTATACTGCATAAAAGATTGTATAACCCAGAAACATGAACTAAAAGGCCATAAGGTTCAAACTGTTATGTAATATCTGATAAAAAGTGTAACATCTGAATGGGGTATGAATTACCCAAAATGCTGAAATAAACTAATTGAACGTAATAGTCTGGAAAGACTCTAGCTGACTGAACTGTCTGAATGAGGAGTTGATGGTACATGTCCCTAACAAACTCCAACTAATAAACTAATTAATGAGATAATGGAGAACTAATCATGTCCTTAGAGGATGAGGACTCACTGCTAACTCTGACTGCTAATATCTGGAATTTATTGATGCTCTGGAGCTCGTGTCTTTAAACCTATGGTATAAGACACCATAGTGCGAATATGTTAATACGACTGAATGTATTGGTATGAATGTGAGGTAGGCTGAATGCATGGGGTTCATATGCATGAATAATAATAATAACAAACTGACTATCATGAGCATGAGAATACATGCATGAGACATAATAACTGACACTAATACCATGATAACATGATTACTGAATCTGAATACTGATAACATGACATACTGATAACTAATATAACTGATAACCTGAGTGACTATATCTACTAGTCATGAATCTGATGGAACTAGCTGAGTTCTGTACTGTATCTGAGTTGATTGTATCTGACAGTCCTAAAATTTGAAGAACTATCTGAGTTCTTTTACTGATACTCATACCAAAAATATGGGAAGTAGTCATCTAACCGATATGCCCCAAATATGCTATAATAGCTGAGCTGGGGTCCAATCAGTGCCCTGATTGGAAGGGTGTCAATATCTTGCCACTGGTAAGGACAATATGTGAGTAACCCTAATATAACAGGTAACTCCAGTGAGAACGGTGGGAACCCTTATATAGCAGGTTAATCCACCTCATCTACCATCATATAGTAGGCTATGATGTCTCAACCTATGTTAGCTACATAGTTCTGGAATGTAAGGATTGTTTCTAAGAATCACACCCTCATATAACAGGTAAATTCCCATCCTTAGGTTCACTCGGTGCTAATTTCTACTCCCATCTGAATAGATAATGAACATGATTTACTGAACTGAACATGGACTGAGTTACTGAATTCCATTGACTAATGAAATACTATTGATATTTGATAACTGACTGAGTTTATGAGATTATTGATATTTATTGAGTTATAAGACTGTTTGAAGTCTAGGGATCATAGCTTGACTGAGAGCATCGTGAAAATATGACATGGCTCTAGGCACATAACTAATGTTTCGGGTATAAGTACCCCAGGACTCGATAGAAGGAAACTGACAAAGCATGACTTACTTGATCATCTAATAATCACCATAATCCATAATTCATTTGTTGAAGCATTTCATCAAACAGGTGATAGGCAAAAACTTGTACATACATGGGGATTTCATGATATCATGCCAGTTGAGCACTTTTCTTCATCTAGACATTTAATCAAACACATGGTAGGCATAGTATGTGCAAACAACATTATACAACAATTAAACATCATGATTCGATTCTAATTTCATCATTCAAGGGTTTGGTCATAGGTTTGCATGAATCTATATCTATAATGATCAAACCCACATAAAATTTATCACCCAACATAGAATAAAATTCAATTACTCATTATCAACATGAACTAGAGCAGCCCAATCATGAAATCCATAAAGGAAATCCTTAAACTTGAACTTAGAAAAGGGATTCTCGGGCTTCATGGACGAAAGAGATCCATGAATGAATACTATGCATACCTGGGTTAAGTTTCTTGATGTTCTTGAACTTGAGGAATTTGAATTTTTTATTTTCTTGAAGAAGATTTGGATTTTGTTGGGATTAATCTTAGAGAGAAAAACCCTAGTTTTGTTGTTGTGAAATAATAATAAATAAATAGGCTGAGGTCAGATATAACTGGGTATAATAAGTGGGTCGTAAATGACCAAAATACCCCTATTAAAACAACTCAAAATAATTAAGCGGGTCATGCGATGGTAGGGTACGATGGTCCATAGCTGGTTCGATGGTCCGTCGGAATCACCGTCGAACTGAGATAGAACTGTGATGTACTGCCATGGAGCGATGGTGGGGTGCGATGGTTTGTCGCTGGGTCGATGATTCATCGGACCTCTCTATCGTACTTAGCCAGAAAGCTGACTTACTGCCTCGATGCGATGGTTGTGGTTGATGGTCTGTTTACCTTCTGTATTTTGGCCATAACTTCCTTATCTTAAACTGGATTTTGATGGAATTCTTATTGATGGAAAGATTATTCAATTTCCCACGTGATAGAAAGTGAAAATCTTAAAAATACCACGTGTACCAAAAATGGATTCGTATTTCAACTCATGTTCTAACATCCTTAAGATAATTTCAATCTAGAAAAAGGTATGGGGTATTACACAGTTCCTATATACCCATCTGGCTATAATGGAAACACTTACTGGGGTAGACACTAAAAAGGGCTCTGCTAGAGTTTTGGGACTGCCTCTGAAATTGGCGACTATATATAGAGTTACACAAGAAAGAGAAGCTTTAGGGGATAGTAAGGAATAAACATGTAAGTTAAAGATATGCAACGTACCAGTAACTAAGTTAGGAGAATTTTCCTAATCTTGGTGGGACTGAAGAGCATATAATTTGTTTGGACGCTAACCACTGGAAGCAGCATCCTGCTGAGTTGGGCAACTGGATGGAACTGACGACTGATGGAACTGGCCCTTTTGGTGCACATCCTTGCCTTTCTGAGAAACTACCCGACACTCTCAAATCTGATGGCTTAGCTTGCCACACTCGAAGCACACATCACTACCCGCTCTATACTCACCCTGATAGTTTTTGTCACATTTCTAAAATAGAGGATTTATATGAGAACTGCTAACACTGACCTGGGACTTAGATCCTAGTTCTATATCCCTATTATCATTTTTGAATTTCGGTATGGGAGAACTACCGGCAGAAGGTGCTGGGGCTGAAGACCTCTGATAAAACTAAGAAAGGTTACCACCCTCTGACTTTGGCTGACTGAATTTAAAAATACCCGTCCTAGCACTCTTGTTTCATCTCTCCCTCTCCTTAATCTTTTGCTTCTCTATCCATTGAGCACGAACCATCAGCCTTGAAAATTCTATCTCACTAATCAGCATTGCGATCCTACACTCCTTGACCACACTATCAGATATGCTAGACATAAACTTACTCATCTTGGACCTGTTATCTGCTACAACATGAGGAGTATATCTAGCTAGATGAGTAAACCTAAGGGAATACTCACTCACGCTTATGCTGCCCTACCTCAAGTTAATAAACTCTTACACCTTGGCCTCCCTCAACTTTAATGTGAAGAATTTATCTAAGAAAGCTATGGCAAACTCTTCCCATTCTATAGCCCTTCATCTATTACCCTATCATCCTTCCACTGCTTAAATTAAGTATGGGATATATCCTATTACTGGTATGTATCCAACTCTGCACTCTAACTGGATGTCACCCCCATAGCATCCGTGACCTTCTAAACCATATCTAAGAATTCCTGTGGATCATCTTCAGACTTGGATCCCGTGAAAGAAGGAGGATTCATTTGGGTGAAGTCCTAAATTTTGGTTACAACAGTATTAGCCACTAGGTTAGCCAAAACAATAGTTGTCCGTTCATTTTGTGGTGCTATGGAGTTTTCTAGAGCAGTGAATGCAGCTCTGAATTCTGCGTGAGAGACATGCTCATCCAGAGGATCTACCTGGACGGGATGAGGGGCTGGCTAGTTTCCTGTTCTTCTGTTCTTCTTGGGAGGCATGTTCTGTAAATAGAAGAAAGAAATGGATTAGACAGAGAGTTTAACTTGAGCTCATGCTCACTCGCACGACATGAATACTGAAAGAAGGGAAACTTTTTCCTAAATGCCTTGTAGCGTCCATAAGTGTGGTGTTCTACACACCCATGCATAAGAATCTATTTGATGCGATTTTCAGACTTTCTAGGACACTTTGAAACCTTAAGCTCTGATACCAAGTTTGTATTGCCTCAAGAGTACACCCTGGGCATCACACGGTGCTTACAGTCTCGAGGGACCATAACCTAATCCATGAGCTGGTACCTACTGAGAGTAATGGATAATATGATCCTAAATGCGGAAGAATACTAACATGCCATAAGGTTTTAATTACTAAATTCAAAACTGAAATATGAGTCTATAGAAATAACAACTGAATTTGATAAAATTCTAATAAACTGGATAACTAACTGTACTGTCTGAATACTGAATAACTAACTCTAATTTTTGATAAGCCTCTAAAACTGAATGACTGTGAGTTGATGGGATAGGCCCCAACTAACTCCAACTAACTACTAAACTGAGAAATGAAATAAAGTAAGCCTATCCTTGAAGTATGAGGACTCACCACTGCTACTGCTGAGGATTTGAATGTACTGGTATGCTAAATGAGGTAGGCTGATATGCATGGTTTCATGAACAAAACTAATAATTAACTGAATATACATGTAAAACATGGAGTACTGAATAGAGAGCATGAAATTTATAGGTTCTAGGAATATATGGAAATCTGTAAATCCTGAGTATGCATGAAAATCTATAAATACTAAAGATACATGAAAATCTGTATATACTGAGGATGTATGACCAAGCATATGACATGAACTGAGTAGAATCTGTGAACTAAAATACTAAAATAACTGAAATTTGTATGCTTTGGTCAAATACCACTAAGACTAAATAACTGATCTAGGACTGTAACTGAGACTATATCTGAGACTATGGTAGGTATCATCTAACCGATATTTCCCAATTTGAGCTAATCGGGGTCCAACCTGTAACCCCAGTTGGAAGGGTGTTAATACTGTGCCACGAGTACTAATACTGGCTGTGTGGATCCACTAAACTGATGTAATATCCAAGGGACTGAGGGTGTCAATCTTGAACTGACGGGTGACTTCTGTGAGATAGTCAAGCTTAATCTGATGGATGACTTCTTATATCCCGCTGGCTATGTAGTTCTGGAGTATAGGGACTACTACTAACGACTCTACCTATTTGACGGGGAATCCACCATCCCTACACTCGCTTGGTGCTAAATCCTACTTCCAACTAAAAGTCACTAAAATACTAGACTATTCTGAGTTTAACTAACTGATATCTGACTATTCTAATAATGCTCATAGTATGTTCTAAGACTATTCTGTAATGTACTGAGACTAGACTACATAAACAACTATGGTTTTCGGGTATTCAATACCCCTGGGACTCAAAAGCAATAATAGTAAAAGGACACCAAAATTTGAAAGACATAACATTAAGGCTTTTATTAAATCAATCACTCTTGTAAGCATTTTATCAAACACTTGTAGTTCGTAGCTTAGTCAAATCATGGGAATACTATGGACCTTGTATAAATAACATGAATTTAACATGAAAAGCACTATGTCATGGTTTAATTCAATAAATGATAACATTAAAACATGGAGAATCTAATAACATCAATAATTTCATTGAAACATGGTATAAAATCCTAGGTCATAGAGATTCATGAGTGAAATCATAATTTAAAACATAATAACTTGGAAAGATTATAACTTGGTAATTAAATGGGATACTTGAACTCCATGGATGAACATTTAACATACCTTAACTAATGAATTTCTTGAAGTTCTTGGTGAATTCTTGAGGATTGACCTTGAATTTGAGAGCAAGGGTTTGTATTTTAGAGAGAACTCTGGAATTTTGGGGGAAAATTGAGTGAATAATAAACTTAAAATGTTTTTAGGGCTTAAATATCACACCTGGGTGGATTTAAAAAATGGGAAAGAGCTATTTTAATTCTGGGCGACACTTTTAATTTTTGCTGAATTTTTTTGAAAAACACCACTGGCGTGACGCTGCGCTATCACATCGTGTCACTGGAATTGGAAAACTGGGAAAATGTACAGTGGCGTGATATAGTGTAATCACGTTGCCACCTTGTTTGTGACCTGGAAGCTCATCGCGCTTCAACACTGGAAAATGACAAATGCCAATTTGGCCTATGGCGCGATGCGCTAGGATCATGGACCCTTACTGGAATTTACCTAATGGAAAATTATCCTGCTCCATGACGCGCTAGGGGTTAAAATGATGGGGTTTAACTACTAAAGCTTAAAATTTTCATAACTTCTTACCTAGTTATAGGATTTTGGCAAATTTTATATATGTTGGAAAGCTAATTCAATTTCCTACGCAATGGCAAGCTCTAAACTTACAAATATTGGGTGTTTCAAAAATTTTATATTTGAATACTCATGTATTGGGACTTAGATTATGCTAAGGAAATGCAGGGTATTACACTTTATGTGTCACAACTAGGCGTCATTGTTTTGCACAGTGAGGCAAATTAAAGTATCAAAGTCAGTACTATTTAGAACATAAATATTATCAACACATTCACCAATAAAAGAGATGTCTCTTTGTTCATGTTTTATGGCGCAACTTTGTCTTTGAAGAAGATCTAAATTCTGCATCACACAGCTGACTATCACTTAGCAGGTTGTGTTTGTGTCAGTCTATGAGATATACTTCAATGAGTTCACATGAGAAGTTGAGCTTCACTGAGCCGACTCTGATGACATCACCTTTAGCTTTATCACCAAATCCGATTGATCCTCTTTATATATTTCTTAGAGATCAAAAATCTATTTTTCCAATCGTGTGTTTGGAACATCCGCTATCGATAACCCTTGTTTCCCTTTTATAGATTTTGTAGATGTGTTCATACAAAACAAAAATATTATTTTTATTTAGGTACCCAAGTGGTCTTGGGTCCTTGAGGGTCAGAGGCAATTTCCTTTGGCCTCCAAACCCACACACCTTTTGACCTTTGCCTATAGATGCGTGATTTGTGACCTTTCAATCCACAGGTATAGTAGACAGGTCCTTGAAAGGAATAAGAGGTTTTGGATGGTTTAAACGATCTTAATAAGCAACTTGAGTTTTTTTTTAAAAAATTTGATCTTACGAAAACATGACTTGGTGATTTTCTAATGCTATTTAATTGCATTTTTATACCATCAATCTCTTCTTGAAGTAAGTCAATTTTGATTTGATATGCTTCAATTTTAACTTGACTGTTCCTTCATTTCTCTTCAAGTTTTCATTTGAGCTGAGCTTCCCAATTTTTCTTTCCTTGAGCAATTTTATTGTATTCATCAATAAATTTTTGAAGCTCATCAGTTATCATATCTAGATTTGATTTTAGGATGTCATAGTTATGACAGTTGTGTGGTCTTACCTTGCTTGATTCACCTTTTGCCATGAAACATATGTTGGCTGCTTCTGTTTTTCCTTAGTTTCATCTTCATCACTCTAAGCCCTAAAGTTTTTGTTTTGTTGAATGATCTTCTTTTCAATTTTGCACTGTTCCTATTTAAAGTGACCTATGCTTCCATAGTAATAGCAGCAATCATCATTCCTTGTTAATTTATTATTTTTGACTCCTTGGGGTTTCTATTGTCTTTGTTTCAAGATCTGCCTTACTCTACGGTTAGTGAGAGCCATTCCTCGGTATTGGATTCTTCCAGGAAGTCTTCCTCTTTAGTTGATACAACATTAAAGGCTACTCGTTTTTTCTTTTCCTCTTTGTTGTACCTATTGATATAATTTAGTTCATAGGCTATAAGATTACTTCATAGTTCATCTTATGCCATATTATGGAGATCTCCATCTTCTAGGAAGGCAACCTTTGTTTTTCATACTTTAGAGAGGCTTTTGACAAGCTTCTGGACTTACAGGTTGTGTGGATAGATCCTCCCTAATATTTTCAACTCACATACAATCTTGCTGAATCTGGCAAACATTGATTCCACATTTTTATTTTCTTCTATTTTGAACAGCTCGTATTCTTTGGCCAAAGTAGGGATATTTGAGTTTTTGACTTTGGTGGTCCCTTCATAGGTTACTTCCAGTTTGTCCCACATTTCTTTTGCGGTTTCATAGGTTGATATTTTATCGTATTCTTCTCTGCTTACGGCATAAAGGAGTAAACTTATAGCTCGTGCTTTAGTTTTAATTACCTCTTGTTGTTTTTTGGTGACTTTAAAATTTTCAAGGTCCTCTACATCAATACTGCTTGATTCCTTGTCTTTGTCTTTGTTCTTCTATTTTTCCTTGAGTCCTATAATTGGTTTAGGTCCTTTCTTAATGACAACCTATAATTGGAGTAATTTAATTAAATGAAGATTCTGAATCTGTTCTTCCAATTGAAGTAGTGTTTTCCATTGAAGTACGGTGGTCTTGTGGAGGAGTGACCATCTTGAATAAGAGAACTGGGAATTTGGTAGTTCGCCATTTGGTCTTTACTCACGTGCGGTTAAGCAACACTGTTGGTGAGACTTGCTCTGATACCAATAGAAATTCAAGAGAGGGGGTGGTGAATTGAAAAATTCCTATGAGTTGGCTGACAAGCCTTTATAGTTGACTTACCTGCAAATCAGTATACTCAACAAGATAGATTAGGTTTAAGCAAATAAACATGAAAATAAGTAATTTTGAAATAAGAACGCAAAGATTTATCCTGGTTTGAAACTCTAATGTGGTTCCTACTTCCAGTCCCCTTGGGTTTTAAAGTTTCCTTAAATCTTTTCAAAATGGATTCTGAGTACAAAAGTAGTGAATAGGTTCTGAAACTTATTTTAACTTTTATATCTTGTGACACAACCTCAATTGACATGGCTAAGTTGACTCGATCTTACTCCTGTGTAACTATTGTAAGCTTAAGAAGTACAAAGCTTTGATGAGACTAAGATTGAGTCTCACTAGGATATTCCCTTGAAGTTTGGTGAGTGCTTTGATCTACAGTCTTTTCTCTTATACTCTTTAGCTGCTTCGACTTCTACTCTTCATAAGTAAACCCAAGAGAATTCTTATAAATCAAGGATTTGAATTGATTCTTGATTGAGGGGTGGAACCATATAGTATGTCTATATCAGATATGTCCATACGTGGTGCAACCTTCATAGCCATATATGTCCATATCATGTATGTCCATGTAGAGGGTATGGTCTTCTTTCCTATTACTTTTTTCTTGATTGATTCATTTTCTTTATATCTGGGAAGCCAATAATATCCATGATTGACACTCTTACAAATTTAGCGCCAGCCTTCTTGTGAGTGAATGTCTGCTTTCTATCTTGGATATTCTGGATTGATTCCTTAGAGATTTTTTGATCTTCTATATCTTCAGTGTATCCTGCAAGATATTTGCTTATTAGTTTGTTCTTATTAAAACATATAGTGAAAATATGAGGCTAATAGGGGTGGGTTTAGAAAGAGGCTGATCTTTCTCTCTCAAACGGGTCACACACTTACTTCCCATAATTTGGGTCTAGTTACTCATTTCAATGGGTCTAACCTTAAATTAAAAAACATGAGTTGTTATAGATTCATGATTCTTTTTAGTAGGTTTACTCATTTTGGAAAAGAAGTTAGATAATCGCGTTTAAAAGTATGACCTTCTGAAAGATAAACACAAGATATTTTTTCCTTATGTTTAGTAATTACTTGCAAAGATAAAAGTTCTGACACTTTTTAATGAGGTACATATAAGGATTTATTAATCTTTCGGTCATGTACATGCAAATCTTTTCATGTATGTTGTACCTTATTCATACGTGACTGAAATACATGTAAAAATGGGTTGAAGTTCAGATATATGCATCTGAATAAAAAATAGCAATTTGTTCTTCGAACTCTAATAATTCAACTCACTATTTAACACTAAAATATACTCCAAATAGGATCAAATATGTTATATATGTTTCATATATCATAAAGAACAAAACACAATCATCAGTTTTATAAAAAAACACTAATTTAACAAATTCATTTAATACCCTTTATTTTTTCCAAATCTACACTTCAATCACGCGGTTCATAACTGAATTACATGTAAAAATAGACTGAAGTTTCATACATGTAGGTCTGAAAGTTTTTGCCAAAAAAATTAATCTTATTTTTCCAAATTTAAATACCCAAATTATCTTAAAAAAACTCAAATTTGAAACATCAATTTCTTGTATCATAAAAAACAAACTTCAACCATCACTTGTCAATATAACAACAGATTAATAAATTTATTTAATACCCTTTCAATTTTTTCATATATGTATTCTCCCAATTATACATGATTGAAAAATATGGTAAAGTTGGCTAAAGTTTCAGTTATGTGTCTAAATGCAAAAGCAAAAAAAAAAAAATTATTTAACATAAAAGTTGCCTAATATTAGGTTTTCTTGTACACCTCAGAGCATTTTTGTTATGCCATGTACCGAGACTCACTCCAACAACACCTTTGAAAGCACTCGTGGGTATTACTTAAATGAGATGACCAAAATTGGACATCTCATGACATTTTTGCAGCGATGAGATGATCCTAATAGCTACTGGCCCAATTCTCTGGGCAAAAGCAAGTTCCATAGTGGAATGTTAGCTCTCCTATTATAAATAAAATGCAAGAAGAAAAAGATATAGAGGGTTAGAAAACCTGAACAACTAATCAAATATTATGAAAAATAGTACAAGTAATAAAGAATACATATATTAAAGGAACATATTATGAGGTCTATTCATGCCATTTAAGGATCACTATTTCACAATAAAAGAAATCACTTTTAAAAAAATCTTTACTTTATTTAACGAAAAATGCAAAAAAGAAGTGCAACATTTAAAACTTGTTCATTTAACTAGTAAAAAAAAAATTATTTTGAAGACATGCTTCTAATAAAGGGTTGGGCCTTAATGCCAACATTTCCTTGAAACTTTGTGTCTTTTAATTTCTAAGTGAACACATAATGAAAGTTGATTATCCTCAATAGTGTGACATTGTAATGTCTCGAGAATACTCCCTGGATATCTCACGGTGCTTAGGACTGTAAGTATCCATAGCTAATCCATGATATCCAGCTCATCACTAAACTATAATCAATTTACTTAAAATATTAGTAGAAGCTAACATTTATTCATAAAACATGGATATGAAATCTTAAGTATGATGTCTCTAAAGTTTAACTGAAAGAAATCCCATCATGAATGATGCTAAAAATAATACTAAGTTTGGACAGGCCTCTAACATACTGAAGAGCCACTGGGACAGACCCTATATGACCCTAAAATCATGACGTCTAAGGAATATAAAATTAAACTGTTGAAAACAAGAATCATAATTCAAGTCCTTGTAATATTATGAGTCATTAAATGATAGGAGTATTCAAAGCTAATTGCGGCTAATCATGATGCTGAGGAAGAACACCGGGGTGTACATCCTAATTGATGTCGAGCACAAAAGAGTATATGATCAGTACTTTTGAAATGTACTGAGTATATGAGGGTGCATGCAATATGTCAATATGATAAAAATCATAAGATATGTATGTTAAGTGTATATAGACTCACCATTTTTCATTAAAAAAACTAAAAATTACAATTTATAGAGCATAGAGTGCCAAAACATAATTTAGTAAAACTAGTGAGCCGTATACAAAAATTCTAAAACTGTTTTGCTGTGGGAGATCTTTTAACTAACATAAAATCATATGATCCATATGGAGTCCAACATATGTCTCGTTGGAATACTGTTATATACCTTGCTAGAGGTATAATGTCATGATTGATGTGATCACTAGACTGATCCCATTCGGGTGAATATTATACCTATGATGGTACGTAGTTCTTGGACTTAGGTACTCTGAACCCGTGTGTACTTCTTGTTCAGTACTTGTAACGCCCCGAGTTTGTACCCCGAATGCTACACGGTGCTAGCAACTCTGAAGGACCACCAACTAGCCCATGACTGGTACCTGCTGTGAGCACTGAGTAATAATAACACTGAAATAATAATAAAGTGAGATAAATGTGAAAGTTAGGATATAAACGCCATAAGGTTCATAACTGAAAAGCAATACTGATTATTGATAAGTGAATACTGTAATATCTATCTGAAATACCCTAGACTGAAAACCTCTAACTGCCTGAACATGAAGATGATGGGACAAGCCCCCAAATAACTCCGACTACTGAACAACTGATAAACTGAATTAATAATTTTGTCCTCAAACTATGAGAACGCACCGCTAAGTCTGCTGCTGATAGGCTGGCCTACTAAGTATGGTCAAGAGCTCGTGCGTCTGAACCTATGATATAATACATCATAGCGTAAAATAAAAGTATGCGTCAGTACTTTGAATGTACTAGTATGCTAAGTGAGGTAGGATGATATTCAAGGGTTTATACGCATGAACAATATCTGACTAAATAACATAAATACAACTGTAGGAGAGTACATGTATAACTGAAACTGATGAAACACTGATTATGCAATACTATGCACATATCTACATAAACTGTGTCTAAGATCATAGTAACACTGGATACTGAGTTTTGATACTTGAGTGATTGATATCTGAGTTTACTGATAACTGTATTACTGATAGCTGGGTGACTATTTCTGACAGTCCTAATTCTATAGAACTAAACTGAGTTCTATACTGAGATAGGTGACTATGTCTGACAGTCCTAATTCTTTAGAACTAAATTGAGTTCAATATTGAGTTGGGTGACTGTGTTTGATAGTCCTAATTCTGTAGAATGAACTAAGTTCTAAACTAAGACTAAAACTGAAACTGTGGAAGATAATCATCTAATTGACATGCCCTAAATCTGAGATGACAGGGGTCCAACCTATGACCACAGTTGGAAGAGTGCTAATACCATGCCACGAGTACTAAAAATTGAAAACCAGGATGCCAAGCCTAACTAAAAGGTGACATCTAGGAGGATTCAAGCCTAATCTAATGGGTGACCCCTGGGAGGTAGTCAAGCCTAGTCTGATGGGTGACTCCTTATCCTGTGCTATCTACGTAGTTCTAGAGTATAGGGACTGCTACTAACGACCCTGTCTCTCTGACTGGGAAGCCATCATCCCTGCACTTGCTCAGTGCTAAATCCTACTCCCAATTGAAAGAAACTGAACTGATTTCTAAACTGTACTAGGCAGAATTGGTTTGTTACTATTCGTGTTAACTGACTAAACTAAACTGAGTTAATTGAGTACTATAACTGATGGAGAGTTCTGAATTCTATTATCTGACTGGATATATTGAGTTCTGTACTAACTAAATACTACTATGCATGACATCACTGAGACTCTTGTGAAGCTATTCTAATTCCAGGTAAACAATTAGATTGTTGGGTATTAGATACCCCCAGGACTCGCTAACATGAAAAGTAAAGCATATTATGATTTTAAAAGAAGTATAATGTTCATAACTCATTCATAGAGATATTTCATCAAACATTTGTAAGAAATAAGCTTGCACATATGCTAGCATGTCATGATTTCCCCATCTAATCCACATGAGTAATTTTTCAAACACTTGGGGACCATATTCTATGCACATAATACTAAATCAACATATAGGCATCATGATTTCAAATCCCAATTTACCAAATCAAAAGTATTAACATGAATTCACTTGATACTACACACATGTTAAGTAATTTCAAATAAAATTTGTAATAAACCGAGGATTAAAAACCCAATTAACATCACAATCATGAACATACTCAAATCCAACATGAAATTCATGAAATCAATTAGCTTGATGTTTTAAAAGAGTTTGTTGAACTCCAAGAGTGGAAGGAAACTCTTGGATGAACACTTCACATACCTTGATACTTGAATATGTAAAGACTGATAGTTTGTTCTTGAAGATTTGCTTTTGAAATTAAAAGTCCTAGGGTTTGTTCTTGAGTAACTTTGAGAGAATTTGAAAGAAAGTGAGAAATTTAGTCTTTAGGGTCGACTGATTTTATGTTTCGAGGACTAAAAATGGGTGAGATAATGACCCAAATACCCCTCTGGGCGTGGGATTTTTAATGACTGAAAATGTCTCTAATAATGCTTAGCTCGACTGTCACATTGATGGGATCGACGCTATGGATGACGTGCCATGTCGATGGGATTGACGCTATAGCTGACGTGTCGCATTAATGGGATCGGCGCTATGGCCGATGTTCCACTTATAGTCAGCGTCAGCTCACCGGAATTTGACATTGGGAGTTGGGAAAAGCATTTATCGATGTGATAGTCGGTCTGGCTCATCAAGATCATATCAATCCGCTGGTTTGGGCTCCCAATCTTGATTCAAACGAGGTTTAAAAATTTCAAAATTTGTCCGAAGACACTTATTGACATTCCTGATCATGGATCAACCCAAAAATCGACATTTAAAGGTCTTATGGATCGTGAAATAAGATTTTCAACTTATGAAGGCTTAAATAAATCACTTAGCTGAAATTTCTAAGTCTGGGACCTCTTTTCAAGCTTTAACAGATTGAGTTAAGCTTAGAATTTTGTGGGGTCTTACAGTCTGGGACTTCTTTTCAAGCTTTAACGGATTGAGTTAAGCTTAGAATTTTGCGGGGTCTTACAATACTACTCTTAAAAATCATACTAATGCTCATACTATAGAAAACTCATCATGGAAATAAGCAAGAATTAATTTTTTTAAGTAAAATTATGACCGTAGTCCGGACATGCAGAAAATTAGTCATGCTTTTTTTGCTATTTTCATGTAATGTTATTTAATATATGGGTATTTCATGATCAAAACCATGGAATTCATGATAAATCATGAAAGTTCATAAAACCTCATGTCATACGAATTCAAATTCATGTTTGAGGTTTGTAAACCAGTAAATCATATGCTCAAAGCAATTTGAATCACGAGGAACATTAAATTAATATAATGAACATGGAAATCCTGAAACGGGTATAAACCTAAAATTTATCTTTAGAATTCTTAAATTTTGAAAAGCTAAATATAGGTGAATAAGGATGAAAGGAGGTCCGTGCTAAATCCCCACATACTTGAACTTGATGATTTTCTTAAAGTTAAATCTTGAACTAGACTCTTAGAATTGGAATTTTTGAAAAAATCTTTTTTTGAGTTTCTTGAGGTTGGAGAGGATATGAATGATGGAATTGAGATTTATTTTATGATTTAGGATGTTTCTAGAAAATAAAAACAAGTTTGGGGAGATTAAAGGACAAAAATACCCCTTGAAACATAAAAAGAAGAGAAACTAAAAAAATATTAGAGGGAGGTGCGTAGATGGAACCTAGTTAACACGATTGTTCATGCAGCACTGATAGAATCCACTACCTTACTCGCACGGTCGCGCGGTTGATGTCTACTTCATGCAACGGATCACGCAGATTGCGTTGTACCTTATATAATAGACATAAATTTTATCAGATAACTCAAATTGATGAACGATCGATTGCATTGAAAACTAAACTCAATTACCCTTAACCTATATGTAGTATGCCCCACAATTAAGAAATTGGATTTTACACCCCAATACAAATAAAATTTTCTCACTCTCATGTCTAGTCACAAATGTAGAACGGCTCAAATCTTAGCCTAGATGTTAAAGGTGCTACATACACACATATCATATATTTAAACACTAACGAATCAAAATAATGTTAGTATAGAGATTAGTTGCTTATTTCAAACATGAATCATATTATAATCAAGTTAGTTTTGAAGTATTTTGAACACATATCTGACTATATCAATAAAGACATACTTACAAGTCACGTTTCACGCAAATGGATGCAAAATAGCCACGGAAATCAAATAATCATATTTGATTTCAAAGCTTGATTTGTAAAGAGTAAGAAATAATATCAAAATATATGTAATACAAAATAAATGACGCACACACACATACTCTCAGAACCATATTAAAAAGAAAATGAAATAAGAATATGGATTAAATTTATGCATTTTATGTAGCAGCAAATAGGGGCTCGTCATCAAGACTCCAAATATAAACTCGAACTAAAAACCTAACACAAAATCGAATCAAAAAGATAAAATGAGATGATAAAAAAATTAAAATCACTGGGTAAGTGAGTGGTATGTATGAATTCATTAGTCTTTACGCGTGTTTGAATGAGACTTGTTCTTTAAATGATGAACATGCCTAATTATTTATAGTAGAAATCCATACTTGAAAGTCCGAATTTGAATAAATCTTTCAAAAACTCATGTGAAATAGAGGAGAAAAGATGAATATATAAAAAATTAGATTAAATATTCAAAGATCATCACCTTTTTCACATCTTTTGGACGTTAGATGAATTTGAAGGTATGGTGGAACAAATGGATGAAAAGGATAAAAATAACTGAAAATTAACTTCGACTAAAAAAAATAAAATATGTAATAACCCATAGAGTGAAATTTAGATTTTTTTTTAAAGTGTTTTGACTATTTTACCTTTTCCATAGTTTTATTATGATATTTGTGATCGTGTAACACTCTGAGCTTTCAGACTACAATTTGAACCATTTTTCATGAGCATATAGGTCTGAACCCGATGATGCCTAGTTGAATATAAATTCAAGATCTATTATCTAGTGTGTTATGTTCTTTGAATATGAATTATGGTCATAAGAATATCTAACATAAAGTTAAGTTAAGAGTCTTTCATCGATAGTGCTTTCAAATAAATTCTTACTAGGATCAACTTCAAAATATCTCCTCCTAGAATATGATAAATTAGATGGCTCATTACCTAATAAATTAAAGATTTTTGACTCTTATTTTCAAAATCCCCAACCATTCGTTAATCTAAGTTTGGAGAAAAAAGTTATGAATATTTTAGTAAGACACAGTTTGAGGTGCTTGGTAGGATTCGTGCCAAGGAGCTTGTATAGCACGATGGACCTCGCGACGCATAACCCAAGCTCTGCAATAGGCTGTGTAACATATGCTCCCTTTCCAGATAAATTTTTTCCAAATTCTCTTTATTTTAAGGGCATTTTAATCATTCTACCTCTTATGAAACCGTCCCTCCTACCTTAAAGTCCCCAAAACTAATTTTATTACTTAAAAATCAGATTGATAAATCCTTTTCATTCCCTTAAAACCCTCAATTCTCAAGTATTATGAAGGATACATATTAGGGCTTCTCTATCAGAGTTATTTCTTTGTTTCTTCATGCAGGTTTAAAAGACTATACTACGTTAATAATTCTTTCAGTTTTCAAGTCTTTCATGCTTAATTAAAATTTCTTTTTATGACCTAGAGTTATGAAAAAATTCATTGAATCTCAATAAGTCCTTGGCCTATTGCTGTCACTCTTGAAATCTCTTTATTTTATGAATCAAATCCATGAAATCAAGGATATTTATAATTTCTATAATTTTGATATGGTATTGAATAAATTCATGAAACCTATACATTATGAATTATCATGATTCATTATTGAGGCCTTGAAGTTATGAATTTCAAGCGATGATATAGATTTTTTTTTGAAATATAAGATTTATAAATCTTTCGATTTGAAACTCTAATTATTACGATTTCAAGTAAGCTTTGATTCTACTTTTCAGAAACCATTTCATATTATGATTTCTTTTTTATGATGTGGATATTCTTAGCATATCCTTAATGATGACAAATGATATGATGAGATGAACCTACAAGTATTTTGAATAATTTTTTACAATTCCTTACGAATCGTGATCCTTTATAATTATATGTTAGAATCCTCTCAAACTCCATAATGATGCTATGAGCTATGAATTGTTGACTTGCAAGTCTTGGTATTGTGATAGTATTATAAAACACATTTGTGTTAAATGGAGGATTGATAAGAGGAAATGAAATACTATCAAAAAATATGAACACAATTAATATATGGGCTTAAAGAGAATTAGATGGTTAACCAAGTAGATGCGAAATTAAAGAATTTACTACTCAAAATTGCATTTTTCCGACATATATATAGTTTTTTGTGAATTCAAGCAACTTTAGATATGATTATGTCTCCTTAATGAGAATGAATTGGCATGATTTGATATTTTTATATACAGATAAATCCAGTTCATCCGGTAAACATTGATTGAAGCTCGACCACTCGGGTATTGATTGGACCCATATAACTTGTGGTGTATTAAGTGAATGATTTCAGTCAAACCATCTACTTAAAAAGTAAAGTACATGATATTCTTAGAAAATGTTTTATGTCCTTTAATGTAATACATTTTCAGTTTCAATTTTAGTTTTAGTCTTTTATACATATTTTTTGTTGTATTTTCCCTTCACAGTTTTACATACTAATACATTCATGTATTGATCATCTTGGATGTTACATTATTTCATGATGTAGGTTTTAAGATATATATTTGTGATTTTCGTATATCTAGGAATTGATGTATCGGTTAGTGCGAAGCCCTCCATGTTTTGAAAGACGTATTTCAGCATAATGTTGATCTTACTTTATTTTTAAGGTAGTAAGAGTCTTTTCCCAACATAGTTATTGATTCATGTTATCTTAGAGGCTTTGTAGATATATGTTGTTGTCAGTTTTAGATGTTTCTGCTTCTTTAAGATGTTTTGAAGTTTTTCCATAATAGTTTGGATGCCTATTACATTCAGGGCCTAGTCTTGGATTGTGACAAGTCGGCAGGAATAAGTGGCATGGTTTCCAAGGTGTTTGGCTACTTATTAAGTGAGTTTTTTTTAATTTTGGAAGGTTTTGAGATTGATATGGTTGACTTTGGTCAACATCTAAAGATTCGAGTGTCATACGCGAATTTAGTCAATTCCACATCTCCAAAATATTAATTTTATTATTATTAGCATGATTTATTTAGTTTCTAAGGCTTTTGGTGTGATATTGAGTGTTTAGACAAGTTGTTCAAAAGTTATGGCTAATTGACTTTGATCAGCATTTGATGAAAATGACCCCAGTTAAAAATTCTAACTATACCATTGAATTTGGTCTAGTAGCATAGTTTGAATGTGTTTGTAGGGTTTTGAACACATTTGATTGTGTAATTGAAGAGCTTTTGACTTTTCTTCTCTGTTGTTGTAGTTTTTGCTGGTGTCAGGCTCTTGATTTATCACATTTGTGATGAAAGGAAAATTCTTACGTCATAATTATGGTGGAATGATAGCATTTTCAAAAGGCTAATTGGGTCCCTGTTGGGCTTACCATATCGCGATCGCTATGTAGGATTCATATTTTCAAAGGTTAGTGGGTTGGGCCAATTGCAATCCCAACATAATCTTTGTGAACGTGAAGAAAAAAATTGCTTGGATAGATATTAATTCCTTTCTTGATACAAAACCTCATTTTTATGATTTTGACCTTGGGTGAGTTTCTAGTTTATTTTTCATCACTACCCTCTAATTATTTTGTGAATATCAATTTCAAATCTTGTTTGTCCAACTTGAAAATTTGGGGTTTTCTGTGTAATGATATGGTTTGTGAAAATTTGCTTTTTATATGTTTTGACAATTTTATCCTTTCCTATAGTTTCTACATATTTATTTTATGACTTGGGGATGAGTTACATAATATTTGATGCAATCAGAAATGATTTGGACTAGTTTGTGAATTTTAGAGGCTTTCAAAGACATATTGTTGACTTCTGCCAACATTTATTGTTTTGAGTGTTGGTTGACGATTTTGACAGCTTCATTAGGTCCTCAATTTCAAATTTAGGTTAGTATCATGGCTCTTTTGCATTTAGAACCTTTATTTTGTATTTAGACCCTTCATTTGAAAAATAGTACAAAGAGGTCTCAGGGGTTGACTTATTAAAGATAATCTTCTTTTGAAAATACGACGTCACCATTAAGTCCGAAACGTCAAAAATAGTCTGATAGAATATATGATTCATCTCTATGGGTTCGATCAAATTTTAAAGGTCCAATTGGAGCTTGGTAGGCTTGCACCAAAATTAATTTTTTGCTGATATCTGGTGCAACCGCTTAAACAGTCTTAATTCTCTTAAGCGACAACCGCTTTAGCAGCCTAAGATCGCTTAAGTGGTAGACAAATAAGAATATAGGCGGTAGGTGCTTTAGCTACCTGGTACCACTTTCGCAATAGTTGGTTAAGCAGGAACCCTGTATATAATCCCCATTTTTGTGATTTTCACAATTTTTGAACCTCTTAGCTTCACTAAGAGGAGATTTCTTATGGTTTTCCCACTATTCTTCCTTGGGTAAACTCCTAAATTATATTTTTATTATTTTTTCATTAGTCACATCTTTGAAAAACACCTTTTAATGATGATTTTGAAATAGAATTTTAAGGTTTTCATGGGTAAAGTTTAAATATATTTTTTCTTTGATTTGAACCTTATTTTAACCCATTTTTGTATGGATTTTCAATAGCAGATCCTATAACCTCGAATGATATATTTCTAAAATAAAATTTTGATTCATCCCTTTTGTTTTCGAACTTATATGTCGAACTCATTTTGGATCAGACTCAAATATGGGTAATTGGGTATCAATATTTTTTGCAATGTGTTGATGATATTTTTGAATATTGCAATTAATTTTGAGGTCATTCAAATGGGGAAAGCAAATTGAAGCACTTTAGGCTTGAATTTTATCATTTCTAGGTAAGTTATGGTTTAACTTCTTTCAAATTGAGTTGGATAGTTAATAAATAAGTAAGAGATGCTATGGGTTGGGGGAAAATAGCTGTGAGATTTATATTTCATGTTTATTATTACCATTGTGTGCCCATATGGGGGCTTTTTGTTTTTCTATTAGTGTGATATCTGACTTTGCGTATTATCATGTGGGGGTTTTATTTGACATTATTGGACTTATTTATGCATTTAAATGCCTTTATTCTAGATATAATATCTATGTTGAGACTTGAATTGTTAGTTTAGGTCTTTTTGATCATTGGTTGCCTTTATCATGATAGAAATACCCTAGTTGAGGGTTGATATGATCTACATGTATATTTATTCCAATAATGCCTAATTAGAGTTTATAATCATGAATGGTGGATATATTGAGTTAATTTTTGGGCTCAGTTATATACACGTTGGATGAATTGAATATCTTTATATTGATTTAATTGTGAACATTACATCCTCATTCCATATACATTCATGAGATACTGGGTAGAATTGTGGAATACCATTTTAAAAAGAAAATGAGTCACTTTTATAAAAGCCTCTCCGTGAACATGAGCCGAAGAGGTGGGTTGAGATTTGAGATTTGAGTTATAGTATATGGGTTGCAAACCCCCCATGGGTCCTGCAAGCTCTGGGTGTATAAAAAGGTCATGCGATGACTTTAACCATTCATATCATCCACATTGCATTGTATTGCATTTGCATACACATTTTTCATGGTTTCTTTAGTTTTCTTTGTTTGGGTTTAGTTTCAATATATTCTTGTATATCTGTGCTATTTTTATTTCTGTATATATATTAGACTATTAGTGGATACAGTGTGAGCTTCCATTTTGGATTGTTCTACTTACAGGTCACGTGCTCATAGTGTTACTTACCTTATTTTCTATTTTTCTCAATCGAAGTGGACCATACTTACCCCAACTGTGCCCTCTCTGTGTAGGCTCTACCATGAGTATGACACATGGAGGTTGATATCATGTTATTGATTGGTGATACTCAAGGTACCAGTTGTTCTATGTCTTAATAGACGACCTTAGACTCTTCTTGTCTATTTAGATGTCTTTATTTTTTGTAATACCCTGAGATTCTAACCAATAGTGCAACCATGACTCAAGCTTATAAGAAATAAATTATAGTGTTTTGGTTGTTTTCTGATCAAGGGTGATGTGTATTAAGGCCTCAAAGATGTCCTAGCGACTAGGTGAATCACAACATTCCTTACCGATTGAATTCTTGGAAAGGATATTGCCATGTTCAACTTCAAATAAGCATAAATATCATTATACTATTAATTATTGAGTTCATGACCTATCAAATGATAGATAATTGAATTAGTTTTCCAACAATACCAATTTCACCAAAATACGGTATCAGAGCAAAGAGTTATGCCTATTTTACTCCAGCATATCAGGCTGGAAAACTGAGTGACGACATTCATGATAAGCTGTCACAAGCGTGATAACTTATCACCAATGTCGTCAACCTTAGGCAGATTTCCATCCCCAGTGATGACATTTTGTGATAAGCTGTCTTGCTCGTGATGACTTATCACCAATATTGTCAATCTTAATCAGAAAATCATAAAAATCTACCCTTTTGTGATGATATTTCGTGATAACTTATCATCAGTCTGATGACTTATAACGAATGTCGTCAGCTATTTTTTTCAACAACTAAAGACATTTTTGCAAGGGTATTTTGGTCTTTTCCTCCCATTTGGCTCTCTATATATATCCAAATAGAGAAGAGAAACCTCATTTCTTTCATTTCTCTTCCAAGAAAAGTCTAGAAACTAGGATTTCTCTTTCAATTCCAAAATCCAATCTTCTTCCAAGAAATTCAAAGATCTTCCAAAGACTTCACAAATTTGTTCAAGATCCAAGATACCTAAGTTAAAGGCTTCAAGAACCCTGGCTCAAAAGTGCGAGAAAGAGTTTCAAAACAAGTTTCTTCATCTCAAATTCATAATCCAAGGTATGTGGGGTTTGAACAAGAGCAATTCTTTCGTTCTTGTTCCCAAAGATTTAATTTCTATTATTGATTTCCATGAATTTTCAAAGTGGGTTTACACCCAAGTTACTTTATTAATGATTTATGAGATTTGTGTTGTTCAAGTTTAATGTACAAGATTATTTCATCATTTTATTTCTTAAATTGAGAACTTATGCCATGAGTTGAATATTGTTATTATGAATTGGTAATTTTTGAATGACTCGAGATAAGTGTCATGATTTAAGCTTTTCTATGAGAAGTTTGTTTATTGAATATATATTTATATTTGAGCCTGAGAGTCAAGAATGAGTTCTTTGATGTTTTCTTGAAGTTTTTGACATTTGATATGAGTTAATGAGCAAGTGCACTTGATGTTAAGAAATATTGTTTGCGTTTTAGTCGAGTTAGGAATCCACAATTATTTTGATTTAAAGATGAGAAATATTTATGATTTGGTCTCTATGGTAGACCCTTGAGTTGATTAAGGTGGATTTCCTAACGCGTTCTGAGCTTAAGTCTGGGAGTAGTATTTAGCACCGAGCGGGAAGTAGGGGTTTAGTACATTCTACTTCCCCAGAGCTACGTGCCACCGTAGGATTAAGATTAAGGGTCAAAGGCCAAGACAGTGATCACTAAAGTTAAGGTTCTACTCTGATGGCACGGATAAAACAGCTCTCCCCAACGTGGGCAAGACGTTGGACTCCATGTAAGCTTACTTGGTTTATGTCGATTATAAGAAACTCCTAAATCCATAATAGTTGAGTTTCTTGAGACACCAAGTCACTCTAAGTCTTAAGTCAAAGAGTTTCGAGTTGAGTACACAGTTTTATGATATTTATGAAGCATGTGTTATTTTTGATGATTTATGGAAACTGTGTTTCAGGTAATTCAAGCGAGGAGAGTCATTAGTGTCAGTATGCATGATTTTCTTAGACATTTATGATATTATTTAAAATGTTGCCTGCACCCTCAAATACTTTGTACATTCCCAAGTACTGATTCCCATACTCTTCTGTGTTCTACATTTTCTCGTGATGTAGGTTCAGGTACTCAGTCTCTGCAGCAACAGTGATCTTTGACTACCTCCATCTACATTCTTACAGTTGGTGAGTCCTCATGGTTTGAGGACCTAAATCCTTGATTTTGTCTTGATAGTAGATGATGTTTCTTTTCAGTTCAGTACAAGTCAGTTGGGGGTCTGTCCTAATGGCTCCTCAGTCTTATATAATAGAGGCCTTGTCAGACTAGAGTACCAGTATGTATTGAATTTCAGTATTTTGATTGTACATGACATTATTTCTTCATATTCCAGCATGTTCATGGCATGATTATTCTTCCTTATTCTAGCTTGATTATTGTCATAGTGAGTTCTAAAAGTGATGACAGGCGTAGAGGGTTAGCTTGGGCCACGTATGGCCTTAAGCACCGTGTGACATCTCGGGATGAAATTTTGGGACATTACATTTTTATTTTTAGTGGTAGATCATGTGCTTCAGATTTAATTAAAATTATTAAATGCTCTACACTCACGACACTAGATTTTGGGATAGTTCTTATATCTTGTTCAATTTTTTATCCTTTGCTTATATATCCGTTACTTTACCTTGTTATAGAAGTCTCGTTTTACTTTATTGGCTCATTTATCTTGTATTTCTTTTATTTGCGGGTGATTGTCTTACTTATAAAGCCTGGCCACAATAAGTGTCATCTTGACCTTGTTTTTGGATTGTGAAAAATTTGTATCAAAACAGTCAAGTTCACTGATCTCATAAGTCTAAGAGAAGGATGTCCGCTAGAGTCTCATGCATCGGTACGTATGCATTCGTATCTATCTTCGAGAGGATCTCTTTAGGGAAATTTTATAATTTAATTCCTTATGTGTGGGTTGTTCATTCCCAATGTTTTAAATTTGTATTTTATATTTTCTACACATAGTGTGAGGACTAGGTCCAGAGAGTATAGATTTGCTAAGTCGACACCTGATATAAGAGCCCTATTTGGAGGATGAGGCAGGGTCATGGTCGACCCAGAGGTAAAGGAATGGAGTGAGGAGCTACCCTAACTAATGGACATGTTAGGGAGGCCTCTCCTAATACTGAGGTTGTGTATTCTACCAATGATTATCAAATAGGGGATACACGACCAACTGAGTTGCTTCAGGGTATTTTGGTTCATCTCTTGAGATAGTTAAAGGGTGTTTTCTTGAGTGTACATGGTATTTCTAAGACTTTTAGTAATATTCCATCCGTAGTGCTAGAATTTGCTTATGGTATTCCTACTTTTGGGATACAACCATCATCTATGGTAGCCCCACGTGTGGACTGTTTGGCTGCTAGACTCACTATTCCTCTAGTTGCATCAGGTACAGTTATGTCTTCTGTTAATTTGAAGAGATATTTTCTTGGGTCCACCTAATTTTAGTGAAGCTATTGGCGAGGATGCCTATAAGTTTTTTATTTATTGCCAGGAGAAATTAAATAATCTTAGGTCCCTTGAGTCTCATGGAGTTGCTTATACTACCTATCACTTGACGAATGCTACTAGGGATTAGTGGGGTTTGTTTGCTATTTGTAGGACTTTATATGCATTTTCTATAACTTGGACTCAATAACTAAGGACTTTTTGGAGAGGTTTGTACTGTATATCTTAGGAGATTAAATGAGGGATGAGTTGTAATGACCCGAAATCTCCTCCCGGGAGACACACGTTGCTTAAGGCTACAAGTAGCCCCAAGCTAACCCTTTGAGCCTATTACTAGATATAATAACTCATTTCGAGATGAAATAAACAAAACACTGGCATTGTCATATCAAATGATAGGGAATACGAAGAAAATACTCTGTCCAAATGACCATAATACTGGAAATCTCAACATACTAACAATCTGATAAATAGTCTGACAAAGCCTCTACTACTCCATGAAATAGAGAGCCGTTGGGACAGGTCCCCAACTGACTCAAATTGAATTTAAAGCAATACTATATTTACTACAATACTGAAATGTTTGAAGATAGGCCCTCGAACCATGAGGACTTACCACTATAGAGATGTAGGCAAAGGTACTCGAAAATCACTGACGAGGCTAGGACTGAGCATCTGAACCTACATTATAAGACAATGTAGCACATAGAACAATGTAGCACATAGACGTATATGTGGATCAGCACTTGGGAATGTACTGAGTATATGGGGGTGTATGCATTTACATAAAACAATATCAATACTCTTTAATCAAATCATGCATGCAGTTAAGAATGACTCACAGAGCTTGAATAAGTCTGAAATGTAAAGCTCATAAATCATGTATAATGAAGCATGTAACACAAATCCAGTGAGTCATTATAATTTAGCTTTAAAATCTGTACTCTCCTATTATTCTCATTACTCGAAGACTAAAGGAAGCGTTAAATAATACTTTCAAATTCATATTCTTATCTCATGGAGAGTAAGACTTCTTTAATACTCAAGAACTTAGGACTCTTTTTGACTCAAGACACTTGGAACTCGGAATTATATAACTTTGTTTTAAAAACTGGTTATTTACTCTTACTAGTAGAGAAAACTACTTTCTTATTGGAAAAATTTTACTTCAAGAAACTATTCTGATAATCTTACTATTGGGAAAAAAATACTCAAAAGCTATTTATTTACTTTTTACTAGCAGGGAGGTTCTCGTAATTAACATAAACCATGCGAGCTACATGGAGTCCAACATCTTGTCCTCCTAAGGAAGGAACCTTATGTTGGTGAGGAGTCATACTCTTTCCAGGGATTATAACCTCAACTCAATGATCACTTATCTCGACCTCTGGCCCATAAATCTCGAACCTACAGTGGCATGTAGTTCTAGGTATGAAATCATAGTAACTTACCCAAATCGGTGTTAAATACTACTCCCTTTAGTTAGCTACGCTCATCTCATGGAAATTCATTTTAAAATAATCTCATGGTCCATGAAGAACCCAACTATAAAATCTGCAATCTCATTTAGTAAAGTGGGTTTCAAAGCTACTATGACCATTAAGGTCAAAACTTTCTCAATAATCTCAAAATACTCAAATCAAGGGTGCCCATAGCACAAAAGTTCATAAAAACTAAAAACTCAAGTAGGGCATAATGACCCATAATTCAATCTCAAGTTAAGACTCATCAAAATGCATGCTACATATCATATGGATTCATAAATCATATAGAAATCTGGAATTTTCAGCAATTTGTCTTAAAATCTCAACATGCTCACATACTTCAATTTCTAGAACACCGGAACTATTAAAATCTCAAGGAATAACAACATAGGATATAAACCCATACTTAAATTTCATAATAAGACATGGAAAATCATATATCCTTATAATTAAAACAACTTTTGGGCACAAGAATGAAAGAAGTATCCCTGTTCAAACCTCACACACCTTAGATTGTGAAATTGGATGAACAAACTTGTTTGAGAATCTTTTTCTTATTCTTGATAGAGGGTTCTTGAAGCCTTTAACTTGGGAAACTTGAATCTCAACTCAATTTGTAGAATCTCTGGAGGATTATTGACTTTCTTAGAGAAGGATTTTGGGTTTGTTCTTGAGGAAGAAACCCTAACCTTGAATGTTTTGGGAGATAATAAAGTCATCTTCTTCGTTTTGCTTATATATGAGTTTTAGAAGGGTGGGAAAAGACCAGACCAAAAAGCCCTTTTTAAAATGACTTAAAATTACAGATTGGGATGTGCGATGGTCGGTCGCTGGGTCGACGACCCGTCGGTCCTGACCGTCGCACTTGGGCCAGAATCTTACTTTCTATCTTGATTGTGATGGTGGGGTGCGACGGTCCGTCGCTAGTACTAAGGTCCATTGGCCCTCTCTGTCGCACTTGGCCAGTGAGTTGGTCTTCTACCTCAATGCGACGGTCTGGGCGATGGTCCGTCGCTTGTCTGACGGTCCGTCGGCCCTTCCGTCGCAGCTAGGCAGTTCAGACAACCTTCTGTAATTTGTCCATATCTTTCTCCTCTGATATTGGATTTTGACGAAATGGATATCATTGGAAAGATAATTCAATTTCCCACATGATAGAAAGTCATTTTAGGCAAATTCAACAAGGTTTAAACACTAATCACTTTGGAAGTTACTTATTAATCTTTTAGGGCTGAAATTATGCTTCACTTGACGCGCTCTAAGGCTCAGACTATGAGGAAACTTTACGGGGTCTGACAACATCTCTCACTTTGAAACATTTGTCCTCGAATTTGCTAGTTAGACTAAAAACACAGGAAAACCTAAGTACACATAGTTAAAGCAATTTCCTAAGCGGGCTTCATTCTTTCTAAACTCTTGAATACTTCAGAAATTGCAAAAAATCATAAGAATAGATACATAGCTGAACTTTAGTTTAAATGGGCTGAATTAAGGAAGAATAATACCTTCGGATTGATCTAAACTCGCGGAGAAGAGGTGCGGGTACTTGGATCGCATGTCTGCTTCTGCCTCCCAACTAGCACCCTCAACTGACTGGTTCTGCTACAAAACTTTGACCAAGGGAACCTCTTTGTTCCTTAGTCTACGAATCTGAAAGTCTAGAATCTCAATAGGAATATTATCGAATGAAAGACTGTTCTGAATATTATCACTCTCTAAAGGATCAACTACAATGGAATCACTAATATGCTTTTTAAGCATAGAGACATGAAAAATAGGATGAACGGCTAACAAATCTGTGGGCAACTCAACTTCATAGGCTACTTTACCAACACGACTCAAGACTCTATAGAGGACAACATAAAGGGGACTAAGCTTCCCCTTTTTACCAAACATCTTCACCCCTTTCATGGGTAAAATCTTTAAGTATACCAAATCACCTACCTCAAACTCATGATACCTTCTCCTCACATCGGTATATGAATTTGGATGACTCTGAGCTATCTTCAACCTTTCTCTAATCAACTTCACCTTCTCTATAGCCTCAATTACTGTATCAGGTCCAACCAAAGCCGCTTCACCCACTTCGAACCAACCTATGGGTGATCTACATCTTCTACCATACAAAGCTTCAAATGGTGCTATCTAGATGCTAGCATGGTAACTGTTGTTATAAGCAAACTCAATCAGTGGCAAATGCTTATCCCAACTACCTTTTAAATCAAGTGCACAAGCCCTCAACATATCCTCCAAAGTCTGGATGATCCTCTCAGTTGTATAAGATGTATGCATGGGTAAGAAATATGTGGACTTAGTCAGCCTATTTACAACAACTCAAATTGAATCATGATGACGACGTAAAAGAGGTAAACCAGTCACAAAATCCATATTCACATTTTCCCACTTCCAAGTGGGTATACCAAACTCTTGTGTCACACCACCAGGTCTATGGTGTTCTACCTTAACCTATTGGCACGTTGCATACTTCGTTATGAACTCAGCTATATCCTTCTTCATGCCACCCCACCAATAGATTTCCCGTAAGTCGCGGTACATCTTGGTAGTGCCAGGATGATTAGAATATCACATGCCATGCGCTTCAGCTATAATCCTCTGCCTCAAATCATCAACACACGGAACACACAATCTACCCTGCAATCTCAACATGCCTTCTCCCCATTGGGAGAAAACCTCTACCTTTTGGTCCTTAACTGACTCTTTCAGTCTGACCAAACTAAGATCCCTGTCTTGCTTCTCCTTCACTTTTGAAACTAAAGAGGATTCAGAACTGCTCTGCACCAACATACTCCCCTCAGCTGAATCAAGCAACCAAACACCCAATCTATCCAGTTGATGCATATCACGAACTAAATATTTCTTACCTTCCTCTATATGAATAACACTACCTATGGAAAACCTGTTAAGGGAATAACCACTACATTAGCCTAGCCCGGGTGATGTAACACACTCATATCATAGTCTTTTAATAACTCTAACCACCTCCTCTGCCTAAGATTCATTTCCCTATGAGTAAACACATACTAAAGGCTCTTATGATCATTAAACACATCAACATGAACACCATACAAATAGTGTCTCCATATTTTCAAAGCAAAGACCACAGCAACTAATTCAAGATCATGGGTTGGGTAGTTCTTTTCATGCGGTTTCAACTGTCTAGAGGTATAGGCTATAACCATACCTCTTTGCATCAACACACAACACAAACCAACTCTAGAGGTATCATAATACACCACAAAACCATCTGTACCATCAGACAAGGTCAACACAGGGGTTGAAGTAAGTTGACTCTTCAACTCCTGAAAACTCTACTACCAAGAATCTAACCACTTAAGCTTAACTTTATTTTGGGTCAATCGGGTCATGGGAGACACAATAGAAGAGAAACCTTCAACAAAATGGTGGTCGTAGCCAGCTAGACCAAAGAAACTCCTAATGTCAGATGGGGAAATAGGTCTAGGCCAATTTCTTACAGCTTCTGTCTTTTGGGGATCAACTCTAATTCCTTCGGCTGAAATGATATGACCTAGAAAGGCTACTGATCTTATCCAAAATTCACACTTGTTGAATTAGGCGAACAATTCGTGATCTCTAAGAGTTTACAAGACAATTCTAAGATGGTTTGCATGGTCATTCTCAGTACGGGAGTACACAAGGATATCATCTATGAAAATAATGACAAACATATCAACATATTGCTTGAACATTCTATTCATGAGGTCCATAAAGGCTGCTGGGGAATTTGTTAGCCCGAAAGACATGACTAGAAACTCAAAATGACCATAGCGAGTTCAGAAGGCTGTCTTTGGAATATCACATTCCCTCACTTTAAGTTAATGATTGCCGGATCTAAGGTCTATCTCGGAGAAATAACTTGCACCTTGCAACTGATCAAACAGGTCATCAATTCTCGAAAGAGGATACTTATTTTTTACTATGACCTTATTAAGCTGAGGATAATCAATGCACATACGCACTGAACTATCTTTATTTTGCACAAATAGAATAGGTGCGCCCCAAGGAGAGACACTGCGCCTTATGAAACCTTTATCTAAAAGATCTTTGAGCTTCTCTTTCAAATCCTTAAGCTCTACAGGTGCCATACGGTATGGCGGAATAGAAATAGGCTGAGTGTCGGGAAGAAGGTCAATCCCAAATTCTATATCTCTATCAGGAGGTACCCTTGGGAGATCTTCTAGAAAAACATCAGGAAACTCATTAATAATGTTGACTGACTGAATAGTTTAAGCCTCAGACTTAGTGTCTTTAACTCTAGTTAGGTGATAAATACAACCTTTGGATATTAGCTTTTTGGCTTTGAGATAGGAGATAAAATGACTTTTGGGAGATACTGAACTCCCGAACCACTCAAAGACTGGTTCATCAAGAAACTGAAACTCGACCACACGGGTGAGACAGTCTATAGATGCATAACAGGAATGAGGCCAATCCATACCCAAGATAAGGTCAAAATCCACCATGTCCAACTTTATCAAATTAGCAAGTATGACTCTATGAAGAACAGTAATAGGACAATTTTTATAGACTTGCTTGGAAATTACTGACTCATCTACTAGAGTAGAAACTAGGAAAGGCTCAGGAATCTTCTTGGGACTCATTTTGAAATTTACAGCTACAAGTGGGGTCACATAAGAGAAACTTGACCCAGGGTCCAACAACATATAAACCTCAAAGCAAAAGTCCGGAGCATACCAGTAACAACATCGAGAGAATCGTTCTGCTCTTGATGGGATGGTAAGGCATAGAATCTATTCTAGCACTGACCGCCAGTAGTGCTAGATAAAGCGCCCTGAGTAGGGGCGGGATGGGCTACAGAAGCTGGTGCACTAGTAGTCTGTGTCTAAGGTCGGGCATCTCTATTCCCCTGCCTAGCATGTGGGCAATATCTAAGTCTATGGACCAGCTTACCAAAAACAAAACAACCCCTCTGATCTGCTAAACACTCACCGGGATGGTCTCTACCATACTTAGCACAAGGAGGATAGCGGGGTCTGTTACTTACACTATTCTGCAACTTAGACATAGAGGACCTATTCTTTGCTCTTGCCTATCTCTAGGTGTGGGAACACTAGCTGATAAAGGCGCTGACATAGATGAATGACTCTGGAACTATGGGCACTTCCATTCATGGGACCTAGCCTAACTATACTCATACTGCTCAGATCTAGGCCTCTTGTTACCCCTCACTCTATCTCTCTCCCTTATCTTATTCGCCTTTACTTGATATGCATTTATATAACCTAGATAAATCCATATCTCTATTCAGCATCGCAGTCCTACACTTTTTCAGTACCAAATTAAAAAATCCTATCACGAACCTTCTCATACTAGCTTGGGTGTAAGAAATCAAATCAGGAGCATACTTGGCTAACTGGTTAAACTTTAAGTAGTACTCCTTAACAATTATGGAGCCCTGCCTTAAGTTAATACAATCCTTTATATTTGCTTCCCTCATCGAAAGCAGAAAGAACTTGTCCAAGAATGCATCATGGAACACCTGTCAAGTCATAGGAGTAGCATCCTCACCTCTACCCTTCTCCCACGATACTACCCAGTCATAAGAAATGTCTTTCAACCTGTAAGATGCCAGCTTAACACTTTTTTCTTCAGAAATATGCATCACCTGTGTGATCTTTCTCACCTCCTCAAGGAATAACTGTGGGTCCTCACTTGCCTTAAACCAATAAAACTCTAGCAGATTCATCCACATAAAATCATGAATCCTAGCTGTAGCTAAATCACCTCACTGCTGATTTGGAACTGCAGCCTAGTTATTGGCTTGAACATTGGCGGTGACTGCTTGGGCTAACACCTGAAAGGCCGCACGAAACTCAGCATGAGACACAATCGCATTCAAGGGATCAACATGATAAGGTTGCTCATTATTATTTCTGCGGGCGTTCGCTCTTCGGGGAGGCATTTTATGAAATAGGAGAGCAGAATTATTAGATGAGAGGGACAAACGTAGGCACGCTAGAATCTAAAAGAAAGAAACAAATTTTTCCTAAAACATCTTATAGCCTCTTGCTCATAGATGTGGTGCGCTACACACCGATGATCAAGACTCTACTTAACGCGGCTTATCAGACTCCCTAGGACTCCTTTAACCTTAGGCTCTGATACCAAGTTTGTAACGACCCAAAGTCTCCTCTCGGGATGCCACACGGTGCTTAAGGCTACAAGTAGCCCCAAGCTAATCCTTTGAGCCTGTTACTACATATAATAACTTATTTCATAATGAAATAAATAAAACATTGGCATTGTCATATCAAATGATAGGGAATACGAAGAAAATGCTCTATCCAAATAACCATAATACTGGAAATCTTATCATACTAACAATCTGATAACTAGTCTGACAAAGCCTCTACTACTCTATGAACTAGAGATCCATAGGGACAGGTCCCTAACTGACTCAAACTTAACTGAAAGAAATAATATATTTACTACAATACTGAAACGTCTGAAGATAGGCCCTCGAACCATGAGGATTCACCACTATGGAGATATAGACAAAGGTACTTGAAATCACTGACGAGGCTGGGACTGAGCATCTAAACCTACATTATAAGACAATATATCACATAGATGTATATGTGGATCAACACTTAGGAATGTACTGATTATATGGGGTGTATGCATTTACATAAAACAATATCAATAATCTTTAATCAAATCACGCATGCAATTAGGAATGACTCACATAGCTTGAATAAGTCTAAAATGTAAAGCTAATAATTCATGTATAATGAAGCAAGAAACACAAATCTCGTGAGTCATTATACTTTAGCTTTAAAATTTGTACTCTTCTCTTATTCTCATTACTCAAAGAATAAAACAAACTTTAAACAATACTTTCAAGCTCATATTCTTATCTCATGAAGAGTAAGACTTCTTTAATACTCAAGAACTTAGGACTCTTTTCGACTCAAGACACTTGGAACTCAGAATTATATAACTTTGTTTTAAAAACTGATTATTTACTCTTACTAGTAGAGAAAACTACTGTCTTCTTGGGAAAATTTTACTTCAAGAAACTATTCTAAAAATCATACTATTGGGGAAAAATGCTCAAAAGTTGTTTATTTACTTTTTACTAGCAGGGACGTTCTCTTAACCGACATAAACCATGCAAGCTACATTGAGTTCAATGTCTTATCCTCCTAAGGAAAAAACCTCACGTTGGGGAGAGGCTTCATACTCTTGCCAGGGATTATAACCTTAACTTAGTGATTACTTATCTTGGCCTTGGGCCCATAAATCTTAAACCTACGATGGCACATAGTTCTGGGGTATGAAACTGTAGTAACTTACCCAACTCAGTGCTAAATACAACTCCCTTTAGTTAGCTACACTCATCTCATGGAAATCCACTTTAAAATGATCTCATGGTTCATGAAGAACCCAACTATAAAATCTGCAATCTCATTTAATAAAGTGGATTTCAAAGCTACTATGACCATTAAGGTCAAAACTTTCTCAATAATCTCAAATGCTCAAATCAAGGCTGCCCATAGCATAAAAGTTCATAAAAATTGAAATCTCAAGTAGGGCTAATAACCCATAATTTAATCTCAAGTTAAGACTCATCAAAATGTATGCTACATATCATATGGATTCATAAATCATATAGAAATCTGGAATTTTCAGCAATTTGTCTTAAAATCTCAACATGCTCACATACTTCAATTTCTAGAACACCGGAACTATTAAAATCTCAAGGAATAACAACATAGGATATAAACCCATACTTAAATTTCATAATAAGACATGGAAAATCATATATCCTTATAATTAAAACAACTTTTGGGCACAAGAATGAAAGAAGTATCCCTGTTCAAACCTCACACACCTTAGATTGTGAAATTGGATAAACAAACTTATTTGAGAATCTTTTTCTTATTCTTGATAGAGGGTTCTTGAAGCCTTTAACTTGGGAAACTTGAATCTCAACTCAATTTGTAGAATCTCTGGAGGATTATTGACTTTCTTAGAGAAGGATTTTGGGTTTGTTCTTGAGGAAGAAACCCTAACCTTGAATGTTTTGGGAGATAATAAAGTCATCTTCTTCGTTTTGCTTATATATGAGTTTTAGAAGGGTGGGAAAAGACCAAAAAGCCCTTTTTAAAATGACTTAAGATTACTGATCTGGATGTGCAATCGTGGGGTGTAACGATCCATAGCTGGGTCGACGGCCCATTGGTCCTGACCGTCGCACCTGGGCCAGAAGCTTTCTTTCTATCTTAATTGTGATGGTGGGATGCGACGGTCCATCGGCCCTCTCCGTCGCACTTGGCCAGTGAGTCAGTCTTGTGCCTCATTGCGACTGTCTCGGCAATGGTCCGTTGCTTGTTTGATGGTCCGTCGACCCTTGTATCGCAGCTGGGTGGTTCAGACGGCCTTCTGTAATTTTTCCATATCTTTTTACTCCGATGTTGGATTTTTACGAAATGGATATTATTGGAAAGATAATTCAATTTTCCACACGATAGAAAGACATTTTTAGGAAAATTCAACAAGATTTAAACAATAAACACTTTAAAAGTCACTTCTAAATCTTTTAAGGCTGGAATTACGCTTTACTTGACATGCACTAAGGTTCATACTACGAGGGAACTATGCGGGGTATTACATGAGTTTGATCATTAGGTGTAGCTGTCACAACCCGAGGCTACCCCTAGTCGCAACATAGTGCTTAATGCCACAAGTGACTCCATGGTCTGGTACCTACTATGCGCACTGAATGAAATGAAGATAAAACCAAACAACATGTGCAACAAGTAATCAATGAGATACGGTCAGTCTGAGTATTGAAATATATGAAAGACACATCCAAAAACCAAACTATTTGTCTGAAGGATTTAACAATAACTGAAAACGGAATGACTGTCTAACTGTCTAAAAGTCTCTAAAAATCATAGGGAGTTGATGGGACAAACCCATAACTAACTCCATTTGATAGAACCAGAATGAAACACATAAAATAACTATAATAACATAGCACATCCTCGATGAATAAGGACTCACCACTACTGCTGCGGGAACCTTCTGAACTATCTAAAAATGATCGAAAAACTGAGAGTCTAAACCTATGGTATAAGACAACATAGAGCAATAGAAAAGTATGCGGTCAGTACTTGGAATATTTTGGTATACGAGGTAAGGCCTAACTAAAATACATCCAAAATTGAGTAAAATCACTTGAACATGTAAAGCTGAATATGTAAGACCAAGTGTATTAACACACTGTCATTATCTGATCAATAGATGCAATTTATATAACTAACTGAATATATACCGGAAACTGATTACTTGGTCCAATAAAGCTTAACTAAAAAAGGCCACCCATACTGACTAAAACTATAGGAGCTAGCATGTAACAAACATAAACAATGGTTAGTACCACAGAGTCTGATATCTAACCCACGTTGAAGAGGGTTGTTCCATCCCTGCCATTGGAGTGGAACCTAAACTGGAGTGATCGCTATACTAAGCCCATTTGGTCAAGGAAAAACCCTCTGTGGTGAATCCTAAAATCCTATGGGGGCACGTAGTTTCTGGGAAATAGGATGCACTGAACCCACACTTTCCTCTCGGTGCTAATCCTACTCCCAACTAAATGACACTAATATTATTCATGGTTTAACATAATGTGGTACTGTCTTGAAAATAATAAATAAACACATATGTATCAGGTGTTCATAACTCGCAAGCACTGAATGTTTTCAATACACAATAACAACTCTTAAAACAGTAGTATGAAGTATATTAAGAGACCCAAAACATTAGACATTTCAATATATAAGCATAATACATGAATTTGGGCATGAAAACATATTAAACTTGAGGAACTAACAACTTTTTTTCAAATGATAATGCTATAGTTTCAACACATAAAGATTTAGGTATGAATTCTATCTCAAACATGTAAATTAAAATTGAAATTCATGCAATTGGGCACAAGGTTGAAAGGTTAACCTTGTTCAAAACCCCACATACCTCAATAATTGAATTCTTGAAGAATTTCTTGGGGAAAGAACTTGGGTTTTTTCTTGGGAAGGGAGGAGGGTTTATTAAGACTAGTTTTGAGTGAAAGGGGTAAATAATGCCCTTTTAGAAGTCCCAAATCGTGTTAAGGGAAAATTGGGTTGAGCGAAATGATTCAAATGCCCCTTAGGAACTTAGATCATATAACTGTGCAGGACAAAACCACTCACTGTGCCTCTCTCTCTGTGGGAGAAAGCAACACACTGTGCCACATATTTTGGGGGAGAAAGCACCGCATCACGAACCTACTCACCACGAGAGAGACTAACGCATTGCTGTTTTAACATGTTGGCTTTGTGTTTCAGCCATCCAAACAAGTCCCAAACCTTGCCTGAAAGCCCGAAAACTCTCTCAAGACATACTTTTAACCTCCCTAAACACGAACCAACTTGAAAACCAACATTTTGGGGTCGGTAAGGAAAAAATAAAAATCCACAAAGTTAGGGGTATGGAAAATGACTAAGTACTTAACACTTAGTGAAAATTTCAAGTCTTGGACCCCTTAAGCATGCAACTTTAACTGAATTGATCTTAGAATATTATGGGGTATTACAATATCTCCCCCTTGGGAACATTCGTCCTTGAATGAGACTGGTTAGACTAAGAATACTAAGGCAACTGAGATCATATGATGAACATACATGACTTGGAATATGATTACCCAACTGAGTCTAAAGCATGATACATGAACTGAACTAATTTTATGAATGCATGCAAAGACACGAGAATGGTCATATAGCTGAAACTGAGAATGGGAAATAGTAAATCTAAGGAAAATCATTACCTCAAGATGAATATGAGTTTGCAGAGAAAAGATGAGGGTACTTGGTTCGCATATCTGCTTCTGCTTCTTAAGTAGCTCCCTCAATGGACTGATTCCACCAAAGAACTTTAACCAAGGGAACCTCTTTATTACTTATCCTTTGAATCTGATGATCAAGTATCTCAACTGGGACTTCTTCGTATGAAAGGATATCTTGAACATCCATACTTTCAAAAGGAACACCAATAGCTGAATCACCAATGCATTTATTTAACAAAGAAATATGGAACACCAGGTGCACTGATGCCAAATCTACAGGAAACTCAAGCTCATAGGCTACCTTTCCAAAATAGCTCAAAATTTTATAAGGGACACTATAACGAGGACTAGGTTTTCCCTTTTTGCCAAATTTCTTCACTCCTTTCATAGGTGAAATTTTCAAATAGACTATATCACCAACCTCAAACTCAAGATCCCTTCTCCTCATATTTGCATAGGATTTCTGATGGCTTTGGGCTGTCTTTAGCCTTTCCCTAATCAACTGAACTTTCTCCACAGCCTTAAATACCGAATCTGGCCCTATCAAATCATCCTCACTTACTTCAAACCAACTAATAGGAGTTCTACATCTCCTTCCATAATGATCCTTAAATGGAGCCATCTGAATACTGGAGTGATAACTATTATTGTAAGAAAACTTAATCAAAGGTAAGTGGTCATCCCAACTATATTTAAAGTCAATAACACACACCCTTAACATGTCCTCTGTAGTTTGAATGGTCTGTTCTGCGTGACCATCTATCTGGGGATGAAAGTTATACTAAGATGAATTTGGGTACCAAGACCCTTCTAAAATGCCTTCCAAAAGTGAGAGGTAAATGAGTACCTCTATTTGAAATGATAGATAATGCAATACTATGCTACTTCACTAACTCCCAAAGAAAAAGCTTGGCATAATCCTTAGCTGAATACGACGTATGAACTGGCAAGAAATGGGTTGACTTGGTTATTCTATCCACAACGAACCAAATAAAATCATGCTGACGATATGTACAAGGAAACCCTATCACAAAATCTATGTTCACCCTTCCTACTTCTAAGTGGGAATGCTAAACTGCTGAAGCGTACCACTAGGCTTTGACGCTTAAATTTAACCAGCCGACAAGTTGAACACTTAGCCACAAACTCTACAATATCCTTTTTTATACCATTACACTAATAAATTTCCCACAAATCATGGTATATCTTAGTGGCTCCTGGGTGGATAGAGTATCACGCACCATGCGCTTCTACAAATATTCACAATTTGAAACCATCAACACATAAAATACATAACCTTCCCTGACAACAAAGCACACTTTCTCCCCCTTGGGAGAAAATCTCTACTTTATGATCTCTAACTTCCCCCTTCAACTCAACCAAACGATTCGGCAACCAATGAACATTTTGAACTATTCTTAACCCATATACTACCTTCAGTTGAATCAACCAACCGAACACCTAATCTAGAAAGATGATGAACCTCACTGACTAACTTCTTCTTACCTTCCTCAACATGTGCAACACTACCCATAGACAATCTACTAAGGGCATCTGCCATTACATTGGCCTTGCCTGGATGATATAACACACTTATATCATAATTTTTTAACAACTTAAGCCATCTTCTCTAACAAAGATTCAGGTCTTTTTACATGAACACGTACTGTAAACCCTTGTGATCAATGAACACATCAACATGAATCCCATAAAGATAGTGCCTCTAAATCTGTAAGGCAAAGACAACAGCTGAAAACTCAAGATCATGGGCTAGATAATTCTTTTTAAGGGGTTTAATCTGTCTATAGACATAGACTATGACCTTGCCTTTCTATATCAAAACAAAACCAAGTCCAACTCTGGAAGCATCGCAACAGACAATAAATCCATCTGAAACATCTAGCAAAGCCAAAACTGGGGCTGAAGTGAGTGGAGTCTTCAACTCCTTAAAACTCTTTTTGCAAGAATCTACCATTGAAATTTGACCTTCTTTTGAGTCAATCGAGACATGGGGGATTAAGTAAAATAATACCGTTTAAAAAACATCTGTAATAGCCATCCAAACCTAAGAAACTCCTGATATCTAATGAAAAGATGGGTCTAGGCCAATTTCTCAGTGCTTTAATCTTTTGAGGGTGAACTCGGATGCCATCATCAAAAACTATATGACCAAGGAAAGCTACTGATCTTAAGGAAAATTCATACTTACTGAACTTAGTGAACAACTGATAATAACTCAGAATCTGCGACACAACTCTCAGATGGTCTGCATAATCACTCTCACTATGGGAATAGACAAGGATATCACCAATGAAGACTATGACAAACATATTTAAATACTGCTTGAAAACCCTGTTCATCAAGTCCATGAAAGCTGCAGAGGAATTTGTTAGTTCAAAAGACATAACTAAATATTTGAAGTGACCATACTGAGTTTTGAAAGTTGTCTTTGGAATGTCACATTCTTTGACTTTGAGCTAAAGATAACCAGATTTGAGGTCTATCTTAGAGAAATCTGGTTATCTTAGAGAAATAGCTGGCACCCTGAAGTTGGTTGAATAAGTTATCAATTCTGGGGAGTGGATACTTATTCTTGATTCTAGATTTATTCAACTGATGGTAATGGATGCACATTATGAGGGAACTATCTTTATTACATGCAAATAGAACTGGAAAACCTTATGAAGAAATACTAGGCCTGATGAATTCCTTATCTAAGAGATCCTTCAACTGCTCCTTCAGTTTCTTAATCTCAACTAGATCCATTTTGTAAGGTGGAGCAGATATAGGCTGGGTATTTGGAAAGAGATCTATTCTGAAGTTGATTTCCTTTTCGAGAGGAACTCTAGGAAGATCATTGGGAAATATATCTTGAAATTCTCTTACTACTGAAATGAACTCAAAGCTCGGAGTCTCAAAATTTGGGTCTTTAACTTAGACATGATGGTAAATATACGCCTTGGATATCATCTTTCTTTCCTTAAGATATGAAATAATCTGACCCCTAATCACTAAAGTAATACCTCTCCATTTGATAACTGGATCATTAGTAAACTGAAACTGGACAATTTTATTTCTGCAATCACATGAGGGATAACATGAGTGGAGCAAATCTATAGTAAGAATGACATTAAATCCGTTATCTCTAACTCCACAAGATCAACTGAGGTGACCTTCTTATATATTAGGATCGGGAAATTTCTGTATACCCGTCGGGATATAATAGACTTACCCAGTAGGGTAGATATTGAGAAAGGCTCTACCAATATTTCTGGATTGACACCAAAATCTACGGCTATGTAAGGGATCATAAAGGAAAGTGAAGCTTTGGGGTCTAACAATGCATAAATATGATGATGAAATACTTGTAACTATAATACCTAGAAAATACACCTTGTACTCTACACAGTGCTTACAGTCATAAGTGAGCACAAGCTAACCTATGAGCTGTTACTTGCTATGAAAAATGAATAAAACTAATGATAATAACAACATATACGGAAGAGCAACTGATAATCCATAAGGTTTTAAATATTAAACGTGTATCTAAAAATGCAAAATCTAAAAATAGCAATCTAAAACTGATAAAAGCTGACTGACTATCTGAAAGTGTCTGAAAGCCTCTAACTGACTGAATAAAAGAGTTGATGGGATAGGAACCCAACTAACTCCAGAAGGTTTAACTAAAATAAAATACTAAATGACTTAAATAAACATAAACAATCCTCGATATATGAGGACTCACCATTGCTACTGTTGCTGATGCGCTGGAATGTCTAACTACGGTCAGGAACCTAAGCATCCAAACCTATGATATTAAATATCATAGTGCAAGAAACGAGTATGTGATCAATACTTTGAATGTACTGGTATATTAGATGAGGTAAGGCCGAAATTCATGGGTTCATATGCATGGAATGATTACTAACTAAATGTATAGCATGAGGTACTGAGTATGAATGTATGAAATCTGTAAAGACTGAGAATGTATGACCAAGTATAAAAACATGAATCTGAAATAGTTTGTAAACTGAAATACTGATAATTGGAAAACTAATATCTACATACTATGGTCAAGCATACCTGAGAGTAAATACTAAACTAGATACTAGACTAAAATTGTGGGAGCTAGCTATAACCGACATGCCCTAATATACTATCAGGGTTCAACCTGTAACCCCTGTAGAAAAGGTATCAATACCATGCCATGGGTACTAACATGACTATGTGGATCCACTAAGATTCTAAAAAATAAAGTATCAAGCCTAAACTAACGGATGATCCCTGGGTGGAGTCAAGCCTAAACTGATGGGTGACCCCTAGGAGATAGTCAAGCCTAAGCTGACGGGTGACTTCTTATAACCCATGCTAGCTATGTAGTTCTAGAATACAGGGAATGCTACTAACATCTCATGCTTATTGATTGGGGAGACAAGTGCCTCATGCCTACTGACGGGGGATATGCCATCCCTACATTCATTTGGTCCTAAGTTTTACTCCCAGCTGAAAGACACTGACTTCTGAACTAATCTAAGTTTAACTTATTATGATAGCTGACTAACTGTTAATGTTCTCACATACCTGAAACCATTCTAAAACTACTAAGATTAAGTAGAAAGCTAAGTGTTTGGGTATTTATAACCCCCAAGACTCGATAGAAATAACAACAAGATCATACTAAAACTTTGAGGACATGACGGGTAGTCAATAGTCAAAACTCATTATTTGAGGCATTCATTAAACACTTGAAATGCATGTCTTAAGCATGGAAATAGTTTTAAACATGTATTAGTAGCATGATTTTTGATACTAAGACACCAATTAAGGCTTAATTCAGTAAACAACACCATTCCAACGTGTATGGTTTAATAACAATAACAATTTCATGTAAACATGATATAAAATTCAAAATTCATGAAAGTTCACGAACATAATTCATAAAAATATGTAAATATCATACTTTTAAACTTGAAATTGGGTTCTTGAACTCCATGGGTGAAAAGGGCCCATGGATGAACATGTAACGTACCTTGATAGATGATTTCTTGAAGATTGCTTGAACTTAGTTGCTTGGAACCTTGATTTCTTGAGAAAGAAAATTGAATTTGTTCTTGGAAAAGGGAAGGGTTTTTACATGAGTTGATTTGAAGAAGATGGGCAAATAATTGCCCTTTTTGAGTTATAAATTGTGTTTGGAAGGCTGAGGATGAGGGAAAAGGACTAAATTTCCCCTTAGCCTCTTTTTGCCATTTAAATGACCTCATGTATTGAACCCCATAAAGGTGGAGTGGACCAAACATCATGACTCCCAGAAAGGTGAAGTGGACCTCGCGTCGCGAGCCTATCGTGAGACCTTACTGTTTCTGACAAAAATAGTCACAACTTTTTGCTCAGGTATCAGATTAAGCCAAAATTGGTATCGTTGGAAAAATTATTCAATTGTCTAAAACTTGATGGGTATTAAGATGAAAAATTTCACATATATAAAAATTTATACACATTCAAATTGACCCTTCTAGAATCAAATACCAAACTTTTGATGAATCAGAGGCTCTTCGCTCAACTTTGTTCTAAGTGATTCTTATGAACATTTTTGACCTCGAAATCACATCAAACACTAGGATAAAGATCATGACACATGTATTCAAAACAAATTCATGGGATTAGAGTCAACACATATAAGAACAATGCTTTAAAGTCTAGCCTAAAAATATGGGGTGTTACTATAACGTACCTGTAACCACATCAGAACTTTCATGATCCTGGCTAGTATACAGGGCATACAATCTATTCTGGTGTGGACCACTGGCGGTTTTGGAAGTGGCACCTTACCGAGTCGTGCGATCTACTAGCACTGCTAAAGAATTTGACAGACCCTGCTATCGCAAATCACCATCTTTCGGGCTACTGCTTGACACTCCTTAATCTTATGGCCTAGATTGACATACCCAAAACACACATTACTGCTTGCCTGACACTCACCCTTATGGTTCCTACCATACTTTCTACAGAGTGAGTTGGTACGGCTACTGTTTACACTGCCCTGAGTCTTAGAGATTGGCGCTCTATCCCGACTGTCCTACCTGAAACTACGCAATAGAGTACTTATTGAAGATGAGGCTGGGGATGGAAATTTTTGGTGGAACTTAGAACGGTTACCACCTTCCAACCTTAGCTTAGAAATGTTAAAACTACTCGTTATGGCCTTCTTATTCTCTCTCTCTTTCTCCTTAAGCTTATCCTCCTTAATCTGCTAAGCATGAACCATAAGTCGAGATAGGTCCATCCCCTTAATCAATAGGGCAGTCCTACACTTCTTAACCATACTATCATATACACCAGATATGAACTTACTCATTCTGGCCTATTGTCAGCCACCATAGTCGGAGCATACCTCACCAATTGAGTGAACTTAAGTGAGTACTCCTTCACGCTCATACTTTCCTTCTAAAGTTTATGAACTCCTAAACCTTAGCTTTCTTCAACTCTACTGGGAAAATCCTATCTAATAAATTTGTGTTAAACTCATCCTATTCCCTAGGCCCTGTATCATCACCTCTGTCCTCTATCCATGTTTAAACCAAGTGTGAGATACTCCTTACAATTGATATAGAACCAATTCTACACTCTCATTCGAAGTTACACCCATGATGTCTGTCACCTTCTGCACCATGTCCAAGAATTTCTACGGATCCTTCTATAACTTAGATCTAGAAAACAAAGGAGGATTCATCTGAGTGAAATATTAAATCCTAGATGCTACTGTTTGCCACTTTATTGCTAAGAAAATAGCCTGCTGGTTGTTCTAAGCAACAACTAAATGGGCTAAGGCCATAAATGCAGACCAAAACTCAGCGTGAGAAACATGGTTATTCAAGGGATCTTCCTAAATAGGTGGTGATACAGGCTAATCCCCGTTCCTTCTCCCATAGATCCTTATAGGAGGCATTATCTATAATTGAAATAAAGGATAAGTTAGAAAGAGGTATTCAATAAAGATCATGATCTTTTGCACGACATGAACATTAAAAGAGAGGAAACTTTCCTAAAATATCTTATAGCCATTTACCTATAAGTGTGGCGTGCTTCACACCCATGAACAAAACTCTACTCAATGCGACTTTTAGACCCTCTAGGACACTTTAAATCTTAGGATCTAATACCAAGTTTTTTCATGACCCAAGGTTACCCCTTAGTCGTGACATAGTGCTTAAGGCCACTAGTGACCCCAAGATAACCCATGGTCTTGTACCTGCTATGAGCACTTGTAATACCCCAGATCTTTTCTAGTCTATGGATTACATAGGCTTTGGCCCATGAGTCATAAGTCAGAATATGAGTAATAATATGGACTCATACCAAATTAGTGTAGCATGGAAAACATTTTGTTACAAGTACGACTTGACCTCTACGAGTCGTTAAGAGGGGTATGAATCGTATAAATATAGTCGTAAGGACATTAATGTTGAACCCTTGAGGTATGTACAGAATAAAAGAGGGGGGCATCTAGTCATATATAAAGGTACAACTCATATAGAGAGAAGTCTTATCAATAACAGTGTTGGTTCCCTAAGTTGTCTGTTCATCCTATGAGTGACTTTACCAAATTGTATAAGCATCTTAAGAGTTGTAAGTATGACTCGTATTTACCCTAATACATGTTCTTTGGAATCTATCAAGCTTACAAGTCAGAAGTCCAATTGTACCCTAACATATGAGTTGTAAGGTCGACTCGTACCAACTAATAACGTGATTTTCTGCATATTTTTCTAGGGATTTTTATGTCTTTCCCACTACCTTAAAAGCCAAACCCAATTTGTTTTGGATTTACAAGGGGTGGTATAAAAGTGGCCAAATCCCCAATTCACAATATAAAACATCAATTCATTAGAAATAAATCAAAATGGCAATTTCTTCCCCTCCCCCAACCAATAGGGTTTGTTCAAGAACAAGAACAGCTTCAAGAAACTTTACCCAAGGCTTCTACTTTAGGTATGTGCGATGCTCATCCATGGATCCATTTCACCCATGGAGCCCCCAAAAAATCCCCTTTTGATTTAAATTATGATTTTATATATGTTTAAGATAAAATAACTCCATGAATCTCTTGGTAATTCAATTACAAGTTATGTTTACAGATGTTTTCAAATGGAATGAGTCATATCAGGTTAAGTGTTGCTATTTCCATTTCATGTTTAATTAATTTTAGGATAAATTCACTACATTATGATTTTAGCCATGTAGTCATGTTTTCCTCTCATATTTAAGACACTCCCATGTTCAAGATTATGATTCTCACATGTTTGATGAAAAGTTTATGCCTTGGATATTTGAACCATGATTCCCATACTATAGTTTTAAGTGTTGATGTCGTGCCTTGTGATCAGTCTGTGCTGGCAGGTTATGAACACCTGATACCTATGTGTTTATTAGTATTTCTGATTTTCCAAGTAATAATTTTAGTTTAACCATGAATATTCTTATTGTTCAGTTGGTATGATCATGATGAATACTACAAAAAATAATGTTCAGTTAACTTTAGTTCAGTTTAGTACCAGTGTCGGGAAGGCCAAAATAAAAATCCTCAAAGTTTAGGGGTCTTGAAAATGACTAAGTCTTTAAACCTTAGTGAAATTTGAGGTGTTGGACCCCTTAAGAATACAACTAAAACTGAATTAAGCTTAGGATCTTATGGGGTATTAAAATAGGGGTCCATGTTTATTCCTGAGTATAAGATGCATTTTCATACCTTCTCCACATATTCAACTGCTAACATATCTATCGAGTCTATAGGATTTGAAAGTTTGTGTAGGGGTAAAATAGTATATATCAGTTGGCTACAACCCTGATAGTAGTTTTGGGATGCTTTCTAGAGTGTTATTAAGCAATCCAAGATGACCAAAATCTATTACCTGGGATAGTTAAGGAAGTACCAAAAAGGTGCATCATCAAGGTGAGTTTAGTAGACACGCCTCCCAAGGTATATATTTTTCTAGTAGAGGTTCCCATAGTTATCATAGTAGGCTAATTTAGGTCATATTGTAGGGTTTAGGTGGTCATACTTCTGATTTTACAACTTTTAGTAGACAAGTAACCGGCTATGTGAGTGGAGGCTCCAAGATTGGTTCTTCAGGATAGGGTTGTCATTCTGGTTCATCGCACCTTCTAAGATTGAGTCAGGACACATAAGACATTTTGTATGTGATAATTTAATCCATGTGGCTGAGGATTTACCTTGACATGTGAATGGACCCACTTAGCAGGGTTCTTAGCTTCAACTTTGCGCTACTTTAATTTCTGTAGTGAAAAGTGGTTCACAAATTGGTAGGGGTGGTGCTACAGGTAGAGGTAGGGGTGCTTATGAAAATGGTCATGGGGTTCTTCTGTATGAAATCATATATGGTCAGTTCTATTCTATACTTTGGAGCCTGAGGTAGAGGCTTCTAATATAGTTATTACATGTATCGTCCTAATTTGCTACATATTTGCTTATATTTTATTTTACCTCAGGTCTATATTCTCCTATATGTATACATATTTTGCTTCTGATTTAGATGTTGCGTGTGTTCCCTTTGTTATGACTCTTCATGTTTCTACCCTCGTAAGTGATTCTTTAGTGGTGGATTGGGTGTACTGATCTTGTATGGCTACTTTGGCAGGCTGTAAGACTTGGGTAGACTTGATTATCCTAGGTATGGTTGATTTTGATGTTATTTAGTTATGGATTGCTTAGCTTCTTATCATGCTTTTATGACTATTATGCCATGATCATAACTTTAGCTACGTCGGGTGTGCCAAGGTTAGAATGGACAGGTATGCTTAACTCGGGTTTGAAGGGTGTTATATCTTTTCTACATGTTTGTTGCATGATAGAGAGATGGTGTTTTTCTTATTTATCTTATATCCATAATACTAATGTTGTCTTACCACCTTTTATGGATTCTATTCGAGTTGTTCATGACTTTATGGATGTGTTTTCTATAGATTTATTTGGTTGGCCTATGAATTATGATTTTGATTTTTCTACTGATTTGAAGCCAGACACCAAGCCTATTTATATTCCTCCCTATAGGATGCCCCAACCCAGTTGAAAGAGTTGAATGAGTAGTTACAAAACTTATTGAGTAAGGGGTTCATTTGACCTAATGTATCTCTTTGGGGTGCTCCTATCTTGTTCGTGAATAACAAGGATGGCAACTTCCATAATAGAACAATTAATTTCATTTTGACCTAATATATCTCCTTGGGGTACTCCTATCTAGTTTGAGAATAAAAAGGATGGTTATATGCATATGTGTATTAATTATAGATAGTTAAACAAAATAATGGTTAAAATCAAGTATCCTCTTTCTTGCATTGATGAGATTGATCAACTTCAGGGTACTTTGATGTTTTGGAAGATTGATTTGAGATATGGGTATCACTAGGTAAAAATTAGAGTTTTGGATATTCTAATGATGGCCTTTTGGACTCAATATAGTCATTATGTGTTCTTACTATGTCTTTTGGATTGTCCGATGCTCCTGCAATATTCAGGGAGTTGATGAATTAGGTATTTCTACCATATTAGACTTTTTTTATGATTGTATTTATAGATGGAATCTTGGTTTATTGCTAGAATGAGGTCGATGATGTGAAGCATTTGAGGATTGTACTTCAAAGGTTGCATGATAAGAAGTTGTATGTCAAGTTCTCTAAGTGTAAGTTTTGGTTAGATTCTATCTCTTTATTAGGTTATGTGGTGACCAAGGATGATATTATGATTGATCTGGCAAAGATTGAAGCAATTCATGATTGGGATAGGCCTACTTCTCCTACCACCATTTAGAGTTGTAACGGTTATAGCAGTGTTTTATGGAGGGTTTCTTATTTATTATGGCTCTTTTGACCAAGCTGACTCAAAAATTTGTATTTTAGTGATCGAATTCATATTAAAAGAGTTTCCAAAAGCTCTAAGAGTTGTTGACTTCAGCACTTGTTATGACTTTGCCCAAGGAGGATGTGGGTTTTACCATGTTTTGTGATGCTTTTTGTTTGGGTGCAGTGTTGACGTAGAAGGGTAAGGTGATGCTTATGCCTCTAGTTAGATCAAGACTCATGTGTGGAATTACCCCACCCATGATTTAGAGTTGGCAGCCGTAGTGATTGTGTTGAAGTTGTGGCATCATTACTTATATGGAGTTTCTTGTAAAATTTTCTAAGACCATCATAGCCTTCAATACTTCTTCAATTAGTGAGACCTTAATATGAGGAGACGACATTGGTTTCAGTTGCTTAAGAATTATGACCTCACTATTCTATATATCATCCAAGAAAGGATAATGTGGTTGTGGATGCCTTGAGTTGGATTCAACTAGTGTGGGGAGTTTACTTTATTTGTTGACCTAGGAGTGACCTTTAGTCTTAGAGGTTCAGTTCTTTACTAAACAGATGGTTAGACTTGATATTTTAACACTTGGATGTGTTAAGCCTTTGTTGAAGCTAGATTTTCCTTGATGGAGCAAAATTGCACTCACCAGTTTGATGATTTTAGTTTGAGAGTGATTTGAGATAAGGTGCTGAGTGGCAAGGAAAAGGTGGCATCTATTGATTCTAATGGTGTTTTGAGGATTAGAGGTTGATTTCATATGTTGAGAGTTGGTGGATGGGTGAGTGAATTTGGAAGAGGCATATTATTCCAGATATTCTATCCATTTAGAGGTGACTAAGATGTATCTTGATTTGAAGTAACTTTATTGATGGGGTGGTATCAAGAAGGATGTGGCAGACTTTGTAGCTCGTTGCTTATGCTGTCAATAAGTGAAGGCCAAGAATTAAAGATCGGGTGACATACTTTAGAGATTACCCATTCTTGAGTGAAAGACGAAGCGAATCACTATACACTTCGTAAGTAGGTTACCTTATACTTGTTGCGGTTCTGACAGTATTTGGTTCATCATGGATCAATTGACCAAATTGGCCTTTTTATATCTATTCAGATTTTCTTTAGTGCTGCGAGGATGGATCGTCTATGTTTATGAGATAGTTCTTCTTCATGGGGTACCCGTGTTTATTATTTCAGACAGAGGCTCAGTGTTTACTTCTATCTTCTTAAGAACATGTTAGGAGGAGTTGGGTACTCAAGTTGACCTGATAACAATGTTTGACCCCCAGATCAGTGGCCAGTCAGAGTAGACTAATTAGGTTTTATAGGATATTCTCCACACTTATGTTATGGACTTTGAAGGTTAGTGAAAGCAACATTTTGCCTTATTAGAGTTTGCTTATAATAATAGCTACCATTCGAGTATTGAGATAGATCCTTTTTGAGGCATTGTTTATATACTATTGGTTGGTTTAAGACTTCAAAATTTATACCCTGTGGGTACTAAGTTGCTTGGTGAGTCTTTAGATAGGGTTTAGATGATTCAGGATAGGCTTCAGGCAACATAAAGTAGGCAAAAGAGTTATGCTGATCGTAGGCTACGTGCTTTGAAGTTTAGGATTGGTGATCAAGTATTCCTTTATGTGTCACCCACGATGGGCGTGATAAGGTTTGTAAAGAGGGTCAAGCTTAGCCCAAGATATATTGGACTATTTGGGATTCTTCAGAAATTTAGGGTGGTTGCTTAGGAGTTGGCCTTACCACCAAAATTTTTAGTCGTTCATCCAGTCCTTGATGTATCTATTCTTCAGTGCTCTATGTAATGATCCCCTAAACATTTTTCTATATTTTCACACTATTTCACTATTTGGAGCTTTCCCATAAATGCACCAACTCATTTATGAATTGCTGGAGCTGACACTTCGATTACCAGTTAGTTTGTTTGGTTTTAAGAGTTAATTCCCTATTTTGAAATTTTCTTTCTTGTTAATTAGGTATTGGGCAAAAACATCAGGTTAACAACCTCGTATGCCAAATCTGACAGTTCCATTACCTCTAAAACATCGATTTTAAGCTATGAGGACCCTTGGTTTGGTTTTTGAGGTTTTAAAATTCATTTTGGACTATTGGTGGATTTTGATTAAAATGACCATTTGGATGTGGGACCCATATTTCATCAAAATGGCCCCAAATGAACTATGCTACCCTAATGTAATACCCCGTACCTTTCTTTGCTTAAATTCATCCCTAGAATGTTAACGGATAGCTTCCGAAATGAAAACTATTTATTTAGTACGGAATTTTTCATATTTAGAGCTTCTATTGTGTGAGAAATTGAATAAGCTTTCCAATGATATAAGATTTGCCTAAATCCAATAATCGTGTAAGAAGTTGTGGCTATTTTAAGTTCCAGTCATAAGACACCGTGATTTGGGCCCTTAGCCTGTCGCGAAGAATCGTAAAATGACGATTGTTAAATTCCAGTGGACCTCCGTGATATTGGCGCATCATGGAGAGGGCCAATTTCCTGATTGGCAATTTCTAGTGAGACCTCGTGATACTGGCGCGTCGTACCAGTGGTCAAATGACAAAATAAAGGGCTTCATGATCATGGCGCGTTGCAGTGAAAGCGCAGTTCCCACTCATCCATTTTCCAGTGAGCCACCATTCTAGTGGCGCATCGCGGTGGCCACCATTTGGCAAAAAAAGTTTGTTTTTCCAATTTTGTCTAAAAGATAAAAGGGGTATTTTGGTAACTTACTCAGTCCCAATCCAGTTTAAACCCCTCCAACGCACTTTACATCCATTTTTCATCAAATCTCTCTCAAGAAAAATCCAAGCTCATCAAACTTTCTCCCCAAGTATTTTAAATTCCTCCATTAATTCTCCAAAGAAATTGAAGATTGAGGATCCCCAGCACAAAAACTCTAAGAATTCATCTTCAAAGCATTTATAGGAATCCAAGATTCAAGCTTTTTATCAAAGATCATCAATTAAGGTATGTGGGGTTATGAACAAGGACAATCCTTTTGTTTTTGCACCCAAAATTTATTTTAAATTCAAACTTACTGAATTTTATATGATTTTCCATGAAATTCAAGTTAGGGTTTACACCCATCGTTGTTATTTTCAAGTTTATGATATTTCCAATGATTTAAAAGTTGAATTCCATGATTATGTTCATATTTTCATGCATATTATTGAATTTTCCAGATTTTGAGTTGTCTTATCCATATTTACATTATCAAGCATGATTATTATGATAGATTTAACCTGAGATTGATGCATGAGTTATTTATCCCAAGATTTAGTATTGTTACTTTAAGAAAGATGATGCTTTAAGCATCTTATGAGCAGATTATTTATAGTTTTTCCGGTAAAACTTTGATCTTTCGATTATTGGTTTAGCTATGGAATCCATTTTACAAATTATTATAGTTTACAAAACTCAGATTAGCTTTATTTACAGATTTACTCATATAAATACATAATTGTATTTCCATATGAACCCTTATGTTAGTTTTAAAACTGGATTTCCAATGGCTTGAGCATACAGCTTTAAGAGGGAGTAGTATTTAGCGCCGAGTGAAAAGTCTGGGATGAGCGTGCCCTATCTTTCACAGAACTATGTAGCCAACATAGGTACAGATTATCAGATTATTCTCATTTCTATATGGATGACACATTTAGCTTATGATCGATCACATGGATTAGGTTGTACTCCCGGGCAAGAGTATGATATCTCTCCCCAACGTGAGGTTTCTTCCTTAGGAGGTCAAGACGTTGGACTCCATGTAGCTCACATGGTTTATGTTGGTTAAGAAAACCTCCCTTACAGATAAGCTTTTGAAAAATTATTTCCCTAACAGTAAAGATTTTCAGAATAAGTTTTCAAATTTCACTTAAACTATATGATTTGAGATTAAGAGCAGAATGCAGATTTCAGAACTTAGTGTAATGGCTCATAAGATTTACAGTATATGCTTTATTATTCATAATTTATGATCTTCAGATTTTAGATTGACTCAAGCCTATGTGAGTCATTTACATTTATCATGCTTGATTTTATAAATTGTAATGATATTGCTCACTTATTGCATTCACCCCCATATACTCAATATATCATCAAAGTACTGATCCACATATACGTCTTTGTGCTACATTGTCTTATAATATAGGTTTAGGTGCGCTGCCTCAACAACGCGAGTGATTTTCGAACATCTCATCTACATCTCTGCAGTTGGTAAGTCCTCATAGTTTGGGGACTTAGCTATTCATATTTTTAGTTTATTAATAGATGTTTTTATATTTATTTTAGACAGTTTGAGTCAGCTGGGGCCTGTCCCAGCGACTCTCTAGATACAGTTAGTAGAGGCTTGTCGGACTACTAGATTTAGTTTTAGACATTTGATTCAGTATTTAGAATTCTTCAGCATTGTTTTATGAAAACTTTTAGTATGTTTCAGATAAGATTTTTGCATATATTATGATTTTAGATTCATATCTCCTATTTTGAGATCCAGACTTAGTAGAAGGCAGCAAGGATTAGCTCAGGACTACTTGTAGTTCAGAGCACTGTATAGCATCTCGGGAGCTCAGATTTTGGGGCATTACAAACTTAGTATCAGATACATGATAGTTTAAAATGCCTCCTCGTCGAGCTAACACCTGCAGAAATGATAATCAGCCACCTCAGCCTACAGATCCTTTGAACGAGAATGTATCAAATGCAAAGTTTTGGGCTTCCTTTTAGGCGCTAGCACAAGATGTGACAGCTAATGTTCAGGGCAACCTTCAGGCTGTAGTCCCACCTCAGCAAGATGGGGACTTAGCCGCAGCCAAAATTCGAGATTTTATGAGGATGAACTCGCCAGAATTCTTTTGGTCAAAGGTAGCTAAGGACCCACAATTGTATTTAGATGAGGTGAAGAAGATCACCTGAATTATTGTAACACCTCAAAAATGGGTTCCAGAGCGTCACACGGTGCTTGAGGCTACGAGTATCCCCAAGCTAACCTTTGAGCTATTTTCATTCAGTTCAAGACGAATCAATGGGGTTTCCATAAATAACCCTCAAATATCAACAGAGTAATCATCATCAAGAATAAAAGAATTTCAGAAAGATAACAAAATACGACTTATTAGTCAACTCCCGACATCTATACTAGTTTGACAAGCCTCTAAGAAAATCAATAAAACCAGCGAGCCATTGAGATATGCCCCAACTGACTCATACTTAGTTAAACATAGAATGCATAAATTCAAGAAACTACAGCTAAACACATAATAGACAGCTGAACTGCTGCAACTTTTATCAAAAGTACATGATTTAGGAAACAACGGTACCTTCGGCTTGATCGGAGTTCACGAAAAATAGGTGCAGGTACTTGGATCGCATATCCGCCTTAACTTCCCAAGTTGAACCCTCAATAGATTGGTTTTGCAACAACACCTTGACCAAGGAAACTTCTTTGTTCCTTAGTCTTCGAACACTGAAATCAAGAATCTCAACAGGAATCTCATCAAAAGAAAGATTTTCTTGAATTTCAGCACTCACAGAGGAATCCACTACCACAGCATCGCTAATATGCTTTCTAAGCATGGAGACATGGAATATTGGATAAAAAGAGGACAACTCGGAAGGCAACTCGACCTCATAAGCTACCTTACCAACACGGCTAAGAATTTTGTAAGGACCAACATAACGGGGACTAAGTTTCCCCTTCTTTCCGAATCTCTTCACCCCCCTCATGGGTGAAATTTTCAAATACACGAGGTCACCAACTTCAAAATCAAGGTCTCTCCTTCTAACATCCGCATATGACTTCTGAATACTCTACGCAGTTTTCAACCTTTCCCTAATCAACTTAACTTTTTCCATATCCTCAATACCGAATCAGGACCACTTACAACTGCTTCACCCACCTCGAACCAACCTATGGGTGATCTACACTTCCTCCCATATAAGGCTCCATATGGAGCCATGCCAATACTAGAGTGGAAACTGTTATTGTAAGCAAAATCTATTAACGGTAAGTGATCATCCCAACTTTCCTTAAAATCAAGTGCACAAGCTCTCAACATATCCTCTAAGGTTTGGATGGTCCACTTAGCCTGACCATCGGTCTGTGGATGAAAATCAGAACTCAAAAGCACTTGGGTACCAAGACCCTTCTGGAAAGCTTTCTAAAATTACAAAGTGAACTGAGTACCCCTATCCAAAATGATAGACAAGGAAACTCCATGCAGTCTGACTAGCTCTCGGATATACAATCTAGCATAATCCTTAGCAGTATATGAAGTATGAATAGGCAAGAAATGAGCAGACTTAGTCAACCTATCAACCCCAACCCAAATGGAATCATGATGGAATCGGGAAGGAGGTAAACCAATCACGAAGTCCATATTTATCTCTTCCCACTTCCAGGTGGGAATACTAAACTCTTGCATCATATCACCAGGTCTTTGGTGTTCAACCTTAACCTTTTGGGATGTTGCACACTTAGCTACAAACGATGCTATATCTTTCTTCATGCCACTCCACCAATAGATTTCTCGCAAGTCTTGGTACATCTTGGTGGCACCAGGATGAATAGAATATCGTGCCCCGTGCACTTCAGCCATAGTCCTTTGTCTCAGATCATCAACATTTGGGACACACAATCTACCCTGTAATCTCAACACACCATCTCCCCCTTGGGAGAAAACCTCTACTTTTTGGTCCTTGACAGACTCCTTCAGTCTGACCAAACTGGCATCTAAGTATTGCTTTTCCTTCACTTCCGAAACCAAGGAGGATTCGGAACTACTCCGAACCCCTATACTACCTTCAGCAGAGTCAAACAACCTAACCCCCAATCTAGCCAAACGATGTACATCACAAGCCAACTCTTTCTTACCTTTTACCATATGCGAAACACTACCCATGGACACTCTACTTAGGGTATCCGCCACAACATTGGCCTTGCCCGGATGGTGCAACACACTCATATCATAGTCCTTTAACAATTCTAACCATCGTCTCTGCCTAAGATTCAATTCTCTCTGGGTAAACACATACTGCAGACTCTTTTGATCAGTGAAAACATCAACATGGATACCATACAAATAGTGTCTCTAGACTTTCAAAGCAAACACAATAACAGCCAACTCAAGGTCATGGGTGGGGTAATTTTTCTCGTAGGGTTTCAACTGTCTAGAAGCATAAGATATCACCTTACCTTTCTGCATCAATACGCAACCAAAACCAACTCTCAAAGCATCATAGTACACCATAAAACCATCAACACCATGAGGCAAAGTCAAAACAGGGGCTGAAGTGAGTCGAGTCTTCAACTCCTAAAAACTCTTCTCACAAGATTCGGACCACAAGAACTTCACTTTCTTTTCAGTCAACCGAGTCATAGGAGACTCTATAAAGGAGAAATCCTCAACAAAACAGAGGTAATAGCCAGCTTAACCCAAGAAACTTTGGATATCAGTTGGAGAAATAGGTCTAGGCCAATTTCTAACAGCTTCGGTCTTTTGGGGATCAACTCTAATATCCTCGGAAGAAATAATATGACCCAGAAAAAAACTGACCTTAGCCAATATTCACACTTACTGAACTTGGCCAACAACTTGTGATCTCTAAGGGTTTGAAGACAGTTCGGAGATGATCAGAATGTTCATCCTCACTACGGGAGTACACCAGTATATCATCGATGAACACTATGTCAAACATTTCCAGATATGGTCTGAACACTCGATTCATGAGGTCCATAAAAGCTGCTGGGGTATTAGTTAACCCGAAATACATAACAAGAAACTCAAAATGGCCATAACGAGTTTTGAAAGTGGTTTTCGGGTTGTCACACTCCCAAACTTTGAGTTGATGATAGCCGGAATGAAGGTCTATCTTTGAGAAATAACTTGCACTTTGCAATTGGTCAAACAAATCATCTATTCTCGAAAGGGGGTACTTATTTTTAACGGTGACTTTATTCAGTTGGCGGTAATCAATGTACATAAGCAAAGAGCCATCTTTCTTTCTCATAAACAACACAGGAGCACCCCACGTAGAAATACTGGGCCTTATGAAACCTTTATCTAATAAATCTTTGAGTTGATCTTTCAACTCCGTAAGTCCTGTAGGGGCCATACGGTAAGGAGGAATAGAAATAGGCTGAGTATAAGGAAGAAGATCAATCCCAAACTCTATCTCTCTATCAGGAGGTACCCTGGGAGATCATCCGAAAAGACATCATAAAACTCATTGATGACGTTAACAGATTGGAGAGTTGGAGTCTCAAACTTAGTGTCTTTGACTCTAACCAAATGGTAAATACACCCCTTGGAAATAAGCTTTCTAGCTTTGAGGTAAGAGATAAAATGACTCTTGGGTGACACAGAATTCCCAGACCATCATTATTTATTCTCGCTCGATGTGGAGGCATATTTTTTAAAGAGAAGAGCGCGAATCAATAGCAGAGAGAGACACTTTAAGCACGATAGACTTCTGAAAAAAAGAATCGTACTTTCTCCTAAAACATCTTGTAGCCTCTTGCTCATAGATGTGGCGCGCTACACACCAATGATCAAGACTCTAATTAACGCGGCTTGTCAGACTCCCTAGGATACCTTAAAACCTTAGGCTCTTATACCAAGTTTGTAACACCCCAAAAATGGGTTTTGGAGCGTCACACGGTGCTTGAGTCTATGAGCAGCCCCAAACTAACCCTTTGAGCCATTTTCATTCAGTTCAACATGAATCAATGGGGTTTCCATAAATAACCCTCAAATATCAACGGAGTAATCATCATCCAAGAATAAAAGAATTTCAGAAAGATAAAAAAATACGACTTATTAGTCAACTCCCAACATCTATACTAGTCTGACAAGCCTCTAAGAAAATCAATAAAACCAGCGACCATTGAGATATGCCCCAACTGACTCATACTCAGTGATAAAATGTAAACAATTTCGTGAAACTAACATCAGACATCACATCCTTGGAACATGAGGAATCACCACGATAGAGGATGTAGAACAGCGTGCCCAAAGAATCACTGTCGAACCTGGAACTGAGCACCTGAACCTACATTCCGAGAAAATGCAGCCCACATCCGAAGATGTGGGTCAGTACCATGGAAAAGAACCGAGTATATGGGGGTGTATGCATTTCTATTAACATCATCATCATAAATATTTATAAGAAATATGCAGGATGTATGAAAGACTCATATAGCCCGTAGAAAATCATCATAATCATAAGAGGATGAAATAAGTATAATAACACATGTGAGTCATCATATAATTTGTCAATCACTTTCAGTTCATCAAGAATATCAATTCTTATAATGTAAATATCATTTAAATCTTTCGAAAGAATTACCTTCACAATTCTACTTTCAAATCACTTCACCATTCACCATAGACACAAGGAAACACACACACTGGGAGATCCTATAACCGACATAAACCATGTGAGCTACATGGAGTCCAACGTATAACCCACGTTGGGGAGAGCCGACCTATCATTGCAATCGGAGTAGGACTATCAATATCAAATCCACACAAACTAGTGATCACTATATAAATTAGCCTCAGGCTCACTCCTACTGGGGCACGTAGTTCTAAGGAAGTAAGGTCACTTTATACCTCCCACTCGGTGCTAAAGATTTCTCCCGGACTTAGGTCAGATCATTTCAAAGACAATCCACAAAAAAACAATTTTAGTAATATATAAATATACATCGGGAGCCATCTTGCTTTCCATCTATCAAAATCAACCACGTCGTGGATTTCTTTCACACTCGAGTTCAAAACAACTCCATTGAGACCAAAAGGTCAAATCATTCAAAATATCTCAAATATTCAACTTCAACGTGCTAATAACGCACACTTTCTCAAAAAAACACAATTTTCAATAGGGATTCACGACCCAAATATCAAAATCATGATAAATATCGTTCAAGATTCATGCTTTATATCTCCACACATGTAAATTCATCTTTCAAAATCATAAACATCAAGATTTCATAATAATCGTGATAAGATATGGATTCATGCTTCAAATTCGTAAAAATCAAATAAAAATCATGCCTTTGTAAAAAAAAATTACTTTTGGGCACAAGAACGAAAGAGAGTTCTTGTTGAAAATCCCCACATACCTTGAATGATGAACTTTAGATCGATATTTGTTTTTGAGATGTTAGTCGTGCCTTTGAATGATGGTTCTTTGAGTTCTTGAACTCAGAACTTGGAATCTTGAATAAATTTGCAGAATTAATGGTGAACTTTGGAGGTTCTTGACGTTCTTGAACTAGGAACTTGGAATCTTGAATAAATTTACAGAATTTATGGTGAACTTTGGAGGTTCTTGAAGTTGGATGTAGGAGCTTAGGATTTTCTTTTTGAGGGAATTTGATAAAATAAAACAGATAATACTTCTAATAGGCTTTAATATAGGGTTTGGACGGATTTTGGGGGAGGGGGAATGACCAAAACGCCCCTAAAAATCAAATAGTTCTCGAATCTGTCCTTTGGTGGACTTTTTTGATAGTCTGGAGTAGATCAACCATAACGTTTTACTCTGATATCTAAATTGGATGAAACCAATTTCATTAGAAAGAGGACTGTCATATATTTTCGTTGATATATAGTATCTAACCCAGATCATTGTGTATGAGGAGTTATGATCATTTGAAGTTGACCCAAAAATTTGCTTTTTATAGGCTGAAGTAGATCGACCATAACTTTTTGCTTCGATAGACAAATTCGATGAAACCAATTTCATTGGAAAGCGAACTCGCAGAGCTTTCCGTTGATATATAGTAGATCACCTAGATCATTATGTACAAGGAGTTATGATTGTTTAAAGTTGGAGAAAATATACGCCAGGCCTCAGTACTTTTTCCTGCACGTTTTACTGTTCACTACTATTCACGGTTCGATCGAAATGTTCATAACTCATCGCTCGGGTGTTCGTTTTGGATGATCCATATATCATTGGAAAGCTTATTTGATAGTCTACGCAATGGTGGGTCATAATCTAAGACATTCCACATGGAAAAATTTATAATTCATTCTAGAAGATAGAACCCAACACGTTTGCACACAAAATTTCAACGAAAAATTTCCCGGGGTATTACATCATCCACCCCTTGGAAATATTCATCCTCGAATGATGCTAGACATGCCAATATTAGATAGGGAATGGAGCATACAGCTAAAACCATTTGTTAGACTCATCACCACATTAATTCTCACTCCGAATGCAACATAGAATGCATAAATTCAAGAAACTACTGCTGAACACATAATTAATGACAGCTGAACTGCTGCAACTTTTATCAAAAGTGCATGATTTAGGAAAGAACAGTACCTTCGGCTTGATCAGAGTTCGTGGAAAATAGGTGCGGGTACTTGGATCGCATATCCGCCTTAGCTTCCCAAGTTGCACCCTCAACAGATTAGTTTCGCCACAACATCTTGACCGAGGGAACTTCTTTGTTCCTTAGTCTTTGGACACTGAAATCAAGAATCTCAACAGAAATCTCATCAAAAGAAAGATTTTCTTGAATGTCAGCACTCACAGAGGAATCCATTACCACAGCATCGCTAATATTCTTTCTAGGCATAGAGACATGGAATATTGGATGAACAGAGGACAACTCGGAAGGAAACTCGACCTCATAAGCTACCTTACCAACACGGCTAAGAATTTTGTAAGGACCAACATAATGGGGACTAAGCTTCTCCTTCTTTTCGAATCTCTTCGCCCCCCTCATGGGTAAAAGTTTCAGATATACTAGGTCACCAGCTTCAAACTCAAGGTCTCTTCTTCTAACATCTGCATATGACTTCTGACGACTCTGCACAATTTTCAACCTTTCCCTAATCAACTTAACTTTTTACATAGCCTTAAATACCGAATCAGGACCACTCACAGCCGCTTCACCCACCTCGAACCAACTTATGGGTGATTTACACTTCCTCCCATACAAGGCTTCAAACGGAGCCATGCCAATACTAGAGTGAAAGCTGTTATAATAAGCAAATTCTATCAACGGTAAGTGATCATCCCAGCTTCCCTTAAAGTCAAGTGCACAAGCTCTCAACATATTCTCTAAGGTCTAGATGGTCTGCTCAGCCTGACCATCGGTCTGCGGATGAAAAGCAGAACTTAAAAGCACTTGGGTACCAAGACCTTTCTTAAAAGCTTTCTAAAATTGTGAAGTAAACTGAGTACCTCTATCCGAAATGATAGACAAGGGAACTCCATGCAGTCTGACTAGCTCTCGGATATACAATCTAGCGTAATCCTTAGTAGTATATGAAGTATGAACAGGCAAAAAATGAGCAGACTTAGTCAACCTATCAACCACAACCTAAATGGAATCATGATGGCGTCGGGAAGAAGGTAAACCAATCACAAAGTCCATATTTATCTCTTCCCACTTCCAGGTGGGAATACTAAACTCTTGTATCATATCACCAGGTCTTTGGGGTTCAACTTTAACCTGTTGGCATGTTGTACACGTAGCGACAAACGCTGCTATATCTTTCTTCATGCCACTCCACCAATATATTTCCCGCAAGTCTCGATACATCTTGGTGGCACCAAGATGAATAGAATATCGCTCCCCGTGCGCTTCAGCCATAATTCTCTATCTCAAATCATCATCTTTCGAGACACACAATCTACCCTGCAATCTCAACACACCATCTCCCCCTTGGGGGAAAACCTCTACTTTTTGGTCCTTAACTGACTCCTTCAGTCTGACCAAACTAGCATCTAAGTATTGCTTTTCCTTCACTTTCGAAACCAAGGAGGATTCAGAACTACTCTAAACCCCTATACTACCTTCAGTAGAGTTAAATAACCTAACCACCAATCTAGCCAAACGATGTACATCACGAGACAACTCTTTCTTATCTTCTACCACATGCGAAACACTACCCATGGACACTCTACTTAGGGCATCTGCCACAACATTGGCCTTGTCCAGATGGTACAACACACTCATATCATAGTTCTTTAACAATTCTAACCATCGTCTCTGCCTAAGATTCAATTCTCTCTGGGTGAACACATATTGCAGACTCTTATGATCAGTGAAAACATCAACATGGACACTATACAAATAGTGTCTCCAGATTTTCAAAGCAAACACCACAACAACTAACTCAAGGTCATAGGTGGGGTAATTTTTCTCATAGGGTTTCAACTGTCTAGAAGCATAAGCTATCACCTTACCCTCCTACATCAATACGCAACCCAACCCAACTCTCGAAGCATTACAGTACACCACAAAACCATCAACACCATCAGGTAAAGTCAAAATAGGGGCTGAAGTGAGTCGAGTCTTCAACTTTTGAAAACTATTCTCACAAGATTCAGACCACAAGAACTTCACTTTATTTTGGGTCAACCTAGTCATAAGAGACTCTATAGAGAAGAAACCCTCACAAAATGGTGGTAATAGCTAGCTAAACCTAAGAAACTTTGGATATCAGTCGGAGAAATAGGTCTAGGTTAATTTCTAACTGCTTTGATCTTTTGGGGATTAACTCTAATACCCTTGGAAGAAATGATATGACCCAGAAAAACAACTGACCTTAGCCAAAACTCACACTTACTGAACTTGGCAAACAACTTGTGATCTCTAAGGGTTTGTAAGACAGTTCGGAGATAATCAGAATGTTCATCCTCACTACGGGAGTACACCAGTATATCATCGATGAACACTATGACAAACATATCCAGATGTGGTCTGAACACTCGATTCATGAGGTCTATGAAAGCTACTGGGGCATTAGTTAACCCGAAAGACATAACAAAAAACTCAAAATGTCTATAATGAGTTCGGAAAGTGGTTTTTGGGATGTCACACTCCCTAACTTTGAGTTGATGATAGCCAGAACAACGGTCTATCTTTGAGAAAGTACTTGCACTTTGCAATTGGTCAAACAAATCATCTATTCTCGGAAGGGGGTACTTATTTTTTATGGTGACTTTATTCAGTTGGCGGTAATCAATGCATATACGCAAAGAGCCATCTTTCTTTCTTACAAACAACACAGAAGCACCCCAAGGAGAAATACTGGGCCTTATGAAACCCTTATCTAGTAGATCTTTGACTTGATATTTCAACTCCGTAAGTCCTGCAGGGGCCATACAGTAAGGAGGAATAGAAATGGGCTGAGTATCGGGAAGAAGATCAATCCCGAACTCTATCTCTCTATCAGAAGGTATCCCTGGGAGATCATCCAGAAAGACATCATAAAACTCATTGACGATGTTAACAGATTGGAGAGTTGGGAGTCTCAGACTTAGTGTCTTTGACTCTAACCAAATGGTAAATATACCCCTTGGAAATAAGCTTTCTAGATTTGAGGTAAGAGATAAAATGACTCTTGGGTGACACAGAATTCCCAGTCCATCATTATTTCCTCTCGCTCAATGTGGAGGCATATTTTTGAAAGAGAAGAGCACAAATCAATAGCAGGGAGAGACACTTTAAGCACGGTAGACTTTTGAAAAAAAGAATCACACTTTTTCCTAAAATGTCTTGTAGCCTCTTGCTCATAGATATGGCACGCTACACACCGATGATCAAGACTCTAATTAACGCAACTTGTCAGACTCCCTAGGACACCTTAAAACCTTATGCTCTGATACCAAGTTTGTAACTCCCCAAAAATGGGTTTCGAAGCGTCACACAGTGCTTGAGGCTACGAGTAGCCCCAAGCTAACCCTTTGAGCCATTTTTATTTAGTTCAACATGGATCAACGGGGTTTCCATAAATAACCCTCAAATATCAACAGAGTAATCATCATCCAAGAATAAAAAAATTTCAGAAACATAACAAAATACGACTTATTAGTCAACTCCCAACATCTATACTAGTCTGACAAGCCTCTAAGAAAATCAATAATACCAGCGAGCCATTGAGACATGCCCCAACTGACTCATACTCAGTGATAAAATGTAAACAATTCTGTGAAACCAACATCAGACATCACGTCCTCGAAACATGAGGACTTACCATGACAGAGGATGTAGAACAGCATGCCCGAAGAATCACTGTCAAACCTGGAATTGAGCACCTGAACCTACATTCCGCGAAAATGCAGCCCACATCCAAAGATATAGATTAGTACTATGGAAAGGAAATGAGTATATGGGGGTGTATGCAGTTTTATAATCATCATCATCATAAATATTTATAAGAAATATACAGGATGTATGAAAGACTCACATGGCCCGAAGAAAATCATCATAACCATGAGAGGATGAAATAAGTATAATAACACATGTGAGTCATCATATAATTTGTCAATCACTTTCAGTTCATCAAGAATATCAATTCTCATAATGTAAATATCATTTAAATCTTTTGAAAGAATAACCTTCACAATTCCACTTTCAAATCACTTCACCATTCGTCATAGACACAAAGAAACACACACACACTAGAAGATCCTCTAACCAACATAAACCATGTGAGCTACATGGAGTCCAACGTATAACCCACGTTGGGGAGAGCCATCCTATCCTTGCCATCGGAGTAGGACTATCGATATCAAATCCACATTAACTAGTGATCACTATATAAATCAGCCTCAGGCTCACTCCTACGGGGGCACGTATTTCTAGGGAAGTAAGGTCGCTTTATACCTCTCACTCGGTGCTAAAGATTTCTCCCAGACTTAGCTCAGATCATTTCAAAGACAATCCATAACAAAATAATTTTAGTAATATATAAATATACATCGGGAGCCATCATGCTTCCCATCTATCAAAATCAACCACGTTGTGGATTTCTTTCACACTCTAGAGTACTTTTGGGCACAACAACGAAAGAGAGTTCTTGTTGAAAAACCCCACATACCTTGAATGATGAACTTTAGATCGATACTCATTTTTGAGATTTTAATCGTGCCTTTGAATGATGGTTCTTGGAGTTCTTGAACTAGGAACTTGGAATCTTGAATAAATTTGCATAATTAAGGGAGAACTTTGGAGGTTCTTGAAGTTTTTGAACTAGGAACTTGGAATCTTGAATAAATTTGCATAATTTATGGTGAACTTTGGAGGTTCTTGAAGTTGGATGTAGGAGCTTAGGGTTTTCTTTAAGAGGGAATTTGATGAAATATAACATATAATGCTTCTAATAGGCTTTAATATAGGGTTTGGACGGATTTTGGGTGAGGGGGAATGACCAAAACTCCCCTAAAAATCAAATAATTCTCAAATCTATCCTTTGGTGGACTGTTTTGATAGTCTGGAGTAGATCAACCATAACATTTTACTACGATATCCAAATTGGATGAAATAAATTTCATTAGAAAGAGGAATCTCATATCTTTCCAATGATATATAGTATCTCACCCAGATCATTGTGAACAATGAGTGATAATCGTTTGAACTAGACCCAAAAATTTGCTTTTGATAGGTTGAAGTAGATCGAGCATAACTTTTTACTCTGATAGAAAAATTGGATAAAACTAATTTCATTGGAAAGAGGATTCGAAGAGCTTTCCATTGATATATAGTAGATTACCCAGATCATTATGCACAAGGATTTATGATTGTTTAAAGTTGGAGCAAAAATACGCCAGGCCTCAGTACTTTTTCCTGCACGTTTTACTGTTTATTACTATTCGCGGTTCAATCGGAATGTTCATAACTCATCGTTCGGGTGTTCGTTTTGGATGATCCACATATCGTTGGAAATCTTATTCAATACTGTACGCAATGGTGGGTCATAATCTAAGACATTCCACATGGAAAAATTTATAATTCATTCTAGAAGATAGAACCCAACACGTTTACACACAAAATTTCAATGAAAAATTTCTCAGGGTATTACAATTATGCATATTTCTAAAGAAAAGAGTGTAGAATTAGTGCCCTATAGGCTGAAGGATGTTTCATATGATTGGGTGGTGATGTGGAAGAAAAGTAGAGGGGAGAATAAAGCTCCCATAACTTGGCAGATATTTCAGGATGAGTTCTTAGAAAAGTTCTTTCCACGTGAGATGAGGCAAACTAAGATAGAAGAGTTCATAAACATAAGGAAAGTCTCAATGACAGTGAAAAAGTATTGCCTCAAGTTCAACCAGTTGTCTAAGTATGCCCCTGAACAGATGGCTGACCCTAGGTCAGGCATGAGTAAGTTTGTGACCGGTGTGTCTGGGTTGGTAGTTAAGAAGTGTAGGACTGCTATGCTTCCTAGAGATATGGATCTTCCTAGAGTGATAATGCTTGCTCAACAGATTGAGTCAGAAAAGATAAATGAAAGAAAGAGTAAATAAGAGGGATAAAACAGGGCAATTTGATCATGGTCAGAATAGGCCTGGAAAATGAAATAGTTTATAGTTTTAGAATTTTTCATCTATGCTTGGACCATCTTCAGCCAGTGCTCCTACACCCAGAACTAGACAAGAATAGTGGGGTAAGTCTTCTATGTCTAGATCTCAGAATAGTATGAGTAATAGGCCAGTTATCCTCAGTGTGCTAGGTGTGGTAAGAATTATCCTGGTGAGTGTTTAGCTGGTCAGAGAGGTTTATATGGTTATTGCTACCCAGGCCATGGAATTGAAGAGTGCCCGCATTCTAGGCAGGGAAATAAAGATGTTTGTCCTAAGACTCAGGCTAATAGTGCACCAGTTCCTCTAGGTCGCCCAGCCTCTCCTCAAGGTGCCTCATCCCTTACTGGTGGAGGTTAGCGCCAGAATTGGTTTTATACTTTACCATCCCATTATGAGTAGGAAGATTCACTCGATGTTGTGACTGGTATGCTTCGTATCTTTCATTTTGATGTTTATGTGTTGTTAGACCCTGGGTCAAGTTTCTCTTATATGACCCCGCTAGTTGCTGTGAATTTTGAGATAAGTTCTGAAAGGATCCCTGAGCCTTTCTTATTTTCTACCCTAGTAGGTGAGTCAGTTGTTGCTAAGCAAACCTATAAGAAATGTCCTATCACTGTCCTTCATAGAGTCATGTTAGCATACTTGATAGAGTTATACATGGTTTATTTTGATCTTATTCTTGGTATGGATTGGCTCCATTCTTGTTATGCAACCATATATTGTCACACCCGTGTGGTGAAGTTTTAGTTTCTAGATGAGCCAACCTTCGAGTCGTTAGGTAATTCAATGTCTCCCAAGAGTCATTTTATATCTTATCTTAAGGCTAGAAAGTTGATATCCAAAGGTTGCATTTACCATTTAGTTTGATTTAAAGATACTAAGTTTGAGACTCCAACACTTCAGTTAGTTCGAGTGGTTAAGGAGTTTCCAGAAGTTTTCCTAAAAGATCTCCCAGGGGTACCTTCCGATAGAGACATAGAATTAGTTATTGATCTTCTCCCATATACTCAGCCTATTTTTAGCCATCTTTTTTGAATGTCTCTCGCAGAGCTTAAGGAGTTAAAGGAATAACTCAAAGATCTTTTAGATAAAGGTTTTATAAGGCCTAGTGTTTCTTCATAGGGCACTCCCATCCTATTCGTGCGAAATAAAGATAGTTCTTTGCGTATGTGCATTGACTTTCGTCAGTTGAATAAGGTTACAGTCAAGAACAAATACCCTCTTCGTAGGATTGATGACTTATTTGACCAACTCCAAGGTGTGAGTTATTTATCAAAAATAAACCTTAGATCTGGCTATCATCAACTTAAAGTAAGGGAATGTGATATTCTAAAGATATCTTTCAGAACCCGTTGTGGTCATTTTGAGTTTCTAGTCATGTCCTTTGGGCTAACTAATGCTCCAGCAGCTTTCATGGACCTTATGAATCGAGTGTTCAAATAGTATCTAGACATGTTTGTCATAGTATTCATAAATGATATCCTTATGTCCTCCCATAATAAGGATGGCTATATAGATCATATCCTTGTGTGCTCCCATAATAAGGATTGTCTTGCAAACTCTTAGAGATCATCAATTATTTGCCAAATCTAGCAAGTGTGAATTTTGGTTAAGGTCGGTAGCTCTTCTTGGTCATATTGTTTCCACTGATGGCATTAGTGTTAATCCCCAAAATATAGAAGTCATAAGAAATTGGCCTAGACCCATCTCTCCATCAGCCATTAGGAGTTTCTTTGGTCTAGATTGTTATTACAGACGTTTTGTTGAGGGTTTCTTGTCTATTACATCTGCCATGTTGATAACGCTCAATCTACAGCTCTCGTAGGAGTGTAAAGCGGTCGTTAGCAAATATAGAACCCAACCTGGGTTGGGTATCGATCCCACAGGGAATAGCTCGGTCAACAAGTAAGCAAAATTAATAGACTTTTGGTGCAAGTCTCGTAAGAAGGGGGGATTGTAATAAGTAACCAAAGTAATGAAATAAAAGCTGAAAATAATAAAGTAAAAAGAGAAAGATTGTCACGTTGGTTGTAAACAATGAGAATTGAAGCGTTGGGGTTATGTCCACCTTCAGAGGTATACGTCTCTATTGGCTATGAGTGTGTAGAGTCTTGACATGCAATTGCTTATAGAGAATTGTAGTCGATGGTAAATCCAAGCGTCTCTCGACCTAAACAAGGACTATTTCACTTTAACTCTCTCGAGCTTAAAGTGTGTCTAGCGGTACGAATTCTCCAAGAGGTTAGTCCAGTTACGGCACTAGCTTTTTAATAGGAAAGGGTGTCCTACTACGTTGACATTATCTCTTTTCCAGACAAATAACCTTTCTCTCGAACAAGTTAAATGTTAGACTGGCGTTAGTCTATGCGTCTTCTTTTCTAGACAAGTAACCTTTCTCTCGAACAGGTTAGATGTTAGAATGGCGTGTTCATGTGTTTGAAACCGCAAAGATTGTAGATTTAAGATGAAGAGAATAATGATATAAGCAATATACGTGTCTTGAACTCACAAGCTCATAGCAATAGATAGTAACTCATTCGGCTTCCATAACCCCAACTAAGAGATTTAGTTACCCATGAATGCGAAGGATATCACGTTTTGCATGGTGGATGGCGTGTAAAAGAGGTGTTAGGCGTGTGGTTTTGGTGATTCCGTAGCAAGTAACAATTCTCTTGTTGTGGAATTTAGGAGTAGAAGAATGAAGAATTAAGAATGTATTGTAGGAAGATGTCTTAATTGTAAGGAGATGAATGAATTGTAAGAATGTGTCTTTAAATCTCTAGCATGATAGGGTATTTATAATACTCCTATCCTACTCCTACTAAGCTAATGAAATAAATAACCAAATCCTAATATACTAATGAAATCCTTGACCCAAATGTACTAGGGTAAGGTTACAAAATTATAATCCAAATAGAATAATAAAACACATAACCTAATTGCACTAGGTTAATGTATTATGGCAAAAATCCAGCTTTGTGTCTGTAAGTCCCCAAAGTCTTCAGAATTGCTGTTTTAGCCCGGGACAGATTTTCCATGCAGCAGATTTAGTCCTTTAGGCGTCCAGCTCCTTTCCACTTCGTTCGTGAGCTTTCTTTTGCGTCAAGTAAGCCATAAATTGCTGTATTTTGCATCATTTATACCTGAAACTTTCCTAATCATGTTCGTTAGCTCATTTACAGAAAAAAGGACTAAAAGTGCATGAAATATATAATTTGTTCTCAAAACTAGGCTAAAATATGGGCAAAATATATTGATATAGGCGCGTAAATTCGCCTATCATCAACACCCCACACTTAGAGCTTTGTTCGTCCTTGAACAACATATCATGTCCTTCTAATATCAACTTAGGGTTTTTACAGCCACAACACAAAACATTCTTCAAGACAAGCACAACAATTAGCAACAAAGAGTAGCTTTCCGATTAAGTAGAAACAATTTAACCTCAAGCATAGACTCGTGATGGTGATCAACTCGCATGCAAACGTTAAGGTACATAGAATCATATACAACTATCCAAAACTCATCAACCATGTGTGTCTCACAATATAGTACCCATAATCACTCACAAATATAGTATATTTTTCAAACATGGGTATCAAAGTGTCCTTGCACTCACTCTCACAAAAAATTCATATGTAGCAACTAATGACCATAAGCTTGCCTTTAATGTAGTACTCTACTAAATGTCGAAATGTTAAGATTAGGATCAAGTAGGTCTTTAGATGGTTGTAATGTAGGCTAAGGGACGGGTAGGACTATTTTGGCCAGAAATAGTGACTAAGTTCCTAAGCACTTTAATACATCACATTGTATCATTGACACTTTGTTCTTTCAACCTTTCTTTATTTTATTCTTCCACCCTTGTTCTCATCTTTAGTTTTTCAATTTTAAGCACAACTCACTTTTCAGCTTTCTTTTCCTTTTTTTTTTTTTTCACAACATACCTCTTATGATAGCACTACATTCAAGCACTATTACAATTTAAAGCCTCATACTCAACCAATTTCCTCTTATGTTGTCACATGACTTTTTCACTTTAAAGCACTTAGGAATTTGGATCAAATTATGGTCTTAAAAAAATGGATTAGGCTTACATACAAGGTTGTCAAAGAAATAGGCTAAAGGCTCAAAAGGGTTTAACTAGGATGATTTACATGGGTAGGAAAAACTGAAGGTAAACTTGTATAGGTTGCCAAAGAAATGCCTAAATCATATCCTAAACTTACATTCCTTATTTTCGCTTTGCATACATACGAGGCAAGTTCTAGCATCAGCCACATACATAGAATATACTATTACCTCACACACACAAGGCACATGGTCGACTTGATTGGTAGTAATATAGACTCTCGACCCAACAAGTGAAGGAATTGAATCACACACTATCACATAATGAGTCACAACTAGAGCCTAAATGTCTCAATAGTCACATTGTAGCACATACTCTTGTTCTATTTTCATGCTGCCTATCAAAATAATTTCATGCGTAGCTAGAAAAAATTTTACTCCTAAAAACTAAAAAAAACGTCAAATAAAAAAAATAGTAAAACAAGCAAACATACAAACATAGGTGCAAACAAAGAAGTATAGCATGCAGATTCTGCCACCCCACACTTAGACTAGACACTGCCCTCAGTGGAAAATAAAGTCGAAGAACCTGATTAATCGGACTCCTCCTCAATGTCGGGGGTCATACCCCCTTCGTCAGAATCATCACAAGAGTCATCGTCAGAGTTCTCCTCAGCATCAGAATCAGGCAATCGTCTATCATTATCAGTTGGCACGTCATCATCAAGAGGTTCCTCAAAATATACGCCCACTCCACACATCTCCCGGGCATGCCTATTCATTGGGTAGTCGTGGTCCAGCTGTTGGAGCTCTTCAGCAGTTGGAATACGTCCACCACTCATCATAGTGAATCTCGTCATGCCATAGAGATGACGGAAGAAACTCTCGTCACGAGCATGTCTCTCCGCAGTGGTAAGGTTGACTCCATGCGTTGTTTCAGCATCTTTGACCTTGGTGAGGTCAACCTTCTTTGGGTTATGTGGGAGTTTGTGGTCAGCTGGTTCCTCTTCTATATCCTCCTTCCGCAACATTGCTGTCAACAAATTGCCGAATGTGAAATGGGACCTTCGGTGGAGTCTGGCTTTTCTCATGGTAGATCGAATGATTGCCCCAAAGTTGATAGGGACATTCGTCATCAACACATAAACCAAACACACTCTATCTCTCGATATCTTGGTGTATTGCGTCCCAGGAATAAGGCATGAGTTGACAATGCGCATCCAGATTCTTGCTTCCCTATTTAGTGGAGCATAGGGGAATGTGTTGTGACGGCCTGTTTCCTTATGTCTGCCCCATCTTGCCATTGATCTGCTTCCACAAAGCATGTGTCTTATTGCTCTGTAAGGAGGCCTGCTGTACAGCTCTTTGTATGGTGCAGTGTCGACCGAAGGTAGGCCTAGAAACGAGTTGATCCAATCCGCTGTAAGCTGTAACACTTGGCCCCGAATTTTGACTTCATTGCCTGTTGTGTTTGGCGACCAGTTGGCATAAAACTCTCTTGTCAAGTCAAGATTGCACTCTCCCATGTCACGGAAGATGAAATCCAGCTTCAAAGCCATAATTTTAGCCAACATTTGCGGCTCCTTCTTTGCTAAGGTCTCCTTGTTGATTAAGTCGACGTGCACATATTTCTTTTCTTTATTGCTGCTGTACCATGCCTTGGCTTCTTCCTCAAGAACCCATTTGATTCCGAACATTCTGCGTGGTAGGTGTGCTAAAGATGATTCTCCTTGGTCTTTTCGGCTTCTCTTTTTATCCTTTCGGGTCGTGGTAGCCTTCTCCTTGCCTTGCTTTGCTTTGGGTGCCATTGTACCTGAGACTAGAGATAATGTTAGTTGCAGCACAATCTCACTTTATACAATCTACATGCAAGGACTAGGGGTACCACCCCACACTTAATCTTGTTAGCACAAATCAGTGAAGTGAAAGTGGTCGAGTACTCAGACTTCGTCGACATACGTCTTAGGATTGTATTCCGACAAGAAAATTAGCATTACATCACTTATGTGCAGCCATTTGGACGACTTTCATGGTGTATATAGCAACACTACAACATAGGGGTTACCACATGGAATTGCTATTTGAACAACAAACACCACTTCCTAAGTCGATAGTCACTATAACCTTATCCCGATGGCCGGGATGGTTAATCATGCAAGCATCCAAACCACTCTCTCAAGTAATATTCATAGCCACATATGTTCAGTAAGTATCATAACAATGCCATTGAAACAAAATTCAAGTCGGATACAAGGCAAGAATTCCATACGTATACCTTCAATCACACGATTTTGCAACAATTATCCAATCACATGAACATCACCACCAATTCCTTATGATTTAGCAAATTATAATAAGCATAGCAACGTAGTACTTACGATAAATAGATAAAGAATAAGAGAGCACTTACTTGCTTTGAAGATTGTGGAGAAGTTGTTGTGGATTGGAAGAACAAAGGAAGAAAAATTTGAGAGGATTTGGGATGATATGCGGCGCCTTTAGGGTTGCTTCTAATGTGTTTGTGACATAAAAACAAGTCCCCTTTTTATAGGAGGAGTATGGTTCGGGTTATGACCCATTTACAATCGGATTTGGGGACAAAATCACAACATATGCGGCGCATATCCCTCGGCATATCACTTACATATGCGGCGCATTGTCCATGGCATAATGGGACATATGCGCCGCATATCCTATGGCATTTCTAGACATATGCGCCGCATAGTCTATGGCATTTGGTCTCAGTATCTCAAATGCCATAGCATAGGCGGCGCATAGTCAAAAGCACACCTAGGAATAGGCGGCGCATTGTGTATAGCACACTAGATTCCGAGTCTTTAGGCTATAGAATAGGTTGTGCATCGTTCGTGGCCTATTTATACCAAGGCCTAGCCTTCCTCGAAGCCTATTATGACGTGAGAAAGGCTCAATTCATAGCCTTATGCATCACCATTCCTAACTTACCGACTTTACCATACAATGCGACCAAATCGTCAATTGAAATCAATCTCCTCGTTGCATACTGCTTGCACCTATATTTGCTCAAAACACAATGAAAACGATTAGTACGATGGGTTGCCTCCCACCAAGCGCCTTAGTTTTGGTCGTGGCACGACTCTTATTTTTGGATTTTCATTTATCAAAAAGAAAAAACTAAAACGACGAAACGATAAAACGATAAAACAATAAAATGATAAAACGATGGGTTGCCTCCCATCTAGCGCCTTTTTTATTGTCGTGGCTCGACGTAGTAACCTCGAGTACTTAGACTTCGTCGAGATAAGTGATGGCCATGTCATTTATCGAGTCAAGAGGATCGATATATGGTTTAACACGTTGGCCATTCACTTTGAAGATAACACCCTCATTATTTTCCAATTCGACTACTCCAAACGAGTAGACTTGGGTGACTTTAAATGGACCAGACCACTTTGATTTTAACTTACCTGGGAAGAGCTTGAGTCTGGAGTTAAAGAGTAATACCATGTCACCTTTTTGGAAGTTTCGTCGAACAATCCGCTGATCATGATACTTCTTCATCCGCTCCTTGTATAAATCTGATCTTTCATATGCATGGAGACGGAATTCATCTAGTTCGTTCAGCTGCTCCAACCTCAGGTTCTTCACATCATCCCAATTCAGATTCAAGTGCTTTAATGCCCACAATGCCTTGTATTCAAGCTCGATGGGTAGATGACAAGCCTTCCCATAAACTAGCTGATAAGGTGACATGCCAATGGGTGTCTTGAATGCAGTCCTATACGCCCATAGTGCATCATCTAGATTTCGAGACCAATCCTTCCGATTCGCATTGACCGTCTTGGCAAGGATTTGCTTGATCTCACGATTGGAAACCTCTACTTGTCCACTAGTTTGAGGATGATAAGGCGTAGCTACCTTGTGTTGTTTGACTCCATACTTGGCCAATACATTTTTGAATAGCTTGTTGCAAAAGTGAGATCCTCCATCACTTATGATAGTACGAGGTACTCCAAAGCGAGAGAAGATATTCTTCTTTAAAAATGCTACAACACGCTTTCCTTCGTTATCGGCCAATGCTACAGCTTCAACCCATTTCGACACATAATCCATAGCAACCAAGATGTACTTCATTCCAAACGAATTCACGAATGGTCCCATGAAATCAATACCCCACACATCAAAGAGTTCTACCTCCAGAATTTTGGACATGGGCATTTTATGGTGTTTTGAAATAGCACCTTGACGTTGGCATTGGTCACACCTTCTCACATAGTCGTGTGCATCTCTGAATATTGTAGGCCAATAATAACCACTTTGCAAGACTTTTCTTGCCGTTCGATTCCCTGCATGATGTCCTCCAACTTGCGAAGTGTGGTATGCTTCCAATATAGTAGGCACTTCTCCATGGGATATACATCGTCGAATGATACCATCCGCGCATCTTCGAAACAAATAAGGCTCATCCCAATAGTAGTGCTGAACGTCATGCATAAACTTCCTCCTCTGGTGGTAAGATAAATTGGAAGGTAACACATTACTCACCACGAAATTTGCAAAGTCGGCATACCATGGTAAGTTCTCCATTGTTGTCGCTAGTATCTCCTCGTCAGGGAATGCATCGTCAATCTGATTTTCTGGTTGCGCCATATACTCATTCTCAAGTCTAGATAGGTGATCAGCCACTTGGTTCTCGCAACCCCTTCTATCTTTGACTTCGAAATCAAACTCTTGTAGCAGCAATACCCATCTAATCAGCCTTGGTTTTGCATCCTTCTTTGTCATTAGATATCTAAGAGCTACATGGTCTGTATGAATGATCACCTTAGTACCCAATAGATAGGCACGAAACTTCTCGAATGCATACACAACTGCTAGGAGCTCTTGTTCAGTAACAGTGTAGTTCCTTTGGGCTTCATTAAGGACCTTACTCGCATAGTAGATAGGATGAAATAACTTCTCCTTTCTCTGTCCAAGAACAGCACCAACGGCTACACCACTAGCATCACACATGATTTCAAACGGGAGCATCCAATCTGGTGCTACCATGATAGGGGCTTCAATGAGTTTTTCTTTAAGGCATTCGAATGCCTTCAAGCAATCATCATTAAAGTCAAACTTCGCATCTTTCTCCAATAGCTTGCACAATGGACTTGAAATTTTGGAGAAGTCTTTGATGAATCTACGATAAAACCCAGCATGGCCAAGAAAACTACGAACTCCCTTCACCGAAATTGGAGGTGGTAGCTTTTCAATTACCTCTATTTTGGCGCGATCAACCTCTATTCCTCTTTCGGAGATCTTGTGCCCAAGAACAATTCCTTCTTTTACCATGAAGTGGCACTTCTCCCAATTCAGCACAAGGTTGAACTCTACACATCTTTGTAATGCCATGCTCAAGTTCACCAAACATGCGTCAAAGGACTCACCAACAACTGAAAAGTCGTCCATAAATACCTCCAAAGTGTCTTCTACCATATCAGAGAAAATAGACATCATACAACGTTGAAAGGTGGCTGGTGCGTTACATAACCCGAATGGCATACGTTTGAAGGCAAACGTACCATATGGGCATGTAAACGTTGTCTTCTCTTGGTCTTCTGGTGCAATACAAATCTGATTATAACCTGAATAACCATCAAGAAAGCAAAACCATCCTTTCCCCGCTAATCGATCTAGCATTTGGTCCATAAATGGCATGGGGAAGTGATCCTTGAGAGTCCAAGAATTCAGCTTGCGGTAGTCCATGCATACTCTCCATCCAGTAACGGGCCTGAGTGGAATAAGCTCATTCTTTGCATTAGCAACCACCGTCATACCTCCTTTCTTGGGGACACATTGTACTGGGCTTACCCATGTACTGTCAGAAATAGGATACACGACTCCTGCGTCTAACCACTTGATAATCTCCTTCTTCACCAGCTCTTGCATTGGTGGGTTTAGACGTCTTTGATGTTCAATGGTGGGTGTGCACTTTTCTTGAAGCTGAATTTTATGTGTGCAAATCCCAGGTGGAATACCAATGATATCCGCAATGGTCCATCTAATAGCTCTAATATACTTGCGTAAGATTACAATAAGAGCTGCAACTTGTTGCTCACCTAAATCGGCTGCCACTATGACTGGAAGAGTGTTTCCGCATCCTAAGAATGCGTACTTCAAATGGCTTGGCAGCTCCTTCAATTCTAACGTGGGTGGTTCTTCAATAGATGGCTTAGCTGGTGGTGTGGGTCGATTCTTGAGATCAAGATCCAGCTTCTTGGGAGTATAGCGATATGCTCCTAATCCCGATAGAGCACAAATATCATCTTCAGAAATTTCAGCATCATCATCCTCTTCTGCCATGAGCAAAACCTCCAAAGGATCATCAAGAATTTGCTCTTCAGTAAGTAACTCATCCTCATCATCAACGACAACATCAGCCACAGAAAATACACTTAGATCTTTAGGTTGCTTCATTGATTTGCAAACATCAAAGCGCACCACTTCATCATTTATTCGGAATGAAAGCTCATTAGCTCTCAAATCTATGAGCACACTTCCCGTAGCAAGGAAGGGGCGTCCCAAGATTATGGGAACCTCTGAATCTTCTTCACAATCTAAGATGACAAAGTCTGCCGGAAAAATAAATGAAGATACCTTCACCAAGACATCGCATAGAATATCAACTGGTCGTTTTACCGACCTATCCGCCATAACAAGCCTCATATTAGTTGGTGTAGGATCTCCTAACCCCAACTTCTTGTAGATTGATAGTGGCATCAAGTTGATGCTGGCTCCTAAGTCACACAATGCTTTAGCAAAGTCCAAAGATCTGATGGTGCAAGGAATAGTGAAAGCTCCGGGGTCGGCCTTCTTCTGAACTATGGATCGGGTAGCGATTGCACTACAATGATGCACATCATCTTTCAGCTCATAGCTTGCTGCCCTCTTCTTAGTCAAAAGATCTTTCATAAACTTCGCATACCCAGGCATTTGTTCAAGTGCCTCTACCAATGGGACATTAATAGTCAGCTGCTTCAACATGGTCATAAATTTGCTGAACTTAGTGTCATCGGCCACCTTCTTCAATCTTTGTGGAAAAGGTGGTGGTGGGTATGGAAGTGTTCTCTCCATGGCTTTCTTCTCCTCTTGCTTCCGTTTATTTTTTTCAGGCTGCACGTCACTAGGTAAAACGTCCTTGACGTTGGAAGTAGATATTGCGGCGTCTTCTCTAGTGGCGTCACTAGGTGTGGCGTCCATGTCTGCTGTTCCGTCAACTACTTGCTTGCCTGTTGCTGAAGTTTCCAGCACCTTACCACTCCTCGTGGTGATGGCCATGCATGACCCATCATTCCTTGGGTTTTGGACTGTATCGCTCGGTAAGGTGCCAGCCTTTCTTTGATTGAATGCTGCTGAAAGTTGGCTTAATTGCTGCTCTATTTGCTTGATAGAAGTGGAATGAGAATCAACTAATTGCTTCATGGAGGCCAAATCATCAATCACCTCCTTAACTCCCGCGCTCATCGCTTCCACTCCTTTCAATAACTTAGCCATCATGTCTTCCATAGAATTAGATGTGGTGGTGTCACGTCTACCAGGGGGAACGTACAAACCACTATTTTCATTATTTTTCTTCCAACTACCTTGGTCTTTACCTCCAGATTTATCATAATAGTTCCGACCTTGGTTTCCTTGGGCATTCCCACGGAAACCCCCCTGATTGTTCAAGTAGTTGGCCTCCTCTTCTGAATCAGATTCGTCTCTTCCCTTTGACGCAATAGCTTTCACTTTTTCAGTCTTCCCTAATAGATGCTTTGTAAGAAGATCCATTTGGGTTTTCATGTGCGCCATATCTTGATCACATTCTTCTTCTCTTCTTCTTTGGTCTGCAGACATGCCAATAGATAAAGTGGGGCTTGCTACCTCAGAATCCCTGGTATGCCAAGCTCTACTTTGTTTCGTCATACGATCTAGCATGTTGCTTGCTTGACCAAAGGTGAGGTCCATAAAAGAACCTCCAGCTGCGTTGTCCACCACTGGTTTAGTTACTGAATTCAAGGCTCTATACAAGATCTCCATGAGGTGGACATTAGTCATGTGATGGTTTGGGCATCTCGCTAGCTTTGTCTTGAACCTCTCCCATGTTTCGTGAAGAGCTTCAGAGGGAAGCTGATGAAAGTTGCTGATTTCATCTCTCAATTGAGCCCTCTTGGATGGCGGAAAGAATCTTTCTAGGAAAGCGTCTCTCAATTGCCTCCAATTTGTAATAGAATCAGGAGTCAGCCCATTCAACCATAATGTTGCCTCCCCAGACAGAGACAATGGAAATAGACATAATCGAATAGCATTCTGACCAACACCAGGATTGTCAAAAGACTTGCATGTAGAAATAAAGTTGATGAGATGCATATTCGGATCATCGCCTGCTAGTCCACCAAATAATCCCTTGAGTTGCAATAACTGAATCATGGTGCTTGTGATATTGAATTTGGCTCCGGGCGCTAATGGTGGTGGAATTATGGCTCCAGTGGCTCCGGCACCATCAAGATCATCATCATCATCGTCGAAAGCTGGTTGCAAAGGTTGACGATCATATCTGTACCGAGCTTGTCGACCTCTTCGATTGGCAGGTGTTGCAATTTCAGCGCCATGCCTTGGGTTTATCAACTCGTCATCTCCTAAATCTTCATCGTTAGGATTTGTTGCTCGTCCAGGATTATCAATGTTTTGTTGTTGGACTTGAGCAGCGGCAAGAGCAGCTAGTCTTGCTTGCTCGTGTTGAGCAGCCATCCTGTCGATTTCAGCTTGTGCTTCCATTCTTCTAATTCGTTGCGGTTCAGGATTGATTGGAAATAACGGTTGACCAGAACTTCTAGTATGGGGCATGCACTAAAAGAAAAACCTGCAATAAACAAAAACAAAAACTAAACGTGAAAGTACGAGAATCTTTGACCAAAGGGTCTAGTAATTATCACGAACTTGATTGACACTCGTATTCCCCGGCAACGGCGCCAATTTTTGATAACGCTCAATCTACAGCTCTCGTAGGAGTGTAAAGCGGTCGTTAGCAAATATAGAACCCAACCTGGGTTGGGTATCGATCCCACAGGGAATAGCTCGGTCAACAAGTAAGCAAAATTAATAGACTTTTGGTGCAAGTCTCGTAAGAAGGGGGGATTGTAATAAGTAACCAAAGTAATGAAATAAAAGCTGAAAATAATAAAGTAAAAAGAGAAAGATTGTCACGTTGGTTGTAAACAATGAGAATTGAAGCGTTGGGGTTATGTCCACCTTCAGAGGTATACGTCTCTATTGGCTATGAGTGTGTAGAGTCTTGACATGCAATTGCTTATAGAGAATTGTAGTCGATGGTAAATCCAAGCGTCTCTCGACCTAAACAAGGACTATTTCACTTTAACTCTTTCGAGCTTAAAGTGTGTCTAGCGGTACGAATTCTCCAAGTGGTTAGTCCAGTTACGGCACTATCTTTTTAATAGGAAAGGGTGTCCTACTACCTTGACATTATCTCTTTTCCAGACAAATAACCTTTCTCTCGAACAAGTTAAATGTTAGACTGGCGTTAGTCTATGCGTCTTCTTTTCTAGACAAGTAACCTTTCTCTCGAACAGGTTAGATGTTAGAATGGCATGTTCATGTGTTTGAAACCGCAAAGATTGTAGATTTAAGATGAAGAGAATAATGATATAAGCAATATACGTGTCTTGAACTCACAAGCTCATAGCAATAGATAGTAACTCATTCGGCTTCCATAACCCCAACTAAGAGATTTAGTTACCCATGAATGCGAAGGATATCACATTTTGCATGGTGGATGGCGTGTAAAAGAGGTGTTAGGCGTGTGGTTTTGGTGATTCCGTAGCAAGTAACAATTCTCTTGTTGTGGAATTTAGGAGTAGAAGAATGAAGAATTAAGAATGTATTGTAGGAAGATGTCTTAATTGTAAGGAGATGAATGAATTGTAAGAATGTGTCTTTAAATCTCTAGCATGATAGGGTATTTATAATACTCCTATCCTACTCCTACTAAGCTAATGAAATAAATAACCAAATCCTAATATACTAATGAAATCCTTGACCCAAATGTACTAGGGTAAGGTTACAAAATTATAATCCAAATAGAATAATAAAACACATAACCTAATTGCACTAGGTTAATGTATTATGGCAAAAATCCAGCTTTGTGTCTGTAAGTCCCCAAAGTCTTCAGAATTGCTGTTTTAGCCCGGGACAGATTTTCCATGCAGCAGATTTAGTCCTTTAGGCGTCCAGCTCCTTTCCACTTCGTTCGTGAGCTTTCTTTTGCGTCAAGTAAGCCATAAATTGCTGTATTTTGCATCATTTATACCTGAAACTTTCCTAATCATGTTCGTTAGCTCATTTACAGAAAAAAGGACTAAAAGTGCATGAAATATATAATTTGTTCTCAAAACTAGGCTAAAATATGGGCAAAATATATTGATATAGGCGCGTAAATTCGCCTATCATCACATGTCTAGATTGACCCAAAGAAAATTTAAGTTCCATTGGTCAGATTTCTCCGAGAAAAGTTTTTAAGAGTGTAAGACTCAACTCACTACAACCCCAATCTTAGCATTACTTGATGGTATAAATAGTTTTGTGGTGTATTGTGATGCCTCTAGAGTTGGTTTGGGTTGTGTGTTGATGCAGAGAGGTAAGGTCATAGCCTATGCCTCTAGATGCTTAAGCCTCATAAAAAGAATTACCCAACCCATGATCTTGAATTAGCTATTATGGTGTTTGCATTGAAAATCTGGAGACACTATCTGTATAGTGTACATGTTGATGTGTTCATGGACCACAAAAGTTTGCAGTATGTGTTTATCCAGAAGGAGTTGAATCTTCATCAGAGGCGATAATTATAATTATTGAAGGATTATGACATGAGCGTGTTGTATCATCCAAGAAAGGCCAATGTAGTGGCATATGCCCTTAGTAGATTATCTATGGGTAGTGTTGCTCATGTGGAGAATGATAAGAAAGAGTTAGCTCAAGAAGTTCATCGTTTGTATAGGTTGGGAATTAGGTTGGTTGATTCAGCTGAAGGGAATGTACGGGTTTAGAGTAGTTCCAAATCTTCCCTAGTTTCAGAAGTAAAGGAGAAGACGGATATGGATTCTAGTTTGGTCACACTAAAGGAGTCAGTTAAAGACTAAAAAGTACAGGTTTTCTCTCATGGGGGAGATGGCGTGTTGAGATACCAAAGTAGATTATGCGTGTTATGTGTTGATGGGTTGAGACAGAGGATTTTGGATGAAGTGCATGGTGCGCGTTATTCTATTCATGTCGGTGCTACTAGGATGTACTGCGACTTATAGGAAACCTTTTGGTGGAGTGGTATGAAGAGGGATATAGTGAAATTTGTAGCTAAGTGTGCAACTTTTCAATAGGTTAAGGTAGAGCACCAAAGACCTGGTGGTATGTTGCAAGAGTTTGGTATCCCTACTTGGAAGTGGGAAGAGGTGAATATGGATTTTATGACTGGTTTACCTCATTCGTGTTGCCAGCATTATTTGATTTGGGTTATTGTAGATAGATTGACTAAGTTAGTGCATTTTTTGCCAGTTCATACATCCTATACAACTGAGGATTATGCTAAGTTGTATATCCGAGATTTAGTCAGATTGCATGGAGTTCCCTTGTCTATCATCTCAGATAGGGGTACTCAGTTTACTTCTTAGTTTTGGAAAGCTTTTCAGAAAGGTCCTGGTACCCAAGTTTATCTTAGTTCAACTTTCCACCCTCAGACAGATGGTCAGGCAGAGAGGACTGTTTCAGACTCTAAAGGATATGTTGAGAGCATGTGATCTTGATTTCAAAGGTAGTTGGGATGAGCATTTGTCGTTGATTGAGTTTGCTTATAATAATATTTACCATTCTAGCATACAAATGGCCCCATTTAAGGCTCTTTATGGGAGAAGATGTAGATCACCCATATGATATCTTGAAGTGGGTGAGGCCGCTTTGCTTAGGCTTGATGCAGTGTTTGAAGATATGGAGAAAGTTCAATTGATTAAAGAAGGATTGAAAATAGGTTAGAGTCATCAAAAATCCTATGCAGCTATGAGAAGAAGGGACCTTGAGTTTGAGGTTGGTGACTTAGTGTATCTGAAGATTTCACATATGAAAGGGGTGAAGAGATTTGGCAAGAAGGGGAAACTTAGTCCCCAGTATGTTGGCCCTTATAGAATTGTGAGTCGTGTTGGGAAAGTAGATTATGAGTTTGATTTTCCAGCAGACTTGTCAGGCGTACATCCTGTATTCCACATCTCTATGCTTAAGAAGTGCATTGGTGACTCCACCATTGTAGTTCTTTTAGAAAGCTCAGATATTCTGAACAACCTTTATTACAAAGAGATTCCAGTTGAGATTTTAGATCATCAAATTCATAGACTGAGGAACAAAGAAGCTTCCTTGGTCAAAGTTCTTTAGCAAAATCAGTCATTGAGGGTGCCACTTGGGAAGCAGAAGAAGATATGCGAGCCAAGTACCTTCACCTCTTCTCCACAAACTCAGATTTAGCCGAAGCTAATACTCTCCCTTGCTATAGTTCTTTTCTAGTCATATATTCATCTATATAGTTGTCATCATGTAAGTTTATGCAGTCACAGAATTACTCACAAACTTAGAATGATTTACATTTAGTTGCTCAGTTTATTTCAGTTGTGTATGATATCTTATAGTCTTAGATTTCCTAGGTATTCTTAGTATAACTAGCAATATTCAAGGATGAATGTTTTCACAGGGGATATATTCTATTATCCCATACCTTTCTTAGCTTAAATTCATCCCTAGAATGTTAAGGGATAACTTTCAAAATGAATACTATTTATTTAGTGTGGAATTCTTTAGATTTAGACCTCCCATTGTGTGGGAAATTGAATAATCTATCCAACGATATAAGATTCGTCTAAATCCAATAACCGAGTAAGAAGTTATGGCTATTTTAAGTTCCAGTCGTAAAACATCGTGATTTGGGCCTTTAGCGCTTCGCGAAGAAACATAAAATAACGACTGTCAAATTCTGGTGGACCTACGTGATATTGGTGCATCGTGGACAGGGCAAATTTACCATTTGACAATTTCTAGTGAGACCTCACGATACTGGCGCATCGCGCTCAGGGTCAAAATAAGAAACTAAAGGGCTCTGCAATCATAGCACATCGCGGTGAAAGACTAGTTGCTGCTTGTCTATTTTCTAGTGAGCCACCGCAATAGTGGCGCATCACGGTGGCCACCCATTTCGCAAAAGAAGTTTGTTTCTCAAATTTTGTCTAAAATATAAAAGGGGTATTTTGGTAACTTACTCAGTCCCAATCCGTCTTAAACAATGAATTACGTCCACTTTTCATCAAATATCTTTCAAGTAAAACCCTAGCTCATCATACTTTCTCCCCAAAAAATCCAAATTCCTTCATTAATTCTGCAAAGAAATTCAAGATTGAGGACCCCCAACACAAGAATTCTAAGAATTCATCTTCAAAGCATTTATAGGAATCTAAGATTCAAGATTTTCATCAAAGATCATCAATTAAGGTATGTGGGGTTTTGAACAGGAACAATCCTTTCGTCCTTGTTCCCAAAAGTTATTTTAAATTAAAAGTTACTTAATTTTACGTGATTTTTTATGAAATTAAATTTAGGGTTTACACCTATCATTGTTCTTTTCAAGTTTATGATATTTCCAATGATTTAAAAGTTGAATTCCATGATTATGTTCATATTTTCATGCATATTGCTGAAATTTCCAGATTTTGAGTCATTTTATTCATATTTGCAATATCTAGCATGATTATTATGATAGATTTAACATGAGATTGACGCATGGGTTATTTATCCCAAGATTTAGTATTATTACTCTGAGAAAAATGATGCTTTAAGCATCTTATAACAAGATTATTTATTGTTTTTCAGTAAAGATTTGATCTTTCAATTACTGGTTTAGCTTTGAAATTCATTTTACAGATTATTATAGTTTATGGAACTCAGATTAGCTTTATTTACATATTTACTCATATAAATGCATAATTGGTTTTCCATACGAACCCTTATGTTAGTTTTAAAAGTGGATTTCCAACGGTTTAAGCATACAGATTTAAGAGGGAGTAGTATTTAGCACCGAGTGGGAAGTGTAGGATTAGCGTGCCTTATCTTTCACAGAACGACATAGCCAACATAAGTACATATTATCAAATTATTCCTATTTCTATATGGATGATAGATTTAGCTTGTGATCAATCACATGGATTAGGTTATACTCCCTGGCAAGAGTATGACACCTCTCCTAATGGATGTTTCTTCCTTAGGAGGTCAAGACGTTGGACTCCATGTAGCTCACATAGTTTATGTCAGTTAATAGAACCTCCCTTACATATAAGCTTTTTAAAAAGTATTTCCCTAACAGTAAAGATTTTTAGAATAAGTTTTCAGATTTCACTTAGCCTATATGATATGAGATTTAGAACAGAATGCAAATTTCCTAACTAAGTGTAATGGATCACATGATTTACAGTATATGCTTTATTATTCATGATTTATGATTTTCAGATTTACTCAAGCTCATGTGAGTCATTTACATTTAGCATGCATGATTTTCTAACTTGTGATGATATTGCTCACTTATAGCATTCACCATCATTTACTAGTACATCATTAAAATACTGATCGACATATATGTCTATGTGCTACATTGTCTCATAATGTAGGTTCAAGTGCTCAGCCTCAGCAGTGCGAGTGATTTTCGAGCATCTTATCTATGTCTCTACAGTTGGTGAGTCCTCATAGTTTTGGGACTTATCTATTCATATTTTAAGTTTATTAATAGATTTTTCCATATTTATTTTAGACAGTTTGAGTCAGCTGGGGTCTGTCCCAGTAACTCTAGAGATTCAGTTAGTAGAGGCTTGTCGGACTACTAGATCCAGTTTTAGACATTTGATTCAGTATTCAGAATCCTTCAGTATTGTTTTACCAATACTTTTAGTATGTTTCAGATAATATTTCTGCATATATTATATTTTTACATTCATATCTCCTATTTTGAGATCCAGACTTAGTAGAAGACAGCTAGGGTTAGCTCAGGACTACTTGTAGTTCGAAGCATCGTGTGTCATCCCAGGAGTTTAGATTTTGGGGCATTACACCTAAGCACATTTGTTATGGTAGCATGGTTCATTTGTTATTAAGGGATTCTGAATGAATCCCGAGAGTCCAATGAAACTTGAAAACTTTTGCTAAGTACTAGTGTAATCGCTGTGTAAGCGGTGGTTACTTTAGCAACCAGGGGATAACTTTAGCGACCAGCCTTCGTCCCCGCCTAGTCTCTTAGAAGAGGCTTCATGGTTTATGAAGAGGTCACTTAAGAGACATTTGACCACTAAAGTGATGGACAAGTTCTCATTAAAGGTCAATTTAGAGACACCCAATCGCTTAAGCGGTGATCCGATAAGACACAATTTGACGACTTAAGCGGTCATTGATGGTATTCCCCCTTTATAATTCATTCTCTATTTGGCCAAGCTTAATTTTCTATGTCGAAAGACTCCATAAAACCCTAGGAGACCTCTAAAATAGTGGAGGTTAATCATTGCACGTTCGGGGAGGATTGAAGTATTTGTTCAGGAAATTTTCTCATCAAGATTTCCATGAGTTTTATTTATTTCTTAATTATTCACCATTTTGAACCCAAAACCCTAGATCCCTTGTGGACGGATTCGAGGAAGTATTTGTTCTCATATTTATAACGCCCCAGAAGTACCCCCGTTGATGTCAAACGGAGCTTAAGATTATGAATGGCCCTAATATAACCTATGATATCTATTTAGCTTGAAACTCACTTGAAAAGTGAACTAAAATACATAGAAACTAAAGGTAAACAATTCCATAGCTTAATGTAAATCTTTAACTAGGAAACCTTAAAAAAACTCCATGAACTTAGAATATACACAGTCTGACAAACCTCTACTAGCTGACCCGAACATAAATGAAACCAAGTAACTAAAACACCTTCATCAATGAATAAATGACTGATAAGCTGGGTCCCCGAACTGAACTCACCAAAAGTCAAGATGAAGGTGATAATGCCCATAGTCAATCGTGCTGCTGGAGACGAGCACCAGAACCTAGATTATAAGATAATGTAGCACATAGACATATATGTGGGTTAACACCTCTGGAATGTGCTGATTATGTGAGGGGTAAATGCATAAATAAAACAAGAGTTGTATATAAATATGAACTTTCAATAAATATATGCTAAGCATAAGTGACTCACCTTGAACTTGGATAAAAATAAAGACTGCAAGGCCATAAATCATGGATAATGAAACGTATAAATAAGCTTAGTGAGCCACAACACTTGGTTTCTTAAATATTTACTTTTATTCTTTCTCATGGGAGATTCCTCTAACCGACATAAACCATGTGAGCTACTATAGAGTCCAATGTCTTACCCATATTGGGGAGAGCTGTTCTACCCTTGCCATCAAAATAAAACCTTACATTAAGTGATCACTATAATTCATCCATGTAGGGAATAAGATTCACCTATGGTGGATAGTAGTTTCCAGGAATTTAGGATACACTCATCTGCATTCCCTTGTCGGTGCTAAATACAACTCCTAGAATACATATATTCTCATACTTAAGAAATCTACCTTAAAATAGCATAAGGGTTTATAGACTTAAAACCAGTTATGCTTTTCTTTACTTTAAATCATAATCAAGATGAACACTTTTGTATTTCATGTCATATCTTTAGATCAAATTATCAAAATTTCATGAATCATTCTTAATTCATATGAACTAAACTTCAAGAGGTTTGAACTTTCTTATAAACTAAATGCTTCTTCTTAAATCTTGATATTCTTACTATCTTTAATAACACTTATGACAAAATATTAGGCTAATACCCATATAGAAATCTTTTATTAGAATCCCAAATCAAAGTAATGAAATTCAAAGCATAATAGCAAATATTAAAGTTTAAAACATGAGTAGATGCACCCTTATTGCATCTTTAGCCTTAAAATCACAAGATAATAATATGCTTCAATATATGAAATTCAAGGGATGAACCCTAATATAAACAAGTAAATTCAATCTTACAACCATGCTTTTGGGGCACAAGGATGAAATATTAACCTTGTTTAAAAAACCTATATACTTGGTATAGCTTGACTTCTGAAGAGAACATAAAAGATAACTTGATGAAAGAAAACCAATCTTGATATTCTTGAGGATGGGAGGAGGAAAATATTGTTAACTAACTGAAAGTGGAGAAAAATAATGCTCCTTTTTGGTTATAAGTGTGGGTTAGAAGCTAATAGAGGAAAAAGAACCAAAAGGCCCTTTAGCTAACACTACAAAAATTGATCACCAGTATTATGAGTCAACCATACGACTCGTATAGTGAAGGTATGAGTTAGCCTCATGAATCGTAAGCTTGGCAGAATTAAGGTGATATACAATGATCAACATACGAGTCTATACCTACAACTAGTATCATCTCAATATGACTTGTATCCCCCCACTGGTAACTTGGATAGAATATTAGAGAGCCTACACTCCTGAACTCATGATTAACTTTATACGACTTGTACTATGCTCTGACGATTTCTAGGATCAACTCGTATCTATAATAGACTTCAATTATTCTATACTGCCATAGATACGACTCTAATATACGACTCATATGTTGTTTATATGACTTAAGGAGATAAGTCATACACTGTTCAATAGTTTTTATACACGATGTATTACAATATTTCACCTATTTTAAAGGTAAATGATCCTTGAGTTTAGCGAGACTTTTTGACAGTTTCAAAATTATTATTCCACAAACGATCCCCACATGAGATTTTTAGCCTAATTTTGGGTTTGAAGCATTTATATGAAGTATGGGTATAGCTTTTCTTATATTAATATACAGATTATTATTTTGATAGCGTGGCATCGTGGGGATGCTTCTCAGATGGGAAAAGCTGTAATTTAGTGGTCTTTCTCGACTTCATCGGCGTTAAGGTAGGCTAGGTTTACTTTCCTAATACATTAATCTTTATTATGGTATTAGTATAGTATTATGCTAGATTTGGGTTGGAATTTATGGCTTGGTTGCATGTTTAGTGAAATTTATAATATTTAGTCAGTTAGAGAGCCATTTTTAGGTAGACTTGGCCCATTCCTCCTTCACTTTAGTTAAAATGTTGCCTTAGGACTTATTTAGACTTATTTAACACCTACTAGTAGAAGTTTTAAGACTTAACATAATTTTTGGATAGAAAGTACCTTAGTTTGGTTTTTTCAATTTAGTAGCGGGCCCATCAACCCTCTTTTAAGTCAAATATCATAATTAGATCCTTGTAAACCTAGGAGTCCTTCTTTATTACCTTATGTATATTCTTGAGCCTTAGTATGATTTAGATATCCTTCCAACTCTTGATTAGACTTGTTACCCTGTACATACTTTAAAGTTTGGTTTAAGTTCAACTCTTACTATTTTACTTTCATTCCTAAATTCCCTATTCGTCTACAGAAACACATGATATTAGAGTTTGATTTGAGTCCTGTATTTATTGAATACTTAGTATGTCTATAATCTGATTTGAGTCTGGTAGTTATAGTATAAAAGGGGTTCAAAGGTTTGGTTTTGGTTGTCAATTTCTATACGTTTATTATTTTTATTATTATTATTGGTGGTCCTCTCTTGACTATATCCAATGACTTATGGGGGATTGGTTGGATTATTTATTCTTGTTTGTGCCTTCTGGGCTTATGGGGCCCAGTTAGGCTGTAGTTGGCTTGTATTCCTTTGACTTTATTTACTTCATTATTTATCACCCATTAGCTAGTGTATTATTTTAGGCATGACCTTTTATCTCTAAATTTATTTTACATTCTCGCATATTATTATGCTTTTTCATGATTTAGCTCAGTTGTCCGATGATTCCTGTTGAGTTTCTATTGTTTTAATACTCATGCTACACTTTTGCATCTTTTTCTAATTTAGATCTGAGTACTAGTCACCGTCACTGATGATGTATCCAGCTTTATTTTGGTACTCAAAGATAGGGTGAGATTTCAAAGTCGAAGCTAATTTATTATCCTTTTACTATTTTAGACAGTCTTCAATTTTGAGACTATCTATATACTGACATTATTCAGTACTTATTTTTTGTATTTAGTGTCTCTTTTACTGACCTTTCTAGGTCATGAGATACTATTTTTTACTCTATTTTCATTCTTGACTTTTATTTAGTATCTTGCTTCTATATTTATCTATTTACCGTCTAGTTGTATGCTTCATTTTTGGTATTTTTTATACCTTTCATCAATTAGCCCATTACTAACATTCTGGGCTATGGTTTAGCTTATTTACTGGTGGTTAGAGTAGGTGCCATAATGACCTGAGAAATTTAATCGTGAAAAATTGATATTAGAGCCTAGGTTCATAGCTATTATTATTAAATGAGAAAGTGTCTAGTAGAGTCTTGCGAATTGGAATGATGAAGTCATTCTTTTATCATCCAAAAGCTATAGGAAATTCTTAGTAGAACTTCACTTTTTCATTCATTTTGTGCATTTATTTTCTTTAGTTTCTAAAATTCACATTGTTTTACTCTTTAATATATGGAAAGGATGCGAGTTGTGATGACTAGAGACGAGGACCCCAAGTTCACAAAAAAGGCTCGTATTAGAGGGCAGAGTTGACCTAGGGGCCGAGGTTAAGCGAGAGCTGTGACCCCAACTAGAGAACAAGATAAGGAGCTTTCACCAAACCCTATTATTACTCTCGAGCCAGTATCTCTCCACCCCATCCATTGATGGGACAAGGGGTAGCCCAAGTTCAACTAGGTATATTTCTTCTTCATTACTTAGAGATGCCTTGATTTAATTATTGGGTTTGGTTGGTGGTTTATTGTCTAATGGGGCTCAACCTATACATCAGAGTGGCATAGATGTAGAGGTGTAACTTGTAGCTTTGGCTTCCAAAGTTGAGGTCCCTCCAAAGCTAGTAGTTGCTTAGTCGGTAACCACTCAGCCAACTATGTTTGTTGGGGAGAAAAAGATATTGGACAGGTTTTTGAGATTGACTCCATCTGATTTACAGAGGCTTTTAGTGAGAATGTACTTATGTTTTTTATTGCTTGTAAGTATAGGCTTTGTAATTTAGCCTAGTTGAGACTCGTGGAGATGACTACACAACTTTTTGATTGGACTTGGCAGTTATACATTAGCGGAGGGGTTATCTTGATTCTAGTCCAGCTGGATGTCCTTTTTTGAGATGGACTTAGTATTCCAAGATTTTCTCGGAGAAGCATATGCCGCCCACCCTTAGGGAGTGTTTAAGAGATTAGTTCTCAATATTGAAATAGGGTCCTATGAATATTCTAAAGTTTGAGGATTGATTTCACGAGTTGGACAAACATGCTGCTACTATCTTATCAATCAAGTATGAACGGGTTTGGTGCTTTTTTAGAGGGCTTATACTTTCTCTTTGTATGGCTACTCAAAGTTTAGTTGTAACTCATAGGTTGTTTACTGAGGTTCTTGATTATGCCTAGACTCTGGAGGAGATACATTGTGAGGCCCAAAGGGGAACCCATAAGAGACCACATTACCATGGTAGTTTATGTGGAAGCCAGAGTGGATCATAATTCAACGGTAGAGGTACTTAGAGTAGGTCAGCTTCACGTCCATCTTATAATGATCAATGTCAACCTAGTAGTCCTATTTATGCCATACTTTAGATTATAGACAGAGGTCAGTCAGTTATAGTGATTAAAATGTATAGAGCAACGACTAATTTTTGTGAGGTGCATATTCTAGGTTTTCTAGCCAGGGTGGATATTCTAGGTTAACTAGATCACTTAGTTAAAGCAGAGTGCCTGGGGCATGTTATGATTATGGAGCCCATGACCATCATTCTAGAGAGTGTCCCCAATACGGGGTAGTTGTGCCTGTAGTATAAAGTGTTCATCTAATTAAAGAAGTATCGCCCCCAGCTAGGGTTAGTACGCAAGGTCGTAGAGGTGGTTCTTATGATTCTCAAAGAGTTCCTCGGTCCGATAGGATATGCTCAGTCAAGCACCCAACTAGGTTGTAAGTGAGGTTATTTGTATGTTGTACCTGGTAGGCCAGAGGCAGAGTCTTTTGGATGCTATTATTTGATAGGGATCCAATTATTTATATGTGTTTTCTTATTATGCACCACGATTAGAGTTATCTTGGGATAATTTATCTATGCCATTGTATGTATATACTCCTATGGCTGATTCTTTATTAGTGGATTGGGTTTATAGATTATGTTTTGTGATAGTTTGAGATCTTGATGCTCACATTTATCTTATTAAGTTAAATATGGTGGACTTTATGTGATTCTTGGCATGGATTTTCTATCCCCCTATAATGCAATCTTGGGGTTTTTTTTCAAGACCGTTACCTTATCCATGCTTGGAATATCCCCGATTGCGTAGTAGGGTTCTATTAACCAAGCACCGAGAGGGATTATTTCTCATATTTGAGCTTGAATACTAATATCAAGGGGTTTTAATTCTTATCTAGTAGATATTTGTGATGTTAATGTGAAGAGTTCTTTGCTTGATGTTATTCCTATAGTCCATGATTTTCTTAATGTTTTTCCTACTGATCTAGCTGGCCTTTCTTTTGAGCATGATATTGAGTTTATTATTAATCTTGAGATGGGCACCCAACCTATTTCTATGGCACCTTACCGCATGGCTCCTACCGAGCTTAAGAAACTAAATTCTCAGCTTTAGGATCTCCTGGGTAGGGGTTTAATTAGGTTGAGTATCTCTCCTTGGGGTTGTCCGATCTTGTTTGTGAAGAAGAAAAAATAGTTCTATGTGTATGTGTATTGACTACATGCAGCTGAATATGGTGACAATAAAGAATAAGTATATGATGCCTCGTATTGATGATTTGTTTACCAACTTTAGGGAGAGACAATGTTCTCTAAGATTTATTTGATATCTAGTTACCATTAGTTGAGTATTTGGACAACAGACATCCCTAAGATAGCTTTGAAGACTCGTTATGGCTATTATGTGTTCCGGGTGATGTCTTTTGGGCTGACTAATGCCACAACCACATTCATGGATTTGATAAATTGACTGTTCAGTCCGTATTTAGACTCTTTTGTGATAATTTCCATTAATGATATCCTTGTGTATTCGAGGATTATGGTGGAGCATGAACAATATTTGAGGATGTTGCTCCGGACTTTAAGAGACCGTAGGCTTTATGCCAAATTCTTAAAGTGTGAGTTTTGGCTCAAATTTGTTACATTTCTAGGACATATGGTGTATAAGGATGGGATTATGGTGGATTCAGCAAAGATTAAGTCTTTTCGTGCTTGGGCTAGTCCTATATCTCTAACGAGGTTCATACCTTTATTGGTTTGACAAATTACTACAAGCAATCCGTTGAAGGTTTTTCTATTATTACAGTACCGATGACTAGGTTGACTAGAAAGGAGGTTCCTTTTTTATGGTCCAAGTTGTATGATTCGATACTTATAAAGATCAAGGGCTTTGTCACTTTATCTCCTATTTTGACTCTTCCTGTTAAGGGTCAGGTATTTACAATATATGATGATGCTTCTCATGTTGGTTTGGGGTGTGTTTGAATGCTGCAGGATTGAGTTATTGCTAAAGCATCGAGATTGCAGAAGGTCCATAAGAGCAACTACCATACTCATGATTTACAGTTGGCGGTGGTCTATTTGCGCTTAAGATTTGGAGGCATTACTTTTACGGTGTTCATTATGATATCTATTCCAACCATCATAGTATTCAATACATTATTACCAAATGAAATCTTAATTCGAGACAACGTAGATGAATTGAGCTGTGGAAGGACTATGATATCCTTATCTATATCAATCGGGCAAGGTGAATATGCTAGTAGACGCCTTGAGTCGAAAGACGGTGAGTATGGGTAGCTTAGCATCTATTTCAATTTTGAAGAGGTCATTGGCTTGGTATGTTCAGTGCTTAGCCAACTTGATGATTTGACTTGACATTTCAAACTCTAGGAGAATCCTTGCTATTATTGAGGTTAGGTCTACCTTATTTGAATAGATTCAAAGTAGCTAGTTTGAGGTTAGTAGGCCTTGTGGCATTTGTGATTAGGTTATGATGGGTGAGTCTAGAAGGGCTACCTTTGATTTAAAGGGTGTTTTGAGAAATAATGGCTGTATTTGTCTTTCAAGGGTTGGGGACTTAATTTGATTTATATCGTGAGAGATCCACATCTCCAAATATTATATTCATCTTAATATATAAAGATTTGAGGTAGTATTATTGATGGAATGACATGAAGAGTGATGTCACAGATGTTGTAGCTCATTGTTGATGTTGTCAGCAAGTAAAAGTCAAGCATCAAAGACCTTGTGGGTTAATTTAGAGATTACCTATTCCCATTTGCCTTTCACTTCTTATAGTTCTGATGATATTTGGGTCATTGTAGATCGATTGACCAAATCAACATATTTTCTCCCTATTTAGATGTCTTTCAGCGCAGAAAGGTTCACTCATATTTATGTTTGTGATATAGTCTGCCTACATGGAGTACCCTTATTTATTATACCAAGCAAAGGCTTAGTGTTTACTTCTAGCTTTTGGAGGAGTTGGGTACTTAGGATGACCTCAACACCTCTTTTCACCTTTAGACCGATGAGCAGTGGCAGTAGACTATTAGGTTCTAGAGTATATACCCCTTGCATGTGTTATGAACTTTGGAGGTTAGTGGGAGCAACCCTTAGCCTTATCGGAGTTTTTCTATAATAATAGCTTCCATTCGAGTATTGAGATAGACCCATTTGAGGCATTATGTGGTAGGTGTTGTTGATCTATGATAGGTTGGTCCAAGACCTCTGAAGTACGCCCCATGGTATGGACTTACTTTGAGAGCCGTTGGACAGCCGAGTGATTCAAGATAGATTGAGGCAACTCAGAGTAGAAAGAAGAGTATGCTGATCGTAGACTTTGTGTCTTGAAGTTTGGAGTAGGTAATTAGTTTTTCCTTCGAGTATCACCCATAAATGGCGTGATGAGGTTCGGGAGGAGGGTATAGTTCATCCCTAAATATCTTGGTTAAGGGTGGCAATGGTGCGGTGCGGTGCTGGTTTTTTCTAAACCCATAAATTTTAAAACCGCACTATTCCGCATTGCATCACCTTTAAACCCGCCCCACAATCATATCCGCACATACCCGAACCACACCACCCTATATTTTTTTTTTTGAAAAATTCGTAACTCCATTGAAAATCATAATACTTTCAAATCTACAACTAGGAAATAATAACAACTAATTTATATTATATCACTTTTCACTACGAAATTGTCAAAAAGTATCACGTGTACAAGTAATGATCAAATTTCATACTTTTTAAAAATAAATGGAGATATTAAAAAAGCTATAAAATTATCTATTTGTAGTGTTATACATATCATTTTAAGTATCATAAAATTTTAAGCAAAGAATACAGATAATTTTAGGTATATTCACAAGAATAATACTAATTTTTAGCTTTTTAAAATTAAACCCGCATATACCCGCAACCCATGTCGCACCACACTATTTTAAAAAAACTTACTTTAACCCGCACCGCCCTGCATAGCTTAAAACCCATAACGCCCCATTGCCATCCCTAATGTTGGTCAATTTGAGATACTTTAAATAGTTGGAGAGGTAACTTATGAGTTGGCCTTGCCCCCAGATTTTACAGTTGTTCACTAATTTTTCCATATCTCTATGTTGCGCCATTATATCCCGAATGAGTATCACGTGCTTTAATGTGACTCGGCATAATTGGATATGAGGTTGACCTTCGCTGGAGGAGCCAGTTCTTATATTGGCCAGAGATGCCAGGCAGTTATGATCTAGAGAGATTCTAGAGGTTAAGGTTCAGTAGAGACACCGCCCAGTCCAGGAGGCCACCGGGAGATAGGGAGTAAGATACACACCCAGTATTTCTACCTATTCGAGCCTTTAGTTACACCTTAATTCTTTAATTCTGTGAACAAAATTCCTTTTAGAATTACATATGTAATGACCCTCTAGATAATTTTCTTTCTTTCCAAACTATTTCACTGTTTAGAGCTTTCCTATAGCCCTAATTCATTTATGACTTGCTAGAGCTGAAAATTTGGTTACTGGTTAGTTCGTTTGATTTTTAAAGCCAATTTATTGTGTTGAAGTTTTTGCTATTGAGAATTGGATATCGGGATTAAGCTTCAGGTTAACTGTATTTTATGTCAATTCTCATAGCTCCATTAGCTCCAGAATGTCAATTTTAGTTTAGGGACCCTTGGTTCGGGTCCTGAGGCTTCCAAACTCATTTTGATCTATCTGGTGGATTTTATTTAAAATGGAAATTTAGGTGTGGGACCCATATTTCATCAAAATGACACTGGATGAAAATTAATTTTGATGATGTCGTTGAGTCTGAAATGTCAAATTTGATAGAATAACGTAGTTTGTACGTGTTCATAAGATTTTGAATAAATCCTGAGGGTCCGATATAAAACTTGGCAATTTTGCTAACTAATAGTAAGGGCCTCAGCTGGTGAAATCACTTAAGCCGACCTTGGGTTGCTTAAGCAAAGGTTGCTTTAGCGACTAGCCTTGGTCCCCCCTAGTCTCTTAAGCGGAGGCCTCATCTCTTAAGCATTGGTCACTTAAGAGACACTTGACTACTTAAGAAAAGGCCGACTTCTCATTAAGGGTCACTTTAGCAACACCCAACTGCTTAAGCGGTGAGTACTTAAGCAATCATTTGACTGCTTAAGCGGTCATTGCTGGTACTACCTCTTTATAATTCATTTTCTTCAGGAAAGCTTATTTTCTAAGTCGCAAGATTCCATAAAACCCTAGGAGACATAGAAACTTGTGTAGCTTGATCATTAGGCATTCAGGGAGGATTGAAGATTTTATTTTGGCATTTTCCGATCAAGATTTTTGTGAGTTTTTTTTAATTTCTTAATTAATTCTCCATGTTGACCCAAAACCCCTAAATCCCTTGTAGGTTGATTTGAGAGAGTATTTATGCTTGGATTTCAACCTTTTTAAGGATAAATAATCCTTGAGATTAGAGAAAAGTTTTGACAATTTTAAAGTTTTTATTTTGCAAGCGGGACTCACATAAGATTTTTAGCTCAATTTTGAGCCCGAAGTATTTATATGCAGTATGGTTATTGTTATTCTCATATTAATATGTAGATTATTATTTTGATAGCTTGGCATCATGAGGAGGCTTCTTTGAAAGGAAAGCTCTTATTTAATTAACTTTCTCGGGCTTTGCCGATGTTTTGGTAGGCTAGGATTTATTTTCTCATAGAATAAGCTTTATTATGGTATTAATTTAGTATTATGGTGGATTTGAGTTAGAATTTATGGCTTGGTTGCATTTTTAGTGAAATTAGAATATTTAATTGGTTAGAGAATCATTTTGAGGTAGAATTAACCCATTTCTCATTCCCTTGAACTAAATTGTTGCCTTAGGACTTATTTGACTTATTTAACACCTAGTAGTAGAAATTGGAAGCCTTGGTCTAGATTTTGGATAGAAAGTACCTTAATATGGACTTTTGAGGTTTAGTAGTGGGCCTCACTGGCGCTCTTTTAGATCAAATATCCTAATTAGTTCTTTGTAGACTTAGCAGGCCTTCTTTCATCGCGTTATGTATATTCTCGAGGCTTAGCATGACTTAGACATCTTTCCAACTCTTGATTAGACTTGTTACCCTGTACACGCTATAAAGATCAGTTTAAGTCCACACTTACAATTTTACTTATGATGCTAAATTCTTAGTTCGAGTCCACAATACATGATATTAGAATCCAGTTCGAGTCTAGCATTTATTGATAACTTATTTTGTCAAGAATTTAGTTCGAGTCTTGTGATTATGGTATGAAAGAGGCTGATTCATAGGTTTGATTTTGGTTGTCGGTTACTTTATGATTATTACTATTATTATTAGTGGTCCTCTCTTGACTATATCCATCTGACTTATGGGGACCCGATTGGGCTATTTTATCTTGTTTACGCCTTCGCTTATAGAGGCCCAATTAGGTTGTAGTTAGCATGTATTCCTCTGACATTATTATTTTATTATTTATTACCTGTTAGCTGGTGTATTATTTTTAATTTGCCCCTTTATCGTGACTTTAGTTTACATTCTCCAATCTTATTATGCTTTTATTATGATTTAGCTTAGATAATTGATCATGCCTACTTAACCCATTATTTTGGTACTCATGCAGCACTTTTGTATCTTTGTCTAATGCAGATTCGAGTACTCGTCACCATCACTAATGAAACATCAAACTTTCTTTAAGGACTCTGGGATAAGGTGAGCTTTTAGAGTCGGAGCTGATCTTCTCTCCTTCTATTATTTTGGACATTCTTTACTTTTAAGACTATCTGTATATTTTCATAATTCAGTACTTATATTTTTTATTTGATGGCTCTTGTATCAACCTTACCAGGTCACTGAATACTCTTTTGTACTCTTTTCTCATTGTTCGCTTTTATTTTGTATTTTGTATCTATATTTATCTTTTATTAATCCAGTTGTATACTTTATTTTTGGTATTTATTATACCTTTCACCAATTATCCCATTACCAATATTTTGGACTATGGTTGGTTTACCTACTAGTGGGTTGGATTAGGTTCCATCATGACCTAGAAAATTGAGCTGTGACACTATATTGTGGATGAGTCTCATATGCTTCATTTGGATTTGTTCAATTGTATAAAGGTTGACCTTTGTTGAGCAGACAGTGTCATTTTAACAAGGATATTAGACGGTTGAGTTCTAGAGATATTACTTTGGTTAAGGTTTGGGGGAGACACCCTCCTATTAAGGCGGTTACTTGGGAGATCGAGACCGACATGTATAGTATTTGCCCTTAGCTTTTTATCGAATCAGGTATTTTCTTGCCTTTTAGCTCGAGGACAAACTATAGTCTTAGTGGTGGATATTGTAATGACCTAATTTGTGAAAATTTACTTTTTATGTGTTTTGACTATTTTTCCTTTTTCGTAGTTGCTATATGTTGATTTTAGGGTATGGAGATAATTGATACGATTTTTGATATGATCGAGAATGATTTGGGCAAGTTTATGATTTTTAGAGGCTTTAAAAGTCGTATAGTTGACTTCGATCAATATTTGTTGTTCTGGGTGTTGGTTGACAATTTAGACAATTTTATTAGGTTCAAAATGTAGAATTTGGATTAGTCGAATGATTGGTTCAGGTTCAAAAATTTTATTTTGTATTCTGACCCTTTATTTGGAATATAGTAAAAAAGGGGTCCCAAGGGTTAATTTATTGAAAATAATATTTTTGAAAATGTGGCATCACCATTGATTCCAAAACGTCAAAATAATCCTGATAGCGTATATGGTTTATCTCTGTAGGGTCTCGATCAAATTTCAAAGGTCCGTTTGGAGTTTGATAGGCATCACCAAAATCAACATTTGTTGATATCTGGTGAATCCCCTTAAGTGGTCATGGTTTGCTTAAGCGACAATCGCTTTAGCATCTCAATACCGTTTAAACGCTAGTTGCTTTAGAAGCCACACATCACTTAAGTGGTAGCCACGTTAGACTCCTGGTACTGCTTTAGCGGTAGCAGCTTAAGTAGTCATTTAGTACCTTAAGAGGCAACTGTAATATATAAGCCTCCCTTTTCATGATTTTCACCATTTTTAGATATCCATGATTCAGGAAGAGGCAATTTCTTAGGGTTTCCTCCCCATTCTTACTTGGTTAAACTCCTAAATCATATTTTTATTAATTAAATCTTTGAAAATCACCTTTTAATCATGATTTTGTAATGAAATTTTGAGTATTTTACCGGTAAAGCTTAAAGATGTTTTTTCTTTGATTTGAACCTCATTTTAACCCATTTTTGCTTGGATTTTCAACTGTAGACTCCTATAATATTTCAAAAATAAAATTTTAATTTTATCCCTTTTATTTTCAAACTATTTTATCAAATTTTATTTAGGACCCGACTCAAATATAGACAATATGAATATCAATAACTTTTCTTAATGCGTAGATTTTATTTTTGAATATTGAAGTTTATTCTAAGGCCATTCGTAAGAGAAAGAGTCCCTGTTGAAGCACTTTAAACTTGAATTTTGTTGTTTTGAGGTAGGTTATGAGTTAAATTCTTTCAGATTGAGCTAAGTAGTTAATAAATAAGTAACCTATGAGTTGAGAAAAATAAATATGGGATTTATATTTCGAGTTTATTATTACTATTGTGTGCTAGTGTGAGGACTTTTATTTTGTTGTTGTTAACTTGTGATATTTGGTGTTACGTGTTGCCATTGTGGGGGATTTATTTGACATCATTGACTTTATCTGTGCATTTAAATGCTTTTATTATAGATATAATGCCCGTGCTGGGGATTGAATTTTATTTTAGACCTTTTTTGAGCATTGGTTGCCCCTATCATGATAAAACGAGTTGGAGATTGATATGATATAAATAATGTCTTACATGCATATTTATTCCGATGATGCGCAATTAGAATAGATAATCATGCATTGCGGATATATTGAGTTGATTTCTGAGATCACTTATATATGTGTTGGGTGGATTGGATATCTTTATATTGAGTTGATTGTGAGCATTACATTCTCATTCCATACATATACATTCATGAAACATTGGTACCATCATGGAACACAGTTTTAGAAGAAAAATGAGATACTTTTACAAAAACCCTCGCTGTGAACATGAGTTTGACATGTGGGTTAAGATTTGAGATATGAATTATAGTAAATGGTTTACGAACCCTCATAGGTCCTACCTAAAAGCTGCGAGCTCGGTAGGTGTATACAAAAAGTCATGAGATGACTTTCACCATTCATCTCATCTATATTGTATTGCATTGCATTTTCATACGCATTAGTTTCAGTATATTTTTCGTGTATACCTGTGTTATTTTCATTTTTGTGTATATTAGACTGTTGGTGAAAATCGTGTGAGCTACCATTTGGGACTTTTCTTCTTGGAGGTTACATTCTCATAGTGTTACTTTACTTACCTCATTTTCTACTTTGCTCAGTTAACTTATGATACCTACTGAGTACAAGTGGACCTTACTCATCCCTACTGTGCCTTTTTAGTGCAAATCCTACCACGAGTATGAAACATGGAGGTTGAGATCATGTTGTTAATTGGTGATATTCAAGGTACCGGTTGATTTATGTCTTTAGAATCGACCCCAACCCTCTTCTTGTCTATTTGGAAGTCTTTATTTTTGCTTTTAGAGGCAAATCATATACTTCAGATTCTGTTTGTAATATTAGATGCTCTAACTTATGACACCAGATTTAGGATATTTTTTATATTTTATTTAGATTTCGTCCATTGCGTATATATATTCATGACTTGACTTTGTTCTAGAAGTCTTGTTTTACGTTATTACCTTACTTAATTTGTATTTATTTTCTTTGGGGTGATTGACTTACTTATCAAGGGCGGGTTGTGATAAGTGCCATCATGGCCTTGCTTTTGAGTCGTGACATTCTGGTTTAGTTAAAATTTGATAAATTGATGATTTCCAAGTTAATTTTAACTCAATTTTTTTTTATGAAATTTTAGATTTGAACTCCTTAATTTGTGGGTAACACGATTTTTTAATAAAATTTTAATTTTCCTTTTTGGACTTAGGGTTGACTTTTGATTGACTTTTTGATCCAGATTCAAAGTATAGCAATATAGGTGCCTTGGTTTTGTTTCCCCATGTAGATTTCATATTTAAATATATTAGACTCGTTCGGAGAAATTTTAGAAGGACAAGGCTTCTATTTGATTCTTCGGACTTTCTTAAGGCAAGTTGAAACTTTCTTTTGACTCTCTTTCGAAGTGCTATACTCCCTCTATTCCTATTTATATGCTCCCTTTATTTTTCATGAGTCAATTTGACTAACTCTTAAAACTAAAACAAATTAGATTAATTTAATTTCTTAAAATTAAAATTTAGATATTCAAAACTTATATAAAAAGTACTATAAATTGTAATTTTCCTTTTTTCAATTTGACTAAGAAATAGATCTTAAAATATTGGTCAAAGTTTGTGTTGTTTAAACTAAAAAAAAAGAGCATATAAAAAGAAATAGATGGAGTAGTTGCTCCTAATGGAGGTAATAAGGAACAGGGGTCCCCTATAAGTAAAATGGAGAGCATTTATGTAGGTACCCGTGTAACGTGGAGGGTTAAAATGGTTAATTGACTTATTTGAATTGTTTTGCTCTACTGCTAGCGTGATTCATGTGAAATGTGGTTATAAAGTGAAATAAGCTAAATGATGATGACAATGTTTGATGAACTAAACTAGTTTTGAGTTGATATCCATTTTACTTTGTGATATGAGATGTTTTGTTTAAATTATACTGTTATATGTGATCGAAGAGACGCAAGCACACACACACACACATACAAATACACACACATATATATAAATTAATTATTATTAGGACCGGAGTGCATGCCTGCACATATATTACATATATTATTGGGATCAGAGTGTGCATCGTGCAGTATTTATGGACCTCGCTAGTCCAACATAGGTCCCGACCTAGAAGCAATATGCTCGGCTGGCTGTCTACACAATAAATACATTGAATTTATCCTTTCATTTCTGGTTTAGGTGGAATATATATATGTAAATTATTATTAGGACCGGAGTGCAAGTCTGCACATATATTACATATATTATTGGGATTAGAGTGTGCATCACACAATATTTATGGTCCTTGCTAGTCTATCATGGGTCCCGACCTAGAAGCAATATTCTCGGCTGACTGTGTACACAATAAATATATTGAATTCATCCATTCACTTATGGTTCAGGTGGAATACGACGTATTATTGATTTTGTTTTGTTGACTCAAAATTTGGGTATTTGTGTCTGATTTTTATTGGAGAATCAGAGTATTTTTTATCTGAGTTTTATTGGTTCAAGGTTTTGTTTGACTGTGATGTGCATATATGACTATTAGCGCCTGCTTACTCTGTTAGACTAAGTGCAAGTTTCATGGTTGTTTTGGATGGTTCATTTGGTAGATCTCGCCACTATTTTGAATTAGGATTAATCGATAATGTTGTTAAGTACACTTGTTACTACACTTGCCCTTACTATTTTTCTATACCTTACGTATTGGTACCAAGCCATTGGTTCTCGATCGTTTAGCACTGCAGTGTTGGTAATTTTTTCTGAAACTTTAGATATAGCAGTTGTTGGACCCTGATATACTCGAATTCTCCATCTTATCTTAGTCTTATGTACTCTTTTGCAATTAGATATATTTGGACTTTTTTTTGTACTTTCTAATGATTTACAGACTTGTATACTGACTTTCAGACTTGAAAATATTGTTACATTGTGCAAATTTTTTTATTCAAATAGTTTTGAGTTAATTTTAGATTTTTGAATTATTCTATTGTCTTTGCTTAATTATTATTTTATCTGAAAGTTTTGGAATGAGTTTAGGCTTACCTATCATGGTAGGTGTCGCCACAGTGTCAATTTTGGATTCTGACATGTGTATGTTGTATATTGTGCGTGTGTGCACGTGCATGCTTTCCTACATGGCGCACGTGATTTATTTTTGTGTGTATGTGCGCGCGCACATGCATATGGTGTATACATCTGTCTGTGATTGTGCATGCATGCATGCTTGCTTCCTTATACGACACACATGGATTATGGGTTTATGAAAACAAAAGTTGTTGGTTTAGTATTGAGCGTTGAATTAGTTTGGGGGATTATGATTAAATGTAAAGAAACACAATCCTTATGCTTGCCTACGTAACATATATGGATTGATTAATTTTTGACAAAACTTCACATATAGTCAACTTTTACCCCTCTTACCTAACTTCTTAGTCTAAGTTTTAGTAACTACATTTCATAGATTTTAGTTAGTGATTAAATGTATTTATCACTCTAATATACAAATATTAACTCACAAATTTTATTACTATTTCATTTATGTTAAGCCCCATAAATTTAATGATTTTAAAATTGACAGCTCCCAAGGGGTTTAATGCAATTTTAAGGTTGAATGTTGATTAGGAATGTTAACGGTACCATTAGGAAGTGTTCTAATTTTTTGAAATGAGTTTTGGGGAATATCGGATCTCTAAAATAGTTGGGGTCTGTTTAGGCTATGCCACGGAGGTAAGGCACATCCTGACGTAAAAATCAGTGGCCTAGCACGATAAGGGCATGCCATGCCTTCTGGTTGTCGCAATAAGGGAGTGCAAGCCACTGGCTTGGCGCAATGAGGCATGCCATACCACTGACTTGGTGTGATAAGGGTGTGCCACGCCAAAGGTCGTGTTATGTCAATTTTTTTTTTATTTTGAGGGTAATTTGATCTTTTTTATCCTAGTTGGTCCTACAACTAACACTAAATGCATTTCCTCATTCCATAACTCAAATTACACGGTATCCTCTCCTCCCAAGCTCCCTAGAACATCAAAGAAAGGGATTTTCTCAAAAACTCCATCTCAAGGTCTCTAACTTCAAGTTCCTCCAAGAAATTTGCTAAGTTCAGATATGTGTGGTTTAAACAAGAATTACTTTTCGTCCTTGTGCCCAAAAACTCTGTTTTTATATGAATTTATGGATTTGATGATTAGGATTCATACCCATTTTCATCCTTTTGAAATTATGATACTTTCCTATGATTTAAACTTCATTTAGTACAAGAATTCATATTTATTCATATTTTCTTACTCACGTATTTGATCTTATGATTTGAGTTTTAATGTTTTGACATGAAATTCCCATGAGTTGATAAATATATATATTATTTAGAATGATCCACTCAGTTTACAAGAAGTTCAAGCTTACTAATTCAAATTACAGATAATTACAATATGATTAAGATTTCAGTTTTGATCTTATGATTTCAGAAAAGATATGAAATTCATATATTTATCTAAGAACATGATTTAGCAACAGAAGCACGATTAGTTCTCAGACACATAAACCTATATGCTAACTTTATGGTGAATTTCATATACTGTGAGCACCAATATGTTTTTGGAGAGTATTTAGGACCAAAGTTTTATGGGTTCAGCAAACAAATTCTTGAAAACTACATGCCATCGTAGGTTAAAGGGATCCTCATAAAAGAGTGTCTCCCTTGACCAAATGGGCTCAGTTTAGTGATTACTTCTTTTCAGGTTCTATACTGATGACAAGGTATGAAATAGCCCTCTTCAATGTGGGTCAGATGTTAGATTTCATGTTAGCTCACATGATTTATGTCGGTTATAAGAATCCCCCGCCAAAAAATTGATTTCAGAACCTAAGTGTATTAACTCACTGATTTTACCAGATTTATGCTTTACAATATCTTAGGTTATTTATCACCAAGGTAATTTGTATACACTTAGCATGCATGTGTTCAGATTATGATTTATATTATCAGTTCTTTTTTATTTATTACAGTTACCCCCATATACTCCATGCATTTCAAAAAATACTAACCACATATATGTTTGTGTGGCTACATTATTTTATAATATAGGTTCTGGTGTTCGTCCTCAGCAACACGGTTAACCACGAGCACCACTTTCTACCTCCTATCAGTTGGTGAGTCCTCACGTTTCGAGGACCTAGATTATATTTCCATCAAGCATTTCAGTGATGCTTATGTTCAGACTTTATGTTTTTGTTTGGATAAGCTAAGATCTGTCCCAGTGGCTCTTCAGTATACTTAGAGGCTTGTCAAGACTATCCAATTGTGTTTAGACTTTCATTAGTTTCAACTGATGTTTAGTTTACAATGTTTCATTTGAGATTATTTACCCATTTGGTTCTAGATTATAAATTCAAAGTTTCCATTCATGTTTTAAGTATATTTATCATGGTTTAGTGCTGAGTAGATATCATGGCATAGTTTTGGGGCTACTCATATTCCTAAGCACCATGTGACGTCTAGGGGGTAGTCTCAAGGCATTACAATTCACTTTCTTTATTCTCTCCAACATATTTTTTTCAAATCATTTATTTATTTTATTTTCATATGGACTTTTATAGATTACCTTTTAATTTTCGAAATACAAAAAGAGAATTCAAACTAAAATTCCTCTGATTTCTTCTTTTGGCTTCAAAATTTAAAATATAACTTCAATGTATTTATCCACGAAAATTAACATAAATAGAAATACAAATGTTGAACTGATACAAATGAAATTAGCTCTGCATTTAACATTCAAATGCAATTACAAACACTTACAAGTCATATCTTCAAGATAAATACGAGTTGATACAAATTCAAAAGTATAAAATGAATAGAAGTTCAGATTATATGTTTAAATACACAAATTCAAATGTATAAATATATATAAATTTAAAATATATGTGAAATGAATATACCAAAATAAATACAAAAATACAAACGCACTAATAGAAATATACAAACATTTACTTTGTGACTAGATATAATTTATACAAAATATCTTTGAGTTATATACAAACACATGATAGTTGTATACCTATATATAATGTATAAAATATGAAGCAACATATTCTATACAAACTAAAAACTGATTGTACAACTTATAAGTATTATTTATAAATGTATATATATGTATATACCAACACATGATAACTGTCTAATTATATATGATGGTCATTTGCTTACATATATACATCAAATATTGATATGGTAGATATACTTATGTATAACTAATAAGATAAAAAGATATATAGACATCTGTATATCTATTGTATAAAAATTCATACGAATGTACGTTTAGGTATATATAAAGTACCTTCGAATCATTCACAACATCTTTGTCCCCCCACCCCCACTCCCTTGGAGTGAGAATCCTTGAAACTTTTTTTTTTCGTTTAGTTTATACGAAATACCAATAACAAACTATACAAACTGGCATATACCTAATGTCTAATAGAAGAACAAACATAGTTTGTTCAAACCTACTTCAATAATATGCAATTTAGTTATATACAAACACGTGATAATTGTATACCTATATGTAATATATAAAATATGAACCAATAGATTTTATACAAATCAAAAACTAATTATACAAACCAATAAAATTGTATATGATGGTTATTATATGTGTGTGTGTGTATGTGTATATGTCTGTGTGTGTGCGCGTATTATATACGTATTGAAATCTTTTTTTCGAGTGAATTAAAAGAAAAAATTTGAAGAAACCTTTTTTGATGTAATAAATTTTTGGGCAAATCACAAAAATATACTATTTAAGAGTCAATATAATAAAACCTACCAATAATTTCTACTTTTAAAGGAAAAAGGTTGAAGAAGGTGGTGGAAACTTTAAGAAAAGAGAGAAAAATCAAATAAATAGAAAATCCAAGAAGAGAGAGAGAGGGAGAGAGGGAGAGAGAGAGAGAGAAATCATATAAATAGAAAAACTAAGAAGAGAGAGAAATCAAATAAAGTGGTCAATTTTCAAAAGTAAATCAAAAAATAAAATTAAGTGCTCAAATAAGTCAATTAAAATTTAAGCTAATTAGTTGAGAGAGAATATACTAGCTATTAGTTGAGAGAGAATATACTAGCTATTATATTTGTATATGAGGTTCCACTTAAATAATAGTTCTTTAGCTAACTTTTGATTATGTCATGTAATTAATTAAACATTAACCATGATAGATAATTAAAAAATCTTTTTATCTATGCTATGTATTTTTTTCCTTAATATTTTGGGCACCTGGATTTTCAAGTTTTTTGCTGAATAATTGACTAATTTTTAAATTTAAATGTAGAAACGCTTTATATGAAATAACTACAATTGATCAAATTTAAATAATCGATTTGTAAAATCAAAGTTTCTAAAAAAAAAACATTGGACATTTTTGAAGTAAAACTGAGATGAATTGTTAATTAATTCATCGATTAAGCTTTCCTAGTTTGAGCAATGTAAAACATTTATTTGCAAAAGTAAATTGATATTATCTTAAAAAAAATAATTATATGGCGCAAATTGATTTAAAAGTGATAAACATGTAACTAATATCCATATGTATTTCTCAAATATTCAAATTTTGTAAAATAACATTTATAATATATATGAGATATTTTGCCAAATAAAATGGCAAAATTATTAAAGTATTTTTAAAAAATAATTTCAAACATAAAAAAAATATTTATTTACATTATTTGAAATATAGAAGCTTAATCTATATCTATATCTATAATCTATATCTATATCTATAATATATTAAAAGTGCGAAGACCCTTAGAAAAGTTTTATATATATACATACATACATACATATATATATATATATATAAATATATTAAAAGTGCAAAGACCCTTAGAAAAGTGATTTAAACTTTTTGTCCTTCATAAAAAGACTCTTCTTTAGACAAAACTGTCTTTTCGCAATTTTCTTTAATTTATTATTTAATTATTTTTATCATATTAACTAGACTCCTAAAATATATGAGACTCTAAAATATATGGAAGGAAAATCAATTAATATTTTCCTTTGTATTGATCAATTAGAAAAATATTCCTAAAATAGGACTCTATTAAGGAAATACTTCTATAAATATTGAAATGCATGTTAAACTAGAGAAGAAACTGATTTACTTATGGGAAAAATATGATTCACGTTCATCTAACTTGATTCGATTGTATGTTTAGATTGATGGATGCTTAATTTTCTAACCCTCAACTTCTTCACAATTTTGTCAACATAATAGAATTCAACGTGTGTGTGTGTATATATATATATATATATATTGTTTTTATTCAAGTCAAATTTTGCTCAAACAAGAATTATTTCATAAAAACTGCAGCTTTGTGATCAGTATTGTATTATTTTGTTGTAATTTACAGATCGTAGATGAATTTATAGGTCGTAGATGAATGTCGGTCGGCTTTGAGAAATTTTTTTAGGTAAAGGTTATGCTTAATTGTATTATTTTTATATCTCTGTTTTGAGATTTTTTTGGTGTAAAGATAAAGTTTAGTTGTATTATTTTGATATCTCTATTGTCGTATTATTTTGTTATAGTTTACAGGTGGTATATGAGTGTCGGACTACTTTGAGAATTTTTTTGTGTAAAGGTTAGATTTAATTATATTATTTTGATGTCTCTATCATTGTATTATTTTGTTGCAGTTTACCGTTGATAGATGAATGTCGATCGGCTTTGAGATCTTTCTTTTTTTTGTAAAGGTTATGTTTAGTTAAATAAATTCTCCAAAAGATATTGAATTTAATTATTGTATTCATCTTTATTATTTAAACAAATATTCTAACGTTTGAACTCATAAAAGTGAGGTACACATGCGAGCCGCTTACACCTAAACTAGTACTATGTTAAAAGTGTGAGAGTGCTTACAAATATTGTTTGAACTTTTTGTCCTTAATTAAGAGACTTCGCCATAGAAAAAATTGACTTTTTACCTTTTTAGTTCAATTATTATTTTATAAGCCTTATAATTGATTATAATCTAGGTGTTCTAAAATATATGATAAAGAAAAAAGAGTTCTAAAAGTTAATATTGGAAGTATTTTTTTTCTTCCTAGTATATGTAAAAAAAAGTGTTCTAAAACATATGGTAAGAAATGTTAGGGAACAACAATAATAACAGTTGAATATTAAATAAAAATTACTGCAATATTATTTTAAGAGATATAATGATTATACTTGAGTCGTGCTAGACACTGCCCTAAGAAACTATTTCAGCAGTGTGAAATGTTTCCCCAAGATTAAACAAGAACTTCCCTAATTAATTAGAAGATACAAAAATCAACAAAATTATTAATACAAATTCCAGCAAGTTAAACTATAGGTTTACTAAAATGATAACTAAATTATTAAAGAGAAAATTTAGAGAGGAAATTTTAGATGTTCAAGATTTCTGTAAGGATTAAAGGAGTATTTATAGGTAAAACTTAGCTTCTCAAGCACACCTCTTGATGACTTCTAAAGTAAGCTTTCTCAAGTATATCTCTTGATGGTTTCTAGAATAAGCCTTCTCAAGTCTATTTCCTGATGGCTTTCAGAGTAAGCTTTCTCAAGTATATCTCTTGATAGCTTCTAGAGTAAGCTTTCTCAAGTTCATCTTTTTATGACTTCTAAAATACATTTAAAGATATGACTTTTTTAATACACTTCAAATGTAAATTATTTTAAAATAGCTAAATAATTTTCCTACAATCCCCACATTATTTCAAAATAATTTATAGAAAAAGAATTTTAACTTGTTGGATTTGCATGGACAAAATGAAGTAGGCTTGGTGTCTTCTGGACTATGAACCAAACTTAGACCAATAAAATTTAACTTACAGAATTATCGGTGAAATATAATATTTTTATGAACCGAATAATTCTTTTTGTAAGCCAGAGATTTTATGAATCACATTTTGACCGTAACTTTGTTGTTCAATGCGGTTTTGCGCCAATAGACCATACGCGTGCTTGGTATTCATGAGAGCTATAGAGACTAAGGCCAAAAGTCTCATAGGAACGGCCTCATTTCACTTCTCATATAGGTGAATTCATCAAGTGTATACTGCTTTAAATACACCATCCATAAGGACTATGAATTCATTAAGGTCAATAACTCATCCCTCCATTTTATTAGCAGTTCAAGCACTCTCAATAAGTGCTCAGAGTCAATATCGACTTGTTATTGCCCATATGAACCTACTTCATGGGATCTCCAATCACATAGGTTGGGTTACCATCTCTATTGACAATCAAATTGGCCTTAACCCCATTTTCTTTTATGTTTGAAGAATTAATTTTCTTTCCATGGATTTAGTCAGTGAATCAGCCGAATTCAGTTCTGACTTCACATAATTAATGGAAATTGTTCCATCTTTCAGCAATTACTTAATAACATCATGCCTCAATTTCATATGTCTGCTCTTACAACTGTAAGATTTATTCTTCGTAATAGCAATTGCGGCGTGACAATCACAGTGTATATACACAGGAAACATCAGATCATCTATATTTAAAGGGATATTAGACAACAGATCATCCTTTTTAAAAGGGATCTTAGGCAATAGATCATCCTTCTTAGAAGGGCTATGAGGCAACAAATTATCCTTTTTAAAAGGGATATTCGCTAAGAAATTTCTTAGCTATTCAGCCTCAGTACTAGCTAACTCTAGAGGCACAAACTCTGATTCCATAGTTGATCTTGCAATAATTTTTTGCTTAGCTAATATCTATGATACTGTACCACCACCAAGGGTAAACACATAACCACTAGTGGATTTCGTCTCATCTGAATCAGAGATCCAATTTGCATCACAATAACCTTCTAAAGTTGATGAAAATCCACTATACAAGATACCATAATTTACGATTCCTTTCAAATATTTCATCAATCGCATTAATGCAGACCAATGCTCATTATTGGGATTGTGAGTATATCTACTCAGTCTACATACGACGTAGGCTATATCAGACCTAGTAAAATTCATTAAATACATTAGACTCCCAATGATCTGTGCATACTTAGACTGAGCTACTGGTTCACCATTATTCTTTTTTAATTTAGAATTAGCATCATAAGGAGTGGCTACATGAGTTACCTCCCAACATTCAAACTTCTTTAGAAGTCTTTCCACATAATGTTCTTGCGACAACATTATACCATCTTCACTCCTCATAACTTTAATTCCCAAAATCATATTTACTTTACCCAGATCTTTCATATCAAAGTTAGTAGACAAAAATAATTTAGTACGCTTCACAATATTTAAACATATATCAAATATAAGTATGTCATCAACATATAAGCAAATTATCACATAATCATTGTCTACCACTTTTGTATAAACACATTTATCCACCTCAATAGAAGAAAAACCGTCTTTTATTAAGACTTGATCAAATTTCTCATGCCATTGTTTCGGAGCTTGTTTAAGGCCATAAAGAGATTTAATTAATTTACAAACTTTATTTTCTTATTCAGAAATTACACATCCTTCAGGTTGAACCATATAAATTTCTTCTTCTAAATCTCCATTTAAGAAAGTTGTTTTCACATCTATTTGATGGATAAAAAGCTTATGAATTGATGTCAAAGCAATTAATACTAGAATAGAAGAAATTCTTGTTACTAGTGAAAATGTATCAAAATAATCAATATTTTGCTTTTGAGAAAATCTTTTAGCTACTAACAGAGCTTTATATTATCTATAGATCCATCCGCATTAAGTTTCTTTTTGAAAATCCATTTACAGCCAATCGGTTTTGCACCAGGAGGTAAATCAGTTAAAACCCATGTATTATTTTTCATAATTGAATCAAGTTCAATTTTTATTGCCTCTTTCCAAAATTTAGCATCAGAAGAAGATACAGCTTCAAAATAATTTGATGATTCATTATCAACAAGAAAAGTTTGAAAATCATTTCCATAAGAGAAATATTCTTTTCTAGGCCTTTTACACCTTCTCAGTTCCTCAATATTAGAGGTCGATTCATTTTCTTTTTCAACAGGTGCATGGGAGATTTTATCATATAGTAGAAAAATATGTTCAAAGAATTCAACATTCTTTGTCTCGATTATAGTATTAATACCAAGTACGTCACTTTTCAAGACAAGAAATCTGTATGCAGCACTATGTTCAGCATATACAATAAGCATGCAATCAGCAGTTTAAGAACCTATTTTCCTCTTTTTCGGTTCAGGAAAAAGAACTTTAGCAAGGCAACCCCACACTTTTAAATATTTCAAATTAGGCTTATAAACTTTCCACAATTCATAAGGGGTTTTGCCAGTTCTTTTATGAGGAACTCTATTCTGTAAATGACACGCAGATAAAATAGCTTCACCCCACAAATTATCAGAAGCATTAGAGCTAATTAACATAGAATTCATCATTTCTTTTAGTGTCCTATTTTTCTTTTCAGCTATACCATTAGACTCAGGAGAATAAGACGGAGTTACTTCATGAATAATACCTTCTTTTTCACAAAAAGCATTCAAAGATACATATTCTCCACCTCTATTAGATCTAATTCTCTTGATTTTTCTACTAAGTTGATTTTCAACTTCATATTTATAAGACACACAAGGATCAAATGCATCATCTTTATTTCTAAGCAAATATAACTTAGTAAATCTGAAGAATTTATCAATAAAGGTCACATAATATCTTTTACCACCTCTAGTCATAGTTTGTTTTAAATCACCCAAATCTTTGTGAATCAAAGATAACAATTCAGTTTCTCTATCAACAGAAAAACATGATTTTTTATTAATTTAGCTTCAACACATATTTCACATTTATTGAAATAATTTGAATCCAAACTAAATATTAAATCAAGTGATTGCAAATTCTTTATATATTTGATATTAACATGTCCTAATCTAGCATGCCATAAAGATATAGACTCAATCATATAAACAGAAGATGATGCATTATGATAATATTAAGTACATAAAGTCCATAGTTACAATAGCCTTTTCCTACAAATACATTATTTTTTTGTCAAAATAAGCTTATTAGATTCAACAGACACTTTCATTCCAGCAAAGCCACAGAAATCAGCTTTGCTCGCATTGTAGGAACATGTAGCACATCCATTAGGGCTAAAGTTTTTCCCGAAGTGAGTTTTAGGAGTGCTTTAACCTTGCCCAACACTTTAGCAGTTCTTGAGTCTCCAAGGTAGACTACTTCACTATCATCTCCTATTGATGTATATGAGGCAAATGCTTCTCGATTTGTACAAATGTGTCGATTAGCTCCAGAGCCTACCGCCCATTCTTTTATATGTGCCACCATATTTACTTCAGAAATAACAGCTGCAATTATTTCATCTCCTTCAGCTAAATTAGCTTTGGGAGGATTTCTCATTTCTTTGTTATTTCTCATTCTGTACCTACATTGAGCGACATAATGTCCTGATTTTCCATAAGTAAAATAAGTGCCTTTTTTTCCTTACAACTGGGATTTTAGGCTTGTAACCTTGAGACTTATTACCATACCTTTTGTTGTTGTTGTGTTGACCTTGTACTAAATTTACGTTGAGCGCAGCCTGCTTAACTTTGAATGACTCCTACCTGTTGGTATCTTCAATTAAAATATGAGTTATTATTTCCTCAATAGTAAAATTTGTCTGCTTATGTTTCAAGTTATTTTTATAGTCATTCCATGATTCAGGCAATTTTTCAATCAACACCCCAGCAATAAATTTTTCTGGTAAAGTGATGTCCTCAGCCTTCAAATCTTCTAACAGTTTTTGATATTCATTTATTTGAATTTTTATTTCTTTAACATCACTCATTTGCCAATTGTAAAATTTTTCAACCACAAACTTTTGTTTGGTTACATCTTTAGTTGTAAATTTCTTGATTAAAGCTTTTCAAATGACTTTTGCGTCTTTGCAACTGCAATACACATCAAATAGTTCATTAGAAATTATTTGTAAAATAGTATGGTGACATACCTTATTGGCGTATTGCCATGACTTCAAAAATTTTCCATCAATGTCTGCACCAGGTTGTGCTTGTGCGTAGTGAAAAATTCGGTCTTGCCATCTTTTAAAGTTTTCATTAGCGAATATTTCAATATTTGAAACATAAGGAAACGACTTTGCATATGGTAGAACAACCGGAACAAGAACATTAGGAGTTGGTTCGGTAGCAGAAGTACCAGGCGTAGAATTACTTACCATAGTTTCTTATATTGAATAAAAATTACTACGATATTATTTTAAGAGATATAATAATTATACTTGAGTCGTGCTAGGCACTGTCCTAAGAAACTATTTCAGCAGTGTGAAATGTTTCCCCAGGATTAAACAAGCATTTCCCTAATTAATTAGAGGGTACAAGAATTAACAAAATTATTAATACAAATTCCAGCAAGTTAAACTATAGGTTTACTAAAATGATAACTAAATTATTAAAGAGAAAATTTAGAGAGGAAATTTTGAATGTTTAAGATTTTTGTAAGGATTGAGGGAGTATTTATAAGTTTAACTTAGCTTTTCAAGTACACCTCTTGATGGCTTTTAAAGTAAGTTTTCTCAAGTATATTTAGAATAAGCCTTCTCAAGTCTATCTCCTGATGGCTTTCAGAGTAAGCTTTCTCAAGTATATCTCTTGATAGCTTTTAGAGTAAGCTTTCTCAAGTTCATCTTTTTATGGTTTCTAAAATACATTTAAAGATATGACTTTTTCAATACACTTCAAATGTAAATTATTTTGAAATAACTAAATAATTTTCCTACCAGAAAAAGTCATGAAATATATGATAACAGAGAAAAAAAGAAAAATATTACTTAGTAATAGATATTTCTTTTCCCAGAATTAGTGTTACATAGGTTTTACTTTCAAAAAAATCCTAATTCTATGTATACGTTGCGTATGTGTTCATGCTTTTTTTTTTTTTTTTTTTTTTTTTTTTTTTTAGAATTTAAGTTGGGAAAAAAATTCCTCTTTCGATGTGTACGTTGCATGTGTTTATTTTTAGACTTTAACTTGACAAAATTACTTGAAATTTTTATACGTATGGATTAAGTTCTCTTTTTTTTTTTTTTTTTTTTAGAAAAAGAGTAAAAGCCATTTAGGCTATTTGATGAATTTAATCAAATATAAAAAATCAAAGGACTACTAAGTTGAAGTATGAATTGCATAAGTACCTAAAAAAGTTAAAAGTAATATTTTGAGTCCTAAAATATATGTGAAGAGAAAAATGTATTTTAAAAATTAAGAATTTATAAAACATATAGTATTTTGATCTAGATAAGAAATCATAATATTTATCGTTGGTAAAATATATAAATCATTTAAGAAATAAATTTTATACTAAATATTAAGGCATGTTAAGGCAATGAAAGTCGGAAAGATGATGTTGCGTACTATGTTTCTTGTTGTTGCAACAGGAGAAAATAGGAAGGTTTTGTTCCAAAAATTGAAGGATTAGATGGTTTTGACGGAAAGATCATGCATTCTAGTGAATATGGAAATGGAAAGAGTTTTAAGGATAAAAATATTTTAGCTGTTGGTTGTGGAAATTCAAGAACGGAAATTATTTGTCTAACTGGGGTGCTCAGATCTCTATTGTTGTTCGTAGTCCAGTAAGTTCTCTTTTACTATTTAATTTTCTTATGTAGGTCTTTTTTTATCTCTCAGTTTAGTCAAAAGAATTTGATCAATTCTGTCTGTTTTATTTTATGTGAATTTTATTTGATTGAAACAAAATTTGTTTCCTTAGTTTTGTTTAGTTTTGTTTTTCTTAAAAAACCTTGTGATCTTAAATATATTTTGATTTTTTTATCGCTAAAAGTTGAAATCATATTATTAAAGGTAAAATTATTTTTTAAAGAATATAAAAATATATCATTTTTCCAAAAGAGACCGAAAAAGAAATAATATCACACAAACATGATCTTTCAATATTAGTTGTATCAAAGTTCATTATAATAGTTAACAAAAAAAAAAAAAAAGGTCATTATAATAATCATCATGTTTTAGTTTTTCTGGTTTATAGGTACACGTTCTGACGAAGAAAATGGTCCAAAGGGGAATCTGTTAATATTCCATGTAATATAGTGGATCAAACGTTAATGATGTTAAGCAAACTAACATATGGAGATCTTTCTGTCTTTGGAATAAATAGGCTAAAAAGGGATCTTTTTATCTTAAAAAACTACTGGTAAATCTTCTGTTATTGATGTTGGAACAATCCATAAAATCAAAGAAGAAAAAATCAAGGTATAGGGAATAATTATTTTATTTAATAAAATTATTTTTTTTCAAAATATAAGTTTATTTTGCAACTTTTATGGTCGGTCTTATTTTGTACATCGGGTTTTACCTTCGATAAAGACATCAAAGGAAATTATGTTAAATTTACTTATGGTACGAAAAAATAGTTCGATGCCTTGATTTTAGCTACAGGATACAAAAGCACAGTTACCAAATGGCTCAAGATATTTATAAATTTTGTGCACAGAGTCGAAATTTAGATTGTAACAATCTAACTTTCATTTTAAGTTTTAACACCTCGATTTAGAATTCAAGATTTTGTATAAGTAAATGTAGCCATTCTATCCTAAAATCGAAAAGTTAAAACTTAAAAAGTAAAGGTTGTGTTGTTGCATGGTCTTGAAAATTGAATTTAGTTTTTTTTTTTTTTTAATAATAATAAAAAATCCTAGATTTAAAAAGAAGATTTGAAGATATGATCTTTTCAAGTTTGATTGTTTTGTGAAATGCTTTGCGTAAGATAATGGTGTGATATTCAATGAAAATGGAATGCCAAAAAAGAGAAGTCCTTGTCACTGGAAGGGGGAGAAAGGTGTTTATTTTGCAGGATTTGCTAGTGTTGGTTTATTTTTTTATTTATTTTTTATTTTTCATTCGATATTCGGTGTCCACATTGGAACCCCTATTAATTCGGATCGCGCGTTGCAGGGCCCATTAAGATGGCAACACTCCCAATAAAATTTTCTCCATACCTAAGGTCGAACTCTCGACCTCTGGTTAAGGGTGGAGTAGCCCTTATTGTTACACCATCTGATGCCAAGAATCATCTGATGCCAAGAATATAACTGGCGATATCAATAAGATTTTGATGCACATTTGATGTGTGCTGGTGGTGAGATGGATGAGATCACTTTACCTTTTAAATTGGACATTTTGAATTTGAATTTTGAGCATGGAGAATATCTTCATGAGGAGTATTCTTTATTTTAGTGCATCATAGACTATTAATCATGCGGTTTAGCTATGGTATTATGTTACATTTTTTATGTAAGACTTTTTACTATATTCATTCAAATCAATAAAGTATCGTTTTAAAAATAGATCATTGTGTTTGTATGCGTGTCCAATAGTTATACAGTAGACGATTTATGTGTGGAGTTTTTTGGCTCCTGCATGGAAGTTTAAATTTTTGGTTCTTCTAAGTTACAAATTTGTGTTCACAATCAAACATGAAGTTGGACAAATATTTTTATGACTGTAGCACATGATTAAATATAATCTAATCTTGATTATTAGAGTGGTCGCATTTTAATTTCTTGTGTTAGTACACTTAGTGTGTATTGACCGAACCCAGTAGAGATGATTGTTCATAGAGAAAGGACATTCGCCTTAACTTTCGATGACATCATTCAAAATCACTATGTGAAGAATCAAGCTTTGGTCGCATGGAGGGCACGGGATCATACTTGGAGGGGTCTTTTTGAGCATGCCACTAAACAAACCCGAGTGTGGAAGATTGCTTGGAGCCTTGAAGACTTGAGGACTCTTGGGTTTGGACCATACTTGTTGATTCATGATTTTGGTTCCCTTTATTAAGGGCATTTTGGTCACTTAGCCTCAAGGGCATTTTGGTCAATTATCCTTGTCTAAGTGACACTCTATGACCGCCCCTCCTTATTAAGGGCATTGGAGTCATTTTGTGTTCATTTTTTAATAGATTATAAATAGGCTCCTTTAGTCTTATTTTTGGTAGTTTATGAATGATAAACATTTGACATATTGTAATTCCTCTCTCTTGACAGTAGAATACCTTAGTGTAGTCTTAGTTAGGGCTTGGAATAATCATTGTAGTTTAGGGCTTGAAAAAGCTAATATTGACCTTTGCTTGGAAACGGTAGATCTTGAAGTGAGTTGATTCCCTTGGCGGTCACCGTAAGAGTGTGGTGTTGATTATTACATTTATTAGTGGTTAGTAATTGATATACACTTGGTCCTTAATCTTGTAATAATCTATGTCTCACTTTCTATCCTTTACTTTCTTGTAAATCGTTATGGGTTATGTTCTTGTAATCCAAACCCGTGACTTCTCATTCTTGTTCCATTGCTGTTGTTCTTCATCTTGTTGTTGTTAACATAATTTGGATGCTAGCTATTTTGGTGTAATAAATACCTTGTTCTCTTCTTGTTGTGGTGTTCTTGTGAGGCCGAGACTAGGTCTCCAAAAGGCTCTCTTGTTTGCCTAGTTTTGTAGACTGTTTTGTACCTTTTCTTATGTTCCGTGGGTTGTATCATATTAGATAGCAACTCGTCTTCTCCAAATAAGAAGAAAAAAAGAATTTACAGAGCTTTTATAGTAAATTTATAAAAATAATATTTACTCCTCAAGATATCAAAAATTTAGATCGACTACCTGTATTCATCAATTTTTAGCTACAGATCGATCTCAATATCTACTTCAAATATAACGAAAAAGAAAAAAGAATAGTGAAAATGCCTAACTTAAAGACAATCAAAATTGAAAACAAAGTGTACATATGACCACCAAAATTAGGGAAAGAAAAAGGAAGCTTGAAATATAAACGAAACAAAATTTTGAGTAAAATTCATTATGTCAAAAAATTAACATTGCTTTCTACTTCCAAAATGTGATTTAAAAATGAAAACATATAACAATGGAAGAGAAGTTAAGAAATATAAGAAATTTTCAAAATTCATAAATTGAAGAGCTTGAAGTTGAAAAATATAAGTAATAAAATAAAAAAAGGGGGAAAGTGAAGTTGATCGTGGAATTCGCCGGAGAGAGAAAAGAAGGGGGAGAGTAGAGTTTTCTTACCGGTGAGATTCATCGGGGAAAAAAGAGAGAAGGAAAAGTGAAATGGGTTAAAATGTGAAGAACTTGAATTTTTCCTCGACCCTTTATTAAATGGATAGAAAAAGTGATATTATATTATTTAAATAAGGATGAGACACACACATTATTTGAGAACATAGTTGAAGTAAAAAGTGTGTATGTATTATCGTTAGAATTAGTTTTGGGGGTAATAGGACGTCCGCAAAGTTAAAGTGTCTTTTAGTAAATTCGGGACAACTTCAATGATCCCTTTATTTCTTTTCTCTTGTTCATATTCTCAATGTATATGAAACAACTTCTCTAGATCGTTAAATGTACTTATACTCATAATCTTGATATAATTATTATGATCAATGTGATTAATTTTTTATTTTGATCTATCAAAAGGTGAAACTCTTTTGTTGGTTAATACATTCCTGCTAGATTGGATGATGGCAATCCATGTATCAATCTTGTGATCGATTATACCTTTTTATGACTGTTTATAAGTTTTCATGTGAAAGTGATCCTGCGAGTGAATTTTATATCCGTAATATGAAAGAAGTTAAACGTTGAAATAAAGGATTAAATTAATCAATGAATTAAATTGTCAGAAATTTAATTCAATTAATTGGTATATGTAATCTTAACACGGAGAGTAAATAAGGTTTAATGGACGATTTTGAAATTATACATAGGAGTGCTATTACAAAATTTTAGTTGAATAATTTGTAATTTATTATGATAGGTTAATTGATTCATTTTGCGATCCCATAATTGAAAGCCCCATTGATAAAAATTTTGGCCCTTGTTATGACTAATTAAATGATAAACTTGGAAGAGATCAGTTTTTTAGAAGTAGTAAAATCCTACACGATTTGGGTTAAAGGTAACTGGTCTTCAAGAAGAAAAGTTGTACACATTTTGGATAGGATTTTACCCCAAAAACGTGCACAATGACTTGAAGAGGAAGATTCCTTCATGTTTGCAACTAGGATTTTAATGTGTACAATATATAAACATATTCTTAACTTGGCCTCAGCCGACCTCAATTGTCTCCAATCTTAGATGTGAACAAGTAGGTAATTAAAACTTCTATAAAGTTGAACAAATTGTAACAATCTGAAACTTTGATGAAATATGTGAAATTTATGATTTTATGTGATTTGACTGCTTTACCCCTCTCCGTAGTTGTATTATGGCATTTTTAGGGTGTGGGGGTGATTGCCATAATTTTCGCTGCATTTTGGTACCATTTATGCGATACCGTGATTTTTGATGGCTTCGAGAGCCTGATTTTGGACTTTTGTGGATATCTTTTGATCCGTAAAATAGATGGCTGAACAAACTATGTCAGCAGTTCCAGAATGTCAATTTTAGGTTGGGTAGACCTTTAGTTCGGGTCTCGGTGCACCCGAGCTCATTTTGACCCATTGGTCGAAAAGTTGGAAAATTAAAAATATGGGTGTGGGACTCATATTTAGTTTAAACGACCTCGGAAAGAAAATCTGACTTCACCAGTAAATCTGAAACGTCAATTTTAGGGTGGTAACATGTTTGGTGTGATTTTATGATTTTTAAGTCTCATTTTGACCCTCGGTTTGGAAAATTATGATTTCGGATTTTGGGGGTCAACTTTGTGAAAATGATATTTTTTTTGAAAATATGACTACACCTACGAGTCTGAAACTTTGAATTTAGTGTGATTGCATAGTTCATTTGTATATATCAAACTTTGAACGAATTTCGGACACCCTGTCAAAATCCGTTAGACTAAAAAAAATTGCTATAGCAGAAAAATCTGCTATAAATTACAAAATTTTCTCCTTTTTTTTGGGCCCATTTTGCTTATGTTTCATCTTTCCTCTTGAGAGTTAAACTTTAAAATAGCGTTAGAGCTTAAAAGCGAAGCTTGTACGAGTTTGAATAGCTAGATTAACATTTATTTCTTAATTCTATTACAGATTTAAGGTAAGAATACACTCTTTTATTAGTAATTTCTTGATTAATATCTCAAAACTTCAAATATCTTAGGGCTTGATTTTAAACTCTAATTTCACTCCTTTTAACTTGAATAATATTTTTATCTTATAATTACTAGTTTTTCATCAATTTAACCTTCTAAACAACTCCGATTCTTGATTTTAACCCGGGTTTCAAAGATTTTATACGATAAAGCTTAAAAATGGATTTTCTTCGATTTGAACTTCATTTTTAATTCGATTCGACTTGAATTTCTGCTGTAGATTTCTAAAAATATGGAGAACACATTTTTAAAGTAAAGTTATGATTTTGCCCTTCTTTTTTGAAAATCGATTTTGGGAGTCCGTTTTGACTCCGAACCAAAAGTAGTTAGTATCGGTGTCTTTAATTTTATTTTGATGCATAGATTCCATAATTAATATTTTAGAGGAGTTCAGGATTGTTTGTGGAAAGTAAGGTCATGGGTTCAAGGTGGAGCTGACCGGTTTCGGCTTTTGAGATAGGTCATGACTTAACTCTTTCGGACTGGGTTGGATAGTAAATGATGGTACAAAATATATGTCAAGGGTGAGAACTAATCATAAAAATGGCTATCTATGTGTTGTGCCCATGTGGGGGCCTATATGTGATGTAATTGTCGAAATTGAGATATTATATGATATGTGTAACCGTGTATGTGATATTGATAGCCTTGAATACTTGTGAATAATTGTATTGTGTTGTTAAAATACTTAATGTAGTAGCATTGGTGTATTGTGATTATATTCATACTTTATTGGCATATGAGACATGTGAAAATTTATGGATAAAACGAAAATAATGAGTGGATATTAGCTCACATAGTTGTGGAAATGTATCGCTATGGTTGGTTATGGAAATATATCACTTGTTTTGTTGTGAAAATACTCATTGTGATTGGTTGTGAGCATTACATCCTCATATCATACTCATTCATGAAACATTGGTACCACCGTGGTAACACCTGGGTAACAATAGCAACACCTTTTTAAAAAAATCTTCCCCGAGGGATGTGTCGGGGAGGATATGTTGTAAAACCTTATAATACCATTTACGAGGGATGTGACAAAAAGGAAATATGAGATATGTGTATTGTATATTGGTTGACGAACCCCCATGGGTCCTATGTCGCGAAGTTTTAGCTTCGTAGGTGTATACGGGGATTGTGCGATGATTCCGGAGGTTGTGCGGTGACCTCGTGCATCTTCATCATCATCTCATATACATTGCACTTGCTTTATTGTGTTTATATTGTGTTGTATTGTCATATTGACTTGCTATTTATGTAATTGTCTTATCTTCTTTTACTTGTATTTGATGAGCCTGTATATGCATGTTTCCCCTTGTTTTACTTATATGTGATATAATGCATATTTGTATTCTATCTTGGTGTGATGTTACAATATATGTGATATATTAGAAATATTAGTGCAAGCAATGTGAGCTACCATTGTGGGACATTTTCTAATTGCAGGTGATGTGTCCTTAGTGTATATTTTGTATGCTTTATTTAATACTTTGCTTGGTCAGACTATGATATTTACTGAGTACAAGTGGATCGTACTCATGCCTATTACGCCCTTTTGGTATAGGTCCTAGCCTGAGTGTGCCTCAACTTGCTTGACTCAGGAAATTGTTGGATCTTCCAAGATAGCGGTTGAACATTCATGTGTCTGGAGTTCACCTCTATTTTGTATTAGTTATGTCTTTATTAGTATTAAAAGATAAATATTATTTCTTTGTGGTTGTTTTTCAGATGTATTTGACTCCTGGATAGTATTAGTAGTTCTTACACCTTTGATACCAGGTTTTGAAGCTATGATCGCATGTGTTGATTTTATTCTTTTCGCTTTTATTATATCTATGTGGATCAACTTCATTCTAGAAGTCTTACCTTAGGGGAACTTCTATCTTTTTACTGTGCATATCAGTTTGGTTGAGGGGCTTACTTGTCAAGGTTTGCCGCATAAAGTGCCATCATGACCTCTATTTTTGAGTCGTGATAAATTGGTATCAGAACAGTTAGTTTCATTGGTCTTAATGGTGTAAGAATGAAGTGTCTAATATATTTTCGCGGATCGATACATAGATGTCCATATCAATCTTAGAGAAACAATAGGACGTCTTTCGAAAACTTTCCTCATTTTATTATTTGTCGTGTGAAGTTCTTTCATACCTTATGTTTTGAGTTATGTTTCACTCTTTCTGTGCAGATGGTGTGACTTATACTATATCTTATTAGTTGATAGATGTGGAGATAGATTAGTGGAGGTCATTTTTCAGTTGTTGACCCCGTGATTCTCTTGAGTTGACTTGGTATCAGTTCGTCGAGGCTTTCTCAAGAGAGATTTATGCCTTTCAGTTTGAGAGATCGTATGCGCGATGCATTGGATAATTTGGAGCAGGGATCTGTGACGGTTTTTAAGTATGAGGAACACTTCCATGCCTTGTTTATATATTCCTATGGTAGAATTTCCACCGAGTCTGAGAAGATTCAAAAGTTCGTGAAGGCTTTTGATGTTTCTGTTTAGTTGACTTCATCTCAGATGATTGTATTTGGAGCATCTTTTTAGAGCATTGTGGATCATGCAAAGATGACAGAGGGCATTCTTCAGGTATCATAGAGAGGCACCAAGAAGGTGCACCGTTTTGGTGAGTTTAGAGGTCAGGTTTGTTCTGCCCCTCTTTTAATCGAAGGGTTTGGAAATTATTATTTTTTGACTATTTAAATTATTTGAAAACCTTAAAAAAAAGTTTGAAACAATTTAAGAAATTATAGAGTTGCCACTTGATTTTTGAGAAAATATCAAGAAAAACTAAAAATATTACTTAAAAGATTCAAAACAAAAAAAATCTTTTAAGTTTAGAAATTTCGAGTAAGTGGTTCCTATTAATACTCTTAGAAAGTTGTTAAGGCACCAAGAGTATTCGCTAACTTGCGGTTATCCGGACTATTTGAAAATAACTTTTTGGACTAACTTTAAAAAGGAAAATAGATTTATGAAAAGAAAATGATTAAGGAATTGTGCAAAATAAATTTTAACGATTTAATGGAATTTTTTAACTAAGTCTAAGAAAACTAAGAACAATTAGCATATTAAGGGGAAAGGGGAAGACTAAATGACTTAAGCCATTAGGCCCAAATCCATAAATCCTGTCCTAAGCTAATTTGGATTTTTGACCCATCTTCACCTGTCCTAATCTAAATACTTGGGCTTTTGACCCATAACCTGTCCTAAGCTAGTTGTCGGACCTTTGAGGCCCAAAATCCTCTTTACCTGTATTAAATTACAACTTTGGATTCGAGGCCTAAATGAATGAACAAATAGATAAATAAATAAATAAATAAATAAAGAATAAGACAATACTAAAAATCGAGACTTTTCATGTCTCTTAATGACCTCATCAATGGGTTTTGGCCCATTCTTCTTCTTCTTCTTCTTCTTCTTCTTCTTCTTCTTTTCCTTCTTCTTCTATCTTCTTGCACCCTCACGCCATATAATCGAATTTGAATTTAAATTTTGGACTAGACTCAGAGAGATAGGCCTTATTGGCCCATTACAAAATGCAAGGGGAAAGGATTCCATTTAGACTCCAGAACAAATTCATGCAAAGAAAAAGACACATGAATTAATACGTGTTCAATATTTTTACACTTAATAGATAAATGATGAAATGGAAAAATAGCATTCTCAAGCATAAAGAAATAGTAAACTGCGATATCAAAACAAATCAAATTATCCAAAGAAAAGAAAATTACCTCATATAACAAAGAAGAAGATGGAGGCTAACTTTTAAGAAAAGAAATCCTTAAACTCCAACTAAGACGACATTAATGATGATTCATACATCCAAATTATGACCAACTTTAGCGAAAATATGTAATGACCTATGATTTATCTTTCTAAGACTTCATTTATTCTCTTGTGATATTCTAAATCAAAAAGAGACACGAATCAAGTCTTTACACACACAAAGAGCACATATAACAATCCGAAGGGAGTAAGAAAATTAGAATAAAAGCTTAGCATCACTAAAAGTGAAATATTATTCAACAATCATACTATGCATGACTCGAAAATATCTAAATATCTCTATTTAGCCACAAAAATCCAAATTTTCTCACCATTTTGACATAACAACATGCGAAAAAAAGGAATAAATATCTTAGATGGAAAATAAATCTAGCACTTCATCTCTTATATGAGGATTTTGAAATCCATTAAAATAATTAGCAAGCAAATGACAAGTTCTTAACTTAACCAATTACTATTTTATTAAGGTAATATAAACAATAATAACTATTCTTTTTGACATAAAGAAAACAACTTTACATGCTAAAAACAAATATATCCGCCAACAATGAATTTAAACAAAGCATAAGTACGTCTTTTAAGCAAAGATTGAAACTTTATCTATAATAATCAAAGAATAAATTCAAGAAGGTGAAATAATCAATATTAACTATTCTTTTCAACATAAAGGAAACAACTTTACATGCTAAAAACACAACTTTACATGCTAAAAATAAAAAAATCCGCCAACAATGAATTTAAACAAGGCATGAGTACGTCTTTTAAGCAAAGATCAAAACTTCATCCATAATGATCAAAGAATAAAGCCAAAGAAACATTTTCAACTATTGCTAGCTTATTTTTATACCGTGAACATGAAAATAACCATAATAATCAATATGATAATGTCTTATGGCCTTCAAAGTTTCTACAACAAACAATCCCAACAAATAAAATTACAACTACGAACTACAAAGAAGGAGATGAAGAAGAAAATGATAATAAAATTATAAGGGAAAAGGTGTGTTTACCTTTTTTGGAGAAGCAAAATGGGACTTCAAACTTTCTTCAAAGTCTTTATCACCATCGAAAAGCAATCTTTCGAGAATCCCGATTAGACTACTGCTTGAAAATTTTACTAAACAAAAGAAATTTAACTGTTTGCTCAAAAGGTTTTTCCACTCTTTGAGACTTGGTATTTTTACCAAAATAGTGGTAGTATTTATATGAAAGGATAGAGATTCAGTTCTTTCATTCACCAATGTGAGAGAAAGAGTTTAGGAGTGTTTTGAAAATTTTAAATTAAGGGTAAGAGTTGTTGGAGGATAAGGTGGGGTGAAATTGTATAATCTAGTATAAATTTTGAATTTTAAAAATGAAAAAAAGAATAAGGTAGAGGTGGAATTATACAATCTAGTACAAAATTTGAAATTCAAATGGAAATGAGGATAATGTTGAGAGGGAATTGTACAATCTAGTACAAATTTTGAAATTCAAATTGAAAAAAGAACAAGGTTGAGGTGAAAATATACTATCTAGTATAAATTCAAAATTCAAATTGGAAAAAGGACTAGGTTGAGGTGTAATTATACAATATAGTACAATTTTTGAATTTTAAAATTTAAAATTCTGATTTTGGGATTGATGTTGGCATTTTTGTAAGGATTTGAGGTTATTTTAAAAATAACCCCAATCAATTTAGGATTTAGTCAATTCATTAAATATTTGATCAAATTAAAAATCAATTGCCCAATTGTATCACATTATGGTCAATTTAATTTCAATTTTGGTCAAATTTAATAGATCGGCTAAATTAAATTAAAATTTGATACGAATTAATACTTTGTTTAATTCCAAGCTTCTGGATTTAATAAAAATCAAACAAATATTTTTCAAATAAATTATTTTTAAGAACAAATTACATTTAAATTAAGATTTTAACCATTTGAATTCATTTTCAAGATACGCCTTGATTAAAATCTAATATTTTGTAAAATAAATATTTAAGTAACAAAATTATATAATTTCGTATAATTGAATACGATAATATATAATCTCTACTTAAAATGACAATTTTACCCTGATAAATACTTTGAAAAACTTTTTATTTAGATAAAATAAATGTTGTAATTTTATTCAAAAATCAAAGAAACTTGAAATTAAACTTAGTTTGGAGGGCAAAAATTAGGTGTCACAAGGTTTTTTGTAGTAGAGGTACCAGGGTAGGCCAGTGCAGGTGGCGTTATAGAATTCAGGTGGTGGATCTTCTAGTTCAGCATTTTAGGGTGGCCTTTCGAGCTTAATTGTACCTTCTCCTGTTGAGACTGGTCGTAGAGGTTGCTATGTGTGTGATGATATTGGCCATGTGGCCAGGGACTATCCCCGCCGGGTGGTTCATACTACTTCTATTCTTGCTGTGAGGGGTAGGGGTGCTACCAGAGGTGCGAGGGGCACAGGTAGTAAAGCCCGTGAGGGTAGCCGTGGGGCCACCGAGGCAATTGGTGGTCGTGATTAGTGTTACTATACCAGCCAGACCTGAGGTAGAGTCTTCTAATATTGTGATTACATGTATCATCCCCATTTATTTTAGACCTACATCTATATTATTTGATCTAGATCGACTTTCTCCTATGTGTCAAAATATTTTACTTTGGGTTTTGATTCTATTAGTGAGCCTCTTCCCATGCCTATTCGTGTATCTACCCTGGGTAGGTAATTTTTTAGTGGTGAATAGGGCACACTGATCTTGTGTTACGACTTTTGCCGAGCGTGAGATTTTTGGTAGATTTGCTCATATTAGATATGGTCGATTTTGATGTTATTTTGGGTATGGATTGGTTGGCCCCTCATCATGCCATCCTAGATTATTATTCCAAGACTGTGACTTTAGCTTCACCGGGTATGCCAAGGATAGCTTGGATGAGTATACTTTACTTGGGTTCAAGAGGATTATATCTTATGTTCAAGATCGTAAATTGGTTGAGAGGGGATATTTATTATACTTGACTCAAATTCATGATACTAGTGTTGTTTTGCCTCTTTTCTTGGATTCTGTTCGTGTTGTCCATGGGTTTATAGATGTGTTCAAAATGGACTTGCTTAGTATGCCTCTAGATCGTGATATTGATTTTACTATTAATTTTAAGTCGAGCACCAAGCCCATTTTTATTTCTCCTTATAGGATGCCGAAACAGAGTTGAAAGAATTGAATGATCACTTGCAGGAGTTGTTGGATAAGGGATTTATCCTGCACCTATCTTGTTTGTGAAGAAAAAAGATGGGTCATGTATTGATTATCGGTAGTTGAATAAGGTGATAGTTAAGACTAAGTGTCCTCTTCCTTCCATTGATGATTTGTTTGATCAGCTTTGGGTGCTGCAGTGTTTTTGAAGTTTCATTAAGGTCCGGTTTCACCAGTTGAGGATTAGAGCTTCATATATTTCAAAGATAGATTTTCGGACTTGATATGGTCATTATGAGTTCTTGATCATGTTCTTTGGGTTGACCAATGCCTTTGTTATGTTCATGAAGTTGAAGAATCGGGTGTTTCGATCGTATCTCGACTCTTTTATTATTATATTTATATATGATATCTTGGTGTATTCTAAAAGTGAGGTTGAGCATGAGGAGCATTTATGGATGTGCTTAAGAGATTAAGGGATAAGAATTTGTGTGCCTAGTTCTTTGAGTGCAAGTTTTGGTTGGAGTCTGTTCTTTTTGGGGTCATGTGATGACTATAAAAGGTATTATGGTTGATTCAGCTGAGGTTGAAGCAGTTTGTGATTGGTCTAGACCTACTTCACCCACCGAGATTCAAAGTTTTATTGACATAACAGGATATTATTGGCGTTTAGTTAAGGGTTTCTCTTCTATTATAGTACCGTTGACCAAGTTAACCCAGAAAAAGATTTCTTTTCAGTGGTATGATGCATGCGAGGCGAGCTTTCAAAATCTCAAGGATTTATTGACTTCGGCTCCTATCTTGACTTTGCTTAGAGAGGGCGTGAGTTTTACTATCTTTTGTGATACTTCAGATATTGGGTTAGGTGTTGTGTTGATGCAGGAGGACATGGTGAGTTCTTATGTGTTCATTAGTTAAAGCCTCATGAGAGGAATTATCCTACTGTAATACCCTGTACTTTTACCTAGCTTAAAATCATCCCAAAAATATTAAAGACTTGCTTTAAAAGAGTAATCCATTTTTATACATTTGCTATTTTCAAGATTTTCACTTTTGTTATGTGGAAAATTCAATAAGCTTTCCATCGATACAAAATTTGCCCAAATCCGACACCCGAACGAAGAGTTAGACCCTTTTTAGCTGCTGAGCCATCAACGTATCGCGAAGCCAGCTTAAATGGAAATTGTCAATTTTCAGTGTTACTCCGCTATAGTGGCGCATCGCGCCAAACTTACAGGTCCCAAACAGAGTGAAAATGCGATAGCTCCGCGTCACGCCACCATGCAATTTCCCATTTGCCACTTTCCAGAGACACGGTGCGATAGCGCCACCTCGCGCCAAGGGTCTAGGTCGGGAAATTTTCACAGAATTAAAATACGTGTCCAAGGGTTAAAATGGTTAAATTCTCATTCCTATATAAACCCAATAATACGTGATTCAGCCAAATTTCACCCTAATTATAGTGTTTCTTTCAAGAACAAGCTACGGTTTTCAATTGGGAATTCACATTCAACACTCAAACTCAAGAATCTCTCTGTCAATCTCCATAGAATCAAGAACTAAGGTATGCACAATGTTCATTCATGGATTTCTTTCATCTATGAAGCCCAATAATTAAGTTTTAAATCTTGTATTGTGAATATTTTGTTGTGGGTTGATTATATTCATGTGATTATGGTTGTATGATTCCCAAGTTGGAATCTTTATGTATTGTTCATGAACCTATACTAGTATGTGGTCTGAAACATGTGAAATTGAGTTGAAATATGGAGTTTTGTTGTATTAATTTGATTGTCATGCCTATGCCCTAAGTCATTCATCCTAGGTATTTGATAAAATTCCTAAGAGAATAAAAATTATGCATTATAGCTTAATTGTGACCTAAGTGATAAATGCATGCTTTACCCAATGACCAAGAATGACTTTCATGATATTGTGTGCATCATGAATGATTGAGGGAATGTCCATGAGATTAGGTTGATGAAATTATGACTTGTTTATATGTTATTCCATTCATGTACAAGACTATGATAACCATGTGCTTCATGAAATCCCCAAATTAATGTATTATGAATTGTTGATATTGGTCATGTGTTCAACAAGTGTCATGTACTGTCAGTTTTGTGTTATCAAGTCCTGGGGCTACTTGTACCCGACAATTTAGCTATGTGCCTAGAGCTAGTGTCATGTTTTCACGATACGCTCAGTCAAGCCATGATCAGTAGAATTCAGTCAGTCACATGACTTAAGAAAACTCAGTATCAGTCCAGTCTTACTCAATAGCCTCAGTCAGTTATCAGATTTCCATAGTATTTCGTCAGTCAACGTAACTCAGTAAACTCAGCTTAGCTCCACTAAACAATACCATTAGTATCAGTTCAGTGTCTATTTAGTTGGGAGTAGAATTCAGCATCGAGTGAACCCAAGGATGGGGTCTCACCTGTTATTCAGTAGAGGATGTGATCCTTAGAAGCAATCCTTGTGTTCCAAAACTATGTAGCCAGTGTAGGTAGAGATTCACCCTACGTGTTTAGGGATTTAGACATCTCATTTGGGTTACCTACTTGGAGGGGTTGATGGAAGAGCTCCCTGTCAGAGAGGGTATACTCATATCTTGTCTTTACTCATGGCACGGTACTGACACCCTTCCAGCTGGGTTACAGGTTGGATCTTACCAGTTTAGTTTTGGGGCATGTTAGTTAGATGATTACCTCCCATAGTCTTAGTTTTAGATCCAGTCTTAGGAATAGAACTCAGATAGTTCTACAGAATTCAGGACTGTCAGATACAGTTAACTCAGTACAGTACGAAACTCAGCTAGTTCCATCAGTATCAGGACTGTCAGATACAGTCAATCATGTTATCAGTACTCAAACTCAGTAATCATATTATCATGGACTCAGTTAATAGTAAATTAATTATACAAAACCCATGTTATCAGTATTCAATTTCAGGACTGTCAGGTACAGCAATCAAACCAGTTCTTCATAATCAAAATTGTCAGAAACAGTCCTTTCTTTATCTGTAATATGACATTAGTTCCTCAGTACTCAATAGAATTAGTCATTCTGTATTCCAGTATTAGTACTCAAATATTAGTAAATCCACGTTATCAAAATTCATGAGTCAGCATTATCACGATCTTAGTTACAGTTACGTATTTACGCATGTATTCTCATATTTATGTTATATATTCAGTTATTATTGTTCATGCATATGAACCCTTGTATTTAGCCTACCTCACTTGCATACCAATACATTTAATCATACTGACGCATTTACACTATGGTGTTTTATACCATAGGTTTAGAAGCATGAGCTCCCAAGCATCCTTAGTAGATCAGATGTTCAGCAGCCAGACTAATAGTGAGTCCTCATCATTAGAGAACAACATGGTTATTTTATTACTTTATTATTTTAGTAGTTCAGAGTTAGTTAGGGACATGTCCCATTAACTCCATAATTTTTAGATAGTTTAGAGGCTTTCAGACTACAACATATTTCAGACAATTTATTTCAGTTTTGGGTATTTTTATACCCCCATTAAAGACATTGTTTTATATTTAGTATTAGTTCAGTTTTGAACCTTATGGCCTTACAGCTTATGTTCTGCATATTTATAGTATATTATTTAGTGCTCAATTACAGATATCATTCATGGGTTAGCTTATGGTCCTTCGGGGTCATGAGAACTGTGTATCATTTTGAGTATCAGTCATGGGTAAGCTTATGGTTCTTCGGGGTCATGAGCACTGTGTAACATTTTGAGTACCAAATTCAGCGCGTTATACCTACCCATGATTTAGAGTTGTGCGCAATCGTGTTTTTCTTGAAGTTTTGAAGGCACTACTTGTATGGACTCCATTGTGAGATCTTCTCAAATCATCATATCCTTCAGTACTTCTTTACCCTGGAAGATCTTAATATGAGGCAGCGTCGTTGGCTTGAGTTTCTTAATGATTATGACTTGATTATTCTCTACCATTTGGGCAAGGCAAATATGGTTGCGGATGCCTTGAGCCAAAAGTCAACTAGCATGGGTAGCTTGGTGCATCTATTGACCCAAGAGAGGCCTTTGGATTTTGAGGTTCAGTCTTTAGTTAAACAAATGGTTAGGCTTTATATTTTGACACCTGGGCATATTTTGAAATTTATGGAGGCTAGATCTTCTTTGATGGAGCAGATTCAAGCTTATCAGTTTGATGATATTGGATTGAGATTGATTCAAGATAAGATGTTGAGTGGGGAGGATAAGGAAGCCTCACTTGATTCAAATGGAGTTTTAAGAATTAAGGGTTGAGTTTGTGTACCAAGAGTGGTGATTAGATTAGGTTGATCTTGGAGGAGGCTATTGTTCCAGATATTCTATCCATCCAGGTGTGTATAAGATGTATTATGATTTGAGGCAACGTTACTGGTGGGGTGGTATGAGGCGATATGTGGCAGATTTTATGGCTTGGTGCCTATGTTGTCAAAAAGTAAAGGTTGAGCATATGAGGCCTGGTGGGTTGCTTCAAAGGTTACCCATTCCCGAGTGGAAGTAGGAATGGATCACTATGGACTTTGTGATTGGTTTTCCTCATACATCTCATAGTTCTGACAGTGTTTGGGTCATCGTGGATCGATTGACCAAATCATCTCAGTTTATTCTGATTTAGGTCTCATTCAGAGTTGAGAGGTTGACCTATATATACATTTGTGAGATTATGCATCTTCATGGTCTGCCGATGTCTATTATTTTAGATTGAGGTTCTATGTTCGCATCTTACGTTTGAGAGACTTTTCAGGATAAGTTGGGTACTCTGGTTAATCTTAGCATAATATTTCACCCCTATACTGATGTCCAGTCAGAGCTAACTATTGATGTTTTAGAGAATATGCTCCACGTGTGTGATGGATTTTGGTGGCAGTGGGAGTAATAATTGGCTTTAATAGAGTTTGCATTTAATAATGCTACCATTTCAGTATTGATATGAATCCTTTTGAGGTATTGTATGGTAGTCATTATCGCCCCCAGTAGATTGGTTTGGTGTTTCATAGGTGAGACCTCGAGCTGTGGACTTGCTTCGTGAGTCTTTGGATAAAGTTTGGGTCATTCATGATAAACTTTGAGCGGCTCAGAGTTGACAAAAGTGCTATGCTGATCATATACTTCATGCCTTAAGATTTGGTGTTGGTGATTGTGTCTTTCTTTAAGTTTCACCCATGAAGGGTGTGATGAGGTTTCGAAAGAGGGTAAAGCTTAGCCCTAGGTATATCATCCCATTTTAGATTCTTTAGATTGTTGGTGATATGGCTTATGAGTTGGTCTTGCCCCTTGATCTATCAGCTGTTCATCCAGTTTTTCATATTATGCTTCGCTGCTATATTCTCGATGAGTCTCATGTCATTCATTGGTTGTCGGTTCAACTAGATGAGCAGTTATCCTTTGTTGAGAAGCCGGTCTCTATTTTGGCTAGGGATGTTAGGCAATTGTATTCTTGAGTTGTCCCTGTGGTTAAGGTTTAGTGGCAACATCGACTTGTAGATGGCGCTACTTGGGAGGTTGAGTCTGATATGCATAGTTCCTTTCCCTAACTCTTCATTAATTAAGGTATTTCTTTGTCTTAGTTTGAGGATGAACTAGTTTTTTAGTGGTGAATGATGTAACGACTTGAAAATTTGATAAAATATGTGATATTTGTGATTTTGTGTGATTTGACTATTTTATCCCTCCCCGTAGTTATATTATGGTATTTCTGGGGTGTGGGGGTGACTGACATGGTTTTTGATGTATTTTGGCGCCATTTATGTGATATTGTGGTTTTTGATAGCTTCGAAAGCCTTATTTTGGACTTATATGGATATCTTTTGATCTGTGCGATGGATGACTGAATAAAATAAGACAACAACTTTGGAATATCAATTTTAGGTTGGGTAGACCTTTGGTTCGGGTCCCGGTGCACCCGATCTCATTTTGATCTGTTGGTTAAAAAGTTGAAAAATTGTAAATGTGGGTGTGGGGACCATATTTGGTCTAAATGACCTCGGATAGAAAATTCGACTTTGCCAGTAGATCCGAAACATTGAATTTAGGGTGGTAACATATTTGAAGTAAAGTTATGATTTTTTTCTTCTTTTTCGGAAAGCCATTTTAAAGGTCCATTTTGACTCCAAACCAAAAGTAGTAAATATGAGTGTCATTGGTTTTGTTTTGATGCATATATTTTATATTTGATGTTTTTAGATGAGTTCAGGATCATTAGTGGAAAGTAAGGTCATGGGTTCAAGGTGTAGCTGACTGGTTTTGGGTTTTAAGGTAGGTTATGACTTAACTTTTTTAGATTGGATTGGGCAGTAAATGATGGTATAAAATTTATGTTAAGAGTGGGAACTAATCATAAAAAATGGCTATCTATGTGTTGTGCTTTTGTAGGGGCCTATATGTGATGTAATTTTGAAATGGAGATATTATGTGATATATGTGACCGTGTATGTGATGTTGATAGCCTTGAATACTTGTGAATAATTGTATTGTGTTGTTAAAATTCTTAATGTGGTAGCATTGGTGTATTATGATTATGTTCATACTTTATTGGCATACAAGACATGTGGAAATTCATGGATGAAATGAAAATAATGAGTGGATGTTAGCTCACATGGTTGTGGAAATGTATCGTTGTGGTTGGTTATGGAAATATATCATATGTTTGAATGTGGAAATACTCATTGTGATTAGTTGTAAACATTACATCCTCATATCATACTCATTTATGAAACATTGGTACCACCGTGGCAATACCTGAGTAACACTGGCAATACCTTTTAAAAAAAACTGCTCGAGGGATGTGCTGAGGAGGAGATATTATAACATCTTATAAAAGCATTTTCAAGAGATGTGCTGGAAAGGAGATATGAGATAAGTGGATTGTATACGAATGATGAACCCCTCATGGGTCCTACGTTAGGAAGCTTTAGTTTCGTTGGTGTATACGGGGATTACGTGACGATCCCAGAGGTTATGCGACGACCTCGTGCATAATCATCATCATCATATACATTGCACTTTATTGTTTTTATGTTGTGTTGTATTTCCATATTGACTTGTCATCTATGTAATTGTCTTATCTTTTTTTACTTGTATTTGATGATCTTGTATATGCATGTTCCCCCTTGTTCTACTTATATGTGATATTATGCATACTTGAGTTCTAACTTGGTGTGATGTTACTATATATGTGATATATTAGAACTGTTAGTGCAAGCGGTGTGGGCTGCCGTAGTGGGACATTTTATGATTGCAGGTGATATGCCCTTAGTGTATATTTTTATGCTTTATTTACTATTTTACATGGTCGACCTATGATACCTACTGAGTACAAGTGGTCCGCACTCATGCCTACTGCTCCCTTTTGGTGCAGGTCTTAGCCTGAGTGCACCTCAATTTGCTTGACTCGGGCGATTGTTGGAGCTTCCAAGGTAGCAGTTGTACATTCATGCGTCCGGAGTTCACCTCTATTAGTTATGTCTTTATTAGTATCCAGAGACAGATATTATTTCATTGTGGTTATTTCTCAGATGTATTTTCCTCCTAGATAGTATTAGTAGTTCTTACACCTTTGACACCAGGTTGTGGGATTTATGACTGCATGTGTTAATTTTATTATTTTCGCTTTTATTATATCTATGTGGTTCAGCTTCATTCTATTAGCCTTACATTGAGGGCATTTCTGTCTTATCCATATGTATCAGTTTGGGTGTGGGACTTACTTGTCAAGGTTTTCTGCGACAAGTGTCATCATGATCCTTGTTTTTGGGTCGTGACACAAACAGATACATGTGTCCGGGCTGCAAAATTTAAGGGCTAAAAATTTCTTTATCTGCTTTGCTTCATTGGTTTCTTCAAACGAAATAGAAATAGTAAAATGGTAAAATTTTGTTTTAGGTTATTCTATTTACTAGTTAACATGTCCATTCTTTCCGCAATCATAATAAATACTTTTCAAGGAATTTGTTTTATCAATAAGGTCATACCCATAAGAAGATAGAGAAGAAGATGGAGAAAAAGAAGAGGAAGAAGAGGAAAAGAAAGAGTAAGAAGAAGAAGAGGACGAGGAAGAGGAAAGGAAGAGGAAGAGGAAGAGGAAGAAAAAGAGGAAGAGAAAGAGGAAGAGGAAGAAGAGGAGGAACAAGAGGAAGGAGAGGAGGAGGAGGAGGAAGAAGTGGACTAAGAATAGGAAGAAAATGATGAAGAAGAAGAGTTCCTTGATATGATCTATTTAACACAAGATCATACATGTACATAATCTTGTTTTAAAAGTCTTCATTTCTTTTTAAAAATTTTTACAAGTAAAAATATGAAAAATAACAAACATACCAATAATAATACAAGCCAAGGAATAAGTTAACTATTTTCTAACCAAATAAAAAACAAAATCACAACCTCGTAAGAATATAGAATATTGAGAAACATCGATATTAATATTTCAAACAAACAACTCGTTACAAAATTATGTCACTATAGGGTTCCAAACCCGCAGTTCTTCCAATATATCATAAATCGAAATAAAGCAGAGACTTATAAGATTGACTAAGAAGGAAGAAAGTTAACTTTGAGAAAGAAAATTAGTGCCCTAGCTACAACAAAAAAAACAAAGGTAATGTGTAAGAAATGGCCCTTTATTATAGATTGGGCCTTAGAGCTTTACTAAAAGAAACATACATAGGGCTAACTTTTTTTAGTTTGATCGGAATTGATTCTATGATTGAATAGCAGAAGTTCTACTTATTAGTAGAAACTCAGAGAAACAAACAGAGAAGGGACTCTTTCATACCTTCTAACTCCTAGAATAAGAAGTAGATCCATTTTATTTGGCAGGAACAGTTCTAACCTTTGTTGTCCCTCGGTAGAGTGAGTCTACTTGGAAAATTGACAGGGAACGGGGATCTATTAATCAATATGAATCTCAAGAGAGTATGGTTGATATCCTTCTCCTTTTCCTTTAGGCTCTACTATTGGGGTGGGGCTTTCTATCATAAGCCTTTCTCCCAATTTATGTGAAAAGAGTGACAAACTCATTTTTATTCGGTCATAGGTTAAAGAACGAGAGTTATCTTCCAATATAAAGTCGTATGGTAGAGCGTTCGCCCGTTAACTGATTGGTCATAGGTTTGAATCCTTCTTGTAGAGATTTTGTAAAATGAACTCATTCTGACCTAGCTCTGACTTTTGGTGGTGTTCTTCTAGATTGTTTCTAAATTAGCAAAATCGTGGGACATCAAATGCAGTAAGCTAATTATTGATTTTTATTTCTCACTCTCATCTAGGAATACATAGTTTGTTCGATTCTTAGTGAAGGACCCAATGGGAAGACTAGAGTAGTATCTTTGTTAGTCGAAAGAAATTAGTCTCCACAAGCGTCATTCGAAAAACTGACAAGAAAAGGGTCACTCTTTAGGATAGATGGATGAGGACTAATGGCTAAATCTCTGTCAACCTCTTATATACTGAACTCTCTTTAGACTTTGAGTTCTTTTAGGGAGTATGGTCTAATTTTCTAGTAGCAACAAAGTTCTAAAAGGACTAGATTCTCCTAGAAAGCCAGCTAAGCTAATAATCTTAGTTCCTTCTGATTAAATCAATAAGCTTTTTGATTGATTTAGTGCTTCCACCTTTTTAGTATTAGAATCCATTGGGGAAGTCTCATCCTGGGAAGGGGAGAGTGGCCAACTGGTCAAATGTGGCAAATTGTAAATTTGTTGAAGTTTTTTTACATAGGTTCAAATACTTCCTCTCCCACTTGTTTGTACAGACATCATAGAAGAGAAAAGAGGCATTCGCCAGCGTAGGAAGGCCAATCGAGCAAAGATCTTTCTTTTATTAGCCGTGTCATAAAGTAAAATTGTATCGTATGTTAGTTAGAGAGGTTGGTGAACTAATACGATATATCTAATTCTCATCTATATCCAATCCCAATGAGAATAAAAGTGAGTCACTTCTGGAATGTCTTATAGTAGTAGTATTTTAGCTTATGTAGTTGTCCTCCTTCCTACACGCTTGCGTTCGATAGAATGCCTTCTTGGTTTGAGATGAATCCAAGTTTATATATACGATAAGAGAAGAAAATACCCTCATTTAATAGCTCTAGAGGAATGAAATTTTGATCGAGAATTGGTGAGGAGAGGTGAAATAAAAAGCTCAATATAGATTTATGAGTCTTTGTGAGAGCCGTATAAGGTGAGAGTCACACATATTATAAAGAAGGGAGTTTGCATCTAGATGTGTTGTGTGATGCTTAGGCATAACCACCCTATTTGTTCCATGATCTATAGGTCTACTGGAGCTACCCACTTTGATCAAGTTTCCAAGATTTTGAGCAAATACGAAATCATTGGTGCTCGATCTAGTGGTATTTTAAGGGAATTCTATTATTGCTATAGGATCCTTATTCTAGATCACTGCAGTTTCTTTTTGGAAAATTGTAGATTAGGGTGGGTAGTACTACTCTACGGCCAATTTTCATGACTACGCGTGGGCTGGGCTTATAGCGCTTAACTCATCAATACCTTATAAGGACATTGAGACCATAACATGTTACACGAAAGCGCTGCTTTCTATGCAATGTTATCACATATATAGAGATACTTGTGATCAAAATTTAAGGGCTAAAAATTTCTGAATCTACTTTGCTTCATTGATTTCTTCAAATGAAATAGAAAATATACAATGGTAAAAGTTTATTTGAGGTTATTCTATTTACTGGTTAACATGTCCAAACTTTCCGTGATCATAACAAATACTTTTAAATACATTTGTTTTATAAATAAGTTCATACCCAGAAGAAGACAGAGAAGAAGACGAAGAAGAAGAAGAAGAAGAAAAAGAAGAAGAAGAAAAAGAAGAAGAAGAAGAGGAAGAAGATGAGGAAGAGGAAGAGGAAGAAGAAGAGAAAGAGGAAGAGGAAGAGGAAGAGGAAGGGGGAGAAGAGGAAGAAGAAGAGGAGGAAGAAGAAGAAGAAGAGTACCTTGATATGATCTATTTAACACAAGACCATACATGTTCATAATCTTTTTTTAAAGTCTTTATTTCCTCTTAAAATTTTGTACAAGTTTAAATATGAAAAATAACAAACATACCAATAATAATACAAAGCAAAGAATAACTTAATTATTTTCTAACCAAATAAAAAACAAAATCACAACCTCGTAAGAATATAAAGTACTGAGAAACATCGATATTAATATTTCTAACAAACTATTTGTTACAAAATCATGTCACTATAGGGTTCCAAACTTGCAAGTCATCAAATATATCATAAAACAAAATAAAGTAGAGACTTCAAATCTTAACTAAGATGGAAGAAAGTTGATGTTGAGAAAGAAAATAAGTTTCCTATCTGCAAAAAAACAACGGTGATGTGTAAGAAAGGGCCCCTTATTATGGATAGGGCCTTAGATCTTTACTAATAACAAACATACATTAGGATAACTCATCTTTTAGCTTTATTGAAGTTGATTCTATGATTGAATAGTAGATGTGCTACTTAGTAGTAGAAACTCATACAAGCAGACAGAGAGGGGACTCTTTCATACCTGCTAACTCCTAGAATAAGAAGTAGGTCCATTATTTTTGGCAGGAAGAGTTCCAACCTTTGTTTCCCCTGGTAGAGTGAGTCTACTTAGCAAATTGATAGGGCGTGGGGATTTGTTAAACAATATGAATCTCGAGAGTGTATGGTTGATCGCCTCCTCCTTGTCTTGGAGGCTCTACTACCGGAGAGGGGCTTTCTATCGTAAGCCTTTCTCCTAAATTATGTGAAAATGAGTGACAAACTCATTTTTCTTTGGTCATAGGTTAAAAAATAAGAGTTAGCTTCCAATATTAAGTCGGATTATAAAGCATTCCCCTCTTGACTGATTTGTGATTTGTTTGAATCCTGCTTGGGGAGATTTTGTAAAATGAAGTCATTCTGACCTAGCGCTTGCTTCTGGTGGTGTTCTTCTCGATTGTTTCTAAATTAGAAAAATTGTTGGATATCAAATTTGGTAAGATGATTATTGGTTTTTATTTCTCACTCTCATCTAGGAATACTTAGTTTGTTACATTCTTAGGGAAGGATTCAATGGAAAGACTAGAGTAGTATCTTTATTAGTCGAAAGAAATTAGTCTCCACTAGCGTCATTCGAAGAACTAACATGAAAAGGTCACTTTTTAGGATAGATAGATGTGAACTAATGGGTAAATCTCTGTCAACTTCTTATTGACTGAATTCTCTTTAGGCTTTGAGTTCTTTTAGGGGGGAATGGTCTAATTTACTAGTAGCAACAAGGGTCTTAAAGGACTATATTCTCCTAGAAATCTAGCTTAGCTAATCATCTTAATTCCCTTCGATTAAATCAATAAGTTTTTTGATTGATTTAGTGTTGTCCCTTCTTAGAATTAGAATCTATTGAGGGGGTCTCATCCTGGGTAGGGGAGAGTGGCCGATTGGTCAAAAGTAGCGAATTGTAAATTTGTTGAAGTTTTTTTACATAGGTTCAAATCCTGCCTCTCCCACTTGTTTGTGCAGACATTAGAAGTTAGCGTAGAAAGGCCAACCAAGCGAAGATCTTTTTTTTTTGGTCGTATCTTAAAATAAAATTACATTGTATGTTAGTTAGAGAGGTTGGCGAACTACTATGATCTATAGAATGCTCATATATATCCAATCCCAATAAAAATAGAAGTAAGTTACTTCTGGCATGTCTTATAGTTTTAGCATTTTAGCTTATGTAGTCGTCCGCCTTCCTACATGCTTGCATCCACTAGAATGCCTTCTTGGTTTGAGATGAAGATAGGTCGATACATATGATAGGCAAAGAAAATACCCCTATTTCATAGCACTTGGGGAAAGTAATTTTGATAAAGAATTGGATAAGAGAGGTGGAAGAAAAAACTCGAGATGGATTTATGAGTCTTTATTTGAGTTGTATGCGGTGAGAGTCACACATATTGTAAAGAAGGGAGTTTGCATCTATATGTCTAGTGTGATGCTTAGGCCTACCCACCCTATTTGTTCTATGATCTATATGTTTACTGGAGCTACCCACTTTGATCAAGTAACCAAGATTTTTTCTGAATACAAAATCACTGGTGCTCGATCTAGTGGTATTTTAAGGGAATTCTATTTATCGCTATAAGATCTTTTTTCTAGATCACTGTAGTTACTTTTTGGGATGTTGTAGATGGTTGCCTATAGGTGGTAGGTTAGGGTGGGTGGTACTGCTCTACGGCAATTTTCATGACTATGCACGGGCTGGGCTTAGAGCGCATTAAACTCATTAGTACCTCGTAAGGACATTGAGACCATAACATGTTACAGAAAAATGTTGTTTTCTATGTAATGTTATCACACAGTTTCCTACCTAGAAGAGAAACTAGCTTTTTAGTGTTGTCACACAAATAAGTACGCAGCTTACCTGCTGGCCTAACGAACAAAGTTATCTTTCGGTGAACTATCCACCTAGTCAAGTGCAAAAAACACATTAGAATCATGCAAGACATGATGTTGGTGTGTTTCTTCCTAGTGAGAAAGGAAAAAAGAGTAGAAAAGTTCAGTTTAGCTTTGAATTTTTGTAGCATGGGCATAGATTCCCCAAAAAAACCCTAGGAACAATGAAAAAAATGATATTTTGGTAATGAAAACTATAGGGGGTTATATTGGCGAGATCTATGATGATAGGCGGATTTACACGCCTATATCAATATACTTTGCCCATATTTTAGCCTAGTTTTGAGAACAAACTATATATTTCATGCACTTTTAGTCCTTTTTCCTATAAATGAGCTAACGAACAAGATTAGTAAAGTTTCAGGTATAAATGATGCAAAATACAGCATTTTATGGCTTACTTGATGCAAAAGAAAGCTCACGAAGGAAGGAAAGGGAGTTTACACGCCTAAGGACCAAAACTGCTGCATGGAAAATCTGTCCCGGGCTAAAACAGCATTTCTGAAGACTTTGGGGACTTACAGACACAAAGCTGGATTTTGACAATGATACATTAACCTAGTACAATTGGGTTATGTATTTCATTAGTTTATTTGGATTAGGAGAATGTTACATTAACCTAGTACAAATGGGTTAAGTATTTCCTTAGTTTAGTAGGATTTGGTTATTTATTTCATTAGCATAGTAGGAGTAGGATAGGAGTATTATAAATACCCTATCATGCTAGAGATTTTTAATTAAGTCCTCCCTTAGTGGAGAGACACATTCTACTTCTCAATTACAACTCTTCTAATCTACTCTTCTAATCTTTCCATTAATTCTATTCTTCCTCTATTCTTAATTTCCGCAACAAGAGAAACGTTACTTGCTAAGGAATCACGCCTATCACCTAAGCTACACGCCATTCCCCAATATTGTGATAACAATGTCAATCGTGATCTCCTTCGCATTCATGGGTAACTAAACCTCTCTGTTGGGGTTATGGAAGCCGAATGAGTTACTATCTATTGCTGTGAGTTTGTGAATTCGAGACACGTATATTGGTTATATCATTATTCTCTTCATCTTAATCCACATTCTTTGCGGTTGCAAACGCAAGAATACGCCAGTCTAACATTTAACTTGTTCGAGAGAAAGGTTATTTGTCTGGAAAAGAGATAATGTCAAGGTAGTAGGACACCCTTTCCTATTAAAAAGCTAGTGCCGTAACTGGACTAACCCCTTGGAGAATTCGTACCGTTAGACACGCTTTAAACTCGAGAGAGTTAAAGTGAAATAGTCCTTGTTGAGGTCGAGAGACGCTTGGATTTACCATAGAATACAATTCTCTATAAGCACATGCATGTCACAATTCTACACACTCATAGGCAATAGAGACGTATACCTCAGAAGGTGGACATAACCCCAATGCTTCAATTCTCATTGTTTACAACAACGTAACAATCTCTCTCTTTTTACTTTGCTATTTTCAGCTTTTACTTTATTGTTTTGGTTACACATTACAATCCCCCCTTCTTACGAGACTTGCACCAAAAGTTTAGTAATTTTGCTTACTTGTTGGCCAAGCTATTCCCTGTGGGATCGACACCCAACCCAGGTTGGGTTCTATATTTGCTAACGACCGCTTTACACTCCTACGAGAGCTGTAGATTGAGCGTTATCAAAAATTGGCGCTGTTGCCGGGGAATACGAGTGTCAATCAAGTTTGTGATAATTACTAGACCCTTTGGTCAAAGATTCTCGTACTTTTACTTTCAGTTTTTGTTTTTGTTTATTGCAGGTTTTTACTTTAGTGCATGCCCCATACTAGAAGTTCTGGTCAACCGTTATTACCAATTAATCCTGAACCACAACGAATAAGAAGAATGGAAGCACAAGATGAAATCGACAAGATGGCTGCTCAACACGAGCAAGCAAGATTAGCTGCTCTTGCCGCCGCTCAAGTCCAACAACAAAACATTGATAATCCTGGGCGAGCAACAAATCCTGACGATGAAGATTTAGGTGATGACGAGTTACTAAACCCTAGGCGTGATGCTGAAATTATAACACCTGCCAACCGAAGAGGTCGACAAGCGCGGTATAGGTATGATCGCCAACCCATGCAACCATCTTTCGATGATGATGATGATGATCTTGATGGTGCCGGAGCCACTGGAGCTATAATTCCACCACCATTAGCGCCCGGAGCCAAGTTCAACATCACAAGCACCATGATTCAGTTATTGCAACTCAAGGGATTATTTGGTGGACTAGCAGGCGATGATCCGAATATGCATCTCATCAACTTTATTTCTACATGCAAGTCCTTTGACAATCCTGGTGTTGGTCAGAATGCTATTCGATTACGTCTATTTCCATTGTCTCTGTCGGGGGAGGCAACACTATGGTTGAATGGGCTGACTCCCGATTCAATTACAAATTGGAGGCAATTGAGAGACGCTTTCCTAGAAAGATTCTTTCCGCTATCCAAAAGGGCTCAATTGAGAGATGAAATCAGCAACTTCCGCCAGCTTCCCACTGAAGCTCTTCATGAAACATGGGAGAGGTTCAAGACAAAGCTAGCGAGATGCCCAAACCATCACATAACTAATATTCACCTAATGGAGATCTTGTATAGAGCCTTGAATTAAATAACTAAACTAGTGGTGGACAACGCAGCTGGAGGTTCTTTCATGGACCTCACCTTTGGTCAAGCAAGCAATATGCTAGATCGTATGACGAAACAAAGTAGAGCTTGGCATACCAGGGATTCTGAGGTAGCAAGCCCCACTTTATCTATTGGCATGATTGAAGACCAACGAAGAAGAGAAGAAGAACGTGATCAAGATATGGCGCACATGAAAACCAAAATGGATCTTCTTACAAAGCATCTATTAGGGAAGACTGAAAAAGTGAAAGTGATTACGTCAAAAGGAAGAGACAATCTGATTCGGAAGAGGAGGCCAACTACTTGAACAATCAGGGGGGTTTCCGAGGGAATACCCAAGGAAACCAAGGTCGAAACTATTATGATAAATCTGGAAACAAAGACCAAGGTAGTTGGAAGAACAAGAATGAAAAGAGTGGTTTGTACGTTCCCCCTGGCAGACGTGATACCACCATATCTAATTTTGGAAGTATGGAAGACATGATGGCTAAATTATTGAAAGGAGTGGAAGCAACGAGCGCGGGAGTTACGGAGGTAAATAATGATTTGTCCGCCATGAAACAATTAGTAGATTCATATTCCACTTCAATTAGACAACTAGAGCAGCAATTCAGTCAACTTTCAGCAGCACTCAACCAAAGAAAGGCCGGCACTTTACCTAGCGATACTGTGCAAAACCCAAGGAATGTTGGGTCATGCATGGCCATCAATACCAGAAGTGGTAAGGTGCTGGAAACTCCAGAAAAAGGCAAGAAAGTGATTGACGAAGTTGCGGACATGGATGACAACGCAAAAGGAGAAGATGCCGTAGCTACTACTCCTGACGTCAACAACGCCACATCCAGCACTGTGCAGCCTGAAAAATTAGGAAAACGGAAGCAAGAGGAGAAGAAAACCGTGGAGAGAACACTTTCATACCCACCACCACCTTTTCCCCAAAGATTGAAGAAGGTGGCGGATGACACTAAGTTCAGCAAATTTATGACTATGCTCAAGCAGCTGACCATTAATGTTCCATTGGTGGAGGCACTTGAACAAATGCCTGGATATGCGAAGTTTATGAAGGAACTATTGACAAAGAAGCGGGCAGCAAGTTATGAGTTGGCAGATAATGTTCATCATTGTAGTGCAATCGCTACAAGGTCGTTAGTTCAAAAGAAGGCAGATCCTGGAGCTTTCACTATTCCTTGCATAATTGGATCATTGGATTTTGCCAAGGCATTGTGCGATCTAGGTGCTAGCATCAATTTGATGCCACTATCTATCTACAGAAAGTTGGGGTTGGGAGACCCTACACCAACCAATATGAGGCTCGTGATGGCTGATAGGTCGGTAAAACGAACTGTGGGTATCTTGAATGATGTGTTGGTGAAAGTTTCTTCATTCATCTTTCCTGCAGACTTCATTATTCTAGATTGTAAGGAGGATTGTGAAGTTCCCATAATCTTGGGACGTCCTTTCCTTGCAACTGGAAGTGTGCTTATTGACATGAAAGATAATGAGCTTTTGTTTCGAATTAATGACGAAGTAGTATGGTTTGATATACGCAAAGCCATGAAGCATCCCAGCGATATGAATGAGTTATCTGTAGCTGATGTTCATCAAGAGGATATGAAAGCATTATCTATAGAGAAACAGCCTACTGTTGAACCATTGTCTGCTGCACCACTGAATGTTGAGCATGAGGACAATAAAGAACTTATGGGTGATCTAACAGAAATAGAGCCGTATACTCCTAAGCAACCGGAATGTGATCTCAAGAATCAACCAACAGCGAAGACTCCCATTGACGAGCCACCAATGCTAGAATCGCAAGAGCTCCCCGATTATATAAGGTATGTGTTCTTGGAAAGTAGAAATATACTTCCGGAGAATGCAGATGATTTAAGTGAACAGCACGTAGAGGCTCTCATCTCTGCTCTGAAGAGATACAAGAGAGCTATGGGTTGGACTATTGATGATATAATTGGTGACTCTCCGGAAAAATGTATGAGCCATCTTGAAGAAGATCGCATGCCCACAGGTAAGCCTCATTGTCGTCTAAATCCTTTCAGAAAACGATCCATCACTTACCTCGACGAAGTCTGAGTACTCGAGGTAACTATGTCGAGCCACGACAATAAATAAGGCGCTAGATGGGAGGCAACCCATCGTTTTATCGTTTTATCATTTATCGTTCTGTCTTTCTTTCATTCTAGTACTTGTTTTGTTTTGCTAAATGAAAAATCCAAAAATAAGAGTCGTGCCACGACCAAAACTAAGGCGCTTGGTGGGAGGCAACCCATCGTACTAATCATTTTCATTTGTTTTGAGCAAAAATAGGTGCAAGAAGTATTCAACGAGGAGATTGATTTCAATAGACGATTTGGACGCATTGTATGGTAAAGTTGGTAAGTTAGGAACGGTGATGCATAAGGCTATGGATTGAGCCTTTCTCACGCCAAAATAGGCTTCGAGGAAGGCTAGGCCTTGGTAAAACTAGGCCACGAACGATGCACAACCTATCCTATAGCCTAAGGTCTCGGAATCTAGTGTGCTATACACTATGCGGCGCCTATTCCTAGGTATGCTTTTGACTATGTGCCGCCTATGCTATGGCATTTGGTCTCAGTATCTCATATGCCATAGAATATGCGGCGCATATGTCTACAAATGCCATAGACTATGCGGCGCATATGTCCCATTATGCTATAGACAATGCGCCGCATATGTCATTGATATGCCGAGCATTATGCACCGCATATGTGGTATTTTTGTCTCCAAAACCGATTGTAAATGGGTCAAAACCCGACCCATTCTCTTCCTATATAAAGGGACTTATTTTTACAACACAACCACACTAAAAATTGACCTAAGGGCGCCGCATATACATCCAAATCCTCTCAAAATTTTCTTCTTTTGCTCTTCCAATTCACAAAACCATCTCCACAAGCTTCAAGCAAGTAAGTACTCTCTTATTCTTTATTTATTTATCGTAAGTACTATGTTGCTATGTTTATTATAAATTTCTAAATCATTTAAGATTGATGGTGATGTTCATGTGTTTGGATAGTTGATACAAAATCATGTGAGTGAATAAATGCGTAGGAAAATCTTGACTTGTTTCCGACTTGAATTTGGCTTCAATAGCATTGTTATGGTATTTACGGAATTACTATGGCTATAAACATTGCTTAAGATTGTTGTTTGGATACTTACATGTTAGACTATCCTGACCATCGGGATAAGACTTATAGTACCTACCGGCATAAGAGGTTGTGATTGTTGTAAGAATAACTATTCCATGTGGTAACCCCTATGTAGTAGTATTGCTATATCTACCATGAAAGTAGTCCAATGGCTGAAAGTAAGTGATGCATTGCTGATTTTCTTGTCAGAATACAATCCTAAAACGTATGTCGACAAAATCTGAGTAATCGACCACTTTCACTTCACTGATTTGTGTTAACAAAACTAAGTGTGGGGTGGTACCCCTAATGTTTGCTTATAGATTGTATCAAGTGAGATTGTGCTGCAATTAACACTATTTCAAGTCTCAGGTACAATGGCACCTAAAGTGAGGCAAGGCAAGGAGAAGGCTACCACATCCCAAAAGGGCAAGAAGAGAAGTCGAAAGGACCAAGGAGAATCATCCTCAGCACAATTACCCCGCAGAATGTTTGGAATAAAATGGGTTCTTGAGGAGGAAGCCAAAGAATGGTATAGTAACAACAAAGAACGGAAATATGTTCACGTCGACTTGATCAACAAGGAAACCTTAGCAAAGAAGGAGCCGCGTATGTTGGCAAAAATAATGGCATTGAAGCTGGATTTCATCTGCCGCGACATGGGAGAATGCAACCTTGATTTAACAAGAGAATTTTATGCCAACTGGTCGCCGAACACAACAAGCAATGAAGTCAAAATTTGGGGCCAAGTGTTACAGTTCACCGCGGATTGGATCAACTCTTTTCTTGGCTTACCTTCGGTCGACACAGCACCATTCAAAGAGCTGTACAGCAGGCCTCCTTATAGAGCAATACGACACACACTTTGTGGAAGCAGATCGATGGCAAGGTGGGGCAGACATAAAGAAATAGGCCGACACAACACCTTCCCCTATGCTCCTCTAAATAGGGAAGAAAGAATCTGGATGCGCATTGTCAACTCATGTCTTATTCCTGGGACTCAATACACCAAGATATCAAGAGATAGAGTGTGTTTGGTCTATGCTTTGATGACTAATGTCCCTATCAACTTTGGAGAAATCATTCGATCTACCATGAGGAAGGCCAGACTCCACAAAAGGTCCCATTTTACTTTTGGAAATTTGTTGATAGCAATCTTGCGGAAGGAGGATATCGAAGAGGAACCAGCTGACCACAAACTCCCACATAACCCAAAGAAGGTTGATCTCACCAAGTTCAAAGATGCTGAAACAACTCATGGTGTCAACCTTACTACTGCGGAGAGACATGCTCGTGATGAGAGTTTCTTCCGTCATCTCTATGGCATGACACGATTTACTATGATGAGTGGTGGACGTATTCCAACTGCTGAAGAGCTCCAACAGCTGAACCACAACTATCCAATGAACATGAATGCACGGGAGATGTGTGGAGTGGGCGTATACTTTGAGGAACCTCTAGATGATGATGTGCCGACTGATGACGATCGACGCTGGCCTGATTCTGACGAGGAGGAGAACTCTGACGATGACTCTTATGATGATTCAGACGAAGGGGGTATGACCCCCGACATTGAGGAAGAGTCTGACTAACCAGGTTCTTCGTATTTATTTTACACTGAGGGCAGTGTCCCGTTTAAGCGTGGGGTGGCGGTATCGCATGCTATACTTCTCTATTTGCATCTATGTTTGTTTACTTTACTTTTTTTGTGTGTTTTCGATTTTTTTTAGTTAAGTTAAGTTTTTTTTAGGAGTCAAATCTTTTCGCATGAAACTTTTGATAGGAAACATGAGATTATAACAAGAGCATGTGTTACAATTGTGACTATTGAGACGTTTAGGCTCCAGTTGTGACTCATTATGTGATATTGTGTGGTTCAATTCCTTCACTTGTTGGGTCTAGAGTCTATATTACTTCCAATCAAGTTGACCATGTGCCTTGTGTGTGTGAGATTAATAGTATCTTCTATGTTTGTGACTGATTCTAGAACTTGCCTGGTATGTATGCAAAGCGAAAATAAGGAGTGTAAGTTTAGGATATGATTTAGGCATTTCTTTGGCAACCTATACATGTTTACCTTTAGTTTTACCTACCCATGGATATCATCCTAGTTAACCCTTTTGAGCCTTTAGCCTATTTCTTTGACAACCTTGTATGTAAGCCTAATCCATTTCTTTCAAGACCGTAATTTGATCCAAATTTCTAAGTGCTTTAAGGTGAAAAAGTCATGTGACAACATAAGAGGAAATTGGGTGAGTATAATGCTATAAATTGTAATGGTGCTTGAATATGTTATGAAAAAGAAAGTGCTATCATAAGAGGTATGTTGCGAAAAGAAAAAGGAAAAGAAAGCAAAAAGTGAGTTGTGCTTAAAATTAAAAAACAAAAAAAGGAGATCAAGGGTAGTAGAATAAAAGAAAGAAAGGTTGAAAGAAAAATGTGTCAATGATACAAAGTGATGTATTAAAGCGCTTAGGAACCTAGTCACTATTCTTGGCCAAAATAGTCCTACCCGTCCCTTAGCCTACATTACAACCATCAAAAGACCTACTTGATCCTAATCCTAACATTCTGACATTTAGTAGAGTACTACACTAAGGGCAAGCCTATGGTCATCAGTTGTTACATATGAATTCTTTGTGAGAGCGAGAGCAAGGATATTGTTGATACCCATGTTTGAAAAATATGCTATATTTGTGAGTGATTATGGGTACTATATGGTGAGACACACATGGTTGATGAGTTTTGGATAGTTGTATATGATTCTATGCACTTTAACGTTTGCATGCGAGTTGAGCACCATCACGAGTCTATACTTGAGGTTAAATTGTTTCTACTTATAATCGGAAAGCTACTCTTGGTTGATAATCGTTGTGCTTGTCTTGATAAATGTTTTGTGTTGTTTCTGTAAAAACCTTAAGTCGACGCTTAGAAGGACATGATATTTTGTTCGAGGACGAACAAAGCTTCAAGTGTGGGGTGTTGATGATAGGCGGATTTACACGCCTATATCAATATATTTTGCCCATATTTTAGCCTAGTTTTGAGAACAAACTATATATTTCATGCACTTTTAGTCCTTTTTCCTATAAATGAGCTAACGAACATGATTAGTAAAGTTTCAGGTATAAATGATGCAAAATACAGCATTTTATGGCTTACTTGACGCAAAAGAAAGCTCACGAAGGAAGGAAAGGGAGTTTACACGCCTAAGGACCAAAACTGCTGCATGGAAAATCTGTCCCGGGCTAAAACAACATTTCTGAAGACTTTGGGGACTTACAGACACAAAGCTGGATTTTGACAATGATACATTAACCTAGTACAATTGGGTTATGTATTTCATTAGTTTATTTGGATTAGGAGAATGTTACATTAACCTAGTACAAATGGGTTAAGTATTTCCTTAGTTTAGTAGGATTTGGTTATTTATTTCATTAGCATAGTAGGAGTAGGATAGGAGTATTATAAATACCCTATCATGCTAGAGATTTTTAATTAAGTCCTCCCTTAGTGGAGAGGCAAGTCCTCCCTTAGTGGAGAGACACATTCTACTTCTCAATTACAACTCTTCTAATCTACTCTTCTAATCTTTCCATTAATTCTATTCTTCCTCTATTCTTAATTTCCGCAACAAGAGAAACGTTACTTGCTAAGGAATCACGCCTCACGCCTATCACCTAAGCTACACGCCATTCCCCAATATTGTGATAACAATGTCAATCGTGATCTCCTTCGCATTCATGGGTAACTAAACCTCTCTGTTGGGGTTATGGAAGCCGAATGAGTTACTATCTATTGCTGTGAGTTTGTGAATTCGAGACACGTATATTGCTTATATCATTATTCTCTTCATCTTAATCCACATTCTTTGCGGTTGCAAACGCAAGAATACGCCAGTCTAACATTTAACTTGTTCGAGAGAAAGGTTATTTGTCTGGAAAAGAGATAATGTCAAGGTAGTAGGACACCCTTTCCTATTAAAAAGCTAGTGCCGTAACTGGACTAACCCCTTGGAGAATTCGTACCGTTAGACACGCTTTAAGCTCGAGAGAGTTAAAGTGAAATAGTCCTTGTTGAGGTCGAGAGACGCTTGGATTTACCATAGAATACAATTCTCTATAAGCACATGCATGTCACAATTCTACACACTCATAGGCAATAGAGACGTATACCTCAGAAGGTGGACATAACCCCAACGCTTCAATTCTCATTGTTTACAACCAACGTAACAACCTCTCTCTTTTTACTTTGCTATTTTCAGCTTTTACTTTATTGTTTTGGTTACACATTACAATCCCCCTTCTTACAAGACTTGCACCAAAAGTTTAGTAATTTTGCTTACTTGTTGGCCAAGCTATTCCCTGTGGGATCGACACCCAACCCAGGTTGGGTTCTATATTTGCTAACGACCGCTTTACACTCCTACGAGAGCTGTAGATTGAGCGTTATCAATCTAACAATGAACATTTGACCAAAATAAAAATTTCCTGGAAGTTTGAGGACCTTTAGGACTGTTTTACACCCAAATTAACAATCTGTGCGCCTAGCAAAACCGTCCTTGTCCCTTTTCTTTCTCCATTCTACCTTCTTTTTTATTTTGTTCCAATAGAGTCTAAGGTAAAGTGGTACATATGCTTACTTTATCTACTTTACAAAAGGAAAAAAAATAATATTTCATTTCTAGCTTTATGTATTGGATTTATTCAGCCTCACGACATAACCAGAGTGAGGCTTTAGTTACCGACAAATTCTTCTCCAAAAGTGACCCTCTCAAATTTACAGCTATTTTCATCATTGAAGTATTCATCGCCATACCAAATAGAAGAAGTCACTATAAAATTTCTCTCCTTATTAAAGTACCAAAGGTGCACTCAGTCACATTATTAGGAAATATTTTTGCCTTGAATTAAAGTAATGAGGTCAGAAAGAGGAAAGTAGGGCTCCTATTTACTAAACATTCGTTCTTCACTTTCCTTTAGAATACAGGTTTCTATGAAGCCCCTTCCTTATAGTGGATGAAATCCCCTACTACTTACTTGATACGATTCCAAGTCCCTTAAGGACTCTTACTAGAAGTCAAGTCTGGGAGTTAAAAAGCTTGAAAGCTATGTTCACAAAGAGAGAGATATTAGAGCTTATTTTGATAACCAGCAAAAGGATTCCATGTGCTAATAGTTGAATTTGGAGTCCACAATTAAATAAACCCCTTATTGCCAAAGAGAGACGGTTAGGGGAATGGTCAGTCACTCCCTCGACCAACCGTTCCTTGAGCTGTCAAGAGAAGCTTAAGAGAAGTGTACACTACCAGAGGCGACAAAAAGAGACACGGTAAGTCACTCCTTTGACTGGCTGTCAATCGAGTCATCACCACCAAGTAGAACCCAACTTTGTTGGGCTTCTTTCTATCTATGTCAAGGTCACTTTTGGCCTTTGTATAGACTATAAATAATAACTACTAGGGTTTACTTTCATTAACTTGTTTTTGAATATTGAATGAACTTAGCACTTGAGAGTGCGATTGGTGAACTTGTATTGGATATTGTTTTAGAAATAATGGTTTTAAGGGTGTTAAATCCCTCTTGATCCACATAGAGATTAGGCTCTTGTTGATAAAGTATTAAGGGTTTTTGAATTTAAGACATTCAATAGTTCTTATTTCCTTCTATCTTCTTGTGTCAATCTACCTATCTTTATCTCTATTTCGATTGTTCTTTAGTTTTCATAGTAAGATTCTTGCTCTAAGTTTTTCTTGTATTATTTGGTATCAGAGCTGAGCTTAGAATTGTTCCCATTATTTTAGTCTTGGGTTTTTCCATCTTGAAAATCACAAAAAGGGTTCTACCCATTTTTGGGTCTTTTACAAATTTTGATTTTTTGATTTTTGAGTCTTCTTGTGTTTCTAGTGATAGAATAGTGTTCTCTAGTGTTATTTGAGTCGTTATCTAAAATTTGAGCTTAGTTCGATTAGAATTGAGTAACTACCATTGTTGAAGCTTAAGTTTGAAGAAAATTTCAAGTGGGTTCTAAAATCTAAAAATATTGGGTTAGTTTTGAGGTATAAGAACTATTGGGGTTTGTTCGAGATCTTTAAAGGAGCATAGCTTTCGAATTTCATTGAATTCTGAATAAGTTTTCTTAAGGGTCAAGAATTAAGTGTTCTTCAAGTTTTTCATTTCTTGTTGAAGAAAAAACTCCAAAACGAAAAGAGTTTAATCCAAAAGAATTGAAGCAAACAAAAGTGTACTTGTTTATTCTGAAGAATATTCCAAAAGAAGGACAAGAGGCCCACAAGAATACTTACCTGTACCTGATTGACGGTTTTAGTGACTATCGGTCACAAAGGTGAAGGTCAGTCACCCTAATCATTGCTCAAGGGCAACTTGGACGACATTCTGGAAAGGCCTGGCGGCCCCTTTGATGGCCATTCACCCCATTTATCATTTCATTTACTTGATTCTTAATCATATTTTAATTGATTGTAACATTAATTAACAACTAGTAATGAACCTACTTAGTTGTGAATTAGTTCTTGAATTCGTTTCTTTCTTTGACCCAATTCTTTGAGTGCTTTTATAGTTTTTACTTCATCGTAACTTCTTGATTCAAGTACACACGAGATTTATTTGAGTCCTTCAAACATGAGTCCATTCTTAACAAGAGTAGAAGTTGACACCACAACTCTCTTCAAAGTATAAACCATCATTCAACACTTTTGTATCCAAGTGTGAGGCATACAATGGTGTGTAGAGTTGTGAGTTTATTTTCCAAATGCTAATTTGTTTGTTGTTTCTGTTAGTGTTTTCTTCATAGGTACAATGGCCCCGGAATGCAAAACATTCCAAACCACGAATAACAACACCTTAAATGCTATCTTAGCGACAATTGAATCTATCGACTGCAAACTAAAATCATTGGATGCTAAGGTAGGATCCCTTGAAGGACGTGTATCAATATGGTTGGAAGTATAGTTAGCATGGAAGGTCGACTAAAATCCACCTTATCCACTCCCCAAAATTACCATGCCTCACCTAGCGGACATGCACAAAACACATCCACTACCATTTTTGCAGAAACACTCCACCAAATGTTAAATCCACAAAGACCAACATAATATCCCACTACCTAAATCACCATCTATCCACAAAACCAAAATCCCATTCGATAACTCCATTCACAATTCTACCAAAAACAACACGAAGAGACTCAAAACAAAACACCCTAACCTCCACTAAACCAAATTATCCCATTCCAAGTACCTCTTATCCAAAACCAACCCATCCAAGTAGAAGAGGAGGGAAGGAAGGAATAATAATAGGAGTTTGGAGCATTTGATAAAGCCGATATATGGGAGGAAAATATAAGAAATAGACCAATGGGTCAAGGAGGAAGATTTGGTTCAGTACCTTATGGAAGAGGAAACTTAGGAAATCATACCCAAGGTAATGACCAATGGAACTATAATGGGAACTAATTTGGCAATAGGTTCTAGATGTTGGAATAAACTCAATAAAGGTTAAGATTCCAACTTTCAAAGGAGAAAGTGATCCCAAGGACTATCTAACATGGGAGTCCATTTGTAAACAACTCTTTTAAGTCAATGATCTTACCGATGATAAGAAGAGTTGTTAATCTGTAACCCACTTTGAAGAGTTTGCTAATATTTGGTGGGCATATGCCAAAAGATTTGGGAATATGTTGAATAAGGGACAACCACCCATGTGGGATGCATTGAAGGCCCTCATGAGAGAGAAGTACGTGCCAGAAAGGTATAGGCATGAGTTACTTACCCAGCTATACAATTGAAGCAGGAAAACAAGAGTGTCTTGACCTAATATGATGAGTTCCAATAATTGATCTTGAATTTTGAGTATCATGAGAACATGTGGCATACCGTCATACTCTTCAAGGTTGGGTTGAACAAAGAGATCTCCTCATCCATGACTTGCCATAATTTTGAAACCCTAGAAGAAATCTTTCAACCAGTATTTGAAATTGAGAGAGATCTCAACGATAGGATATCCATCAAGTCCAAGGGGTACTATCTACTAATACTTGGAGTCAATACAAAGAGGTAGCTCAATTTTTGTTGGGATGGAACAAGAATAAGGACATAAAAAAGTCCTAAGATGAGAATCCCATCGAAAATACCACTCCAAGGTATCCACCAAGAAATAAAGGTAACAAATATCCAACTCCAAATCCTCAAGGTATTCAATCTTTAAATGCTAGAGATGGGGACATATAGTAAATGAGTGCCTTAATTTGGAGAAATGTGAGCCTTAGATAAGTTAAGTTGTATTACCTTGGAGGGGAGGTGGGACTAAAAGGGAATGAGAATGATGATAAAGCGCAAGATGGCGAGAGTTCCAAAGAAGAAGAACAAGTAGAAGGACGCGATGATGATGCTTGGCCTTAAGATGGATAGTTTGAAGTTTATAACTTTGTGGTAAAACAAGTGATGATTAGTAAAGCCTTAGATGACCCAATCAAAAAGCAAAACCTATTTCACACCAAATGTTGTATCAATGTCATGACCCCGTTTAGAGTCATGATGGTACCTACCACATCCCACCAGTAGGTAAGCCGATATCGTAACCCGAAGCTATTGCAAAGGGTTACCTTGGTAAGAACGTCCAACATGGACCCTATGTGTGAACACAAATATATCAACAACATTTCACAACTAAGGACAACCGATATTCAAACACAAATCCCACGACCTAATAGTATTAATACAAGAGCTTCTAAACTTGAAAAGAGGCATTTACAATCTCAGAATATAAAATATCTTAGATAATCTCATACATTTTCTCAAAAGAAAAAGATAAATAAGGATAGAAGGGATAGAGGGAAACTCGATCTCCAATAGCTCAACCTGTCTCCGAATAGTCAACTCATATGAACTAGCTCAAACGGCAGTAACTAGAACTAGGTCTGCACCAAAATAGTACAGAAGTGTAGTATGAGTACCAAAACATGGGTACTCAGTAGGGATCATTGGCCAAATGAGCTCAAATATAATGTAAAGACAATATAAAGTAAGACAATAACCTTAAAGTCAAGGGATAGGATCGAACCTGAATCTTCTTTGATACCACTATAAAAACATCTATACTACTAAAGCAATAACATGACATACTATCTCAATATACCCCATAATCTCCATAATAACCGAATATCATTTCAAAATCATAGATCCATATACACATTAGCAAAGCATCTACTTGCCATGATCATCATCAACCATCTTTAGAACAATAAGTACAGAACTTACCACGACATCCCATACCACCAGAAAGTATACAGAAGAGAGAACAACAAAGAAATCATCACGACGTTCCATACCACAGGAGAGTACACAAGAGAATATCAAATAAGAACTCATCACGGCGTCCCATACCACTGGAGAGTACACCAAACGAGTACAACCAATTATACAATAAAGCACAACTATTCCATCAATTGATCAAAACCGCGGGTAGCTTAATCCTGCCATAGATTATTTTTGAAATCCACTTCCAAATACCCATATCATAATTTAACATAAAAAAGGCAACATTGTCATAGCATAGACATGTGGTCATTAATTCTATAATTCATTGATACACACTGTGTGAAGTCGATACTAGTTAGCCTTATTTTCTATAAATAGATTACAAGTCTTATCATTACTAACCATCACATTGGGGAAAACTACAGGCCATCCATATTATAGGTTATTCACCTATCATAAGGCCATTCCTTAGCTAGCATCTTCGTGGCATGAGTTATTAATTAAGCTATCTCAACCTCACATATTAGAAGATAATTTAACCAACCATCACATAATACTAGGTCTATCATTACTAAGCATGTCATCACCTTAAGGACTAATTTCCATATTTTAATCAAGTAAAGTCCACCAACTAGTTTACTAGGTTTCTAGCCTCCAAAGAATAATCATATAATTTTAAAAAAACTAGTTATCACATAAGTGACTTTACTAAGCAAGATTTCATAATACAACATCTTATTCAAGTCAAGGATATATATATATATATATTAGGTTAGACCTTGATTCTATGCAAGATTATTCACACCACAAAGTCTTAACTCAATATTAGGCATAGGTTTCCTCTAGTTACTAATTTAGCATCAACAAGGGTCACATCTCTCATTTAGTGATTTAGAACAAGAAATGAATAGTAATATACCAATAGATACCTTATATCTCAAACACATAGGCAGTTGGACCCACACGGCCTAACCTTACAAATCTCAAGGCATATAAGTAAATTTTTCCCACAGGCATCATAATGTTCTTACCTCTTCCAAATTCATCGGGCATTATCACAAGATCAACATATTCCTCTGGATTTATCGGGCATCATCACAAGATCAACATATTTCTCTAGATTTACTGAGCATCATGATAATATCACATACTTCTTTTGACTCAAATCGGGCATCACCATAATATCACATATTCCTCTAAAGTCGAACCGGGCATTATCATAATATCATAAGTCTCTCAATACAATAACATACATCCATATGAATGGCCAAAACTATAAATATACACAAAGGTTCACAATATAAGAAAGTAGGGATGTAGGATACACTTGCCATTTTACCTTGCTAATAAGTTTCACGCATCATATAAGAATGAACAAAATCATAAGTATTTACAAAACATGCACAATAATCACTTAACAAGATTTTTCAAATCATGATCACAAGATAATACAATAATCGAGTTCAACCATCACAACTCCTATGTATATATAATTTAGGAAATCACCACATATCTAGGTCACTAAGCATTTACTTAGTTCAAGCCTAAGGTAGGTCAAGTTCCACTTCTAAATCCCTAAGAAAGCCAAAGCTTTACTAACACAAGTTTAGCTTCTACCCGGAATTAGGCTAAGTCATATATACCTTTCCACGAGGGCTTACCAATCCTTTTTAGGTTTATAGGGAAAGTCTCTTCAAGAATCCTTCCTAAGTCAACCCAACACCAAGGTTATCTTCTATATAGGCATTATGTAGGTCAAAACATATATAAAAAGAGAGAAGTATACCATTCATATCTACTTAGAATAACTATAGTGTCCTTACATTAGTCATGAGACCACAAATAAGCTAACCAAGGTCCTAGACTAGGGGTCAAATATCATACCTTACAAATTAATAGTCTAAAGCAATAAATAAATCCTAAGTTCACCATTTAATCACCTATTGTCTAAATTCTCCGCCAAATATCACTAGATATCAATAATTACATTACAAACAAGCTTAATATAGTCTATGGGTAAGCCTAACCTACCTTGAATCCAAGCAACTCACGATCAAATGAGATTTTTCATTCCTTTTTGCGGAGTTTCTTCTTTCACAGGCAGTGCTATCAACAATACAATCTAAGCATTACAACAAGAATAAAAATACCCATTATAGCACCATTGTGCCCTGGGTTTTAAATGGAAACCAAAAATCTAATTGGGTTTCACCCTTGGAAATGAGTTTCCAAGACCATCCCATAACCTAACTATCTTTAAGGAGTTAAAACCCTCAAGTAATTTGAGTAAATCATTCAATTTTGGGGCTATAATTGACCCTTAATAGTTAGGGGTTTTGAGTTAAGAAACCATGAAATCAATACCAAATTAGAGGAATTCTTACCTTAGATTATAGCAAGAATCAATCACACAAGTTGTTTAAGTTCCAATTCAACCCATAACATACACTTAGAAGTTTTTATACTCCATTTAAAATTTATGTAAGACAACACTTAAATATGGACCACCAATCTCTCTAATGGTGTAGTTATGGCCCCCGTGTCACCACATTTATGGTCTTGAAGTCGCACCTCCTTAGCCGCGATCGTGGCACCTCAGTGCATACCATGCATGGTTAAATCTTGGAACTTGGTTCTGAGCTTCGGCCAATGCCTCAGGATACATTTGAGGTCCATTTAGAACATATAGTATATGAAACCATATAGTTTTCAACGTTTCGAATGCATTGGTGTGTTGGATTTTGTATACGAGTCTGTTTTACAAAAGTTTTCACTTAGTGGTCAATTAAGATCAACAAAGACTTCAAATTGAAAAAAAAGGGTTCTAAAACTCAAATGAACCGTCAGGTACCCAAACTATCAGTCCCCATAAGTCCTCAATAACTTGAGACAGCTATGGAGAACCTATATTAGAGGAAGCAAGCAAAAATATGGAAAATGACCTGAAGGGTCATTACAATCAAGGAGAATGTGTGCCGGGTGATCATTGATAGCAAGAGTTGTCCTAATGTATCTACTGCTACTAGGGTTAATTTCTTAAAACTTCGATGGTTGAATAAATGTGAAGAGTTGAAAGTATCTCGATACTTTGTGATTTAGTTTAAGATTGAGAATTATCAAGATAAGGTACTTTGCAATGTGATTACCATGTAAGATTGTCACATATTTTTAGGGAGGCCATGCCAATATGATCATTTGTCTAAGTATGGTGGAAGAACCAATCGGTCTTCACTTGAATTAAATAGCCAAAAATTAACACTACGCCATCTTTTACCCTCACAAGTGAGTAAAGCTCATTAGCTTATTAGAGAGTTGATGGAAAAAGAAAAGAAGGTAGGATAAGAGAAAACCCATGAAAGAGAGAATGGTAAAGGGAAGGAAAAAATGAGGTTGAATAGAAGGAGTCCAATGGTTATGTTGGATAGGAACAATGATCTTTTCAAAGAACATAACAATGAAACATCCATGCTCCTCCTAGACCATGATTTTCATACCAACCACTCTACTTCTCCCATTTTTCATTCTATCTCTCTTATTTTATAGGATTATAAAGATTTGTTCCCAAAGGAACTTCTAAAAAAGTTACCCCCATTTTAGGTAATTAAGCATCAAAATAAATTGCATCATGTTCTCAATTGACAAACTAACTGGATTACCGAAGTAAACCTATGAATACCAAATCAAAGAACTCCTCAACAACTGATACATCAAATAAAGCATGAGCCCATATGTGGTCCTAATATTACTGGTTCCAAAGAAAGATGGACATGGCATATGTAGGTTGATTGCAAGGATACCAATAGAATAATGGTAAATTATCACCACCCAATTTCCCATTTGGATGATATGTTAGATAAATTGAATGATTCTTATGTCTTTTCTAAGATAGATCTTAGGAGTGGGTACCACCAAATCCTGATGCAATTGGGTAATGAGTGAAAGACTATCTTCAATACCAAATTTGGTCTATATGAATGGATGGTCATGCCTTTTGGCCTCACTAATATTTCCAATACCTTTATATGGTTGATGAACTATGTAATGAAATTGTTCATTGGGAAATTTGTTATGGGATATCTTAATGATCTTATAGTTTATAGCAAATCCCTTGAAGGGCATGTTTTACATTTGCAAAACGTGTTTGAAGTACATAGAAAATAAAAATTATATGCTAACCTTGAAAAGTGCTCTTTCAATGTAAATGAGGTCGTGTTCTTGGGATTTGTTATAAGCTCAATTGGAGTTGACGTGGATGAATCTAAGACAGATGTCATCAAGAATTGGCCAACTCCAAAATCCATTAGTAAATACGGCACTTCTATGGATTGTCTAGTTTCTATAGGCATTTTATCAAAGGATTTAGTACCATAGTCGTTTATTGATCAAGGTAATCCACAAGGGTAAACCTTTTAAATGGGGTAATGAGCAAGCCAATACATTTGAAGTTTTGAAAATGATGCTTAACTCTGATTCCTTGTTGCAATTACCCAACCTTGATAATATGTTTGAAATTTAATGCAATGTTAGCAAGGTAGGCATTGGTACCATCTTAATGCGAAACCTTAAACCAATTGCCTACTTTAGCGAGAAACTCAAAGGTACAACTTTGAACTATCCCTCTTATGATCTTGAGTTGTATGTGATGTGGCTAAAATTATACCTCTAATAAAGTTTAAAGCAGTTGCTTGTCAAATATTGCACCCAACCAGGTTGGGGTCAATCCCACGAGGAATAGGTCAAAAATCTATCACGAGTTTGCTGATGTAATTAGAAATTACAGAAAGTAAAATATGGGGTTATGAAAATAATAGTAACAACAACAATGTTGGGAAATTAGGGTTGTTATCAATATGAGTAGATCACTAGGATTGTGTTCCCCCTAACTTCATAAATATGCAAACTTGTCATACTTGTCAGACTATTTTGATGTCTTGCATGCAAAATCTAACAAGTTATGTATCACCTAACTATCTCTCAACCTTGGTTTGAGTGAATTTCACTCATCTTATCTTGGTATTATAGTGTCACATTACTAACCCTTGTTTTTGATATCAGATTAACTATATTCTCCCAGTCTCAAGTTAATTAGATGAAGGTTGATAGATTCAAATTACTATTGTAATCTCCTTTCCTAATCTCTACCTCTCTCTCAATAAAGTATAAAATATAGACAAGTTCCTAACATTTGTAACCATTAAGAAAATATTCAAATGAAGGAAACACCAATACATGCAATAACACCAATCTATAAAGACTTCACACTTAACCTTCTTTGTTAATCCATTAGAGTCCCCACAACCCTAGTTATAGGGTTTAGCTACTCATGATTGTAAGACTAGATTCCATAGATGAAAGCATAAGGATAAACTTATGAAGAATAATAATAAAAACCCAAAATATTAAATTAATTGTAAAACCTAAAAACCAAGAACAATAATTTATCTCAGAACTCAAAACAATATCAAAACAGTGTAAAGTGCAGAAAATGATAATAAAACATCCAAATGGTATTTAGAGATACAAAAGAAAACCTATCCTGAACATCTTCCCATGATTCATAGGTCTAATCGTAGGTACAACATACAAATCATGCTTTGGGTCATGGAAATTTGAGTGAAATCTTCATCTTTGCAGAAACTCCTATCTATGAGGCAACTTACGGGCTGTAGGTTATACCTACACCTTGTAGGTAAGCTCATGAGAATCAAACATTAATCAACCAGCTTTAGAACTTTTGAACACCAACCTATATGGCCATATAAGTTTCATAGGTACTACCCATGAGTCGTAGGTTGTATCATGGGTAGCCTTCTCCATAACTCTTCATTCTTTTTTTCCTTTGCTCCTAACTCTATTTTCTTGTAAAATCAACAAAGAAGCACATCACATCTAACAAGAATACCTAAGTACTTGCATAATTTCCTTCTTTGAATCATAGAAAGTTAAATGAAGCCATAGCATATTAACACCCTTAACTTAGAACATTTGCATACCCTCAAGCAACTAACACAAAACTTAACAAACACGATGCTTAACTAAAAAAACCATAAGACACCTATGACAGTTAACTCATTTTAGCTTAAATTTCTTACCCCCTCCTAGACACAACTTTGAAAACCACTTGTGAATCCATGTAGCACAATAGCATGATACAAAAGAAAACAAGTGATTGAATTAGATTAACAACAAACAACCAAGCATATATGCAATTGACACTACCTGAATAAATAAGTAGTTAACAATACAACCCATGTAACCTTACAATAAGAAAGTTCAAACTCTCACAGAATCATCATACCTGTCAATTCAGGGACTGCATCAAACACTCACACTCCCAAAAGAAGTTCAAATAGTGTGCATGAAATAACATAGGCTTGTCCTTATTTTCTCAAACTTTATTTTTCAGATAGTAGAATTGGGATCACTATAGGACTTTTCTAGGCTTGTAATATAGTCTTAGGGAAGGTATGGTAGATATGGAAAATAGTGACTTACCTCCCTGACACTACACTTACATTATTGGCTCCACTACTTAACCATAGTTTTTTTGTTCTCTATTTTCTCCTTTATTACTTATTCAAATTGGGTATGGTTTTCTTAATTCTTTGCATTTATTTCTTTTCTTCTTCTTTTTCTCTCATTTTTTATTTTTCTATAATTTTTCTACCACACCCAATCCTACTTTATTTTCTTTTATTCAACAACCTTCTTTATACCTATTTTAAACTATACATCATATGATAACCTTCCTCAACTTAGGCGATTTACCTGAGTTCAGTACACAGTGTCCAAGGAGGGACTAGAGCTAAAACAGTTTCATTATAATTAAATGAGAAGGTGAAAAGGGTAAAATAAGAAAATAGGTTAATGTAGGCTTAAATTAGGGATCAAGGTATACTTATTATTATTTGGCCGGTCGTTTTAGGCTAGGAGTGGACTTATTCTAACACATCCTATTATCATACCCAACCAACTATCCTACAACCTAGACAAGACTGATCGGGCAATTTCTGGATTAAACAAACTAAGTAAACTAGGTAAATTCCTCTAACACATATGGTACAAAGTTTCATTTCCAACTCCTACCTATGTGGTTCATGCAATGCTAAGCTATGGTTATTTTTCCCTAATACTAATTCCATAACAAGATTCAACTATGGTCACACATATATTCACAACACACAATTCACAAAAATTTTAGGAGGGATATCATATTTTTCTTTTAATTAAACAAAACAACACATAATATATATTACAACACAACACAAGACCCAAACATGCCGGCTCTACTATGATAGCACACCCTGGGGAAAAGAGACATGGCAACAAAAACCTTGGGTAGTTGGTACACCCCTACCCCCAACTTAAAGCTGATGCACTATCTCTAGTACATACTAGAAAATAAAGAACATAAGGGTGTAGTGACATATATAGGATGCTCTAGGATTTAGAAGCAAGATCGACCCAAGCTGGAGAATCATGTGGCTTATTACTAAGATGTGGTGGTGGTGCTCGACTCGAAGAGGAACCCAACTCAAGATAGGAACGCCTCTGCTCATCAATATCATAATAAATCATAAACTCTGTGGCGGCCTTCTTTAAGGATTGCCTAAACTAGTCTGAGGTATCACCCTGCTTCTCATGTTACGTCATTTCTTGGCCCTAATAGTCTGGGCCTTATCTTTCTCAAAAACAAATCACATATAAGCTATGGTGGGGATGGATAATGTCTTTATATATAAAGGTATAACCAAAGGGATAATAGGAACGTGGCTCTTAACTAAAGTGCAAACCTCTAATCTCAAAGTAGCCACCTCCTCGCACAAGCCTGATAAGTCTGAGCCTCGCAGAGTTGGTCTCTCATCCGAGCCTCAAAAATATTAAAATGCTCATGTAGATCTATAGTTAAAAATTCTCCGGTGGCCATCATCCTAGTCTCTACTCTTCCCTAAAATGCCTGTAATATAGTCTGCAATCATGGTCAGATGACTTGGCTAACTGGGTGTTGATGTGTCTCTGGCGATCACTCAACTCCTGCTGCTGATCCACCAAGTGCTATATGAAATCCCATAGGACAGTCTCCATGCCTAAAACTATCCTGTGAGTAGGAAATATAGAAGTAGAAGCTGGAGCTGAAGTACCTATAGCCCCCTTACTACCCAACGTAGAAGAAGGCTCTACCCATTGGCTACTTGTGTTAAGATCGTAACCTGATATAACCCTATCAACATGCTGATCTAACTCATAAAGACCCTTAAAATGGGTTGCGCTTGAAGATATAGAAGGTTGTGCTTTATATAATGCAATGGGGTTGGCATTATCTGTAATCAACCCAATATCAGTCGTACGGGTAGCCTCAGCCCTATTATCAATATATAGAAATCATGGGACTCCTATCGTATCATATAATCTTTTGTAGGAATGCCCTCTTATGAATATTACTCGGATCCACCTGGGAAAGTTAATATTATAGCCAGCTATGAGGCTGGCAATCAATACAGCCTGATCCCATGTAAGCACATTCTATGCAGGTAATGAACTCAACCTATGGCTCAAAATGGTCCACTAAAACTTCTCACAAAGTGCAGTAAAGACTTCTTTATCTCTTCTTTCCCTTCAACCCAAGGGGATTCAATACCAAGCTCAATGATCTACTGAGCCAGCCATCTCACCAATCTATTCTATGCTCTTTATGTTCGTCATTAATAGTCCTTTTACTCCTCATAATTCATAGTCTATAATTAAACTCTACTATAGTGGTCGACCCCATAAACTCTAGCATAAGTAGAAATCCGTGAATAGTCTTCTTATCAGATAAATCAATCCTAACTTCTCTGACCAGTATATGAGTTAGTGAGGATTGGTCCTGTGCTCTTCCCTTAACTGGGGTGATCAAATCCATAGATTCTATGTAAGATACATAAAACTCCCGAACAATCTCTGGGCAGTAAGATCCTAAAGTCTCGCCCATCAAACCAAGTTCATTTTTATCAAAAGAGTCCTTCAGGTTGGATCACCTGCCAAAGTAGTGAGCCCAATGAGAGAGTCCTAAAAATATGGCATCAAGGTATACCTTACTCAATAACAATAATGTCTCATTCATAGATACGTCGCATATCCATCACACACCATATCTGAATAGATTGATCAACTGACACTATGGACATGATGTGGACTCCTGAGCGGCTGAAGCTAAATAATAAAAAGCATCCTAAATACTTTATAAATTCTCTACACCCTAATTAGACCAGAGTGCATCTATCTCATGATCATCAAGACCTAATGCAGACTCTGCCCCTTCTTAGACTACGTATGGATGAATCCTCCTCATGGATACTAGAACCAAACTAGTCCTCCCCCTCATTAAGATGGGGAGGGACAAAAGAGTGTGGCAGTGATGTCCCAGATAATTTTATCCTAGGTCAAGTATGAATATGCTGAGTTGGGGGAGCTTGGGCTCCAGACTGTGGCGTCGGTGGTGGTGTAGGCTGAGAACCTACCGGAATGTAAACTTTAGGCTACTATCTCTCTCTGATTTGTCCCCTAGTCTAACATCGATAAAAGGGCATACTATTTACTAGGTACTTCTCCATGGATCCACTCTATTTGATAGATTCATCTCTCAATTTAGATTGTACACCCTTCTTTGGTGTAGATTTTGGTGCCATAATACCTATAAAGAGAGTTGTCAGTGATTGAATTACAATAATTTAACACAAAAAGGAAATAAAATTAAAGTTCCCTCTCAATTGATACCTACTACACGACCTACAAGTCATAAGTCGTACTACGGGTCGTAGGTAGACTCATGGAATTAGATAAGACCTCTAAACCATAAGGGCCTCATGTCTGATTCCTACAAGGCCAATACATGACTCGTGGGTTAAATTTATGGAACGTATGTTGGGGCATGGGTTACTCCCGATGGTCTCTTTAATTTCTTCCCAAATTTCATGTCCAAATCAAATAATAATTCACTTGTTACAGATCAATTTTAATCACATTATGGCAAGGCACATGGATTAATTTTTACAAGGAGTTCAAGAATTTTTTTGAATTAATCAAATTCTATTCAAATCTAAGTGTATGCATAGGTTTCTTTGATCAAAATCCAGTTATCAAGAAAACTAAGGCTATGATAAACCTTACCTGGAGTGAAGAATCTAAGAATACAAAGGAATAAAGTAAATTTCACACTTTTTTGGGGCCTCAGATCGCACAAGAATATGGTAGAGTAGGAGAGTTGTGAGGTTATGAACTGAAGAGTTTGAATTTGTTAAGGAGTTGAAAAGTGGGGGAAGGAATCATAATTAGGTTTTAAATATAAAGGATGTCTGATCTGGGTCGAGTCGCACAAGCCTGAACCAATTTTTTTATTAATATTTTGGCCCACATTTTAGAGGTTACCTACGCCCCAAGATACAGGTTGTAGGTTGTAACTATTTGTTGTAGATAGGGTCGTAAGATTCAAAAAAAGCCTTTACAACTTCAAGGCTTCATAATTGATTCCTATGGAGCAATCTACAGGTCGTCGGTTGAGGTTTAGAGACCTAAATTCAACTTTTAATTCACACAGCTTAACTTACATGTCATGGATTGAGTCATAAGTCTACTTACCTGTACTTGTCTAAAATTTTACAATTTTTAATCATTCTCCAGGTACTTGTCCATGCTTCCTATCCTACAAAACAAAAACAAAGTAAACACTGAAACCTTGGGTTGCCTCCCAAGCAACGCTTAATTTAGCATTATAGCACGACATGGCTATATTAGGTACTCAGACTTCACCAACAATCCCATGGGTTGCCACCCATATAATGATTGATTTAACATAACAGCATGACTCAGCTTCCTTGGCTACTTAGACTTCGCCAAGGCTAATATTCTCACACACCTTCAGCTCATCCATGTTTTCCATGTAATGCTTAATACAATTCTCGTTCACCTTGAAAGGGGCATCCCTATCTTGTTGTATCTTAATCACAACACGTGGAGATACCATTACCACAATGAATGGCCCAAACCACTTAGACTTTAGCTTCCCAGGAAACAAGTGAAGTCTCAAATTATACAACAAAACCACATCACAAGGTTGGCAATACCCTTTTCTCAATTTTCTTGTCATGGTACAATTTTATCTTCTCCTTATGCAACACTGAACTTTCATAAGAATGGAGGCAAAACTCGTTCAGCTCATTTATATTATCCAATCTCAAGTGTGAAACATCACTCCACTCAAAGTTTAACTTCTTCAATGCCCATAGTGCCTTATACTAAACCTCAATAGGCAAGTGGTAAGCCTTTTCATATATAAGCTGATAAGGTAAGGAACTTATGGGGGTTTTGTAAGATATTAGATAGGCCTAAAGTTCATCATCTAACTATCTGGACCAGTCAGTCCAATTGACATTCATAGTCTTTGCCAAAATAAACATGATCTCTGATTGGAAACCTCAATGTGCGTACTTGTTTGTGGATGGTAAGGTGTTTCCACCTTATGCTTCACACCATATTTCTAAAGTAAGGATTTGAACAGAATATTTCAAAATTGGGACCCACCATCACTAATGATAGCTCATGGATTACCAAATTGAGAAAAAAATATTTTTTTCAAGAACATTGTGACAATTAGACCTTCATTATTGGGAAGCACAATTGCTTTGACCCACTTAAAAACATAGTCGACTGCCACCAAGATGTATTTCATACAATGTTAAATCATGAAGTGACCCATGAAGTCAATATCCCACATACCATACAACTCAAGCTCAAGAATAGGTGTCATGGGGAGCTTATGCTTCCATGAGATTTTGCCTTGCCTTTGGCATTGGTCACAGGCTCGAGCGTAGTTATGTGCATCTTTATAAATCATATTTTTGTAGTACCCATATTGCAGTATCTTGTGGAAGGTGTGAGTACCTAAATGGTGAACCCCAATAGAAGATGAATGACAGGTCTCCAGAATACTCATGATCTCAACTTTGGGAATACATATTCGAATCAGACCATCCGTACACACCCAAAATAAGTATGGCTTATTCTAAAAGAACTTTTATACCTTATGCATAATCATTTTTGCTGCTGAAATGACATATTTTCTGAGATGAGGTCACTTGACAAATTATTGGCAAAGTCAGCAAACCAAGAGATTAAGTCATGTTATGCTGCTAAGGCATGCTCATCTGGAAAAATGTCATCAATCTCAATCTCATTCCTAGTTTAAGCATCACCTCCTCATCTAGGAGGGGATGATGGTATGCATACTAATTTTTTGTGCCCTTCCAATCCTTAACCTCAAAGTCAAACTCTTGCATCCATAGTACCCATAACTCAATCTAAGATTAGCATCCTTTTTCGCCATAAGGTACCTAAGAGTTGTATGGTCAGTGTACACAATGACTTTGGTACTAATCAAATAGGACCGAAAATTTTCAAAACCAAACACTACCATAAGCAATTCCTATTTAGTAATCATGTAATTTTTCTATGTGGGGTTAAGTACTTTGCTAGCATAATAAACAGGATAAAGTATCTTCTCGCGTCTTTGGCCTAGGACTGCTCCTAGGGCCATACCACTAGCGTCACATGTTACTTCAAATGAAAGAGTCCAATCTAAAGACACAGTAATAATGGTTGAGATCAACCTCTCCTTAAGGCACTCAAAAGCCTAGAGACAAGCATCATAAGAACAAACTTCACCTCCTTCTCTACCAACTTGCATAATGAGTTTGCAATATTAGAGAATTGTTTGACAAACCACCTATAAAATCTTGCATGACACAAGAAATTTTGAATACCTTTCATAAAAATTTGTGGATGCAATTTTTTAAGCACCTCAATTTTAGCCTTGTCGACCTCTATCCCCTTCTTAGAGATTTTGTGCCTAAAAATTATCCCCTCTTTGACTATAAAGTCACACTTCTCCTAATTTAATACTAGGTTGCACTCCGCACATCTTTACACTGCATTATATAAGTGAGCCAAACAATCATCAAATGAGTCACCCAACATAGAAATCATCTTTTGATAATATCCTCCACCATATAAAAAAAATAGACATCATGGAATGCTGAAAAATGGCGGGAGCATTACAACAACCAAAAACCATCCTCTGAAATGTGAAGTACCATATGGGAATGTGAAAGAGGTTTTCTTTCAGTCCTCGGGGGCAATAGAAACCTGATTATACCCCCAAATAACCACCAAGAAACTAATACCATCCTCTACCCGCAAGATGATCCAACATCTGGTCCATGAATGACACAAAAAAGTGATCTTTCTACGTCAAAGAATATAGCTTTCTATAATCTATGCAAACTCTCCATCCCGTGAGTAGTCTTGTAAGAACTAATTTATTGTTCTCATTAGGGACCACAATGATCCCACCCTTCTTTGACACACACTTAACCGGGCTTACCTAATTTCTATCGATAATAGGGTAAACCCCAACTATATCTAACACTTAATAATCTCCTTCTTTTCCAACTTTTGTATAGATGGATTCAAACGACATTGATGCTTAATGGTAGGCATATATTTTGGTTCAAGATGAATCTTATGAGTGCAAATTCTGAGTGGAATTTCAAAAATATCTATAATAGTCCAATCAATGGTCCATTCAAACCTCCATAACACCAAAATCAAGGCCTCAACCTATGAATCCAACAAATCAGCTATAATGATAATCGACAAGGTATTCTTGGCCTCCAATAATGTGAAATACAAATGAGAGGGGAGGGTCTTTAATTCCAAAATTGGTGGCTTCTCAATAGATGGTCGAGTTGGTGAAGTTGTTTTATTCTTCAAATCAAGACTCAACTTCTTTGATGCATAGGTAAAAGAATCTCTACAAACAAGTGCACTCACCATATCATCATACTCATCGATACCATTGCTATTAAAATTCATGAACACTGCTGCCAATGCCTCAATACCAAGTCTTTCCTCCATGAGTGTAACTAATTGATCTTCATCTATGGTGTCTATCACAGAAACTATCTATATATCCTTTGGTTGCCTCATCGATTGACATACATTGATAGTGACTTATTCATCATTGAGTCTAAATCTCATATATCGCATCTCCATATCAACAAATGCACTACTCATGGCTAATAAGGGCCTTCCTAAGATGATAGAGATATAAAAGTCAACCTCATAATCGAAAATTACAATGTTAACTAGGAATATAAAAGAAATGACCTTCACCAACACATTACATAATATACCAATTGGCTTCCTCAGAGTATGATCGACTACTAATAATCTCGTAGAGTTTGGCTTAGGCAATCACAAACCTAACTACTTGTATCTTTAGAGTACGATCGACTATTAATAATCTCGTAAAGGTTGGATTAGGTAATCCTAACTACTTGTATTGAAATACCCAATACTTTTCTTAGCTTGATTACATCTCTAGAATGTTAAGGGGTAGCTTCCAAGATAAAGAATATTTATTACATGTGGAATCTTTTAGATTTAAACTTCCCATTGTGCGGGAAATTGAATAAGTTTTTAATCGGTATAAGTTTCTCCCAAATCCAACACTCAGTGAAGAAGTTATGTCTATCTTAAGTTTTAGTTGTAAAACACCGTCATTTAGGTCATTAGCGCATCGCGGAGAAGGTTTAAATGAAGTTTGTCAATTTCTAGAGGCCCTCCATGATATTGGTACATCGCAGAGAGGGCCAAATCCACAATTGTCCAATTCCAATGAGGGTCCACGATATTGGTGCATCGCGCCAAGTTTCCAAGTCCCATACAAGGGTGATAATGTTATACCACCACATCGTGCCACCATGCATATTCCTAGTTGGCATTTTCTACTGGCTTGGCACGATAGTGGCGCATCGCACCAAGGGCAAAAGTAGGGATATTAGTCATTTTTCAGTTCCGTTTATGATTTAAGAGGTGTATTTTGGTAAATCTACCAGACTCTAATCCATGATAAATAATGAATTAAACCCCTCTAAAGTACTTAATGTCTACCTTTAATCAAATCTCTCCCTAACAAAACCCTAGTTCATCAAACTTCCTTCCAAAGAAATCCAAATTTCTTTATTTATTTCTCCTAAGCAATTCAAGATTGAGAATTTCCAATTTAAGAACTCTAAGAAGTCATCTCCAAAACATCAATAAAGATCCAAGATTTAAGTTTTAGCATATAGATCATCAATTGAGGTATGTGGGGTATCAAACAAGGATAATCCTTTCATCCTTGTTTCCAAAACTTATTTTAAATTTAACTTTTACTGGAGCTTATGAGATTTTCCATTAAATTAAAGTTAGGGTTTGTTCCCATTATTGCTATTTACAAGTTTGTGGTATATCTAATTATGTAGAAGTTGAATTCCATGATTTTGTTCATATTTTAATGCATATTGCTGAAATTTTCATATTTTATGATGGCTTATAAATGCTAATATTATCAAGCATGAATTTTAAGATGTTTTAACATAAGATTGATGCATGGCTCAATATGAACTAATTAAGATTGCTATTTCGAGATTATTTGTGCTATGAGCACCCTCGAATAAGATTATTCTCAGATTTTGATAAAGATTTGACCTTTTGATCCTAAGCTAAGATAAAGAATCCACTTTGTTCATATAACTTGAGATTTAACCTTGTGCTATTTTTGAAGTGGGTTTCTTAAGATTTTGAGCATAAGAATTAGAGTAGTATTTATCACTGAGATGGGTAAGTTACTACGGTTTCATACCCCAGAACTACGTTCCACCGTAGGAGTAAGATTATTCCCATTTCTATGTGGATGACTAAGATTGTGATCACTTCAGATAATAAGTTCTATTCCAATGGCAAGGGTAGAATAACCCTACCTAATGGGGGCCAGATATGAGACTCTATAGATGCTCACATAGTGTGTATCGATTAGAAAAACCTCCCAATAAGATGTCCCATACTATTAAAATAGTCTATTTGTGTAAAGCCTTAAGATAAAAGAATATGTTTTGAAAGAAAAGGTTTTAAGGTTCTTTATGTCTTGAGATGAAGTGTTCCCCTTACAAATTGATAAGATAATCTAGCTGTTTTCAAAAAGAATAGATTTCAAAACTAGGGGTAATTGCTCACAAGATTCATAATATATGCTTTATTGTTCATGATTTATGATATTTAGTTTTTAGATTACTAAGGCCTATGTGAGTCATTTACCTTTAGCATGCATTGTTTTTGGAATTATGATGATATCATTTACTTATTGCATTCACCCCTATATACTCAGTACATCCTCAAAGTACTGATCCAACTATATGTCTATGTGCAACATTGTCTTATAAAGTAGGTCCAGGTGCTTAGTCTCAACAGCGCGAGTAATTTCCAAGCATCTGATCTACATCTCTACAGTTGGCGAGTCCTCATAGTTTGGGGGCTTAGTTATTCTTAAGTTTATTAGTAGATGTTCTTTTATTCATTTTAGACAGTTTGAGTTAGCTGGGGCCTGTCCCAGTGAATCTCTAGATTGAGATAGTAGAGGATTCAGTATTAGAATTTTGATTCAGTATTCAGATTCTTAGTATTGTCTTACCAAGATTGGTGAGATTTTTATGCTTTAGATAAGATTTCCACATTTATTATGTTTTCATATTCATATGTTTTCTTATTTTGAGATTTTGATTTAGTAGAAAGCAGCCAGGGTTAGCTCAGGACTACTTGTAGTTCAGAGCTCCGTGTGGCATCCTAGGAATCAAATTTTGAGGAATTAAAAACTTGGTATCAGAGCCTATAGTTTATAGAGTTCTAGGGAGTCATACAAGCTGTGTTACGTAGAGTCTTGATCATCGATGTAAAGCTTGCCATATTTATGAGCAAGAGGCTATGAAGAATTTTAGGTAATCATCTCTTCTTTCATGATCTATCGTGCATTCAATGTCTCTATCTACTTGTAATTCATGCTTTCACATGACATAAAATGCCTCTTTATTGAGCTAATGCCCATAGAAATAATAACCAGCCACCTCAGCCTGCAGACCCTTGATTGATAATGTGGACATGCAGAGTTTTAAGCTGTCTTTTAGGTACTAGCCCAAGCTGTGACAGCTAATGTTTAGGGCAATCATCAGGCTGCAGTTCCACCTCATCAAGATGGGGACTTAAATGTATCCAGAATTTGAGATTTTATAAGAATGAACCCTCCAGAATTCTTTGGATCAAAGACAGGTGAGGACCCATAGTTATATCTAGATGAGGTGAAGAAGATCACCTAAATTATGTATTTTTCTGAAGAGAAAAGTGTAGAATTGGCATCCTATAGATTGAAGAATGTAGCTTACGATTGGGTAGTGATGTGGAAAAAGAGTAGAGGAGAGAATGCAGCTCCCATAACTTAGCAGATGTTTTAGGATATGTTATTAGACAAGTTCTTACCATATGAGATAAGGGAAGCTAAGATAGAAGATTTCACGAACCTAAGGCAAGGCTCAATGATAGTTAAGAAGTATTGCCTCAAGTTCAACCAGCTGCCTAAGTATACCCCTGATCAGATGGCTGACCCTAGGTCAAGCATTAGTAAGTTTGTGATCGGTGTGTCTGGGTTGGTAGTTAAGGAGTTTAGGACTTCTATGCTCATGGGAGACATAGATTTTCCTAGATTAATGATGCATCCTCAGTAGATTGAGGTAGAGAAGATAAAGAAAAAAGAGAAAGTAAATAAGAAGGCTAAAATAAGGCAGTTTGATTATGGTTAGAATAGGTCTGGAAGAGGGAATCGTTTATAGTTTTAGAATCGTTCATTTATGCCTATACCTTATTCAACCAGTTCCCTATACCCAGAAATAAGTAGGAACAATGGGGTAAGCCTTCTATGTCTAGGTCTCAGAATAGTGTGAGTAATAGGCCTAATTATCCCTCATATGCTAAATATGGTAAGAATCATAGAGGTGAATATTTGTGGGGTCAGAAAGGTTGTTATGGTTGTGTCTAGTCGGGTGATGGAATCAAAGAGTGCCCGCATTCTAGACAGAGAAATAGAGATGTTCATCCTCAGACTTAGGCTAATAGTGCACCAAATCCTCTAGGTAGCCCAGGGGCTCCTTATTAGTACCGGTGGCGGCCAGTGCCATAATCAGTTTTATGGTTTACCATCCTGTCAAGAGTAGGAAGATTAGCCAGATGTCATTACTAGTATGCTTCGTGTCTTTTATCTTGATGTTTATATGTTGTTAGACCCTAGGTCGAGTTTCTTTTATGTGATCACGCTAGTTTCTATGAATTTTGAGATAAGTTCTAAAAAATCCCTGAGCTTTTCTTGGTTTCTGCCCTAGTAGGTGAGTCAGTTGTTGCCAAACAGATTTATAAAAAGTGCCCTATCACTGTCCTTCATAAAGTCATGTTAGAAGACTTGATAGAGTTAGACATGGTTGATTTGATCTTATTCTTGGTATGGATTGGCTCCATTCTTATTATGTAACCATATATTATCGCACTCGAGTAGTGAAGTTCCAGTTTCCAGATGAGGCAGTCTTTGGGTGGTCAGGAAATTCAGCATCTCCTAAAAGTCATTTCACAACTTCTCTTAAGTCCAGAAAGTTGATATCCAAAGGTTTCATTTATCATTTATTCGAGTTAAAGACACTAAGTCTGAGACTCCAATAATCCAGTCCATCTGAGTGGTCAATAAGTTTCCAGATGTTTTCCAGAAGATCTCCTAGGGGTACCTTTCAATAGGAAATAGAATATGGTATTGACTTTCTCCCAGATACTCAGCCTATTTCTATCCCTCCAATCATATGGCTCCCGCAGAGCTTAAGGAGATGAATGATCAACTTAAATATCTTTTAGATAAAGGTTTCATAAGGCCTAGTGTTTCTCCATGGGGCACTCCCATTTTATTCGTGCAAAAGAAAGATTGTTCTTTGTGAATGTGCATTGACTATTGACAGTTGAATAAAGTTACGATTAAAAATAAATATCCTCTTTCTAGAATTTATGACTTGTCTGATCAACTCCAAGGTACAAGTTATTTCTCAAAAATAGACCTTAGATTTGGCTATCATTAGCTTAAAGTAAGGGAATGTAATATTTTAAAGACGGCCTTTAGAAACCGTTATGGTCATTTTAAGTTTCTAGTCGTGTCTTTTGGGCTAACCAATGCTCCAGCAGCTTTCATGGACCTCATGAACCGAGTGTTCAAGCAGTATATAGACATGTTTGTCATAGTATTCATAGATGACATCCTTGTGTTCTCTCGTAATGAGGATGACCATGTAGATCATCTTAGAATTGTCTTGCAAACTCTTAAAGATCATCAATTATTTCCCAAATTTAGCAAGTGTGACTTTTTGCTAAGATCAGTAGACTTTCTTGGTTATATTGTTTCCGTCAATAGCATTAGCGTAGATCCCCAAAAGACAAAAGCCATAAGAAATTAGCCTAGACCTATATCTCCGTTAGACATTAGGAGTTTCTTTGGTCTACCTGGTTATTACAAATATTTTGTTAAAAGTTTATCATCTATTGCATCCCCGATGTCTAGATTGCCCCAAAAAAAGTTAAGTTCCAGTGGTCAGATTCCTGTGAGAAAAGTTTTCAGGAGTTGAAGACTCAACTCACTTCAGCCCTAGTTTTAGCATTACCCGATGGTACAAATAATTTTGTGGTATGTTGTAATTCCTCTAGAGTTGGTTTGGGTTGTGTTTTGATGCAGAGAGGTAAGGCCATAGCCTATGCTTCTAAACAGTTGAAGCCTCATGAAAAAAGTTACCTAACCTATGATCTGGAATTAGCTATTGTGGTGTTTGCTATGAAAATCTGGAGACATTATCTGTATGGTGTGCATGTTGATGTGTTCACGAACACAAAAGCTTGTAGTATGTGTTTACTCAGAGGGAGTTAAATCTCTGACAGAGAAGGTGGTTAGAGTTGCTGAAGGATTATGATATGAGCAAGTTGTATCATCTGGGCAAGGCCAATTTAGTGGCAGATACCCTTAGTATATTGTCTATAGGTAGTGTTTCTCATGTGAAGAATAATAAGAAAGAGTTAGCTCATTAAGTTCATCATTTGGCTAGATTGGGTGTTAGGTTGGTTGATTCTGCTGAAGGGAATGTATGGGTTCAGAGTAGTTCTGAATCTTCCCTAGTTTTAAAGGTGAAGAAGAAGCAAGATAGGTAACCTACGAGCCATAGGTTGTACCTACACCTCGTAGGTAGGCTCGTGAAAATCATATATTGATCAACCAACTTTAGAACTTCAGAATACCAATCTATGAGGCCACCTACGTCTCATAGGTACTACCTATGACTCGTAGGTTGACTCGTGGGTAGCGTTCACAATAATTCTTCATTCCTTTTTCTTGTTATTTTATTAGAACACTATTTTATTGTAAAATCAACATAAAACACATCATATATAACAATAATACCTAAGTACTTGCACAATTTTCTTATTTTAAGCATCAAGAGTGCCATAAAACCCTGGCACAACAGTATGCCTAGGTTAGAGCTTTGGGTAATTGTCAATACTATTTGTGGACCAAGGAGTTCATGATCCAAACTGACCATGAATCATTGAAGCACCTCTGGGCCCAAGATAAATTGAATAACAACATTCCAAATGGATTGATTTTCTAGAGAATTTTCCTTATGTAATTCAATACAAAAATGGAAAATAAAATGTCCTAGCCGATGTGTTTTCTAAAAGGCATGCATTAATCTCTATATTGTCTTCAAAATTGATGGATTTTTCATGTTTAAAGGCAATGTATCTTGAGGACCCCTCGTTTGCTCAAATCTTCCAAGATTGTGAGGAATGGAGTAGGGAAAGATGGACTATAGATATAACATCTATACCTAATCCAATTCTGATGGTTTATTGCTTACAGAAAAGAGGTTGTGTCTGCCCTCTAACTCATGAAGAGAGTTACTTGTGAGAACGGCACATGATAGTGGTATGATAGGTCACTTTGGAATTGAAAAGACCCTCAGAATCCTAGAAGAATAAGTCTATTATCCTAAGATGTGTAACCATATTGCTAGAATGTGTAGCCAATGTATGAATTTTAACAGTGCAGAATCGCGCCTTCTCCTTCAAGAATTATACACACCACTTGACATTTCTATGGATTTTGTTTTGGGTTTTCCTAGGATAAAAAGGGGTAGGGACAGTATCTTTGTGGCGATTGATTGATTTTTGAAAATAGTCCACTTAATTTCGTTCCATAAGAGTGAGGATGCTTCCAATGTAGCTTTTTTGTTTGTTGAGCATGTTATCAAATTGCATGGAATTCTTTGGACCATTGTTAGTGATAAGGACTCAAAGTTAGTCATTTTTGGAGGTTATTTGGGGTAGGCTTGCCACCAAATTACTTTTGTCAATATCTTGACACCTACAAACCAATGGCCAAATAGAAGTGGTGAATAGGACCTTGGGTTCTATGCTATGCATTATGGTTAAAGGTAAAATAGATTATTGGGAGGATCACCTACATTATTCAAGCTTGCTTATATTCATGTTTTTCATTCGACTATTGGTATGACTCCCCTTGAACGTGTTTATGGCTGTAACCCCTTACTGTCACGACCCAAACCTGGGCCTGGCCATGACGAGTAATCTCAAACCTACCATAGGCTAGAGTCAACCCCCTTAGCCTTACCTCAAGAGCACAAAATATAAACAATGAAATCCAACCAAAAATAAAAATAAGAAGGATAGATAAACCACATAAAAGTTCTAAGATTCAAACAAACAACTAACCTAATACTTGTCCACAAAATCCTCTAAACCCAAAATACCAAACTAAGTCAGGACATTGTCATAACCCGAGGCTACCCCCTAGTCACAACAATGGTACTTACAGTCACTAGTCACCACAAGCTAACCCATAAGCTGGTACCTACTATGAGCACTGAATATCACAATAATTAAGGACATGCGGAAAATAACTAATAAAGCCATAAGGCCAGAATACTAAACATATAATAAATTCACAAATCTGTAACGTCTGAAAAATACTGAAACACAACTGATAAGACTGATAAACTGACCAACTGTCTAACTGACTGTCTAAATGTCTTAAAGCCTCTAAATTGACTAAGGAGTTTATAAGACATGCCCCAACTGACTCCAACTGACTAACTGAATAGAAATACAGAAATAACTGAATAAACATAATAAGTCCTCGATAGATGAGGACTCACCACTGTTGTTATTGTTGAAGCACTGGATTGTCTATGTACGTTAGGAAACTAAGCGTCCAAACCTATGATTTAAGACATCATAGCGCAAAAAAGAGTATGCGTTCAGTACTCTGAATATATCGGTATATGTGATGAGAACAGGATGAAATGCATAGGATACTAACATTGGCTATGTGGATCCACTAAACAGGTGTCTCAAAGGACTAAGGAGTCACCCTTTATTGGCAGAAACCTCATGTGATATATGTCAACCCAAATTAGCAGGAAGATATCTCAAACCTATGTTGGCTATGTAGTTCTATAACTCAGGGATTGTTGCTAAGAGTCAAACATTAAACTGGCAGAAATTCCCCCATCCCAAGGTTCACTTGGTGCTAATCCTACTCTTAACTGAATGACACTATTTACTGGACTAAATTAAGCTTAACTAAGCAAACAACTGATCATAACAACTAACTAGATAAAAATGCTCATGGTTTATCTAAAATTATTCTAAAGATATTGAAATTGCATAAACAACTAGGTATCGGTTATTTATAACCCACAAGAACCGAATGAACATAACAATGATGACATATAAAGCTTTGAAATCCATGGTAGGGAATCATTATTCAAAAACCCAATATTTAGACATTTCACCAAATACATGAGAGTCATGAATTTAAACATGGTAATGGGTAAAGCATGCAAAGATAACATGATTACAATACTAAACCATGAATTAGGGATTTCAATATTCAAAACATTTAATGGCTCATCCCATCAAAAACACTTGTAAACATAACTCAAAATCAAAATCAACAATAACTTCATGGAGATAATTCAACTTGAACATGTAAGAACTCATAATTTAAAAAAGGATTCTTGGACTCCTTAGGTGAAAAGAACCCATGAATGAACATTACACATACCTCAACTATCGAATTGATGACTATTCTATAGATTAGAAACTTGAATTCCCCGATCTCTTAAGAATGAGTTAGGGTTTGTTCTTCAAAAGGAGGGAGGATTTATTGGGAGGATTTGTGATTAAAAGAGAAAATAATGCTCTTTAGGGACCTAAATTTTGTGTTATGGACTGATTGGTTCAAGGGAAAAGACCAAAATGTCCTCAAAATACCAAAAATCATAAGTTGGCCGCGATGGAGGGCGCAATGCGCGCTTCGGAGCACCGGAATAGAGGGCATCCCTCGGGCTCTGGCACGCGGTCTGGATGGGTGCTCTAGATCTTCCAGCGCGGGCTAATCCCAGTGCTACCACTATTTTAGGCTTCCACACATGCCCTTACGCTAGTCCAAAAATTCCAAAACACACCCAAGATGTACTTTTAACATCCCCGATCATGAATCAACTCAAAAATCAAAGTTTTGAGGTCGAAAAGACCAAAATAAAATCATCGAAGTTCAGGGGTATTGGAAATGACTAACCCTCCAATATTTTGCCAAATTTTCAAGTTTTGGGACCCCTTTAACCTGCAACTGAGAGCTAAAATGAGATAAGACTTTTACAGGGTATTATAATATCTCCCCCTTGGGAACATTCGTCCTTGAATGAAACTGATTAAGCTGAAAATACTTGGGAAAATAAAACCATATACTGAACATGCACAGCTGGAAACATGATTACATAGTTGAGTCTGAAACCTGACACATGAACCGAACTGAATGTATGCAATGACATGAAATAGATTTCATAGCTGAAACTGAGAATAAAAGAGAATTAATTCTAAGAAAAAATCATTACCTTAAGCTTAATCTAAGTTTACGAAGAAAAGATAAGGGTACTTGGTTTTCATATCTGCTTCTGCTTCCCAAGTGGCTCCCTCAATGGACTGATTTCTCCAAAGGACTTGGACCAAGGGAACTTTTTTTTCCTTAGTTTATGAATCTGACGATCAAGAATATTAACTGGGACTTCTTCGTAAGAAAGGCCATCCTGAACATCCATGCTTTCTAATAGAACAACAACAACTAAATCACCAATACATTTCTTCAACAGGGAAATATGAAACACTGGATGTACTGAGGCTAAATCTACAGGCAATTTAAGTTCATAAGCGACCTTTCCAAAATAACTCAAGATTCTAAACGGGCTAACATATCGGGGACTGAGCTTGCCCTTCCTGCCAAATCTCTTTACTTCCTTCATGGGTGAGATTTTTAAATTGACTAAGTCACCAACATCAAACTCAAGATCTCTCTTCCTTACATCTGTGTAGGATTTCTGATGACTTAAGGCTATCTTTAGCCTCTCCCTAATCAACTAAACTTTTTCCATTGCATCAAACATTAAATCTGGTCCTATTACAACAACCTTACCTACTTTAAACCAACCAATAAGAGACCTACATCTCCTTCTATAAAGAGTCTCAAACGGTGCCATCTGAATACTGGAGTGACAACTGTTATTATAGCAAACTCAATCAAAGGTAAGTGGTCATCCCAAATTTCTGTAAAGTCAATAGCACAAGCTCTCAACATATATTCTAAGGTCTGAATGGTCCTCTCTGCCTGATGATTTGTCTGAGCATGAAAAGCTATACTAAGATGAACTTGGGTACCAAGACCCTTCTGAAAAGCCTTACAAAAGTGAGAGGTAAACTGAGTACCTTTATATGAAATAATAGATAAGGGGACTCCACGCAACTTAATCAACTCTCTAAGGTAAATCTTGGCATAATCCTCTGCTAAATAAGAAGTGTGAACTTGCAAGAAATGAGATGATTTGGTCATTTTATCTACAATAGCCCATATAGAATTATGCTGACAACGTGTACGAGGCAACCCTATTACAAAATACATGTTCACTACTTCCTACTTCCAAGTGGGAATACTAAACTCCTCCAATGTACCACTAGGCCTCTAGTGCCCAACTTTAACCTGCTGACAATTGGAACACTTAGTCACGAACTCTTCAATTTCTTTGTTCATACCACTCTACCAATAAACATCCTGCAGATTATGATACATCTTAATGGATCCTAGGTGAATGGAATACCGCACACCATGTGCTTCTGCTAAGATCCGCTGCCTTAAACAATCGACACATGGAACACACAATATTCCTTGACAACAAAACACACTATCTCCCCCTTGGGAGAAAACCTCTATCTTCTGATCTCAAACTGATTCCTTTAACTTAACCAAACTGGGATACCTATGTTGCTTTTCTTTTACTTTGGCAACCAAACAAGATTTCGAACTATTCTAGACCCATTTACTACCCTCAGCTGAATCAACCAACCAAATACCTAATCTTGCCAACTGATGAACCTCTTTGACTAACTACTTCTTATCCTCCTCAACATGGGCAACACTACCTATAGACAATATACTAAGGGCATCTGCCACTACATTGGCCTTGCCAAGATGATACAATACACTAATAGCATAATCTTTTAACAACTCAAGCCACCTTCTCTGACAAAGATTTAAATCATTCTATGAGAACACATACTGCAAACTTATGTGATTTGTGAACACATCCATATGAACCCCATAAAGATAATATCTCAAAATTTTTAATGCAAAGACAACTACTTCCAACTCAAGATAATGGGTAGGGAAGTTCTTCTCATTGGCTTTAAGTTGTCTAGAGGAATAGGCTAGACCTTACCTCTCTGCATCAATACATAACCAAGACCAACTCTGAAGTATTATAATAAACAACAAACCCATCTGAACCATCTGGCAAAGTCAAAACTGGGGTTGAAGTGAGTCGAGTTTTCAACTCTTGAAAACTCTTCTCGAAAGAATCTGACAACTGAAACTTGACTTTTTTTGAGTTAATCGAGATATGGGGGGATGCAATAGATGAAAAACCTTCAACAAACTATTTGTAATAGCAACCCAATCCTAAGAAACTCCTAATATCTGATGGAGAGATAGGTCTGAGCCAGTTTCTCACTGTTTTAGTCTTTTGAGGGTCAACTCAAATGCCATCACCAGAAATAATATGACCAGTGAAAGCTATTGAACTTAGTCAAAACTCAACTTACTGACTTTGGCAAACAACAGATGGGCTCTAAGAGTCTGCAATACAATTTTGAGATGGTCTACATGATCATTTTCACTACAGGAATAGATAAGCATATCATAAATGAAGACAATGATGAACATGTCCAAGTACTTCTTGAACACCCTGTTCATCAACCCCATGAAAGCGGTTGGGGTATTTATTAGTCCAAAAGACATAACTAGAAATTCAAAGTGGTCATATTGAGTCCTGAAAGTTATCTTTGAAATGTCACATTCTCTAAGTCTAAGATGATGATAGATGAATCTGAGGTCTATCTTAGAAAAATAAGTGGCACCCTAAAGTTGGTCGAATAAGTCATTAATTCTAGGGGGTGGATACTTATTCTTGATTGTGACTTTGTTCAACAGACGGTAATTGATGCATATTCTAAGAGAGTCATCTTTCTTATGCATGAACAGGACTGGAGCGCCCCACTGGGAAATACTAGGTCTGATGAATCCCATATCTAAGAGATCTTTCAACTATTCTTTTAAATTTCTAAGCTTAGTTGGAGCTATTTTATAGGGAGGAATAGAAATAGGCTGGGTATCTCAAAGGAGATCTATTCCAAAGTCAATTTCCCTTTCGAGAGGAACTCCAAGAAGATCTTCAGGGAAAATGTCTGGAAATTCCCTTACTACTGAGACAAGATCGAGACTTGGAATCTCATAACTAGAGTCTTTGACTCGAACAAGATGGTAAACACACCCCTTAGATATTATTTCTCTTTCCTTAAGATATGAAACAATCTTACCCCAAAGCACTAAAATAATATCCCTCTATTCAATAACTGGTTCATTAGGAAAGTGAAATTGAACCAACTAAAGAATAACATGAGTGGAGACAATCCATGTTGAGAATGACATCAAAATCAGTTATCTCTAACTCTACCAGATCAACTGAGGTAACTCTCTAGGACATTGTAACTGGGAAGTTTATCCATACCCGCCTGGCTACAATAGAGCTACCTACTGGAGTAGACATTGAGAAAGATTATGCTAAAGATTCGGGACTGACACCAAAATCGACTCTATATGGGGGTTACAAAAAAAGTGAAGCTCCAGGGTCTAACAGAACATACACATGAAAATGAAAGACCTGTAAAGTACCCGTAACCACATCAGGAGAACTTTCTAGATTATGTCGGGACTACAGTACATACAGCCTACACTGGCATTGTCCACTGCTTGCATTGGAAGCGGCACCCTACTGAGTTGGGTGACCTACTAGAACTTGGGAACAACTGTACTAACTATGCTGACCCACCTATGGGCATTCTATGACTCTGTGGCCTGGTTTTCCACATCCAAAACATATATCACTACCAGCCTTACACACATCCTGATGATTCTCACCACACTTTTGATACGCCCAAATTGCAACTCTCGTTAGAAAGTGCAAGTGGTCGCTATCAAATATAGAACCCAACTGGGTTGGGTGTCAAATCCCACAGGGAATACTATGATCACTAAGTATTGCAATTATTATTAGACTGTTGGTCGAAGGTTCCAAGGTAAGGGGGATTTGGTTTAAGTGCACAATAATATTATCAGTGTAACGATGAGATGATATGTGTAATTATATTTGATCACAGAGAATGACAAGTTAGGGTTATGTCCACCTTGTTGCTTCTACTTCTCTATTAACTATGAGTAGTACGGATTTTATGCATGCATGCACTTATAGGGAGACGTATTCTAATTCTAAATCCAAGTGTTTTTCAACCATCAAGGATTTATTCACCTTAGTTCTTTTGAATCTAAAGTGTAAAACAAATTATACGAACTCTCCAAGAAGTTAATCCTACTAGGGCATTAACGTGTAAAATAGAGGTTGGAAACCCTATTTTCTCGTCACACTCTCTTTTCCAAACAGTAACTTTTCTATCGAACAAGTTATTTCTATAATGGTGCATTCCCTATGTTTGCAACCATGAGAATTCAATCAAAATAAAGAGAGTAATGATATAAGTGGATTAATACATCATAAATTCAAAAACCCATAGCAATAGAGAGTATACTACTAGGTTTCCATAACCCTAACAAATAAACTTAGCTACTCATGTATAAAACGGAAATCGAACTAGAAATATTCATCATACCAAAACTTAGAATGATCTTGGTGATAAAGATGACTAGCGAAATTAAGAGAGAAACACGTTTCTCTCTCTCTGTCCTCAAGCTAAGCCGCTCTCTTGTGTTCAAAATAATACAGAATATCAATAATCCCTAAAAATTCAGCAATAATGCTTTTAATAACATCCTTCTCTAATAAATTGCTACTGCATCCTTAACTATTTAAAAATATTTAGTTTGCCCGGGAAAAAGTTCCCATACATCACATTCAGTCCAAAAGCTGCTTTCCTTTTTATGTGAAGTTTTCCTTTGCTGTCCACAGGTCCCCAAAGTGCTGAAATCTTCCTCATTAGTACCTGAAAAGCATGCTAATCACATAGGTCAGCACACTTAACTAAAAATAGATTAATAGTGCAAGAATTATGTATTTTATCCTCAAAACTTAGCTAAAACATGGGTAAGTTATGGTGCTTAGACGTATAAATACGCCCAACATCACCACCCTACACTTAAAGCTTTGTTTGTCCTCGAACAAAATAGTACATCCATGCAAATACCTAACTAAACTTCACAAGAGCAACACAAAATTTTCAACATGACTTTCACGACAGTTATTAACAAAGAGTAGATTTCTTGATCATTACTAGAAACAACTCACCCTCCAACATAGACTCATTAAGTTGGTTAATTCGTATACACAAGTTAAACCAAAAAAAATCATATAAAACTACCCAACAATCATCAACCATGTGCGCTCACACAAAATGTTACCCATAATCACTCATAGTTTTACATTTTTCAGAAATATGGGTATAAGAACTTGCTTGCTCTCACTCTCACAAAGAATTCTTAGATTACAACTGATGACCATATGCTTGCCCTTAGTGTAATGCTCTACTAATATCAGAATGCTAAGGTTAGGATCAAATAGGTCTTTACGGGTTGTAAAGTAGGCTAAAGGGACGGGTAGGACTATTTCGGCCAGAAATGATGACTATGTTCCCTAAGCGCTTTAATACACTACATTATGTCATTTACACTAACTTTTAACAACCACTCTACCTTCCTTTTGTCTACCAACCACCCTTCACCCATTTTGTTACTCAATCAAAAACACTATGATGGGAGTATATAACTCAGCACCATTTTTTTTTATATTTTCTTTTTCTTTTTTTTCTTTCTTTTTTTTCTACATATTTTTTTTGTTAAGCACCCCTATGATAGCCACCCTCGATCACAACATTTTTATGTACCAATAACTAAACCTTGGGGCATCACTTTCACCATTTTCCTCTTATTTTACCACACTCTTTACTCAACTTGATTCTACAATGTAAAGCGCTTAGGAGCTTTTGGATCAAATTATGGTCTTTTCAAAAAAAATGGATTAGGCTACATATGGGGTTGCCAAAGAAAATAGCTAAAGGATCAATGGGTGTTCACTAGGACAATGTATAAAGGTAGGTAAAAGGAAGATAAAAAAAAATCAGGGCTGCCAAAGAAATGCCTAAATCATCTCCTAAACTCACAATCTCTATTTTCGTTTCACACACACACTAGGCAAGTTCTAGCATCAGTCGCAATAAAGAATATACAATAACCTTACACACACATGGCATATGGTTAACTTAATTAGGAGAATTATAGATTCTTGACCTAACAGATAATTGAATTAAACCACAAGCAATTATCACAGAATGAGTTACAACTTAGAGCCTAAATGTTTCAATAGTAGTGATTCAGCACAAACTCCTATTATAATACCATGCCGTCTATAAGAATAATTTCATGCAAAAATCTGACTAATTACAACTAACTAACTACGACTAAATCAAAACAACGATAGAATAAATGCAGGCAAGTAGTACGTAATACAGCAGACAAGGCAATCCGCAAACATATACCTGCACCCCACACTTATACGGAACACACTGCCCTCAGTGTAAATAAATAAGAAAAAACCTGGTTAGTCAGACTCCTCTTCTACATCCGGTGTCATACCCCCTGCGTCAGAATCATCATCAGAGTTGTCCTCCACATCAGAGTCTAGTAGCTGGTGATCATTGTCTGTCGGCACATCATCATCTAGAGGTTTTTCAAAATTTACCCCCACTACACACATAGACCGAGCATGCTCATTAAGTAGGTAGTCATAGTCCAACTACCGAAACTCTGCATCAGTCGGCATACGACCCTCATTCATCATAGTAAACCTAGTCATGCCATACAGATGGCGAAAAAAACTCTCATCTCGAGTATGTCTCTCAGCAGTGGTAAGGTTGATGCCTTGACCAGTTTTTGGATCTTTGATTTTTGTGAGATCTACCTTCTTCGGGTTATGTGGCAACTTTTGGTCTGCTGGCTCCTCCTCAATGTGCTCCTTCCTTAAGATTCCAGTCAACAAATTGCCGAAACTGAAATGGGACCTTTTGTGCACCCTTGCTTTTCGCATCGACATTCGTATAACTGCACCAATGTTGATGGGAACATTTTTCATTAGAGCATATACCAAGCAGACTCGATCATGCGTGACCTTACTGTATTGTGTCCCAGGAATCAAGCAGGAATTGACTATTGTTAACCATATGCGAGCTTCTCTGTTCAAACAAGCATATGGGTAAGTATTGTGACGACCATTATATTTGTGACGAGTCCACTGGGTCATGGACCTTGATCCACACAACGTATGTCTGATGGCTCTGTAGGGAGGTCTGTTGTAGATCTCTTTGAGTGGTGATTGATCTACACTTGGAGTACCCAGGAAAGAGTTGAAGAAATCAGCGTTCAATTGCAAGACTTTCCCTCGAATCTTTACTTCATTTCCCGTAGTCCTTAGGGACCAGTTGGCATAAAACTCTCGAGTCAAATCAAGATTATATTCGCCCATGTCTCGGAAGATAAAGTCAAGATTTAGTGCCATAATCTTTGCCAAAATGCAAGGGCAATTCTTTGCTAAACTTTCCTTCTGCATCAACTCCACATGGACATATTTCTTCATTTTATTATTTCTATACCATTCCTTCCCTTCCTCCTCCAGAACCCATTTGATCCCAAAAGTGCGTCGAGGTACTTGAAGAGAGGAGGAATCAGCCTGGTCCTTTCTTGACCATTTTTGACCTTTTTGTGAGGTGGATGCTTTCTCCTTTCCCTGTCGTCCTTTCGGAGCCATGTTACCGGAGATCATAATAGAGTCATGTTAGTCTCATTTCGTAAAATTCACTATAATTGAAAAAGAAAATAGTGATGGCACCACCCCACACTTAATTTGTTTGCACAAACTAATTGAGTGAGTGATGTCGATTACTCAGACTTCATCGGCATACATTTAGGTGGTATGTGCGAACAACATTATTAGCGCAGTCACACTTTCAACCCTTCTCTTTACATAACAATTTCTCAGTTTGATATAGAGAAGCAGCACACAATGGTCGTGTAATCTTGACTATCATTTCCAACTTTATTTTATTGGAGCAATGCAATCTTTGAGCAAGACTACCACAAACAAATCTTATCATGCTATAGCATAGAAACAATTACACAATCTTATGCTTTTGGTTAATCATGACCATTACATCGATGAACGAGTCACTCACATAGTCAAGCTTACAACTCCCAAAATTATGTATTAACTTCAAAATTTCAACTCCATAATAATAAAAAAAATCATGACAGTGAATACCAATCAATACATGCAGGAGTAAAATCAAGAATACCCATAAGAATCCTTTCACTCAATGAGATGTATTTTTCAAAAATCATAACAAACTAACCATACTTTTATCACCAAGCACTACTACAAAATCTAGTTAACCATTATAAGCATAGCAATGAAACAACTACGGAACATAAAAGAACAACTTACTTAGTGATTAATTCATGATGAATCGGGAAGGTGAGCCTGCAGGATTAGATGAGAAAAGAGAAAAGCTTGGAGAGGGCAATGTTGGGCGGCGCTTAGGTTTAAGAAAATTTAGTGGGGTTTAAAGTAGAGGATATATTTAAAGGATGAGCCATGGGTCGGGTTGGTCCATTCACAAACGGGTTAGTAGGAAAAATGTGTAAGTAGGCGGCGCCCTTAGGATCGCCTAAGCATAAGTAGGCGGCACCTAACCTATGGCCTATATTGGCATAGGCGGCGCCTAAACTATTGCCTATGTTGGCATAGGCGGCGCCTAACCTATTGCCTATGTTGGCATAGGCGGCGCCTAACCTATCGCCTATGTGAGACAGTGAGCATAGGCAATGGCATAGGCGGCGCCTAACCTATTGCCAATGTTGGCATAGGCGGCGCCTAACCTATTGCCTATGTGAGACAGTGAGCATAGGCAATGGCATAGGCGGGGCCTAACCTATTGCCTATGTTGGGATAGGCGGCGCCTAGCCTATCGCCTATGTTGGCATAGGTAATTGGAAAAGCGGCGCACTCTTGGTCGAATCTACATAATTCGAGGTGAGACTCTAATGCAAATCATACTTGAACCTTACACATTTGACCACTCCCACTTACCTATATTGTTCCATCATTCCTTGACTTAACACCATTGACATGACTCACTTTTAAATCAAAATTTGGACTAATCTCCTCCTTTGTACTTTATGCACCTACACTTAATCAAAAACAACAAAAATAATTAGAAGGATAGGTTGCCTCCCACCAAGCGCCTTAGTTTTGGTCGTGGCTCGACTCTTCTTTTTGAATTTTTATTTATCAAAAACAAAATCCTAGTAAAATGATGGGTTGCCTCCCATGTAGCGCTTGATTTATTGTCGTGACACGACATAGTTATCTCGATTACTCAGACTTCATCAAGATAAATGGTGGCTATACATTTTATCGAGTCGGTTGGACCAATATATAGCTTCACTCTTTGTCCATTCACCTTAAAGACACTACCATCATCGTTTTCTAACTCCACTACTCCAGATGAGTAAACTTGGCTGATTCTGAATGGACCAGACCATTTAAACTTCAACTTACCTGGAAACAGCTTCAGTCTGGAGTTGAAAAGGAGTACCAAATTGCCTTTCTAAAGGTTTCGTTGGATAATCCTCCGATCATAGTAATTTTTCATCCTTTTCTTGTAAAGATCTGCTCTTTCATATGCATTTAGACGGAATTCATCCATCTTGTTCAGCTATCCCAATCTCATATTTATAGCATCATCCCAGTTCAGGTTAAGCTGCTTCAGTGCCCACATTGCTTTATGTTCTAGCTCAATTGGCAAGTGACAAGCCTTTCCATAAACTAGTTGGTATGGTGACATGCCAATTGGTGTCTTAAACACGGTCCTATATGCCCATAAGGCATCGTCCAGCTTACTAGACCAATCTTTCCTGCTGGCATTCACAGTCTTAGCAAGGATCATCTTGATTTCACGGTTTGAAACCTCCACCTGCCCGCTAGTTTGTGGGTGGTACGGTGTAGCTACCTTATGTTGCTTAACCCCATACTTTGCCAATACGGCTCTGAACAGCTTGTTGTAGAAATGTGATCCTCCATCGCTTATGATGGTATGAGGTACCCCAAAACGAGAGAAGATATTTCTCTTTAAGAACGCCACAACACTGTTACCTTCATTATCAGCTAGCGCGACTGCTTCGACCCATTTGGATACATAATCCACAGCAACTAAGATATATTTCATCCTAAATGAGCTCACAAATGGGCCCACAAAATCAATACCCCAGACATCGAATAACTCTACTTCAAGCATTTTGGACATGGGCATCTCATGGTGCTTTGAAATAGAACCTTGCCGCTGACATTGATCACATTTTGTTACAAAATCGTAGGCATCCTTGAATAATGAAGGCCAATAGTAGCCACTTTGTAGTACTTTCTTGGCCGTCCGATCACCTGCATGGTGACCTCCAACTTGGGAAGCATGGCTTGCTTCCAGTATGTTAGACACCTCTACATATGGGATGCACCACCTAATAATACCATCAGCACATTGTCGAAAAAGATAAGGCTCATCCCAGAAGTAATGTTTCACATCATTCATGAACTTTTTGTTTTTATGAAAGGAGAGATGCTCAGGAATCACTTCGCTCACCACGTAGTTGGCATAATCTGCATACCACGGTAAGTTTTCCACCATAGTTGCTAGAATCTCTTCGTCGGAAAATGCATCATCAATATCATGGTCGGTCTGCACTATGTGCTCACTCTCAAGTCTAGATAGATGATCAGCTACTTGGTTTTTACAACTTTTTCTATCCTTTACCACGAAATCGAATTCTTGAAGCAGTAACAACCACCTAATTAGCCTTGGCTTAGCATCCTTCTTTGCTATTCGATATCTTAGAGCCGCATGATCTATATGAACCACTACCTTGGTTCCCAACAAGTAAGCACGAAATTTTTTAAAAGCATAAACAACCGCTAGAAGATCTTGTTTAGTGATGGTATAGTTCTTCTGTGCTCCATTCAAGGCCTTACTCGCGTAGTAGATTAGATGAAATAGCTTTTCTCTTTTCTGACCAAGTACAACACCCAAGGCTACACCACTTGCATCACACATAACTTCAAATGGTAGAGACCAATCAGGTGCTACAATAATAGGGGCTTCAACTAGCTTCCCCTTGAGGCATTCAAATGCCTTCAAGCAATCTGCACCAAAGTAAAACTTTGCTTCCTTATCCAAAAGTTTGCATAATGGGTTTGCAATCTTAGAGAAGTCTTTAATAAACCTCCGATAAAAGCCAGCATGACCGAGAAAACTACGAACTCCCTTCACAGAAATTGGAGGTGGTAGCCTCTTGATAACTTCAATCTTGGCTCGATTAACTTCAATTCCCTTTTCAGAGATTTTATGCCTAAGAACAATGCCTTCCTTAACCATAAAATGGCACTTCTCCCAATTTAGCACCAGATTGAATTCAACACATCGCTGCAAAGCCATATTCAGATTTGCCAAGCATGACTCAAATGACTCACCTACAATCGAAAAGTCAACCATAAACACCTCCAAGGTGTCTTCAACCATATCAGAGAGAATGGACATCATGTACCGCTGAAAAGTGGCAGGTGTATTACATAGCCCAAATGGCATTCATTTGAATGCAAAAGTATCATATGGGCATATGAAAGTGGTCTTCTCCTGATCTTCAGGAGCGATGCAAATCTGATTATATCCGGAATAACCATCCAAGAAATAGAACCATTCCTTTCCTGCCAATCGATCAAGCATTTGTTCCATGAATGGCATTGGGAAGTGGTCCTTTAACGTCCATGAATTTTGCTTCCGGTAATCCATACACACCCTCCACCCTATGACAGGCCTGAGTGGAATTAGCTCATTCTTCTCGTTCGTTACTATTGTCATGCCCCCTTTCTTGGGCACACATTGTACAGGACGCACCCATTTACTATATGAGATTGGATACGCCAGCCCTGCATCTAACCACTTTATGATTTCTTTCTTCACCACCTCTTGCATAGGTGGATTCAGAAGACGCTGATGCTCAATAGTGGGTACACAATCTTCCTCTAGCTGAATCTTGTGCATACATATGCCAGCAGGGATACCAATTATATCAGCAATAGTCCAACTATGAGCTCTCTTATACCTCTTCAGAACAGAGATGAGTGCCTCTACTTGTTGTTCACCTAAATCAGCAGCAATAATAATTGGCAGTGTATTTCCACTACCCAAGAACGCATACCTTAGATGACTGGGTAGCGCCTTCAATTTTAGCACCGGTGGCTCTTCAATGGATGGCTTCGCCGGTGGTGAAGGTCGATTCTTAAGGTCAAGGTCCAGCTTGTTGGGGGCATATGAATACGACCCCATTCCTGTCAAAGCATAGATAGCTTTTTCATACTCTTCAACATCCTCACGCTCAAAGTTTAAAAGGACAACAGCCAGTGGCTCAACAGTAAGCTGCTTCTCTAAAGATAATTCCTTCTCATCCTCATAATAAACATCAGCTATAGAGAACACATTCATATCTTTGGGCTACTTCATTGATTTGCATACATCAAAATGCACCACTTCGTTATTCATCAGAAATAAAAGCTTATTTTCTTGTAAATCAATAAGCACACTTCCTATTGAGAGAAAAGATCGACCCAAGATTATGGGCACCTCAAAATCTACCTCGAAATCCAAAATAACAAAGTCTGCAGAAAAAATGAAGGTAGAAACCTTCACTCATACATCATACAAGATACTAACAGGTCGTTTTACCGACCTATCTGCCATTACAAGCCGCATGTTGGTTGGTGTAGGATCGCCCAACCCCAACTGTCTATAGATGGCTAGTGGCATCAAATTAATTCTATCCCCTAGATCACATAAAGCCTAAGCAAAGTCTAAAGATCCAACCGTGCAAGGAATAGTGAAAGCACCCGGATTTGCCTTCTTCTGTACCAAGGACCTCGTGGCAATGGCACTGCAATGATGAAAATTATCTGCCAGTTCATAGCTCGCTGCCCTTTTCTTTGTCAAAAGGTCCTTCATGAATTTGGCGTACCCTGACATTTGCTCCAGTGCCTCCACCAAAGGCATATTTATAGTCAGCTGCTTCAACATGGTCATGAATTTACTGAACCTGGTGTCATCATCCTTCTTTTTCAATCTCAGAGGAAATGGTGGTGGTGGATTTGGAAGAGTTTTCTCCACCACTTCCTTTTTATTGTGCTTCCCATCATCAATCTTTTTAGACTGCTGGCATCTAGGTGTAGTATCATGAACGTTCTCATCCTGATCTTCAAATTCTATAGAACTATCATAATCTGCTTCAATAACATTCTCCTTTATACTATCAACCATGGGCTTTCCCTTGGATGGATTTTCCAACACTTTACCACTCCTGGTTGTAATAGCCAAACATGATCCATCTTTCCCTGGGTTTTGGACAGTCTCACTCGGTAAAGTGCCAGCTTTTCTTTGATTGAATGTCGCTGATAGTTGACTCATTTGTTGTTCCAGCTATTTTATTAAAGTGGAATGTGAGTCAACCAATTGATTTATTGAGGACAAATCATTTTCTACCTCAGTTACTCCCGTGTTGGTTGCCTCTACTCCTTTCAACAGCTTAGCCATCATGTCCTCCATGGACATCTTCCTAGAGCTAGTTGCAGTAGCTTCACGATTTCCAGGAGGGACATACAAACCGCTCCTGTCATTCTTATTCTTCCAATTCCCTTGGTCTCGATCCTTGTATCTGGATTTTTCATAATAGTTCCGACCTTGGTTTCCTTGGATATTACCTCGGAAACCCCTCTGATTATTCAAGTAATTTGCTTCTTCCTCAGAATCGGAGTCATCTCTTCCCTGTGATACAACAGCCTTGACCTTTTCTGTCTTTCCTAATAATAAATTCTTGGTAAGAAGGTCCATCTGCGTTTTCATGTGAGCCATATCCTGGTCACGTTCTTCTTCTCTTCGCCTCTGTTCTACCGTCATACCACTAGATACAGTAGAGCTTGCTACCTCAGAATCCCTGGTATGCCAAGCTCTACTCTAATTTGTCATACGATCCAGCATATCACATGCCTCATTAAAAGTAAGGTCCATGAATGATCCACCCGCAGCATTATCTACCACTGGCTTAGTCACCGAGTTCAAAGCCCTATATAATATTTCCATCAAGTGGACATTGGTTATCTGATGATTTGGGCACCGCATAAGCTTCTTCTTGAACCTCTCCTATGTCTCGTGGAGAGCTTCAGTTGGAAGCTGTTTGAAATTGTTTATCTCATCTCTTAATTGTGCTCTCTTGGATGGCGGAAAGAATCTTTCTAGGAAAGCTTCTTTCAGTTGCCTCCAATTGGTAACAGAGTCAGGAGTTAGCCCGTTTAATCATAAAGTTGCCTCTCCAGATAAAGACAATGGAAATAAGCGCAGCTGGATCGCATTCTGTCCAACCCCTGGATTGTCAAACGATTTGCATGTTGAGATAAAATTAATTAGATGAATATTCGGATCGTCGCCTGCAAGTCCACCAAATAACCCTTTGAGTTGCAATAGCTGGATCATGGTGCTAGTGATATTGAACTTGGCTCCGGGTGCCAAGGGCAGAGGAATAATAGACCCTGTGGCACCAACCCCATCCAAGTCGTCATCATCATCATCAAAAGTAACTTGCACAGCTTGGCGTTTGTGTCTTATTCTAGCTTGACGATCTCTGTTGACATTCCTGTTCAGTGGTGCAACCACATCATCTGCACGCCTTGGATTTAATAACTCATCATTACCCAGGTCCTCATCATCAAGATTTGGTACCTGACCTGGGTTATCAGTATTCTATTGATTTACTTGCGCAGCTGCCAATGCAGTTAATCTAGCCTTCTCCTGTTGAGTAGCCATCCTTTCAAGGTCTCGTTGCGCATCCATTCTGCCGATGAGATGTGGTTCAAGATTTATAGATAATAATGGCTGACCAGATCTTCGTGTATTTGGCATGCACTCCACTAAACCTGAACAAAACAAAAACAACAAACAAAAAGTAAAATTTGAGAATCTTTGACCAAATGGTCTATTAACTATCACAAACTTAGTTGACAACCGTACTCCCCGGCAACGGCACCAAATTTGATACTCCCAAATTACAAATCTCGTTAGAAAGTGCAAGCGGTCACTGTCAAATATAGAACCCAACTGGGTTGGGTGTCGAATCCCACAGGGAATACTATGATCACTAAGTATTGTGATTATTATTAGACTGTTGGTCGAAGGTTCCAAGGTAAGGGGGATTTGGTTTAAGTGCACAGTAATATTATCAGTGTAATGATGAGATTATATGTGTAATTATATTTGATCACAGAGAATGACAAGTTAGGGTTATTTCCACCTTATAGCTTCTACTTCTCTATTAACTATGAGTAGTACGGATTTTACGCATGCATGCACTTATAGAGAGACGTATTCTAATTCTAAATCCAAGTGTTTTTCAACCATCAAGGATTTATTCACCTTAGTTCTTTCAAATCTAAAGTGTACAACAAATTATACGAACTCTCCAAGAAGTTAATCCTACTAGGGCATTAACGTGTAAAATAAAGGTTGGAAACCCTATTTTCTCGTCACACTCTCTTTTCCAAATAGTAACTTTTCTATCGAACAAGTTATTGCTATAATGGTGCATTCCCTATGTTTGCAACCATGATAATTCAATCAAAATGAAGAGAGTAATGATATAAGTGGATTAACACATCATAAATTCAAAAACCCATAGCAATAGAGAGTATACTACTAGGTTTCCACAACCCTAACAAATAAACTTAGATACTCATGTATAAAACGGAAATCGAACTAGAAATATTCATCACACCAAAACTTAGAATGATCTTGGTGATAAAGATGACTAGCGAAATTAAGAGAGAAACACGTTTCTCTCTCTGTCCTCAAGCTAAGCCGCTCTCTTGTGTTCAAAATAATACAGAATATCAATAATCCCTAAAAATTCAGCAATAATGCTTTTAATAATATCCTTCTCTAATAAATTGATACTGCATCCTTAACTATTTAAAAATATTCAGTTTGCCCAGAAAAAATTTCCCATACATCACATTCAGTCCAAAAGCTGCTTTCCTTTTTATGTGAAGTTTTTCTTTGCTGTCCACAGGTCCCCAAAGTGCTGAAATCTTCCTCATTAGTACCTGAAAAGCATGTTAATCACATAGGTCAGCTCACTTAACTAAAAATAGACTAAAAGTGCAAGAATTATGTATTTTATCCTCAAAACTTAACTAAAACATGGGTAAGTTATGGTGCTTAGACGTATAAATACGCCCAACATCAACTTCCCGCAGAGAGGATTAGTATGACTACTGTTCACACTACCCTAGGACTTAGAGCCTGTCACCCTTTCCCGACTGTTAATTCAAAACTTTGGCACTGGCATACTAGCTGAAGACGAAGCTTGGGCTGAAAATTTTTGACAAAACTAAGAATGGTTACCATCCTCTGACCTCAACTCAGAAAAGTTAAAACTACCTATTTTGGCCCTCTTATTCTCTCTCTCTCTCTCTCTCTTTCTTCTTAAGCTTATATTCCTCAATCTGCTGAGCATGAACTATGAGCCTAGATAAGTCCATCTCCTTAATCAATATTGCGGTCCTACACTCCTTCACCACACCATTAGCTATACCAGAAATAAACTTTCTCATTCTAGACCTATTATCTGCCACCATCGAAGGAGCATACCTTGCCAATCGAGTAAACTTAATCGAGTATTCCTTCACTCTCATATTACCTTGCTTCAAATTAATGAACTCCAGCACCTTATCTTTCCTTAACTCTAATGAAAAGAACCTATCTAAGAATGTCATGTCAGACTCCTCCTACTTTACAGGCCCTACCTCAACACCCCTATCCTCCTTCCACTACTTATACTAAGTATGAGCTACATCCTGCAACTAATATGCAGCCAACTCTGTGCTCTCACTCAAAGTGATACCCATAATATCAGTCACTTCATCAACCATATCAAGAAACTCCTACGGATCCTCCTCAGACTTGGATCCCAAAAACAAGGGAGGATTTATGCAGGCAAAGTCCCAAATCCTAGTTGCAACTGTGTTCGCGATTGGATAGGCTACGACAATAGCCTATTCATTATTCTGAGCAGCTATTGAGTAAGCCAAAGTAGTGAAAGCAACTTTTTATTTGGCATGAGAGATATGCTTATCCAGTGGATCCTCCTAAACAAGCAAAGGTGCGGGCTGATCCACGTTTCTTTGTCCGTTGTTTCTTTTGGGAGGCATTGCCTAAAATGAAACAAAAGATGAGTTATAAAAAGAGTTTAAATAGAGCTCATGCTCATTCATATGACATGAAAACTAAAAGAAGGGAAACTTTTCCTAAAAGGTCTTGTAGCCTCTTGTCGATAAGTGTGGCGCGCTTCACACACATGTACAAGACTCCAGTCAACATGGATTTTAGACTCCCTTGGACACCTCAGGCTCTAATACCAAGTTTTGTCACAACCCAAGGTACCCCCAAGTTGCGACAATGTTACTTATGGTCATAAGTGACCACAAACTAACTCATAAGCTAGTTTTTACTATGAGCACTGAATATGATAATAATAAAGGACATATGCAAAAAATAACTTATAAAGCCATAAGGTAAGAATACAGAAAATATGATAAATTCATAAGTCTGTAACATCTGATAAAATACTAAAACACAACTGATAATACTAATAAACTGACCAACTGTCTAACTAACTTTCTAAATGTCTAAAAGCCTCTAAACTGAGGAGTTAAAGGGACAGGCCCCAACTGACTCCAACTGACTAACTGAATAGAAATGCAGAAATAACTTCATAAACATAATAGGTCCTCAATAGATAAGCACTCACTACTGTTGCTACTACTGAAGTACTGAAATGTCTAAGTACGGTTGGAAAACTGAACATCCAAACCTATGATATAAGAAATCATAGAGCAAATAAGAGTATGTGGTTAGTACTTTGAATGTACTGGTATATGTGATGAGGACAAGCTAAAATGCATAGGGTACTATACATGTGAAATAAAGACTAACTGAATAGTATGAGATAACTGAACATGAATACATAGGAACTGAAATATCTGAGAATACAAGACCAAGCATATATATATACATATTTCTAAAATAATTTATAAACTGAAATACCAAAAATCTGATAACTGAATGACTGATAATTTGTATGCTTTTATCAAGCAAACCTGAATTGAATTCAGGACTAAATACTGCATTATGACAGTAAAAGGTATCATCTAACTGACATGCCCTAATCTGATCTAATCAGGGTCCAACCTATAACCCCAGTTGGAATGGTGTTAGTACTATGCCATAAGTACTAACACTGGTTGTGTGGATCCACTAAAATGGTGTCCCAAAGTACTAAGGAGTCACCCTATACTGGCAGGGAACTCAGGTGATATTTTTCAACCCTAAATTGGCAGGAAGACATCTCAAACCTATGTTGGCAACATAGTTCTGTAACTTAGGGATGGCTAGTAAGGGTCAAACCCTAATTGGTAGGAAGGCCCCTACCCCTGGGTTTGTTAGGTGTTGAATCCTACTTCCAACTAAATGACACTATTTACTGGACTAAACTAAAACAACTGATTATAACAACTAACTGAATGAAAATGCTCATGGTTTATCTGAAATCATTCTGATGATACTAAAATTATGTAAACAACTTGGTATTGGGTATTTATAACCCACCAGCACTGAATGGAAATAATAATGATGACATGTAAAGCTTTAAAATCCATGGTAGGGGATCATTGCTCAAAAACCCAACATTTAGACATTTTATCAAACACATGAGAGTCATGACTTTAAACATGGTAATGGGTAAAACATGCAAGGATAACATGATTACAATACTAAAACACAAATTAGGGATTTCAATATTCAAAACATATGATGGCTCATCCCATCGAAAACACTTGTAAACATAACTCAAAATCAAAATCAATAATAGCTTATGGAGATAATACAACTTGAATATGTAAAAACTCATAATTTAAAACTAAAAAGGATTCTTGGACTCCATGGATGAAAAGAAACTATGGATGAACATCACACATACCTCAACTATAGAATTTGTGATGATTCTGCGGATTAGAAACTTGAATTCCTCTATTACTTGAGAATGGGTTAGGCTTTGTTCTTGAGAAAGGGAAGGAATTCTTGAGAGGATTTTTATTAAAAGAGCAAGTAATTCTCTTTAGGGACCTAAATTTCATGTTATGGACTGATTGAGTGAAGGAAAAGGACCTAAATGCCCTAGAAAAACCAAAAATCCAAAACTGGCCGTGAAGAAGGGTGCGGCGCGGGCTCCGGAGCACCGAAATAGAGTGTGCGGTGTAGGATCTAGCGCACGGTCTAGAGGGGTGCACTGGAGCCCATGGCGCATGCTAATCCCGGTGCTTCCACTGTTTGGGCTTCCAAACATGCCCCTATGCTCGACCAAAAATTTCCAAACTCACCCGAGATGTACTTTTAACATCCTCGAACATGAATAAACTAAAAAATCAAAGTTCTAAGGTTGGAAAAAACAAAATAAAATCATCGAACTTTAGGGGTTTTGGAAATGACTAAGCCCCCAAGACTTAGCCAAATTTTCAAGTTTTTGGAGCCCTTTAACATGTAGCTGAGAGATAACATATGCTAAGACTTTTATAGGGTAATACAGACATGCTCCCGACTATAACAAAAGAATCCAAAGGTACTAAGACAGTTAAAAAACCAATGAAATGACCAGGTATTTCGAAATATGAAGGCTCACCACTTCACGATAGATGTTCAGATGTACTACACCACTTAATATTACACAAGGGTAATAGAAAATCACTCATACCCTAATCATGAAATGATGCAGTGTTCAGGGATGGTTAGTGGAGCAAGCACTGGCATGTAACTCAGGGGACAGGGATAAAATAATATTGCTACAAAATAGTCAAAAACCACATGCAAAACATTTATATAAATACAAATATAGGATTTCGCAATAAGGACAAGGGTCATGAATATAAGAATTTAAATCATTAGCCTAAACTATATAGATCGCTCCATCCTAAAGGCACCCACAATCTATATGGGTCCAGCTCCCCTTACTGAAGGGCCCAGTGCATGCTAGCCACATGAATCAAGGTAAGGGTAAAGACATCAAGACGATAGTCATCCAAATATATAATGTGTATCCAGACACATGGTCATATGTACCCTCATGCTAGAAAATGTGGTTCCTAGTATTGGTCCTCGCGGGACTACACCTTCACGATAATCTACACAATTCCCTTTAAGCCCAAACTAATACATTTTTCACATAAACCAAACCATTAACCAAGAAGTCTTTATTAAGGCATTTTCCAAAATGGTATCGTTATACCAATATGCTTGCAAGCTAATTCAATTATGCTAAATTGGTCCATATAAACATTAGATACCCAAGCTCGATAAAAATACAAAACCATGGCCACCAAGGGCATTCCGAAACCATTTTTATCAATTTATCTTTCAATACAATGCAATGTTTTCAAAAAGGATAAGTTAAACTATGTAAAATTCATATTTAAAACCAATATTGTTAAGTGAGTTGAGGTTAGTACCATTATCAAGTAAAATTTTTATCAATTTGGGAAACCCATGCCATCCATTCCAATTATTATCATAATGCACCAATTCCATCCCAAAAACCATCAATTAAAGCATGAGTAATTATTTAAAACATGGGAAAAGCAATTCAAGTAATAACAATCAAAATACCTCAACCCAATTTCAATCCCATTAATTAAAACATATGAATATTGATTAAATAAATGCCATAATATAAAATTCAAGTTATGGAATAAGAAACATACCTGAAATATAGAGAAAATTAAAGAAAAATCAAAGGTAGGAGCTTGAATGATGAATTCTCTGTAAAATCCTTAAGCATTCTTGGGTTGGGAGTTAAAAAGAAAAAAAAATGTTTTGATCTTAAAAGCTGAAGAAAAAAGGTCACTTTGATGTTTATAAGTCGTTTAAGGGGTAAAAGGATCAAAAGATCCTCACCCCATGTGAAAAAATAAAAAATGGATGAAAATGCATAGTAGCGTGACACGCCTATTGTAAAGGTTAGCCTTCATGCCATGCCTTTATCGTAGAGACTAAGTGGTGTGGCATGCCACTATCACAAAGGGTTATTGCCACGGGGTCCCAAAATGGCCCTAAACCTCTTTCAAAAATTCCAAAACATTCCCAAAACACCCTTTTAACATCCCTTATCATAATTCAAGTCAAAAATTAGAATTACACATGTGGGAGGGTCAAAATAAATTTGTCAAAATTTTTACGGGTTCTCACATTATCCCCCTTTTGGGTCATTCGTCCACGGATGAGGAGTTAGGACATTTTTAGCACGATAATAACAAGAATGTTGTAGAATCTAAAGAAAAATTCGAAATGCACTAAGAGAGAAATGAAACTCATACCTTAAGCATTTTCATCTAATACGGGGAACAAGAATGGGTACTTGGTTCTCATATCTTCCTTATCTTCCTATGTAACTTCTTCCACCTTTTGATTTCTCCAAATAACCTTCACCAAATCTACATCCTTAGTTCTTAATCGAAGAACTTGCCTATCCAATATCTCAATCGAGACTTCCTTATAAGACAAAAATCTGTAACACCAATATCCTCAACTGGCACTATCAAAGAATAATCACCCACAAACTTTTTTCAGCATAGACACATGAAAAATAAGATGAATCGAAGCTAAACTCACTGGTAAATCTAACTCACAAGCGACATTCCAAATTTTCCTTAAAATTTGATATGGATCAATGTAATGGGGACTGAGCTTTCCCTTCTTCCTAAATCTCATGAGTCTTTTCATAAAAAAAGACCTTTAAGAATACCCAATCACTTACTTAAAACTCTAACTCCCTCTACCTCACATCCGCATAAGACTTTTAGTAACTTAGATCATTCTTAAATCTTTCTCCAATCACTTTCACCTTCTCCCTAGATTAGTGAATCAAGTAAAGGATAAATAGTGCTCTCCAATTTCCCATCCATTTAAGGGTGAAAAGCGGCGCTAAGGTTCACCTGAGTACCCAAACCTTTCAAAAATAAATGCCAAAAGTGAGAAGAGAATTGCATACCTCGATCTGAAATAATAGATACCGATGCTTCATGCATCTTAAATATCTCTTGAATGAACAACTTAGCATAATCCTCTCCTAAGTAGTTGGTCCTCACAGGCAAGAAATGAGTAGACTGAGTTATTCTATCCACAATGACCCAAATAGAATCATACTAACTCCGAAAGCATGGAAGACCTATAATGAAATCCATATTAATCATCTCCCACTTCTACATGGGTAATTCCATCTCTTGGAATCAGACACCAGGCCTTATATGCTCAATCTTAACTTTATGACAAACCATACACTTAGACATAAAGTTTGCCATATCTCTCTACATATTATTCCACCCGTAGATTTCCTTCAAGGCATGGTACATTTTAGTCAAACTTGGATAAACTGTATATCTAAACTCATAAGCCTCAGCAAAGATTTTTTTTCATAATTTATCAATATTAGGACATACAACCTTTCTTTATACCTCAATATTCCATCTCCCCCAATCTCAAAATCCATAACCTTTTTGTTGACCCACATCATCCTTAATCTACATAAGCATGGGATCCAAAGTATCATAACTCAAACTAGGTCCTAGTCATTATGGGTATCTCAACCTTGTCGTAAGCCGAAGACGACACCCTTAGCCTAACATCCAGAACACAATAAAAGAATACAGCAAAAGACAACCAAACATAATGATAAGAAGAATAGATAAATCAAATGAGAATTAGATTCAAAATATATATAAAAAAAAAAAGCACCCTACACTTATCCACAAAAGCCTCTAAAACCAGTATACCAAACTAGGTTAGGACATGCCCTCAACCCTGAAAAAAAAAAGCTTACAATTCTCAAAATTTAAAAAGAATCCTAATAAAATTACAGGGCTTTTTTAAAGACGAAGGTTCACTACTTCACAGAAAATCAACTAATAAAACAAACCACTTAGTGTTGAACAAGAGTAACAAAAAACACTTGGACCCTACATCATAAAATGATGTAGAATCCAGGGATGGTCAGTGAGGTAAGAACTGACATGTAACTCAAGAAAAGTGATAAAATAATTCCATTACCAAAACCAATAAAAACTATCAGCACAACAATCATATACATATTTAGACAGAGAATATTGGGATAGGAACAAGGGTTATGAACAAAAAATTTAAACCATTAAACTGAACTATGTTGCTCGCTCCATCTAAAGGCACCCATGGCTTATATGGGTTCAGCTTCCCCTGCTGAAAGAGCCGTAGTGCGTGTTAGCTGCAAAAACCTAGGAAATTGAGAAAAGGCTAAATACACCAATGTTCTAGACATCCAAAATATAATGTGTGCACCAAGAACATGGTCATATAGACCCTAACACTGGCAAACATAGTTTCCAATATTGGTCCTTCCAAGACTATGTAATACCTCTAGTTTTAGGACTGGAGTTTCATTGAAAAACTAATCTCTACCTAGGCAACGACTCAGGTGATGAGCACTAATCATGAGTCATAGTGCACCAATCATAGTCATAACAGTAAGGTTGCCTGATATTTCTATCTTAATCACGTCTAAGACCCCTTGAGTCCTAGAGTAGAGTCATAAGTTATGGTAAGGAACTCATGACCACAATAGTGTGGTTATCATAGCGTTATGCTCAGGCTATGAGTCAAAGTTATGACTCATGATCAGTCACCATGAGTCGTTACCTGACCCATAATGATTGGTGATAGATTTTCCTACACCATTTCATTAAGGGGTCGTTTGGTAGAGTGTATAAGAATAATGCAAAATATGGTGTATTAGTAATGCTTGTATTAGTAATGTTTATGGTAGTTATTCTTGCATTAGTTATGCTTGTATTTCTCTTATGCAGTGTTTGGTTTGATATATTAAAAAAATATGAATTGCATAATTTCAAAAAAAAAAATATTTACATAATACACTCAATATATATGTTGGAAAGGATGCGGAAAATTTTTTGAGGGGTAATAGGATCTTTAAGCATGTTAATGCATGCATTAGATCCATTGCATTACTAATGCCATGGATTTTGAGGTATTACTAATACACATCTCAATACACAATAGAGCGTATAACTAATGCTTGCATTAGTTATACAAAGGGTAAAAAGGTATACCACACAAGGTACTACTAATACACATTAAATTAATGCATATATTGACATTACAATACACTTACCAAATGACCCCTAAGGCTAATTTAGTCTTTTCCTTATTTACCCTTCACGCATGCCCTTATAACACCTAAGGTATCCCTTTTTAATTATTTTACTAATCAAAACACATATTCTCTTCTCTCAAACTTATAAGCAAAAGAAAAGCTAGGGTTTTAAGGGTTTAATTATCTAAGCTTCAAATTGTGGTTTCTTTTCTAAATTCCTTAGAGTTTCAGGTATGTCTCTCTTCCCTAACTTGATTTTTCATAAAAGTATATGTTTAATTATGATCCATGTGAAGTTAATTATTGGGTTTTGAAATTAGCTTTAGGTATTTGAATAGTTATTACTTGGATTATTTTTGCCATGGTTTTGAACTTGCCATTCATCATTTATCTTATGGTTTTTTAACTAAATGAATGCATGGGTATGGGAAATTAGAATGGGGAGTATGGGTTCCCCAAATTTATGGATTTTGGTTTGTAATTAACTTAACCTCAACCCACCTTGTGAAATTGGTTTTGAAACATGGATATATGCATAATTTAACTTACTCTTGGAACCTTGCATTAAATAAAAGGTTAATGGAACATAAAAATGGTTTTGGAAGGTCTTAGTAGCCATGGTTTGGTTTTAATTGGAACTTTGAAGTCTAATGGTTAACGGATTGGTTAGGTGATGATAGGCGATATTACGCGCCTATATCACTATATTTTGCCCATATTTTTGCCATGTTTTGAGAACAAATTATATATTTCATGCACTTTTAGTCCTTTTTCCTATAAGTGAGCTAACGAACATGATTAGCAAAGTTTCAGGTATAAATGATGCAGAATTCAGCATTTTATGGATAACTTGATGCCAAAGAAAGCTTCACGAAAGGATAAAAGGGAGTCTTGGACGCCTAAGGACCAAAAGTGATGCATGGAAAATCTGTCCCGGGCTAAAACAGCATTTCTGAAGACTTTGGGGACTAGCAGTAACTTATTTGGATTAGGATAATAATACATTAACCTAGTACAATTGGGTTAAGTATTTCATTAGCTTAGTAGGATTTGGTTAAGTATTTCATTAGCTTAGTAGGATTAGGATATGGGTATTATAAATACCCTATCATGCTAGAGATTTTTATGCATTCCTCCCTTAGTGGAGAGATTCATTCACTTACTATTCCAACAATTCTAATTCTTCCATTAATTCTATTCTTCTATTCTTCTATTAAATTCCACAACAAGAGAGACGTTACTTTGCAAAGGACTTCACGCCATCCTTACCCTTACACCTAACGTGCAAATCTTTATTGGGGTACAATGATCATGTTTATTGTGACTTCCTTCGCACTCATGGGTAACTAAACCTCTCTGTTGGGGTTATGGAAGCCGAATGAGATACTATCTATTGCTGTGAGTTTGTGAGTTCATGATGCGTATGCTGCTTATATCATTATTCTCTTCGTCTTAATGCAAATTCTTGTGGCTACAGACGCATAGAATAACGCCTGTATAACATTTAACTTGTTCGAAAGAAAGGTTATCTATTTGGAAAAGAGATAATGTCAAGGTAGTAGGGTCCCATCCCCTATTAAAACGTTAGTGCCGTAACTGGATTAACCTCTTGGAGAATTCATACCGTTAGACACGCTTTAAGCTCGAAAGAGTTAAAGTGAAATAATCCTCGAATAGGTCGAAAGACGCCTGGATTTACCATCGAATACAATTCTCTATAAGCACATGCATGTCTGAATTCCGCACAACTCATAGCCAATAGAGACGTATAACTCAGAAGGTGGACATAACCCCAACTCTTCAATTCTCATTATTTCACAACCTACGAAATATTCTTTCTTTTTACTTTGCTATTTTTTGTTTTTACTTTATTAGTTCGGTTACACATTACAATCCCCCCTTTTTACGAGACTTGCACTAAAAGTCTAGTAATCGTTGCTTACTTGTTGGCCAAGCTATTCCCTGTGGGATCGACACCCAACCCAGGTTGGGTTCTATATTTGCTAACGACCGCTTTACACTCCTAAGAGAGCTGTAGATTGAGCGTTATCAAAAATTAGCGTCGTTGCCGGGGAATACGAGTGTCAACTAAGTTTGTGATAGTTACTAGACCCTTTGGTCAAAGATTCTCATACTTTTATTTTTAGTTGTTGTTTTTATTCTATTCAGGTTTGTTTAGTGCATCAATGGATGCACAACGTGAAATTAAAAGGATGGCTGCTCAAGTGCATCAACAGAATATTGATAATCCAGGTCGGGCAACAAATCCTGATGATGAGGCCCTGGGCGATGAGGAGCTACTAAACCCACGGCATACTGCTGAGATGGCGGCACCCATGCAGAGAAGAGATCATCAAGCTATGTTTAGTCCTGAACGCCGAGCTATGCAAATACCGTTCGATAATGATGATGACGATCTGGACGAAGCTGGTGCCACAGGAGCCATTATTCTTCCACCATTAGCGCCCGGAGCCAAGTTCAACATCACTAGCACCATGATTCAGCTTTTGCAACTCAAGGTATTATTTGGTGGACTAGCAGGCGATGATCCGAATATGCATCTGATCAACTTTAATTCTACATGCAAGTCATTCGACAATCCTGGCGTTGGACAGAATGTAATTTGACTACGCTTATTTCCATTGTCTCTGTCTGGGGAGGCAACTCTATGGTTGAATAGGCTGACTCCTGATTCTATTACAAATTGGAGTCAATTGAAAGACGTTTTCCTAGAAAGATTCTTCCCGCCATCCAAAAGAGCACAGTTGAGAGATGAGATCACCAATTTTTGACAGCTTCCAATTGAAGCTCTCCACGAAACATGGGAGAGGTTCAAGATGAAGCTTATGCGGTGCCCGAACCATCATATGACCAATGTCCACTTGATGGAGATATTATACAGAGCTTTGAATTCGGTGACTAAGCCAATGGTTGATAATGCGGCTGGAGGATCATTCATGGACCTCACCTTTGGTCAGGCAAGCAATATGCTAGATCAGATGACGAAGCAAAGTAGAGCTTGGTATACCAGGGATTCTGAGGTAGCAAGCCCCACTTTATCTATTGGCATGACTGCAAACCAAAGGAGAAGACAAGAGGATCGTGACCAAGACATGGCTGACATAAAAATACAGATGGATCTTCTTACAAAGCATCTATTATCAGGGAAGACCGAAAAAGTTAAAGCTTTTGCATCAAGAGGAAGAGAGGAATCCGATTCTGAGGAAGAAGCCAACTACTTGAATAGTCAGGGGGTTTTCGAGGCAATGCCCAAGGAAACCAAGGTCGGAACTATTATGATAATTCAGGATATAAGGACCGTGATCAAGGTAGTTGGAAGGATAAGACTGACAGGAGTGGTTTGTATGTTCCTCCTGGAAGACGTGACGCCGCTGCATCTAGTTCTGGAAATATGTCAATGGAAGATATGATGGCTAAACTATTGAAAGGAGTAGAGGCAACTAATACGGGAGTGAATGAGGTGAAGAACGACTTGTCTTCAATGAATCAGTTGGTTGACTCACATTCCATTTCAATAAGACAACTAGAGAAGCAATTGAGTCAACTTTCAGAAGCAATTAATCAAAGAAAAGCCGGCACACTACCCAGCGACACTGTGCCAAATCCAAGGAATGAAGGATTATGCATGGCTATCACTACCCGAAGTGGTAAGGTGCTGGAAACTTCAGCAAAAGGCAAGCAAGTGGTTGACGAAGTAGTGGACATTGATGATAAGGCGACAGAAGAAGCATCCACAGAAAAAGTCCACAACGGCCATGACGTCGACTCCAACAGATTGTAACCTGAAAAAACTGAAAAACGGAAGCAAGAGGAGAAGAAAGCCATGAAGAGAACAATTCCATACCCACCACCACCTTTTCCTCAAAGATTGAAGAAGGTGGCAGATGACACGAAGTTCAGCAAATTCATGACTATGTTGAAACAGCTGACCATTAATGTTCCATTGGTGGAGGCACTTGAACAAATGCCTGGGTATGCAAAATTTATGAAGTATCTTTTGACAAAGAAGCGGGCAGCAAGTTATGAGTTGAAAGATGATGTTCATCACTGCAGCGCAATTGCTACAAGATCGCTAGTTCAGAAAAAGGCCGACCCCGGTGCTTTCACTATTCCTTGCACTGTTGGATCTATGAATTTTTCCAAGGCATTGTGCGATCTGGGTGCTAGCATCAATTTGATGCCACTATCCATCTACAGGAAGTTGGGGTTAGGCGATCCGACACCAACCAATATGAGGCTCATGATGGCTGATAGGTCAGTAAAATAACCTGTGGGTATCTTGAATGATGTGTTGGTGAAGGTTTCTTCATTCATATTTCCTGTAGACTTCGTTATTCTAGATTGTGAGGTGGATTCTGAAGTTCCCATAATCTTGGGACGTCCTTTCCATGCAACTGGAAGTGTGCTTATTGACATGAGGGCTAATGAGCTTTTGTTTTGGTTGAATAACGAAGTGGTCCGCTTTGATATATGCAAAGCAATGAAGCAACCCAGCGATATGGATGTGTTCTCCGTAGCTTATGAGGATAATAAAGCATTATCTGTAGCAAAACAGCTTACTGTTGAGCCATTGTCTACTGCACTGCTGAATGTTGAGCATGAGGATGATGAAGATTATGAAGAACTTATGGGTGCTCTAACAGGAATAAGGTCCTATTCTCATACTCCTAAACAGCTGGACCTTGATCTTACGAATCAACTGTTACCAACAGCAAAGACTTCCAGCGAAGAGCCACCAATGCTAGAATCGAAAGAGCTCCCCGATTATCTAAGGTATGTGTTCTTGGAAAGTGGAAGTATACTTCCGGTAAGTGTGACGGATGATTTAAGTAAACAGCACGTGGAGGCTCTCATCTCTGCTCTGATGAGGTACAAGAGAGCTATGGGTAGGAAGATTGATGATATAATTGGTATCCCTCCTGGGATATGTACGCACAAGAGTCATCTCGAAGAAGATTGCATGCCTACAAGTAAGTATCAACGTCGTCTGAATCCATTCAGAAAACGATGCCCCATCTATCTTGATGAAGACTAAGTAATCGAGATAGCTATGTCGTGCCGCGACAATAAATCAAGCGCTTGGTGGGAGGAAACCCATCGTTTTTAAATGTTTTTAATTGTTTTTTGTCGAGCCACGACCAAAACTAAGGCGCTTGATGGGAGGCAACCCATCATTCTAATCGTTTTTGTTGTTTTTGAGCAAATGTAGGTGCAAGAGGTATTCAATGAGGAGATTGGTTTCAAATGACGATTTGGACGTATTGTATGGTAAAGGTGGTAAGTTAGGAATAAGTATGCATAAGGCTATGGATTGAGCATTGCTCATGCCAAAATAGGCATCGAGGAAGGCTAGGCCTAGGTAAAACTAGGCCACGAACAATGCAAAACCTATCCTATAGCTCAAGGTCTCGAAATCTAGTGTGTTATACACTATGCGCCGCCCATTCTTAAGTGTGCTATACACTATGCGCCGCCTATGCTATAGCATTAGGTCTCAGTATCTCAAATGCTATACACTATGCAGCGCATATGTCCCTAAATGCCATGACCTATGCGCCGCATATGTCCCTAAATGCCATACACTATGCGCCGCCTATACTATGACTATGCCAAGCATTATGCGCCGCATATAGGGCATTTTTGTCTCCAAAACCATTTGTAAATGGGTCAAGACCCGACCCATTCTCTTCCTATATAAAGGGGACTTAGTCTTGAAACATAACTACATTAGAAATTGACCTAAGGGCGCCGCATACTCTTTCCAAATCATCTCAAACTTTTTCTTTTTGCTCTTCCAATTCACAAGAACATCTCCAAAGGCTTCAATCACGTAAGTACTCTTGTATTCTTCATCTATTTCTCGTAAGCACTACGTTTCTATGCCTATTATGAATTGCTACATCTTGAAAGATTATTGGTGATGTTAATGTGTTTGGATTGTTGACACAAAACCATGTGCGTGAACATATACGTTAGGATAATCTTAACTTACTTCCGACTTGAATCTGATTTTAATGCACTGTTATACTACTTGCAAAATTGCTATAGTCATGAACATTGCATAATCTTGTCACTTGAATACTTGTATGTTAGAAGATCCCGTTCATCAGAATAAGACTTATATGTGCCTACCGACATAGGAGGTTGAGATTATTGATAGAAACTATACCATGATGTAATCCCTATGTAGTAGTCTTGTTATACCTAACATGAAAGTATTGCAAAGGTTCCAAGAAGTGATACATCTCTGATTTTTTTGTCGGAATTTATCCCCTAAAACGTATGTCGATGAAGTCTAAGTAATCGACCACTTTCACTTTACTAGTTTGTGCCAACAACCTAAGTGTGGGGTGGTACCCCTACTGCTTGTTCATAGATTGTATCCATTGAGATGATGCTAACATGACTCTATTGAGATCTCAGGTACAATGGCACCAAAAGACAAGGCAAAAATAAGGCTACCACTTCACAAAAAGGCAAGAAAAGAGGCCAAAAAAGAGCAAGGAGAACCCTCCTCGATGCAAACACCTCGACTCACTCTTGGAATTAAGTGGGATACTTATGAGGAAATCCTAAGGATGACGACTCTAATGATGATTCCGATGCAAAGGGGTATGACCCCAGACATAGAGAATGAGTCCGACTAACCAGGTTCTTCCTATTTATTTTCCACTGAGGACAGTGTGTCCCGTCTAAGTGTGGGGTGAGGGTATTTGCATGCTATACTTCTCTATCCGCATTTGCATCTATTTATGTTTGTTTGCTTAGTTTTCTCGTTTTGTTTTTTTTAGTAGTAAATTTATTTTTTTTAACGTAGCTTCGCACGAAATTATTCTAATAGGCAGCATGAGATTATAACAAGAGTATGTGCTACAATTATGACTATTGAGACGGTTTAGGCTCTAGTTGTGACTCATTATGTGATATTGTGTGGTTCAATTCCTTCACCTGTTGGGTCAAGAGTCTATATTACTTCCAATAAAGTCGACCATGTGCCTTGTGTGTGTGAGATTAATAGTATATTCTATGTTTGTGGTTGATGCTAGAACTTGCCTGGTATGTATGCAAAGCGAAAATAAGGAGTGTAAGTTTAGGAGATGATTTAGGCATTTCTTTGGCAACCTATATATGTTTACCTTCATTTTACCTACCCATGGACATCATCCTAGTTAAACCCTTTTGAGCCTTTAGCCTATTTTCTTTGATGAACCTCATATGTAAGCCTAATCCATTTTTTTCAAGACCGTAATTTGATCCAAAATCCTAAGTGCTTTAAAGTGAAAAAGTCATGTGACGAAATAAGAGGAAATTAGGTGAGTATGATGCCCTAAATTGTAGTGGTGCTTGAATGAGTTATGAAAAAGAAAGTGCTATCATAAGAGGTATGTTATGAAAAGAAAAAGGATAAAGAAAGCTGAAAGGTGAGTTATGCCTAAAATGGAAAAACAAAAGAGGAGAACAAGGGTGGTAGAATAAAAGAAAGAAGAAAGGTTGAAAGAAAAAAATGTCAATGATACAATGTGATGTATTAAAGTGCTTAGGAACTTAGTCACTATTTCTGGCCAAAATAGACCTACCCGTCCCTTAGCCTACATTACAACTATCAAAAGACCTATTTGATCCTAATCTTAGCATTCTGACATTTAGTGGAGTATTACACTAAGGGCAAGCCTATGGTCATCAGTTGCTGCATACGAATTCTTTGTGAGAGCGAGAGCAAGGATATTTTGATACCCATGTTTGAAAAATATGCTATACTTGTGAGTGACTATGGGTAATATATTGTGAGACACACATGGTTGATGAGTTTTTGATAGTTGTACATGATTATTTGTGCCTTAACTTTGAATATGATTTGACCACCATCACGAGTCTATGCTAGAGGTTAAATGGTTTCTACTAATGATCGGAAAACTACTCTTTGTTGATAATTGTTGTGCTTGTCTTGACGAATATTTTGTGTTGTTGCTGTGAAACCCTAAGTTGATGTTTAGAGGGACATGATATTTTGTTCGAGGACGAACAAAGCTTCAAGTGTGGGGTGTTGATGATAGGCGATATTACGCGCCTATATCACTATATTTTGCCCATATTTGTGCCATGTTTTGAGAACAAATTATATATTTCATGCACTTTTAGTCCTTTTTCCTATAAGTGAGCTAACGAACATGATTAGCAAAGTTTCAGGTATAAATGATGCAGAATTCAGCATTTTATGGATAACTTGACGCCAAAGAAAGCTTCACAAAAGGAGAAAAGGGAGTCTTGGACGCCTAAGGACCAAAAGTGATGCATGGAAAATCTGTCCCGGGCTAAAACATCATTTCTGAAGACTTTGGGGACTAGCAGTAACTTATTTGGATTAGGATAATAATACATTAACCTAGTACAATTGGGTTAAGTATTTCATTAGCTTAGTAGGATTTGGTTAAGTATTTCATTAGCTTAGTAGGATTAGGATATGGGTATTATAAATACCCTATCATGCTAGAGATTTTTATGCATTCCTCCCTTAGTGGAGAGATTCATTCACTTACTATTCCAACAATTCTAATTCTTCCATTAATTCTATTCTTCTATTCTTCTATTAAATTCCACAACAAGAGAGACGTTTCTTTGCAAAGGACTTCACGCCATCCTTACCCTTACACCTAACGTGCAAATCTTTATTGGGGTACAATGATCATGTTTATTGTGACTTCCTTCGCACTCATGGGTAACTAAACCTCTCTGTTGGGGTTATGGAAGCCGAATGAGATACTATCTATTGCTGTGAGTTTGTGAGTTCATGACACATATGCTGCTTATATCATTATTCTCTTCGTCTTAATGCAAATTCTTGTGGCTGCAGACGCATAGAATAACGCCAGTATAACATTTAAGTTGTTCGAAAGAAAGGTTATCTATCTGGAAAAGAGATAATGTCAAGGTAGTAGGGTCCCATCCCCTATTAAAAAGTTAGTGTCGTAACTGGATTAACCTCTTGGAGAATTCGTACCGTTAGACACGCTTTAAGCTCGAAAGAGTTAAAGTGAAATAATCCTCGAATAGGTTGAAAGACGCCTGGATTTACCATCGAATACAATTCTCTATAAGCACATGCATGTTTGAATTCCGCACAACTCATAGACAATAGAGACGTATAACTCAGAAGGTGGACATAACCCCAACTCTTCAATTCTCATTGTTTCACAACCTACGAAATATTCTTTCTTTTTACTTTGCTATTTTTAGTTTTTACTTTATTAGTTCGGTTACACATTACAATCCCCCCTTTTTACGAGACTTGCACTAAAAGTCTAGTAATCGTTGCTTACTTGTTGGCCAAGCTATTCCCTGTGGGATCGACACCCAACCCAGGTTGGGTTCTATATTTGCTAACGACCGCTTTACACTCCTAAGAGAGCTGTAGATTGAGCATTATCATTAGGGCATAATGGATTTAGCTTGCAAGCATAATTAAATTAACAGTAAGTGTATTAATAAATGACTCCATGGTTATGGTTGGTATTATGTGATAAATGGTTTTAATTTGAGCTTAAAGGGGGTTGTGTAGCTCGCTGTGAAGGTAGAGGTATGGGGGAACCAACATTGGAAACCATATTTCCTGACGTGGGGGTCTTTGTGATTGTGTGCATAGTTCACACTATCTATATATATATATATATATATATATATATATATATATATATATATATATATATATATATATATATATATTGGAATGTATGGAGTCATGGATTCTCTGGCCTTTATTTGAATTTTCCTGGTTCGTACGGCTAACACGTGTTGGGACCTTTTCAGTAGGAGAAGCTAAACCTGTATAGCCCGTGGGTGACCTTAGGATGGATAGAGCTACATAGTCTAGGTTAATGATTTTAAAATTCATACATAATACCCTTGTCCCTATCTCGGCATCTTATATACTAGTTAAGTGTACGTGCTCCGCACGTGTATATCATGTTAGTCAATTATAAATATAAATAAAGAGGGTAAATTAGCTACTTTGATTGTTGTGTATATATAACTATATTTTTAGATTAATGAAAAAAATTAAAAAAAAAAACATTCTTAAATAAACGTGGATGGAATTATTTTTGAATGCACAAAAATTTGCACAAGTAAAAAAGAAAGGTGCGAAACTAAAACTTGGTCAAGTTCATATAGCATTATAACTCAATTCAGATAAGAAATGTCAAGTTATTGAATTCATCAACGATATGTAAAGGTGTAGTGTTAGCCAAACCTACAATAGACACCAATGTTGAAGACTACCCCTGACATTCCTCCTTTATGATCCACAAGTTATCTATCAATCCATCATATTAATTTGTTGTATTCATTAAGAATATTCACTAACATATAATCAATTTTTTTGTCATTATTATTGTATAGTGATCCAATAACCTGTAATATTTTTCAAGTAAAATTATACTATTGTGCTAATTTCTAAAATTCTGATACGCATAATATACTTGAACTCTTGTAAAAAAGAAAATTGATAGACATAATAGGAATAGATTAATTTGAACGAATGCTTGGCATAAAAATCTAATTCTACATATAGTATATGATTCAAAAAGAAAGAAAAAATATACTCTCTCCATCTAACTTGTGGGGTATTTTTTAAATTTTAAGATTCAAACGTACGATCAAATTTTTCCTTTATATAAAAAATTCATCAAAGTCCAATCAAATATTCTATCTACTATTTGTATTAAACAAAAAACACCAAATAGCAACATAACAGAAACTATAATATGACCGTGTTATCAGAACAATACGATTAACTATAATCTTTACAACATAATCAAATTACAAACTATATTCAAAATACATACATTAGAAACCAAAAATAAAATAAACAAAACCTAGGCAATGTATTGCAAAAAATTGTGAAAAGGGACATATATAGATTAGATCATAGAATTCATTACAAATTAAAATACTACAATTGAGAGTCGGTTGCTAAAATAAAGAATCACATTCATATTAAAATAGGAAAGAAAAAATAAAATAAGTAAAAGACCTTAATTTTTATTCTAAAAAACAAAAACAAAACCTAACAAACTAATGCTAGAATACGAAAGAAATTAATAAAGTAAAGACTCTAACCAAAAAAATCAAACTAACTATGATGCTAAAATACTAAGAAAATAAACTATTTTAGTATTCATTATTAGTACTATGTATATTTTGTATGTTGAGCTTCTTTTGGAACTTTAACCAACAACAAATTAGCGTTTGATTTTTCCAATTTAACACAACAAAAGGGAGTTTTGAAACAATGATAAATTTATCATGGGTTTGAATTATAAAAGCAACCACTAATACTTGAGGTTAAGCTGTCTATATCACACTTTATGAGTTTGACCCTCCTCGAACCGGATAATAGTCAAATAGATATAAAAGAAGAGTGCAAGAACTCCTCACAAAGTTAATATGGTTCTCCCATTTTAGAAAATTTATATTCTCATAATATAACTGTAACTAAAAGAGGATAACAAACATGTCCATATAATTATATGATTTGTTAATATTTAGAATAGGTGGAACATAAACTTTATAAGTTCTCCAATAATCACGTCCACTAACTAAAGATATAGGCTAAAAGTTCAAACATATTGAACATTTAGGATAAAGAATTGCATACGTAATTGATGAAGAATCTTAAGAGTTTTTAAGTGTGCAACATAAACATGTACTGAAAGTCAAAGATTCATAAAGAAAAAAGTTTGGGTTAGAAATCAAGGAATATGATTATTTTTTTAGGAAAAAAATGACATGCACATTTAAATCAACAAAAGATTGATCTTAAATCTCAATGTCCAAGTCTCTTTTTATTGATAGACAAATGAATAAGAAGAAAAGGAAAGAAACGTACAATAAAAAGGCACAAGGAAAAAATCATATTTGGTTTGCGTTAAAGCCTTATTGCTACGTAAGATATAATTTATAGATCTATTGTATAAGATGTGCATCTACTATTCTATCTAGCTCATTCAAGTGTCGTCTTCATTAACCTGCACTACATCTCATAAATATTTTGTTATTTTAACATCAACTCGATCATTAAACAATTGACATCTTCGAATGTTTTAAGAATTAATTATTTGACAGATAGCTTTTAGTAAATGATTACTACTTTTATTCATATTTTTTTGTTTATTACCATTTATAAATAATGCACCGTGTATTATTGTTAAGTGAAAGAATTTGTTGTCCTTGCTCATACTAAAGTCAACTACAACTTTATGAATCTTTCTTCACCATATTACTCAGCCATGTCTATTATCCTTTTTTTGAGCATGGAGCTTCGCCGCGCATAATTGAACCTGAAAAACATATCAAACATTAAAAGTAGTGGTGAAATAAATAAGATCTTTTAATTTTTAGAACATCATATTTTTTGAAGTAAAATAAATGAATTTAACAAATATACTAAGATTGTAAACATTTGAATAAAGATGTTAAGATTTCAAGCAATTGTTGTGGCATCACCTTTATATATAATCAGTAAAATATGTTTATGAAGTTTCTTTGCACTTAAATTAGTTAATCAAGATGCATAATAATAGAAAACCTTTTGAATTTCCGATCAGTAAACCTATAAAGCCAAGAACAGTAGTATAAATTCAATAAAATAATAACTTATATATAGATAAATTTTTTAGAACTTATAAGTTCAAGAGAAAATGTTGCCTACTGAAGAGTGAAGGGAAAAAAAATCCAGTCATAGTCAAATTAAATAGTTACGTGTAATTGTAACATTTATTTAAAATTCTAAATATAAAAAATAATTTTATGAAAATTTTGAAACATAATATTAAGAAATAGTAGTTGAAGTTTAGTACGATTTTGTTTTTGCTTGTTTTAAACATTTTTTGGCCTAATTTTTGGTATAAGTGAAAATGATTTCGTGCCCCTTTTTGGGACTATACCCAATGCACCACAAACAAACCCCAAAAAAAAATGTAACATAAATTTTAAAATTTAACCATAATAAGAAATTTTTTTTCTTAAATGTAGGAAAGATTTATACCAAATTTTATTTGAGTGTTGAAACAAATATCCTATTTTTGATAGAAAAGATTTTTATTTTATGTGAAAATTATAATCTATATTTAATATCTCTAAAATAATAAAAACATAGTGAAAAGATAATTTTTTTCTAAAACAGAAACATTTAATGAAAGGCAAAAAGTTCAAATCACTTTCTAAGGGTCTTCACACTTTTAATATATTATACATATATATGTATATGAATATGTGCATATGGTTTTGGAATAATTTTGGACATGACATTATTTTATCCCTTCCTTGAGTTACATGCTAGTGGTTATCTCACTGACCATCCCCAAACGCTGCATCGTTTCATGATGTAGGGTCCTAGGGGTCTTATGTTACCTTTTGCATCCCTAGATGGTACGGTTTGTCAGTACGTCTGTGTTGAAGTGGTGAGTCTCCATCTTTTGAAGGGCCAGACATTTCATTGCTTTCTTTATGGTCTCAGTGTTTTATTATTTTTTTAGATTTTGGGAATTGAAAAGTTTCATTGTCATGGTCGGGGGCATATCTCAACCTAATATGGTATTATGGTTTAGAGATTTTATGGTCAAAGTGTGGGTTGGATATTTATTGCTGACTTTTTTCCACATTTGGATATTCTACTCGTCTTATTATCATGTTTGGTTGTTTTCTGTTGTTTATCTTGATTTGTTTTGTTGGTTAGCTAGGGGGTAGTCTCTGATCCATGGTGGGATTAAGATACCTATCATGGACAGGCCCTAGTTCGAGTTGTGACAAGCTTGGTATCAAAGCACGGTTCAGGGTCTTTGGGTATCCATAAATCCATGTTGGGTAAAGCCTCTTTTATGGGTGTGTAGTATACCACACTTATAAAAGAGAGGCTACAAAACATTTAGGAATGTTTCCTTTCTTGTATTCTATTTTGGGCTATGGAGTCCGGTGTCATGAAATTCCCTAACTCTCAGTTTGCTTATATTTTAGATTATGTATCTTGGAATATTTGATATTTGTAGGAACTCTACCGAAACCTCTGCCATACTGGAGGTTAATGTGGATGGAAATCGACCTGTTATAGAGTGTAGACCCAGTCTAGGGTCCCTACTTCTGATTGTACTACCCTACATAGAGTTTCACCGATTTCTACTAATCCTCCTCAGGATATTGATACTCATGCACATATGCCTCAGGGAGACATCTCTAGTGCAAAGTTCCATTGGTTTATTCATTTGCTTACTCGATTAGTGACATCCTAATCTCATCTGTCGAATTGTGTTAGTTCAATTGCTCCTTCTTCTGACATTACTAGGGTTGGCTAGTTCATGAGGTAGAATCCCCTAACCATTATTGACTCTAAGGTTGAGGAGGAACCTCAAGGACTTATGGATAAGATGCAGACGATTTTCAAAGTGATGTATGCTACTGATTTTGAAGGTGTAGAGCTACATATCAACTGAAAGATGTGGCTTATTAGTCGTATGAGGAGTGGGGGTAGTTGTGGGGTGATGATGCTGAGCCGGTGAGATAGGATAAGTTTTTAAGAGTTTTTCTTAATTATTTCTTTCCTCGGGAGTACAGATAAGCTAAAGCTGACAAGTTCGTGAATCTAAAGCAAGGTAAGTTGAGTGTAAAGGAGTATGTATTAAAATTTTAGTAGCTATATCGTTATGCTCCAGAGTTGATATCTAGTCAAAAATCTAAGATAAGAAAGTTTGGTTTTAGGTTATCCTGTGATTTAGTACTGGAGTGTAAGGCTGCAATATTAAACAATGATATGGATATCTCCGGGCTTGTAATCTACATATAATAGTAGAGGAGGAAAAAATAGATAAGAAAAGGTAAGAGAGAGGCAAAATAAGAAATTTAGGTATTCAGAGCAGGGTATAAGTTAGCAAAATAGTAGAAGAGATGGTAGACAGTAGACTAAGAAAAAGACTTGGGAAATTCTATTTTATATTCCTCAGCTAGTTCTACTTATTCTAAGCCATTTAGTGATCTTTACTTTCAGGCTAGCAATGGTCCTAAGGCACAAGTTGTCTAGTCTTAGGCTAGTGGAGCATAGTCAGCCCCACCTTATCCTCCTTGCCGATTTCGCAGACAGTTTTACCATGGTTATTATGATGACAAAAAGAACTCATGTTTTAATTATGGTCAGCCTAGACACATGCAAAGGAATTATCCTGTGGTAAAAGTATCCATTAGGGATAATAAGGCTTCGATCGCTACTTCTTTGGCTTCTGCATCAAAAGGGGTTACTTCTAGTACTGATACTGGGTGGAGTCATCTTTATGTTCTTGCCCCTTTCCAAGAATTAGAGACGTATCCTGATGTTGTTACCGGCACATTACAACTCTTCTCTTGTGATGTGTATTATTTTCTTGATCCGAGGTCTACCCTTTCTTATGTGACCCTTTATGTGGTTATATATTTTGGTTTCAATCTCAAAAATATTTTTGAACCATTTTTTGTTTATATCCCGGTAGGTGATTCTAAGTTTCTAGAAAGATCTAAAGGGTTATATGGCATCTATCTTTCACAGAGTGACATTGGTACATTTGATAGATTGGATAGAGTGGATTTTGATGTTATCTTAGGGTGCATTGGCTTTATTTGTGTTATGCTTCTCTGGATTGTAGGACCTAAAAGGTTAGTTTTATTTTCCTAATAAATCGATAATTGAATAGGAGATGAGTTCCTTAGTGCCTAAAGGAAGGTTTATTTCCTATCTTAGAGCCCAAAAATTGATTTTCAAAGGGTGTTTATATCATCTAGTTTGGGATAAAGATTTAACTTTGAGGATCTCTCTTTGCAATTTGTCCCTGTGGTTAATGAGTTTTTGGAAGCATTTCTCGATAATCTTCTGGGAATTACCCTGATAGGGAAATAGACTTAGGGATTGATTTTCTTCTGAACACTCATCCTATTTTCATTCCTCCTTATAAAATGGCTTTGGTTGAATTAAAAGAGCTAAAAGAGCAGTTAAAGGATCTTCTTAATAAGGGTTTCATTAATTTTAGTATTTTCTCGTGAGGTGCTCCTGTGCGTTTCATGAGTAAGAAGGATAGGTCTTTTCGGATATGTTTGGCAGCTGAATAAGGTTACAATGAAGAACAAATATCCTCTTCCTAGGTTGATGATCTTTTTGACCAACTTCAGGGTTCTAGATGTTTCTGTAAGATTGATTTCGATTAGGTTAGCATCAGTTAAAGATTCAAGAAATTGATATTCTTAAGACTATTTTCTGTATTTGATATGGTCATTATGAATTTTTGGTTATGTCATTGGGGTTGACTAATGCTTCGGCTACATTTATAGATCTCATAAATTGGGTGCTTAGGTAGTTTTTGGATTTATTTGTGATAGTTTTCATTAATGACATCTTGGTGTATTCTAAGTATGGGGAGGATCATGCTAATCATCTCCGAATTGTATTGCAGGCTCTTAAGGATCGGAGGTTGTATGCTAAATTCTCTAGGTCTGAGTTTTGGCTGAATTTTGTGACTTTTCTTGGTCATGTTATTTCTAATGAGGGGATTATGGTGGATCCACCAAAAGTTGAGGCAGTTAAGAGGTGGACTAGACCTACGACTCCAACAAATATTTAGAGCTTCTTGGGATTGGTTACGTATTATAGGAGGTTTATGCAGAGTTTATTCTCTATCACTGCTCCGCTGACTAAGTTGATTCAGAAGAAGGTTAAGTTCTTATGGTTCGAAGCTTGTAAGGGTAGTTTTGATAAGTTGAAGGATAAGTTGACCTCTACGCCAGTCTTGAACCTACCCAAGGGTACAGAGGGATTTATTGTGTATTGTGAAGTGTTCCGTGTGGGATTGGGTTATGTCTTTATGCAACATGGTAAGGTTGTGGCTTATGTTTCTAGGCAGCTCAAGGTTTATGAGAGAAATTGTCTAACTTTTTAGAGTTTGTGACTGTGGCTTTTTCTTTGAAGATTTGGCACCACTATCTATATGGGGTACATGTGGACATCTATTTAGGTCATAAGAGCTTGCAATATGTGTTTACTCAGAAGAAGTTGAATCTCAGGCACACGCGGTATCTTGAATTACTTAAGAATTATGATATGAGTCTTTACTACCATCCAGTTAAAGATAATATTGTTGTTGATGCTCTAAACAGGTTGTCTATGGGAAGCCTATCTCATGTGGATAAAGAGAAAAGAGGATTAGTGAAGGACATTAACCGATTATCTAATTTGAGAGTTTGTCTTTGGACTCTGAGGATGGAAGAGTGATCGTTCACGAAGTTGTTAAATCATCTCTTGGTGCTGAGGTAAATGAGAAGCAGGCCTTGGATTCCATACTTATGTTGATTAAGGATGATGTGGGTTACCAAAAGGTTATGTCTTTTGAGATTGGGGGAGATGAAATCTTGAGGTATCAAGGTAGGTTGTGTGTTCCTGATGTTGATGGGTTGCAAAAAAGGATCTTGACTGAGGATCATGAGTCTATGTATACCATTCATCCAGGTTTAACAAAGATATACGATGACCTGAAGAAAATCTATTAGCGGAATAACATGAAGAGAGATATTGCAAATTTTATGGCTATGCGTATGGCCTAACAGCAAGTTTAGGTAGAACACTTGAGGCCTGGTGGCATGTCTCAGTAGATAAAGTTGCCCAAATAGAAGTGGGAGATAATCAATATAGATTTCATTATGGGTTTTTCACTGTCTCAAAACTAATATGATTTCATTTGTGTCGTTATGGATAGGATGACTAAGTTTGCTCACTTTTTGCCTATGAGAACTAACTACTCAGGAAAGGATTATGTCAAGTTGTTTATTCAGGAGATTGTCAAATTGTATGGATCGCCTGCATTCATCATTTCAGACTGAGGTACGCAGTTTACTTTTCATTTTTGGCATTTATTTCAGAGAGGTTTGGGGACTAAGGTGAACCTTAGCACCGTTTTCCACCCTTAGACGGATGGACAAGTGGAACGAACTATTCAGAATTTGAAGGATATGCTATAGGCCTGTGTGATTGATTTTGGAGGTAGTTGGATGATCACTTACCTCTCATTGAGTTTGTGTGCAATAATAGTTATCATTCAAGTATTCAGATGGCTCCTTTTAAGGCTTCATATGGTAGGAGGTGTAGGTCTCCTATTGGGTGGTTTGAGGTTGGTGAGACTAGATAGTTTGGTCCTGACTTAGTTCACCAATCTATGGAGAAGGTGAAGGTGATTAGAGAAAGGCTTAAGACCTCTCAAAGTCGCCAAAAGTCTTATAAGGATATAAGGCAAAGAGAGTTAGAGTTTGAGGTTAGCAATTGGGTGTTCTTGAAACTCTCTCCTATGAATGAAGTGGTAAGGTTTGGGAAGAAGTACAGATCAATCCCCATCATATTGTTCCATATCATATTATAAGGAGAGTTGAGAATGTTGCTTATGAATTAGAGTTGGCCACGTGTATGACTTCTTGTCATCTTGTGTTCCATATGTCGATAATGAAGAAGTGTGTAGGTGATTTTTCTTTAATTATTCCTGTAGAGGATGTTGGTATTTTGGATTCTTTTTCTTATGAGAAAGTCTCGATAAAGATTTTGGATAGGCAAGTACGTCGATTAAGAACTAATAATGTGGCTTCGCTGAAGATCCATTGGAGGAACCAAAAGGTGGAAGAAGCCACATGGGAAGCTGAGAAAGATATGAAGGTCAAGTATCCGTTCTTGTGGCATTTCGAATTTTTCATTTGGTTTAGTGTGTATTCTTTCTTGTTTTCGTTTTAAGGGGTGTCCTAATTCCTTATTTGGGGATGAATGATCCTAGGGGAGGGTAATGTATACCCCTAGTTTTAGGGATCTAGAATTTCATTGATAAACTGATCATTGCTTAGGTAACGACTCAAGTGACAAGTTGTTATCACTCAATGTCAAGGGACCAAACCTAGGCAAACTCACTGCCATGGTAATGAGTCTTCCCAAAGACTCGTTATGTGACATAATGACTCGTGCCCTAGACTGTTGTCACTGGCAGTTTTGACATTATTTCAGGAACTAGGCTAATTCAATTACTCAACTTGGATAATTTTTGGTCCTTAAGAGTCTGCAACATAATTCAGAGGTGATTGGCATGATCCTCCTCACTTTTAAAGTACACCCAGATGTCATCAATGAAGACTATAACAAACAAATAACAAAATTGACAAGATCCATGAAAGCAGTTGTAGTAATGGTCAGCCCAAATGACATAACCAAGAATTCATAATGTTTGTATTGGGTTCGAAAAATAGTCTTAGGAATAGAAACCTCCCTAATTTTTAACTGGTGATATCCCAAATTGAGTTCAATCTTAGATAAAAACCTAGCACCTTGAAGCAGATCGAAGAGGTCATCAATCCTAGGAAGATACTTATTTTTCACTGTAACCTTGTTCAACTAACGTTGTCAATACACATCCGAAGAGACCCATATTTCTTTTGCATGTAAAGAACAAGAGCATCCTACAGAGAAACACTAGGATGGATGAAACCCTTATTAAGAAGATCCTTTAACTGTGCCTTTAGTTAATCCGGAGCCATCCAATAAGGAGGAATAAAAATGGGATGGGTATCCAGAAGAAGATCAACCCGAAGAAGGTCCTTGACCCAAACTAGATGATACAGACACCTTTGGATATTATGTTCTGAGCTCTAAGATAGAAAATAAACCTCCTTTTGGGTACTAAGAAACTCTTCTCCCATTCAATCTCTGATTTATAAGGAAAACGAAAATTGAACTTCCAGGTCCTACAATCCATAGAAGTAGAGCACGAATGGAGCCAATTCATCCCTAATATTACATCGAAATCGATTATATTGAGTTTTATCAAATCCACCAATGACTCCCTATGAAAAATGGACACCACACAACCCCTATAGAATTTTTAAGCAATAATATAATCACCCATCGAAAAAGACACATAAAATGGGTCTAAAATATTTTCAGGACCAAACCAAAGTTTACAGCCACATAAGGGATCACATAAGATAGGGTAGAACCCAAATCAAGCAAATAATAAACATCACGAGAGAAGAGTTGTAGCATACCAGTGACAACGTCTGGTAATGCTTCTAATTCCTGACGAGTAGTAAGTGAATAGAGATAATTCCAACCACTCCCAGCACCTAAGGTGGGCCTCTTAGGTGCAGGAGCTGAAGAAGTGGCAACTGGAACCTTATTAGCTTTGGCAACAGCTTTAGCTATCGGAAATTTTTTGCTGCAGATGACCCAACTAACTATAATTAAAGCACAAGTTCCTCTTCTTCTCACAATAACCACGGTAAAGCTGCCCATAAAATTGACAAGGAGGATAAGGTGGGGCCGAAGAAACTCCACTAGCCTGAGATTGGGCACCCTCTGCCTTAAGACTACTGTTAGCCTGAACACGATGATCACTTAAAATCTGGGGATAAGAAGCACTAGCTGTCGAATAAGAATTTCCCTAATTTTTTACTTAGTCCACTATCTACCGTCTCTCATACTTTTCTCTTGCAACCTACTCTAAATATCTAAAAATTTTATTCTGCTTTTCTCTCATCTCTACATGCCTCTTTTTTTTTTCATCCTCCACCTGCTGCATGTAAACCTGTCATGACCTGAGGCTACCCCCTAGTCACAACAAAGATGCTTACTGTCACAAATGACCACAAGCTAACCCATGAACAGGTACCTGCTATAAGCACTAAGTAAAACTTATAATAAAAGACATATGCAGAAATCAACTGAATACGCCATAAGGTTTAAATACTAAAAATAATACATCTGAATCCATAAGTCTAAAACATATGCAAAAGTACTAAAAATTTGACTGATATAACTGATAAACCAACTAACAGTCTGAAATATCTAAAATCCTCTAATGACTTAAGAGTTGATGGGATAAGACCCTAACTAACTCTGACTGGCTAACTGAAAAGAAATACTGAAATACCGAAAGGAACATAATAGGTCCCCGAAACATAAGGACTCACCCCTACTGTTGCTACTGATAAGCTGAAACATCTAAGAACATTCAAGAAACTAAGCGTCTGAACCTATGATATTAAACATCATATCACAAAAAATGAGTATGCGATCAGTACTTTGAATGTACTAGTATAAGAGATGAGGGTAGGCTGAAATGCATGGGTTATGTGCATGAAGTAAAGACTGGTTGAATAGCATGAGATTACTGAATATAAATACGTGAAAGTTGTAAAATTTGAGAATGCATGACCAAGCATATAACATAATTTTAAAATGGTCTGTACACTGAAATACTAAAATCTGATAATTGAATAATTGATAATTGTACACTATAATCAAGCAAACCTAAACTTGAATTTTGTACTAAAAACTAAACTGAGACTATCAGAGTTATTATCTAACTGATATTTCCTAATCTAAGCTAATTAGGGTCCAACCTGTAGCCCCATTTGGAAAGGTGTTAGTACCGTGCCACGGGAACTAACAATAGTTGTGTGAATCCACTAAACTGGTGTCCCGAAGGACTAAAGATTCACCCTAGTTTAGAAGGAATACTCATGAGATATGTGTCAACCCTAAACTGGCAGGAAGATATCTCAACCTACGTTGTCTACATAGTTCTGTAATTCAGGGATTGCGACTAAGGGTCAAACCCTAACCTGGTAGGAATGCCCTTATCCCTAGGTTCACTCGGTGCTGAATCCTACTCCCACCTGAATGACACTGACTATTGGACTAAACTGAGCTTAATTGGGCCACCAACTGAACATGATACTAACTAAATGACAAGGCTCATGGATGACCATCTCACATACCTTAGACTCTTAAACTTGAAAGATAAATACAATCTTAAAAGCTTTCTTGAATATTCTTGGATTGGGAAACACAAAATCTTGGTTTTCTTGGAAGGAAGGGGACTGAATTTGATGAACTTGGGGAAGGAGAGGGTTTGTATTTGAGAGTAATTTGGAGAACTTGGGCAAATAATACCCTAACTGAAGTTTAATCCCGTGTTTCTACGAATTGGGTTGGTGGTAAAAAGATATGATTGCCCCTCAGGGATTAAATTAGTAACTGGAATTCTATTTAGAGAAGCACCGCAATGCCCTGATATGCTTATCACTATACCCACCACGGCACACCACAATCGAGGTGAGGTTCTGGAATTGAAATCCAAACATGCCTCAATTGTCGTTTGAAAAATCTGAAACTTCCCTGAGACATGCTCCTTACACCCCAGAATATAAATTAACTCAAAAACATACATGTCAAGGTCGGGAAGGCCAGTTTAAAAATCCTTGAAGTTAAAAGGCCAAAAATAAGACTAAGTTCCCAACACTTGGAGAAATTTTCAAGTTCTAACCCTCTTATACAAGCACTATGAGTTGAACTGGACTAAGAAAAGTATGGGGTATTACAATATCTCCCCCTTGGTAACATTCATCCTCGAATGAGACTGATTAAGCTGAGAATACTGGGGAAACTAAGATCATACACTGTACATGAATAACTAAAAACATGATTACATGACTGATCCTGAAACATGATACATAAACTGAACTAATTTCATTAATAAATGGAATGACATAATATAGATTATATAGTTGGAACTGAGAATGGAAAAGATTCAATCTAAGGAAAACTATTACCTTAAGCTGAGTGTGAGTTTGAGGAGAAAATATGCGGGTACTTAGTTCACATAACTGCTTCTTCTTTTCAAGTGGCTCCCTCACCAGACAGATTTCGCCAAAAAGCTTTGACCAAGGGAACTTCTTTTTTCCTCAGTCTGCTAATCTAATGATCTAGGATATCGACTGGATTTCTTCATAAGAAAGGCTATCCTAAACATCTATGCTTTAAAAGAACAACTACAGCTGGATCACCAATACACTTCTTCAATAAGGAAACATGGAACACTGGATGTACTGATGTCAAATCTGCAGGCAACTCAAGCTCATATGCTAGCTTCCCATAACGACTCAAAATCCTGTTGATATTCCTTTTTTTGCAAATCTCTTCAGTCTCTTCATGGGAGATATTTTAAAATAGACTCGATCACCAACTTCAAATTCAAGATCTCTTCTCCTCACATCTGCCTAGGATTTCTGCCACCTTTGGGTTGTCTTAAGCCTCTCCCTGATTAACTGAACTTTATTTATCGCATTAAATATTGAATCTGGACCAATCAAAGATGTCTCACCTACCTCAAAGCAACTAATAGGAGATCTACATCTCCTCTCATAGAGACCCTCACATGGAGCCATCTGAATACTGGAGTGATAATTATTATTGTAGGAAAACTCAATCAATGGCAAGTGATCATCCTAACTACCCTTAAAGTCAATAACACAAGCTCTTAATATATCATCTAGGGTTTGAATGGTCCTTTATGCCTGACCATCTGTCTGAGGATGAAAAGTTATACTAAGATGAACTTGGGTACCAAGACCCTTCTAAAAAAGCTTTACAAAAGTGAGAGGTAAACTGAGTACCTCTATCTGGAATAATAGACAATGGGACTCCATGCAACCTAACCAACTCTCTAATATAGAGCTTGGCATAATTCTTAGCAGAATAAAAAGTATGAACTGGCAAGAAATGAGTTGATTTGATCATTCTATCAACAATAACCCATATCGAATCTTGCTGACAACGTGTGCGAGGCAACCCTATCACAAATTCCATGTTTACCTCTTCCCGCTTCCAAGTGGGAATGCTAAACTCCTGTAAAGTGGCACTGGGCCTCTGGTGCGCAACCTTAACCTGTTGACAATTAGAGCACTTAGCTACGAACTCTTCAATATCCCTCATTATACCACTCCACTAATAGATATCCAATCACGGTGCATCTAAGTGTCTCATGGGTGAATAGAATAACGCATACCATGCGATTCTACAAGGATTCACTGTCTCAAACCATCGATACATGGCACACATAGTCTACCCTAACATTGCAAAACACCATCTTCCCCTTGGGAGAAAACCTCTACTTTCTGATCTCTAACTGACTCATTCAACTTAACCAAACTGGAATCCATGTCTTGCTTTTCTTTCACTTCGGCAACCAAAGAAGATTCCAAACTATTTTGAACCCATCACTACCAGCAGTTGAATCCACCAACCGAACACCTAATCGAGCAAGCTGATGAACCTCTTGAACTAGCTTCTTCTTATCATCCTCAACATGAGCAAAACTTCCCATAGATAATCTACTAAGGGCATCTGCCACTATATTAGCCTTTCCCAGATGATAAAACATACTCATATCATAATCTTTTAATAACTCTAACCTCCTTCTCTAATGGAGATTTAAATCTTTCAGTGAAAACACATACTGAAAGCTTTTGTGATCAGTGAACACATCATCATGCACCCCACAGAGATAATGCCTCCAAATTTCAGGGAAAAAACAACGACTGCTAACTCAAGATCATGGGTAGGATAATTATTTTTCATGGGGTTTAAGCTATCTAGAGGCATAGGCTATGACCTTGCCTCTCTACATCAATACACAGCCCAGACCGACTCTTGAAATATCACAGTAAACAACAAACTTATCTGAACTATTTGGCAACGTCAAGACTAGGACTGAGATGAGTCGAGTCTTCAACAACTGAAAACTTTTCTCACTAAAACTTAACTTTCTTCTGAGTAAATCAAGACATGGGGGATGCAATAGATGAGAACCCTTTAACAAACCATCTGTAACAGCCATCCAAACCTAACAAACTCTTGATATCTGGCGGTGAGATGGGTTTGGGCCAGTTTCTCACTGTTTTGGTATTTTGAGGGTCAACTCTAACGTCATCATCGGAAATAATATGGCCAAGAAAAGCTACTGATCTTAGCCAAAACTCATGCTTACTGAATTTAGCGAACAACTGATGGGCTCTAAGAGTATGCAATACAATTCTGAGGTGGTCTGCATGATCATTTTCACTACAAGAATAGACAAGAATATCATCAATAAGGACAATAATGAATATGCCCAAGTAATGCTTAAACACTCTGTTCATCAAGTCTATGAAAGTTGTTGGGGCATTCGTTAGTCCAAATGACATAACTAGAAATTTGAAGTGACCATATCGGGTTCTGAAAGCTATTTTTGAAATGTTACATTCTCTGACTTTGAGTTGATGATAGCCGGATCTGAGGTCTATCTTAGAGAAATAACTAGCACCTTGAAGTTGGTCGAACAAGTCATTAATTATGGGAAGTGGGTACTTATTTTGGATGGTGAATTTGTTCAACTGATGATAATCGAGGCATATTCTAAGAGAACCGTCTTTCTTACACACGAAAAGGACTGAAGCGCCCCATGGGGAGATACTGGGCCTGATAAATCCCTTATCTAGGAGATCTTTCAACTATTCTTTTAACTCCCTAATCTCAGATAAAGCCATTTTATTGGGCAGAATAAAGATAGGTTGAGTATCTGGAAGAAGGTCTATTCTGAAGTCAATTTCCCTTTCTAGAGAAACTCCGGGAAGATCTTCAGGGAACATATCTGGAAATTACCTCGCTACTAAAACTGACTTGAGATTGGGAGTCTCAGAATTAGAGTTTTTAACTCGAACGAGATGGTAAACACACCCCTTGGATATCATTTTTCTCGCTATAAGATATAAAATAATCTAACCCCTAACTGCTGAAGTACTACCCCTTCATTCAAGAACTGGTTCATTTGGAAACAGAAAATGAACGACTCTATTTCTATAATCAACTGAAGCATAACATGAATGGAGCCAATGCATGCTGAGAATGACATCAAACTTAGTTATCTCTAACTCTACAAGGTCTACTGAAGTGATTTTCTAGGATACTGTAATCGGGCAATTTTTGTATACCCATCTAGCTATGATAGATTTACCCACTAGGGTAGATACTGAGAAAAGTTCTACTAAAGTTTTAGGACTGGCGCTGAAATTAATAGCTCGGGGTATAACAAAGCATAAACATCGATATGAAAGACCTGCAACGTACTCGTAACTACATTAGGAGAACTTTTCTTATCCTATAGGGACTAGAGTGCATATAACCTATTATGGCGTTGCCCACAGGTGACACTGGATGTAGCGCCCTACTAGAGCTAAAGGACAACTGTGCTGACTTAGTGGACCAATGTTAGGACATTCTCTGATTCTGTGGCCTAGGTTGCCACACCCAGAACACACATCACTGTCAGCCCTACGCACACCTAGATGGTTTCTACCATCTTTCTAGCAAAGGAGATTAGTACTCCACTATTTACACTGTCCTAGGACTTTGAGCCTGGAGCTCTATCTGATTATCATTTCTAAACTTTAGCACTGGCGCACTAGCTAAAAGTAGAGTTAGGACTAAAGATTTTTTATGAAATTAAGGACGGTTACCACCCTTCAACCTTGGCTATGAAAAATTAAAGTTACCTGTCCTAGCCCTCTTGTTCTCTCTTTCTTAATCCTTAACCTTCTCTTTCTCAATCTGCTCAGCATGAACTATAAGCCTAGACTAGTCCATCTTCTAAATCAACATAGCAGTCCTACACTCCTTGACCACACTATCAGCTACACCTGAGACAAACTTACTCATTCTAGACCTATTATCAGATACCACATTAGGAGCATACCTGACTAACTAAGTAAACTTAATCGAATATTCCTTTACGCTCATATTGCCTTGTTTCAAATTTATGAACTCCTACACCTTAGCTTCCCTAAACTCTAAAGGGAAGAACCTGTCTAAGATGGTCATGGAAAATTCCTCCCATTCTATAGGACCTGCATTTGCGCCTCTATCCCTCTTTCACTGCTTATATCATGTGTGAGTTATATCCTTCAACTGTTAAGCAGCTAAATTTGCACTCTCACTAGACGTGACACCCATAATATCAGTCACTTTCTGAACCATATCAAGGAAATCCTTAGGATCCTCATCATACTTGGATCCTAAAAATTGAGGAGGGTTCATTCGGGTGAAGTCCCGAATCCTAGCTGCAACTATATTAGACACTGAATTGGCTGGGATAGCAGCCTGCAGATTAGGATGAGCTACTACTGAGTGATCTAAAGTAGTTAAGAAAGCTCTAAACTCAGCATGAGAGACATGCACATTCAGAGGATCTTCCTAACCAGGAGAGGTGCAAGCTGATATCCATTTCTTCTTCCGTTGTTCTTTCAGGGAGGCATTTTTTATAAATGAAAGGAAGAATGAATTAGAAAAAGAGTTTAACTAGAGCTCATGCTCTTCTCACGACATGAACATTGAAAAAAGGGAAACTTTTCCTAAAATTTTTCGTAGCCTCCTGTCCATAAGTGTGGCGCGCTTCACACCCATGCACAAGACTCTACTCAATGCGGCTTTCAGAATCCCTAGGACACTGTAAAACCTTAGGCTTTGATACCAAGTTTTGTCATGAACCAAGGCTACCCCCTAGTCAAGACAACAGTGCTTACGATCACAAGTGACCACAAGCTAACCCATGAGTTGTTACCTGCTATGAGCACTGAGTAAAACTGATAATAAAAGACATGTGCGGAAATCAACTGAATATGCCATAAGGTTTAAATATTGAAAAAAATACATCTAAAACCATAAGTCTGAAACATATACGAAAATACTAAAAATCTGATTGATATAACTGATAAACTAGCTAACTGTCTGAAATGTCTGAAAGCCTCAATTAACTTAGGAGTTGATGGGACAAGCCCCCAACTAACTCCGACTGGCTAACTGAAAAGAAATACTAAAATACTGAAAGGATCATAATAGGTCCTCAAAACATGAGGACTCACCCCTACTGTTGCTACTGATAAGCTAAAATGTCTAAGCGCAGTCAAGAAACTAAGCATCTGAACCTATGATATTAAACATCATAGCACAAGAAACGAGTATGCTATCAGTTATTTGAATGTACTGGTATAAGAGATGAGGTTAGGCTGAAATACATAGGTTATGTGCATGAAGTAAAGACTGGTTGAATAGCATGAGATTATTGAATATAAATACATGAAAGCTGTAAAATCTGAGAATACATGACCAAGCATATAATATGATTCTGAAATAGTTTGTAAACTAAAATACTGAAATCTGATAATTGAATAACTAATAATTGTACGCTATGGTCAAGCAAACCTAAAATTGAATTTTATACTGAATACTGAACTGAGACTGTGGGAGGTATCATATAACTGACATTCTTCTATCTGAGCTAATCGGGGTCCAACTTGTAAGCCCAGTTAGAAGAGTGTCAGTACCATGCCACGAGTACTCACAATAGCTGTGTTGATCTACTAAACTGATGTCCCTAAGGACTAAAGAGTCATCCTAATTTGGCTGGAGTACTCATGAGATATGTGTCAACCCTAAACTAGTAAAAAGACATCTCAACCTATGCTGACTACATAGTTCTGTAACTCAAGGATTTCTACTAAGGGTCAAACCCTAACCTGGTAGGAATGCCCCAATCCTTGGGTTCGTCCGGTGTTGAATTCTACTCCCAATTGAATGACACTGACTACTGGACTAAATTGAGCTTAACTAAGCCAACAACTGAACATGATACTAACTGAATGGCAAGGCTAATGGTTTATCTGAAACAATTCTAAAAATAATGAAAAACTATGTAAACAACTAAGTAAAGGGTGTTCATAACCCTCCAGGACTCAATGGAATCACAATAGGAACACATGAAAACTTTGAACCATAGAAGGGAATCATTGTTCCAAATTCAACACTTAGGCATTTTATCAAACATATGAGGGTCATGAATTAAAGCACTGGAATGGTTTAAAACATGTAATAATAACATAGCTTCAATACTAAAAATCATGAATCAAGGATTTAATATGAAAATGTCATCATTCCAACGTGTAAGGGCTAATTCCCTCTAAAAACAATTACAAACATAATGTTTAACCAAAATTCATAAAACTTTATGGAGATAATTCAACAAGAAAATGTAATTTCATAATTTAGAACATAAATACGGATTCTTGGACTCCATGGGCGGAAAGGTCCCATGGATGAACATCTCACATACCTTATACCCTTAAACTTTAAAGGGAAACACAATCTTGAAAGCTTTCTTGAATGTTTTTGAATTGGGAAACATAAATTCTTGGTTTTCTTGGAAGAAAAGGGATTGAATTTAATGAACTTGGGGAAGGAGAGGGTTTGTATTTGAGAGTAATTTGGAGAATTAGGGAAAATAATGCCTTAACTGAAGTTAATCCCGTGTTTTTATAAATTGGGTCAGTGGGGAAAAGACATGATTTCCCCTCAGGGATTAAATTAGTAATTGGAATGTTGTTTAGAGTGGTACCACGACGCGGTTATGTGCTAATTGCTATACTCACCGCGACGTGCTACTGTTGCGGTGAGTTTTCTACAATTAAAATCCAAACATGCCTTAATTCTCATCCAAAAAAATTTAAAACTTCTCCGAGACATGCTTCTTGCACCTCTGAACATAAATTAACTCAAAAACTTACGTCTCGGGATCGGGAAGGCCAGTTTAAAGATCCTTAAAGTTAAAAGGCCAAAAATAAGACTAAGTCCCCAACACTTAGAGAAATTTTCAAGTTCTAAGCCTCTTATACAAGCATTATGAGCTGAACTGAACTAAGAAAAGTATGGGGTATTACAAAACCACGAGCCTGGATATATCCATATCCTTATTCTATATCACAGCCTTACATTCTAGCACTAATTCCCGAGACAAACTAGAAGCAAACTTCTTTATTCTGGACCTTATATTAGACACCAACTCTGGAGCATAACGGGACAACTGATGGAACTTCGGAGCATATCCTTAACACTTATATTACCCTACTTCAAGTCACAAACTCTTCGACCTTAGCCTCTCTCAACTCCTGAGGAAAGGAGTAATCAAGAAAAGCACCTGAAAACTCATCCCACACTACCGGTTAAGCATCATCACTCCTTATCACTTTTCACTTCTTATACCACTGGTAAACCACATCTTTCAATTGATAGGTAGAAACTCGACACTATTTGAATCAGTAGCATGCATAACCTTAAAAATTTTATCTCTCTCATCAATAAACCCTTGAAGGTCCTCCTAAACCTTAGAACCTGTAAAGATTTGGGGATTCAACCTCATAAACTGGTCAACCCAAGTAACCTCAGATGAACTAACAACAGAGCCAACATGATTAGACCGACAAGACTGTGATGCCACCAATTTAGAAAGCATATAAATAGACTGATGGAACTCCGCATTAGAGATATCTCCCTGAGGTGACTGTGCATGAGTATCACCAGCCCTGGAAGCCCGAGAAGGACTAGTAAGGACCGGTGGAACCCTGCATGGAGCGATACAGTCAGGAGCAGGGACCCTAGATCGGGTCTACACTTCATAAATAGGGTGAGTTCCCTCCAAATTTCCTTTATGGGACAGTGGTTCCAGCAGAGTTTCTATGACTGTCAGACCTTTGGGGAGGCATAATCTGAAATGCGAGTAAGCTAGGAGTTAGAGAAGTTTTATGGTAACTAGACTCTATAGCCCAAAATAAAACACAAAAAACAAAAACATTAGTAAATGCCTTGTAGCCTCCCCCTTATAAGTGTGGTGTGCTACACACCCATAAAAGGAACTCTACTCGACATGGATTTGTGGAAATCCAACGACCCCTAACCGTCCTCTGATGGCAAGCTTATCATGATCTAAACTCGAGACTTGCCATGATGAGCAATCATAAACCCACCATGGGCCACAGACAATCCCCTTAGTCTTACCTCAAGAGCATATAAATGTAAACAGTGAAAGCCAACCAAAAATAATAAGAAAAAGGATAGATAAACCAAATGAAAGTTCTAAGAATCAAACAAACAAACAGCCCAATACTTGTCCACAAAATCCTCTAAACCAAGAATACCAAACTAAGTTGAGATATGTCCCCGACTATGAGAAAAGAATCTAAAGGTACTCAGACTGTGAAGAAATCAATGAAATAATCGAGCCTTTCAGAAGATGGAGGCTCACCACTTTACAACAAATCAACAGATGTACCACACTACCTAACACTGCACAGGGGTAATAGAAAAAACCTCGAACCTTACATCATGAAACTATGCAGCATTCAGGAATGGTTAGTGGGGCGAGCATTGGCATGTAACTCAGGGAAAAAGGATAAAATAATATCATTGCCAAAAACCAATCAAAAAACACATGCACAACATTTATATAAATACATATTTAGAATGTCCGGATAGTGACAAGGGTCATGAGAGCTTAAACCATTAGACTGAACTGTGTAGCTCACTCCATCCTAAAGGCAACCACGGGCTATATAGGTCCAGCTCCCCTTACTAGAAGGGCCCCAGTGCGTGTTAGCCGTACAAACCGAGGTAAGCCTAAAGTTACCAAGGTGATAGCCATCCAAAAATATAATTTGTATCCAGACACATGGTCACATAGACCCCCTACGCCGACAAATGTGGTTTCCAATGTTGGCCCCCCTGGGACTATACCTTCACGGTGAGCTTCATAATTCCCTGTATCCCAAATTGAAACAGTTTGCACATAAACCCAACCATTAGGAGTCTTTATTAAGGAATTTTTCAACATGGTATCATCATACCAATATGCTTACAAGCTAATTCAATTATGTCAAACCAGTCCATAGAACCATTAGATTCTCAAGTTCTATTAAAATCCAAAATTATGGGCACCAAAGGCATTCTAAAATCATTTTTATCCATTTATCCTTTAATGCAATGCAATATTTTCAAAGACAAGTTAAACTATGTAAATATTTATATTTAAAACCAAGATTGTAAAGTGGGTTGGGGTTAATACCATTATCAAGTCAAAATTTCATCACTTTGGGGAAACTCATGTCACCCATTCCAATCAATATCAAAATGCACCAATTCAGTCCCAATTAAAACACATCAATTAAAACACGTGAATATTGATTAAATAAATGCCACAATATAAAATTCAAGTTAAGGAACGAGAAACATGCTTGAAATATAAAAGAAATTGAAGAGAAGTTTAAGTCTGGAGCTTGAATGATAAATTCTCTGTAAAACCCTTGAGCTTTCTTGGGTTGGGAGTTAAAGAAGAAAATAAGTAATGTTTTAATCTTAAAAGATGAAGGAAAAGGGTCACTTTGATGTTTATAAGTCGTTTAAGGGGTAAAAGGACTAAAAGCCTCTCACCCAAGTGAAAAAATAAAAACTGGATGAAAAATTGATAGAGGCGTGGCACGCCGCTATCGCAGAGGTTAGCCTTCATGCCACGCCCTTATCTTAGAGGCTAAGCGGTGTGGCACGCCACTATTGTGGAGGCTTACTACCTTAGGTTCCCAAAATAGTCCCGAACCCCTTTGAAAAACTCCAAAGCTTTCCCAAAACACCTTTTTAACATCCCTTGACATAATTTAAGTCAAAAATTGACATTACGCACGCGAGAGGGTCAAAAATAAATTCATTGAAATTTTTACGAGATCTTACACTTACCCTTTTAGGTCTCACTCTTTTGTCTAGTGATGTATTGATAAGTTTAGATGGTAACAAAAAGGCGAAAGCAATGAAGAAGCTACATGAGAATGTGAGACTTCATCTAGAGAAGAAGAATCGAGAGGTATCAAAGAAGGTGAACAAAAGGCGAAAAAGGCTTGCACTTAAACTAGGCGATTGAGTATGGGTACATCTTTGGAAGCACCATTTCCCAACCTAAAGGAAGGCTAAGTTTATGCCTCGAGGCAATAGACCATTCCAAGTGCTTGAGATGGTAAATGGTAATGCATACAAGATTGACCTTCCACCAGACTACCAAGTGCACAACACCTTAACGATTGTGATCTCTCACCCCTTGATATACTAAAGGATGATGAATCGTGAATTTGAGGTCAAATTGTTCTCAAAATAGAGAGGATGATACGCTTCCAAGTTTAGATAAGGGAGTGTTTTTCCCAATCATTAAAGTAAAGGCTCGACGAAGGGATCGAGGTGTGGCAGAGGGAAGGAAAATGCTTCCAGAGATAGAGATTTTTTGCATCAAAAACAAAGGTGGGGAATGGTCATAGGTGCATCTTATTCGAAGGGAACAAGTTTTTTTGACCACCGTGGTATGGAAAACATTTTTGAACAAAAAAATAAAAAGAAAATTTTCTATTCCATTTCAAAATATATCGGTCAGTTTTGACCCTTCACATTTCAAAAGCCATGACAAAACTTATTTTAGAACTTCAATACAAACTTTACTTAAATCTGATTCCTCCTAAATGTCTGAGCATGTTGTACTAATAACGACCTGGGTTTCCCCAGATTTTGTCCGATTCCCATATCCAACAACGAACCCCCGTCGCATTTTCAAATAAAGCCGTTTCCTTTGTGCTTCATTCCATCGTCCGGCAGGCGGAAATCTAGCTGTAAGTGACCAATCCTCTCACAGTTTCTGCTTTTAGATTTTCCTCCTAGTTTTGTTTTCACCTCTTGCAAATCCAACATCTAATATCTTAAATTATTCTAATTCAATTCTGCCTCCGACTCCAAAAATTAGTCAAATTGACCCTAGTAAAACGAACTATGACAAGTAAAAAAAGGAACGAGGTAGTATCATACTTGTATTGGAAGCCATAATAGTTTTGACAATATTGTATGCAGGTTAATGTATCTGAAAGTTTGGAGATTCAATCTATGGAGGCAAATATCTTTTGTTTGTTTGTTGGATTACGAGATGTTAGATTTTGATATCATAGGGCAAGAAAATTTTTCTTTAGATTACTTCTTACGTAAATAGGTAATAGAGGACTTCTATGTGGTGACTGCTATGTGATCAAGAAGTTTGTTACTGGAAAAAAAATCACAAAGTTAAGCTAAAAATTAGGGCTAGTTCATTTCTTAAAATATAGGTAAGTCCTTTCAAAGGAAGTTATGTATAGGGAAGTTGGACGGAAGTGAGTTAACATGCTTCTCTAAGATAAACCATTAGTGCCAATGCTTACTTGAGCCTCCTTAATTCCTTTCCAGTTGCTTTAAGAGGCTTAAGAAATTCATAGCATATCAAATCTCCCTCCTTCAACTCTGCACCCAAGGGTGTGGTCGAGTGGTCAATGAAGTGGGCGATAGCTATGAGGTCCCAAGTTCAGATTCCAGCTTAGACAAAACAAAAAAATAGGTGATTTCTTCCCATGTGTCTTAGCCTTGATGAATAGAGTTGCCTAATACTTATTGTTGGTGGGAGGTGGCAAGTATTCCGTGGAATTAGTCGAGGGACGAACAAGCTGGCTCGGGCACCATAGTTATTGAAAAAAAACCTCCATACTTCAACTCATCCTTGTCCTCAAAAGTGTGTAATGTAAAAATCAAGGAACTTAATGCTGCGGGATCAAATGGAAATTGTGTAAATTCATCGGTTACAAGCATTCTTGTTCTGTATGATCATCAAGATCAATGTCTCCATATCTACAAGCATAATAATTTTATGCTTCTGAGATGACTGGTCTTGGTTCAAATGAAGACTTTATGATATAGCCTTCTATCTTAATGAGATGCATATATTTTTCTAAAACTCCTAGAGGTTCCCAAGTAGTGCTGCAACCATAGATTAATTCCATAATCAGAACGCTCACTTGTCTTTCTATTTGAAGCTGTGACAACGCCTCCATCTTATGCCTATATCATTGATCATATTCTCACAAACGTCAACAATACAATGCACCTCTAGTTCCACCAGCTTTTTTTACTCAAGAGCATTTGCAACACCTTCTTTCCTTCGGTTATCGTATTATTTGTTGCTGCTACAGTTCTTTTCTCCATAATTTTTAACATGGCTTCTTCACTATTATATTTCTTTTTTATTTCTTATTTTGTATGCTTTTTTTGAGCCGAGGGTCTATCGGAAACAACCTCTCTCTAATATTCTAAGAAGGTCAATGTATTTGATAACTATTTTTTTTTTGTTAATTTATTGGATTAGTAGATGTTGATTTCTATATCATGGGGCAAGACAAGTTTTCTTTAGATTAGTTTATGAATAGGTAATTAGAGGACTTTTGTGTGGTGCTCTTGATGAGTAAGCAACATGCTATGTGATCAAGAAGTTTGCTAAGTTGATGTAGATTTGCAAATTTGGGGTTGGTTTGCAGTACAGTACAATCTTGCATTATCTCAAAGAAATGTACACCTTCCTTGTTAGTTCCTTGTTGTGCATCATCAGATATCATTGAACACCAAGATTGCTAGCTCTACATTAGTAGTCTCTTCTTCAACATCTGTTGCTTCGTCTTCCTCATCTATTAGAGTACTTTGTCAACCATCTAACGATGAAGCAGGTTCCTCTTCCTCATGCTTTATTGCATTGCATCCATTTTCATGGTTGTAGCTTCAACTGTTGAAAGATCTGCCTCTACCACCATTTGTGTGTTGTAGCTTTATCTTCCGTGTGCTACTTATACCTTCTATGAGATGTGACCATTTATGGTCTAGGCTAATATCAACGTACATCCCTCTGATCATTCGTATTTTACGACGTCCATTTTATGAAACTTTTTGGGCTTCTAGAAGCCCAACATCGCTCATGTAACATTGCTAGTTTTACGGCTGTTCTATAGACTTGTTTTGCTTATGGTGTAGGATGGAACACACAACTAAGGCTGCAACAGTTCTGCCCCATTTAGGCCTTTTAATTCCAATACTCAGTAATTGTCTTCTTGGTAAAATTAAGGGCGTCTTAATGAAGTCGAGGGCACATGAGTCTGACCCACCTAAGAGGCACGGCCAAGTCCTAGACGATCACAATAGTCCTGGTCATGCCATGCTAATGGTTGTAGAAAATAATCATCAACTTTGAATTGATGAATATGAACGGAAAGACGCAATGGACTAATGGTGTGGATACATCGACTGACTGGAAAAATTCATATATCTTGGAAGGTTATTGTTTCAGGTTTTCTGCAGAATTTTGACTGCAATTCTGCTTACAATATGTTTTTGTAGATGATATGTGAGATGTAATGACCAAATAGCATCATGTAATGTCCTTAGATAGGTACTTGAAAACTGAATGTTCTGATGAGAAAAAGACTAGTTGAAGCCAAAGTTGAGGTACTTGCTTGTAAAATCAGCTTGTGCTGGAGACAATGAATTGTTAATCTTGAAATAGTACATGAATTTGTTACTGGAGGAGGTTCAAAGAATAATTCATGTCTTATAACTTAAACTAATATTTAGATATGGTTAAAATAGTGTTTTAAAGAGGCAGAGTGCCCTTTTGTGAAAATATTCAAGTAGATTTTTTGGAATCATAGATTTCTAGTTAAGTCTCTAGAACAGTCTAGTGTAATTTCTAGAATAATCATGTTGAAGAAATATCTAGATATTCTAGGTAATTCTAGGCAGAATAATCTAGAAAAGGATAGTATAGTTATTTGATATGTGTATTTAAGAAAGATCTAGATTTTAGATGGTGCTAGATATTTGAGGGAGATTTTTGTGGAAGAACATAGAACACTCTAGATTTGTAGTAGCTAGAATCATCTCTACACAAGTATAAATAGGGGATTGACATTAGACATTTGTAACCATCCAGAAAAATAGAAAACACTCAAAAAGTTTCAGTTTCTCCTTCTTCACTGCAATCTTTTTTGTAGCAATTTATAACTGCATCATTTTCACTATTTCAGCTTGTTGTTTTCCAATCCCTTTCCCCTTCTTTTGACATGGTATCAGAGCCCACTTCTTACGGGATTTGAATCTGTTTTTTGTTGATTGACTCATCTTTTTTAAGCTCTTTTTCTTGGATCTGTTTGCTGGAAAATATGGCACCAGAAAATCAACCAATGACGGGTCCTATTTTTTCTGGCGAGAATTGTCATATTTGGGCCATTAAAATAAGGCTTATTTGAAGACTCTCAACTTGTGGGATGTCGTTGAGAGAGAACCTGCTGTCCAGCCATTGAGAGACAACCCAAATCTCAATGATATCAAAAAGTAGATGAGTTGGTGACTAGATCTCCAAGAGCTCTCATTTGCATACATTCAAGCCTTACGGAAGTAATTTTTACAAGGATTATAGCTTTTGAGACTGCCAAAGAAACCTGGGATAAGCTAAAGGAAGAGTTTGAAGGCAACAACAAAGTGAAGTCTATCAAGGTCTTAACCTTGAAGTGGGAGTTTGAGCTCTTGAAGATGCAGGACTCCGATAGTGTGAAAGAATACTCTTCCAAGCTAATGGATATTGTGAATCAAATAAGGATATTTGGTGAAAATTTTCCAGATCAAAAAGTTGTGGAGAAGATCATGGTCAGCCTTTCGGACAAGTTTGAATAAAAAATCTCAGCTATTGAAGAGTCTTGTGACTTGACTACTCTTTTAATAGCTGAGTTGATCTCTAAGTTGCAAATCTAAGAGCAACGATAACTACGAGAAGTGAAAGGATAGTCGAAGATGCCTTTCAAGTAAGGCATAAATTCAAGCAACAAAAAGAAGGCAGAAAAGTCTCTTCAGACCACTCTGGAGAAGTGAAATCTGGTAGATACCAAAGTGAATCGTTGAGGAGAGGAAAATTTCCACCTTGTGGTATTTGTAAAAAGACAAACCATTTGGAGAAGAATTGTTGGCAGAAGTCCAAGAGGTTTCCCATTCAATGCAGATACTGCAAAATGTATGGGCATATTGAGAAGTATTGCAGGCAAAAGCAAACTCAAAGTGGCCAGTCTTCCCAGCGAGTAAATTTTGTGGAAGATCACCAAGTTGAAAAAACAGAGGAGGAGGTATTCATGGCTTCGCACACATCACATGTTGATCGATATAATTGGTATGTCGATAGTGCGTGTACAAGGCACATGGCGATTGATGAAAATCTGTTTGTTAACCTGGACAGGTCTGATAGGACCAAAGTGAAGCTTGGAGATGGTGCACTGGTGCAAGCTCAAGGAAGAGGTTCAATGAAATTCCCTATGGACGAAGGTATTAAAATCATAAACAATGTTCTTTATGTGCCAAGCCTGACTCAACTTGTTGAGTGTTGCTCAGTTGCTTCACAATAATTATTCACTTTTAAGGATAAAAAATGTGTCATTTATGATCCTTAAGGTTGTGAAGTAGCTAAAATTAGCATGATTGGTAATTCCTTTCCAGTTTCATGCTATTCTGCTGGATGTTGCTCTTTTAATGTTGAAATGAGTGATACTTGGCTTTGACACAAAAGATTCGGTCATTACAACCTTAGTTCATTGGTGTATATGCAATCCAAGGGTATGGTGCTTGATGTACCCAAAATTGACATGGGCCGAGATGTTTGTGAGTCATATCTTCCTAAAGGAAGTCTTTAGAGAGCGAAGGAAAAGCTAGAGTTGGTTATCAGTGAGGACGACTTCTTCGAGTGGGAATAATTATTTTATTCTCTTTATAGATGATCTAATTCGAATGACATGGGTCTATTTTTTAAGTAGCAAAGTTTAGGTGTTTTCTGTTTTCAAAAAATTCAAGGCTATGGTAGAAAGGGAGAGTTGTTGTCGGTTAAAGTATATCAGATTTGATAATAGAATTGAATGTACTTCGCATCAGTTCTGCAAGTATTGTAAAGATGTGGGTATTGAACAACAATTCACTGTTAGCTATACTCCAGAACAAAATGGGGTTTTTGAGAGAGAACAGAACCGTGATGGAGATGGCGAGATGTATGCTAGCAGAAAATAAGATACTCAAATGTTTTTGGGCTGAGGCAATCAATACCACAGTCTATTTGCTGAACAGATTACCAACTAGAGCACTCCAAGACATGACATCATTTGAAGCATGGAAGGGTATAAAGCCGTCTGTGAGACACTTGAAAGTATTTGGTTCGGTGTGCTATGCCCATGGTCCAGATGCTAAAAAAGGAAAATTGGACAACAAGGCAGAACTCTATATTTTGTTGGGCTATAGCACAACTGTAAAATGGTACAAAGTGCATTATGTTCGTACGAAGATGATGCTTGTCAGTAGAGATCTTGCGGTGGACGAGTCTAGCCACTATGATTGGAATCGAGATATTATTGTAAAGAACCAATATAGGAGTACTTCAGTTGCAACTCTAAATCCGCAGATGAGTGATATTTCTTCCAGTCCTATTATTAGAAAGAGAACAATTCAGATGTTGAATTAACTTTAGATTCTCCTATGTTGAAGACCAAGTCACTAGCTGAAGTTTATGAGCAATGTAATTTTGCTCTTGTAGAACCATCTTCCTTTGAAGAAGCAACAGATCATGAAGCTTGGATTTCCGCAATGGAGGAGGAGCTTGCCAGATTAATAAAAATGATACTTGGGAGCTGGTTGATAGGCCCGAACAAAAGATCGTCATCAAATCAAATAAGGAGACTGATACCAAAAAAATAACCTTGTGTTATGGAGTTGCTTCAGAAAAAGTAAGTTTTAAAATCTTGAATCCTAGAGCTTCAAATTTTCCCATCATATATGGCTCACCAGATAATGAAGTTGTGGAGGAGTTCAGAGGAAGGGGGAGCTCGAGAACTCAACATGATAAAACTCAACAAGGGCCAATCATTAACGAGAAATCTTCAGCATTTGAAGAAGAAAGAGGAGTCACGCAAAAACTTTCATGATTTTCACGAAGGAGTGGTTCAAAGCTTCATTTAAGTTCTTCCGCAACAAGTTTAAGGTAGCTTCCAAAAAATCACTTTAAGAGGGAGTGTGAAAATATTCAAGTAGTATTTTTGGAATCATAGATTTCTAGTTACGTCTCTAGAACAGTCTAGTGTAATTTCTAGAATAATCATGTTGAAGAAATATCTAGATATTCTAGGTAATTCTAGGTAGAATAATCTAGAAAAGGATAGTATAATTATTTGATATGTGTATTTAAGAAAGATCTAGATATTAGATGGTGCTAGATATTTGAGGGAGATTTTTGGGGAAGAACATAGAACACTCTAGATTTGTAGTATCTAGAATCATCCCTACACAAGTATAAATAGGGGATTGACATTAGACATTTGTAACCATCCAGAAAAATAGAAAACACTCAAAAAAGTTTCAGCTTCTCCTTCTTCAATGCAGTTTTTTTTAAAGCAATTTATAGCTGCATCATTTTCACTGTTTCAGCTTGCTGTTTTCCAATCCCCCTTCCCCTTCTTTTGACACTTTTTCTATATTGCAGTTGAAGGATATAGGTGCGGGTAATGGGAAAAAAAAAGCTAGTTTATTTAATGAGGCTTTTTAATTATATTGGTAATTTCAGAAGTCCAATGATCCATGAAATATACTGTATCTGTATAATATAGAGGCGGTTTATAGGTTCATAAGTTATCACAAGAGTGTGAGAAGGACAGTTAGGATTTCCTTGAAGTACATGCCAGCTGCTGGAATGAAGGCTAATTATATGTCGTGTGCCGAGTTCTCTTCCCTTTTTTCTTGAAATGGAAACAGGTGGTTCTGTAATGAGGGCTCTAATGGATGTGCATCATGTAATAGTATAATTTCTGACCATGGAATGCATGGATTTGGTGGAAGATCAGAGGAACTTGGGCCTTCTAGCCTGCAGTCAGTGCAGGGATGTTGGTGGGAGTTGAAAGCTTTTTGATTAGATAAACGAAGTATTTTGAACTATAGATGGAGCATTCTGCTGGTTTGTCTTCATGGTTGTGCCTTGTTCTTGCAGCATGCTAGTGACATGGTGCAAGACGTGTCAACTAAAACCAACACCTATTTATTTCGGGCAGTACCTAACACTTGGAGAAACAAAAAATAGAAAAGTTGCAATAAAGGCACTTCTCAAAATCTCATGGTTGATTCTAAGATGGCAGGGAGTTCTATGTTGCTTTTTTGTTTTTATGGATGGGAGGATCTTGCAACTGTAATGCTTAATATCCCGGTGTTCTTTCACATCAGAAAGCGCTGGTTACAATTTGCAGAAGAAGAATATCTGTAGGGATTGCCATGAATAAGTTTGCCATCTGTTGTGGTTATCATGTATATTTTTGCCTTTGGTTCTAGTGCTGGGTCACTAAGAATTCTCTCGAAATTCCTGTGACTTTTTGAGTCCATTTGTAGGACTTATTTGAAACTGCTAAACTCATTCCAGCCTTTCTGTTACAACTTTGCCATTTTGGAGGTTGTGCAGCAGTACTTTATTTTTTTGTTTATTCTAGGAAATGAAGGAACTGATCTTTGTGGTGCGTAGTTTCTGAGAATAGTAGCAGAGAGATTTTATCTAGTCCCTTATCTGTTATTTTCTATTTTTAATTTAGGATTATGGATGGTTGGCTATGGATGATTTTAGGCGGGGTAGAGGTAGGTTGAAGAAATATTGGACGGAGGTGATTAGGTATGACATGGAGCGGTTACAGCTTATGGAGGACATGACCCTCAATAGGAAGGTGTGGAGGACGTGAATTAGGGTAGAGGGTTAGTGGGTGGGAGTGTAGGGAGGAGTGCTTTGTTTTGTATTTGTGCCTGTAGCTTCTTGTCCTTAGTGTTCTGATGATGTTTGTGATCTCGAATAGGTAGTTTATAGTATTACTCTGTCGGTTTCTTGTTTCTTTTATTATCTAGCGATGTGTTATCCTATTTTGTCTTTTTTTTTAATGTGTTTTGTTTGTTATGCTATTATTTGTGCTGAGCCGGCGGTCTATCGGAAACAACCTCTCTACTTTATCTGTGGTAGTGGTCTGGATTGCGTGTACTTGACCCTCCCCAGACCCTACTTTATGGGATTACACTGGGTATATTGTTATTGTAATTTAGGATTATGTAAGTTGGGCTGTTTATTGTCTTCCGCAAGCTTCTGCTTCTGCATCTCACAGAAAATTGTGTTAATATCTTTTCTTTGATATGCCAGTGTGATATTTGTTCTTAGGTGATATGGGACTTTACAACTCTGATATTTTTTCCTCAGGTAGACAAGTATGAGTATAAAACCAACCGTTGCATTGAGAGCCATCCTCGTCGGAGGAATAGCTGCTTTTGCAAAAATTGGTGGTGCTGTTAAAGCTGCAGGAGGTGTAAAATTAGGTGCAGCTGCCGCTGCCATGACTGCTGCTGCAACAGCAGCCGTATCAGGCTCAAAAAAGGAAGAAAAGAAGGATGGTTCTCAGCAGTTGGCACCCAAGTGATGCCCACAGCTCATTTGTTTTATCCCCCCCACCCCCCACCCCCACCCCCCAAATGCAACTTGTAAACTGTCAAAATAAAAGTTGGTAGGGTGGTGGAATACGCCAGTCAAATGGTTTCCCAAGATGATATTTAATAGCTGAGATATACAGGTCCTTACAACTGTTGGGACTCGTTAGATCTGTACTAATGGATGTAGGAAGTGAAAAATCATCACTCAGTTCCTGTGCCTAGATGCAGTCTGTTTGCTCTCCAGCATCTGAGGTATGCTATTGTTTTTGTACCGGTAAAGGATGTATTACTGCTTCTGTGCTCCTTTCAAAAGCAAAATTTATGTTTTTGTGGGGTTTTACAACATGGGATCTGTCAATAAACCCACATTGAACGTCTTGTTCTGAGTGCGGAGAATGCATCAACTCCTTTTACAATAACAATTGGATTGCGGTATATTTAGTTCTTTAGATATTTCTCCATGTCACCCTTCATCTATTTGTTTTATAACATCATCGTCCCTTCTTCTATTTGATGATAAATTAACTAATAAGATATGTGAAGGTTTTATCCCTCAAATGACACCATTGGGTGTTTGCTCACATCCTTTTAAAGATGGTCCCAGTTTAATTCTACTCTAGCACAATCAAGCAAAAATGTTGTCAGAAATATAAAATTCTTATTTAATCAAATATCAACGTACAAATGAGTTGTCCTGAGTGAGTCAAGCATAATCAATCAAAACATAAAATAACAATCTTAGACAACCATTATGACATACATAATGACCAAAGCTGATGAAGACAATGTAGGTTTTACTTTCTCCGTCCTAACTTTACTTGTCCGTTTTCCTATTTTGAAATATTCAATAATACTTGTTCAGTTTTTAAAACCAATGGATAAATTACCTATTTTTACCCATTTTACTCTTAGCATTAAATATAATTCATTATCTAATGCATTTTTCAAAGCATCAAATTTGTTACATTCAAATGTTAGTATGGTAAAATTACCTCTCATTTATTACTTCTTAATCTGTGTGCCAATAGGAAAGTAGAAAAGTAAAATGCACGCGAGGAAGTAATCTTTACTATTATAATAATTCTCATAAATATTATCCATTGAAAAGGTCAAATACATGAGAAATGTTCCACCCACAGAAGATACAAGTAAATACTTTTAAACTTCATAACTCTCCATTTGCACATCGCTGGACTTCAAAGATTCATACTCTCCCAAATAAACTTCAAGATGATCAGAAAGTGCAGACTTGTCAATGTTCTCATGGTGATAGGACTTGCAGACAAAGTAAATGATTGTTTGAATCACCAAACCAAAGAGTATCAACGTTAACAATAAGAGAAAACAAAGAAACCCAACCGCTACCCTATACAACATCCCTAGATGCATATGATGGTTCCCACCATGTACCACAAACTTCTTGAAAATAAAGTTCAAGACACCAAGTGAGAGATTGAGCTTGAAAAAGAAAACCAAGGCTATTCTCATCTTCCCCTTCAACAAATCCTTGCTTTTGAGCATGGCTTTCATCCCATATGAATCCTCTAATACGGTTATCACAGTAGCTAAGTGCCATATAACCGACAGGTACACGGATCCAACAACATAAACAATCGCCATGATCACAAAAATAAACTTAGCAAGACCGTCATTTTCACCCTGCATGCTGAAAGCCCATACAAACCATATAGCTAAGACAAAGAAGGCAACAAGGTTGTATACGAAGAAACAAAGGAAAGCACACAAGAAAGTCACCATAACCCTCTTCCAAACTTTGGGGACAACACTCATAACTTTCATGAAGCCGATTTCACGTGACGTGTATATGGAAGCAATTGTGTAAACCACAGCAGAGGTGGAAAGAAGGGAGAAGATGATGAGGATAGTGATATAGACAATTATGAAAAGCCATAGAGAGGTTAGCTCTTTATTTATGTGATCAGAGATCTTGTTGTATTTCGCAGTGCCCGTGTGAGTGTGTTCGAGCTGAAACTCAGAATGGTTAAGGTCAGAGAAGAAAAGATGGTAAACTTCCATGTGAGCTAAGAAGATGAAGGACATAGGAAGGATCAACGATAGGGTGATTTGGCTGAAAATTTTCCTCCATTGGTAGATGACTTTGTAGGCTTCTATGTATATATCAAAGAGGCCTAGAAATTGCATCTCTTCTTGTTCTCTATCCATGGTTAATTGCATAGAGGATATGGAAATGGTGGTGTTGAAAAAGGAGGGTAGATAGTCGAATTTATTCTCAGTTGAATGAGAGATTAATACTCCCTCCGTTTCACAATAAATGAATTTATGAATTTTGACACATATATTAAGAAAAAAATATTAAAGACATAAATTTAACACAATTTTCTATTTTTACCCCTAAAAAGGAAAAATTGACCTTGTAATACCTTTTCAAAAGTTAGTTGGTTGTCAAATCATAACGGTAAATTTAAAAAAAAATTCAATGATTCACTTATTTTGAAACTCTAATAAATACCCCAACAATTTACTTATTTTGAAACGGAGGAAGTATATGGTAGGAAATTGGGGTGGATATTATATTAGGCAAAATTTCCTCTCTTAGGCCAATTGTTGGAAAAATATAAAAACAGGATTGGAAAAAAACAAAAGAAGAAGATTTTAAGCATGAATAAGTACAATATATTTAGAGGAATATTGCCCCTATATTTAGAGAAATATAGAAAAATTGAATAGCCACTTTCAAGGATGCCGTAATATAAAAGAAGATTGTTTTAGAAAAAGTTTCTTATTTTGAACAAGTATTCCTGTTAAGTTTAAAATTTTAAAAGTTTAAGTTTCATATCAATTAAGTTTGTTCTAGAAAAGAATACTAAAAATAAATTGTTTTTATTCAAAGTCCAAGTCAACTAGTCAAGTCATTTTACAGCACCATTTCCACAAATAATTAAAGAGCCTCTTTATCAATTTTGCTCTCTTGAAAGGGAGGTGCATGTGTCACCCTTTTGGGGATTATCGTGAGATAATTGATTTAGACCAAAAAACAAATAAATTGTATAATTTCCTTTACTCGCCTAGGAAAAGGAAAGAAGGGTATTCAGGGTAGTTTGATAGCTATCTAAATTTAGAATTTAGAAGGTATTTAGTAATACAACGATTAGTTATGAAGAAATTTATGCATTAGTTTATGTTTATGTTGGAAATAGTTATCCAGAGTTTAATTATTCATGTGTTAGTTACTTCATCTTTTATTATGCATAAAATGATACATAGATTCCCTCATAACTTGTTAATGTTTTAGTAGGGTGTTTATATTGCAAATCAAATACATAAATAACTTACTTTCTAATCAACTGTCAAATATGATATTACTTATGCAGGATTTAATGTCTACATAACTCATGACTGTCAAACCATCTATCAAACGATCTTAAAAGGATTTTTCTAACTTAGGTGGATTTCATGGATGATCATTAGGATCCTAAAGAATTTTTCGAACTTGGGTGGATTTCATGGATGATCATTGCTTATCACTAAGGTCTATTATAACAAAGTCATAAAACGAAAATTTGTAATAAAGCAAACACATTTACTATCCAATATACTTTTTTCTTTTTATTTGACACATGTTAATTGGATATTCTCCTTAAAAATATTTAGTTGTTTATTTTACTAAATAATTTTGTTAATTATATTTTGAAAATTTGATTTGACAACTAAAAATTTATGTAGTTATTTAATGAAATGATAAATTTCTCTCGATTTAATTAAATGGACATGTAAATTCAAATAAAATGAAAATTGCCAACAATAATCCATCAATATGATGCTGGAAGTTACAACTAAGGTAGAATAGTCAACAAAAATACCATCACATCATCAATGCAACAAATATATATATATATATATATATATATATATATATATATATATATATATATATATATATATATATATATATATATATATATATATTATTTTAACGGACAGAAATTACTTGGAAGCTTGGTTTGCTTGGTTTTAACGTCAAAATGTCTTCTACTCCCTCGTTAATTTATTGGCTAGTTTAACTGGATACAAAGTTAAGAAAATAAAAAAAAAAATTAAATTTTATTATTTTAAATTAAAAATATGTTAAATGTATCAAAATATTATTTAATTTTATGATTTTAAATATATCATATAAAAAATTATAATTAGAAAATTACTAGAAGGGAAAAAAAGTCATTCTTTTTTAAAATAATAAAAAAAAAAGTCAAACAAATGAAACTGACGAATATACAGAGGGATATGTAATCACAACGAAAGAGGAAAATACAATTAAGGGGTAGTTTGGTAGAGTGTATAAGATAATACTGAATAAGGTTGTATTAGTAATATTGAGATTAGTAGTGCAGAGATTAATAATATTGGGATTATTTTTTATGCAGTGTTTGATTTGATGTATTGAAAATAATATGTATTGTTATATTTTAAAAAGAATATTGTTTGTTTATAAAAATATCCCCGATATGTTATAAGTTTGTGCATTTTCTTTGCAAAAGTTTATTATTCTTTTTTTAAAATAAAAAAAAAGTTAACAATATAACTAATTATTTACTTTAGAATTTTAAGATTTAATCATTCACTTATAATTTTTTTTAATCATCTTTTCTTTATTTGTTCATCATTTGTTTTTTTTTTCCTTCTTCTTTTTTGTCAGAATTCATCATCATCATTTATTTTTTGTTCCCACTTTGTGGTATTTTTAAGTTTGAGGGAGGTATGTGTAACTTTTGAATGAGACAAAATCATTATTAACATAAAATTGTATTCTATAAAGTGTTAAAATTAAGTAGAAAAATTATTTTTATTTATGAATATCCTATTTACAAAATAAATTTTGTATGCAATTTGTTTTTGGATTTTGATCAATAAATATTTTTTAAGTTAATGGAGTAGTTTTTTTATAACTAAAATTATTTGGAGGGATATTATTATTTTGATAAATTGAAAGAAGTAACTCATATTGAATAAATTGAAAAAGATTTAGAAAAAAGTTAAAGAAATTTGAGGACACTTTTGTAAATAATAATAAAATTTGTAAACTAATTTATTTGAATAAATTTATTAGTACAAATATAAAAAATAAAATTAAGAAAATAAAAAAAATATTTAAAAGAATTTGAGGATAGTGGATAAAAGAACTATGGATTAGATAGAAAATTGTGGGCACAAGATGTGATTGGAAGAAAAAAGAAATAGGCTTTGAAAAATCTAAAGGATCCTTTGGAGCAGAGACCAGTTATGCATTATGTTGCAACTATGTGATGTCAAAATATATCGATAGGAATATTTTAATTCCTTGTCCACTCCGATAAGCGAATTTTGGGATGTTAGGATTAAATACAAGTTTAAAGTGATTTATTATGTAGGTTTATATATATAAGAGAAAAATATGTATTGTACTAGACAAATTTATTATATATGAATTAGTTATGAAAGAATTGATTATGCAAATTATTTTTAAAAAATAAATAAATAAAGATTATGCAAATTATTTCTCGTTGAATGTTTAGTTTTATATAAAGAAGTTAATCTACAACATATAATTTAAAATAGCTATTTATTGGTTAAACAAAACCAAAAAATCTTACTATTATGCAGTTCAGTTTTTCTCATTTAATTTGGCAAATTAATCCATGTATTACTAATTTCACATTTTTATCCTTAATTTATTTTATATGAACTAATACATAAATTCCAACAAACTTAGCTTATTTATGCAATAAAAAAGACAATCCAACATTGCCATAACTAGTGTTAAATTTTATATCAATGGGTAACCAAATATTAAATTGTTAATGTTAGATTTTGGAATAAGACATGAAACACCTTTAAACTATAGTAAATTTATCAACTATAGATTAAAAGTATCTGAGGATCCTATAACTTTCTCGGACTTATTTTTTCGTATAATTTATTTTTTTCACTAATATCTTTTGGTCTCATTCAAAAGTTTAACAATTAACGCACATTGGCGAATTTTCTGAGGGGTTCGTTTTCATCTTCCACTCCCAACCATTTTCCACACCCTCTTTTTATCTTCTTTCAACTTTCATTTCCTCTTTTTGGGGAAAAAAAAATCACACTTCGAATTTCAATAATTCAATCCTTAACTTACTTCAAATAAACTTAAATTTAAAATTCATATATCATAAAAAATAAATTATTAAAATAGATTTTTGTTAGATATTAAATAATATGTTATGGATGTCCATGTGAATACATCAAGGCATTCTTGTAAAACAAGATACACAAAGACAATCTTGTAAGATAAGTTTTTCACTATATTGGCTTGGTGAAGAAATTTTGCAATTTGGCTATATATAGCCTTCCATTGTACATTGTAAGAGATATGAAAAACAAGGAAAAAATTACTACTATCTTCATTTTCTCTCTGTTAGTATTTCACCATTAAGTTTAATATTTTGCTTTAATTATTTAACACGTTATCAGCATGAGTCTCTGCAAGAAAATTTCAATAATATTTAAAAAATATGGATACTCTTCAAATTTTATTTGGATCACTAATCGATCGTGACGATATTTGTGTAATTGATAGCGGGACAACACACGTAATGATTAAAGATGAAAAATACTTTTCCCACTTACTTAGAAGAATAGCAAATGTTACGATTTTTGGTAATTCAAAATTAATTGAAGTCTCCAGAAGAGCTATTATATTTTTGCTTAAGGGGACAAAATTAGTTATAGAAGATGCATTGTTCTCTTCTAGATCCCCAAGAAATTTATTGAGTTTTAAAGATATCTGTCGAAATGGATATCATGATGAGACAATAAATGAAATGAATGTCGAATATCTTGGCATTACCAAGAATGTCTCAAGTCAAAAACAAATGTTGGAGAAATCACCAACTTTGTCTTCCGGCTTATACTATGCCGAAATTAGTACAGCTGAAGTACACTCTATAGTAAACCAAAAGTTTACTGATATAAATACTTTTGTTCTTTGGCATGATCGAATAGGCCATCCTGGCTCAATAATGATGACACGAATCATTGGCACAAATAATACGATTAAGGGCGTAATTCCCAGATTATCCCATTAAGGCTATTCGCCTCGATAATACTGGAGAATTTACATCCCAAACTTTTAATGATTATTGTATGTTAGTTGGGATAAGAGTTGAACATCCTGTTGCTCATGTTCATACTCAAAATGGACTTGCTAAGTCATTTATTAAGCGCCTACAATTGATACCAAGATAACTACTTATGAAAACGAAATTTTCCATTACTGTTTGGGGTCATGCTATCTTACGTGCAGCATCACTTGTTCGTCTCAGGCCAACTCATGATAATAAGTACTTCCCGTTACAATTGGTCCTCGATCATGAGCCAAATATTGCCCATGTTGTATATGTGTCAGTTGTACTACTACAGCGTACTAAGATGGGCCCTCAACGAAGGTTGGGAATATATGTTGGGTTCAAGTCACCCTCTATAATTCGTTGTCTTGAACCATTAACGGAATATTTATTTACTGCTCGATTTACAGATTGTCGATTTAATGAAACAAATTTTCCACAATTAGGGGGAGAAAAATGTGAACTTAAAAGAGAAATTGCATGGAAAGTTTCATCATTATCTCATTTTGATCCACGTACCCCCACATGTGAAAGTGAGATCCGAAAGATCATTCACTTATAGAAATTAGAAAATCAAATGCCATATCCATTAACTGATTTGAAAAGGATAACCAAGTCACATATCCCTGTAACGAATGTGCCTGTCCGAATTGAAATTCCAGAAGATCTATCTTCTAATGTAATAGCTTCTGAATCCCAAGAACGCCTGAAGCGTGGTAGGACTTTGGGTTCAAGGGATAAAAATCCTAGAAAAGGGAGTGCAAAAAAAGATAAAGATAATATTATAAAAGATTCTCCTGAAGAGACTCAAAATATGATTAATCCTAATATTCCTAAAGAAATCAGCGATCCCGAGGCTCAAGTGAATGAAGAACTTTTAATAAATTCTACTAGTGATGGGGTAAATTTAGATCGATCGAAAATTATGATGGATAATATTTTTGCATATATTGTCACACTAAATATCATGCAAGACAGTGATAACCTTGAACCTATATCTGTCGAAGAATGTCGACAAAGAAAAGATTAGCCAAAATGGCAAGAGGCGATTCAATCTGAATTGAACTCACTTGCTAAACGGGAGGTTCTTAGACCTGTAGTACAAATGCCAAATGGTGTTAAACCAGTCGGCTATCAATAGGTCTTCGTATGTAAAAGAAATGAGAAAAATGAAATGGTAAGATACAAGACATGCCTTGTTGCACAAGGATTCTCTCAAAGATCCGGTGTCAACTGTGAAGGAACATATTCACCTGTTATGGATGCAATAACATTTCAATACCTTATCGGTCTAGCTGTACATGAAAATCTTGAAATTCATTTAATGGATGTGGGTATAGCTTGTCTTTATGGTTCACTTGATAATGATGTTTACATGAGAATTCCAGAAGTATTAAAAATGCCTGAAGCATATAGTTCAAAGTCTCATGAAATATATTCAATCAGATTACAAAGATCATTGTACGGTCTAAAACAAACAGCGCGTATGTGGTATAATCTCCTAAGTGAGTACTTGAAAAATGAAGGATACATAAATGATGTTATTTGTCCTTGTATTTTCATTAAGAAAACGGTGTCAGGGTTTGTCATACTCGCTATTTACGTGGATGATATAAATCTCATTAGAACTTTAAAAGAGGTCCGAAAAGCAATTGAATATCTAAAGAAAGAATTTAAAATGAAAGATCTTGAAAAGACAAAACTTTGTCTTGGTCTGCAGATTAAACATTTAGCAGACGGGGTATTCATTCATTAAACTGCCTATATCAAAAAGGTTTTGAAAAAATTTTACATGGAGAAAGCATATCCACTAAGTACTCCAATGGTTGTTCGATCACTCGAAGTGAGTAAAGATCCATTCCGACCTCTAGAAGAGGGTGAAGAGATTTTTTGTCTCGGAGTACTATATCTTAGTGCTATTGGAGCACTTATGCACCTCGCTAATGTAACAAGGACGGATATAGCATTTTCTGTTAATTTGCTAGTAAGGTGTAGTTCTTCCCCTACGCGAAGACATTAGAATGGAGTCAAGCATATATTGAGGTACCTAAAAGGGACTATTGACATGGGTCTGTTTTATACTAACAAAACTAGTCCAGATCTTGTTGGTCATGCAGATGCAGGTGATTTATCTTACCCACATAAAGCTCAGTCTCAAATAGGCTATGTGTTTACATACGGAGGTACTACATTATCATGGCGATCGACAAAGCAGTTCATCGTTTCCACTTCTTCTAATTATGCTGAGATAATAACAATCCATAAAGAAAGTACAGAATGCATATGGTTGAGATCAGTGGTAAATTCCATTAAAGTGAGATATGGTCTAAATCTCGATATCAAGGTACCCACAGTCATATTTGAAGACAATGCAGCATGCATAGCTCAATTAAAAAGAGGTTTTATAAAGAGAGATAGAACGAAGCATATTTCACCAAAATTATTCTTCACGCACGATCTCTAGAAGAATGGTGATATTGATGTGCAGCAGATCCGCTCCAGTGACAATCCAACAGATTTGTTCACCAAATCATTACCAACTTCAACCTTCGAGAAGATGGTACATAAGATTGAAATGCGAAGACTGAATAAGTTGAATCGAGGTCTTCATCGGGGGGGGGGGGGGGGGGGGGGGAGGGAGGTAAAAATACACGTTGTACTCTTTTTTCATTAACCAAGGTTTTTTTTATCCCACTGAATTTTTTCTGGTAAGGTTTTTAATGGGGTAACATTCAAATGCGTATTTACTGGATCATCCTCTACATGAACATCCAAGAGGGAGTGTTAGATATTAAATAATATGTTATGGATGCCCATGTGAATGCATCAAGGCATTCTTATAAAACAAGATACACAAAGACAATCTTTTAAGATAAGTTTTCCACTATATTGGCTTGGTGAAGAAGTTTTGCAATTTGGCTATATATAGCCTTCCATTGTACATTGTAAGAGATATGAGAAACAAGAAAAGAACTACTACTATCTTCATTTTCTCTTTGTTAGTATTTCGCCATTAAGTTTAATATTTTGCTTTAATTATTTAATAATTTTTAAAAAATTCATCATCTTTTCATGTATAACGAGCATATATGACTAAAACAAATGTAGGGGTGAACAAAATCAAATTGTAAATTGAGTCAAACTGGAAAAAAAAAACTGACTATTAATTTGTTTGACGTAATTTGGTGTTGAAAAAAAATTCAATAATTAATTTAGTTTTATTTTAACTAAAAAAGGCTAAACCAAACCAAACGAACTCGATATTACATTTGTATAATTTTTAAAAATATTTGATACATAAAAATATTTACTACATGTAATTTATAAATATTTCCTTAACTTTTTCATTATTTTTATCTTTCTACATATTCCATCAAGTTTAAACTTAGAATTTTGAATGGTCCAATAAATTTTATAGCCTATAAATATTATTAACTCAAATAAATCTCAATCAGTAGTACTAACAAAAATATTCAATTAAACACTTGGATTGACAATATATTGAATAACTATTCTTTAGTTTTACATAACTACATAACCTAAATTTATTTTTCTATTTAATATCTATTTTTATTTTTATAAGATAGCACAAGTTAATTATATGTATAAGACTTAATAAAAAAAAATCCAAAATTTTTGAGAAAATCAAAAATCTTTTTAAAAGAAGACGAAGTTTAAAAAATTGAATTTTGTTGGTTCATTTGATTTATAGATTTTAAAACCCGACACAAATAGTTTGATTTGATATTTAGAAAATTCAAACCAACCCAATCATGTACACTCCCTAAACAAATGTTAAGATTGCCTAAACTTTGTCCTATGCGTCTAAAATTTTTGTCAAAAAACAATAATTTTATTCTTTAAATTTCAATACCAAAATTTGAAACATAAATTTCATATATTGCAAAAAATAAATCTCAATCGTCAATTTATTAAAATAACAACAAACTACACAAACTTATTTAGCAGCCTTTTATATTTTTTCATTTATGAATGCGTTCAATCATACATGACGAAAGTACATTAAAATAGACTAAAATTTCAAACATGCTATTAGGGCCCTCGAAGATGTATCTCCATTAAATTTGACGGATTTCAATAGAAAATTAAAAAGATGCTTATCTTGGAAAAAAGGATCCAAGAATGAGCACCCAAAAAATAAAAGAAAAAGAAAACATAAACATACAACTTAACTTACTATATTTATACAAATTTTCATTCTTACAAAATAATTCCAAATATTTCAACTAATTATGTGTCATCGTTGGATGTATCGAGAATTAATTATTTGTCTCAACAGATTAAAAAATATACCGGAAACTAATTATGTATCTTTATAAAGAAAAAAATATATCTTCATTGGATATATTTTGCATCTCAACAAATTCAGAATTGAAAAAAATGTATCAAAAATTAATTATGTCTCTTGACAGATCCAAAATCAAGATTTTCAATAATTATGTAAAATATCAAAATTTTTTATAATTAAACTTTCAAGGAAAAATCATAAAAGTATACAATTTAAGAGCCTATATGGCAAAACACATCGATATTATTTTTTATTTGCAAAATATAGTTTTTATTTATAAATCTATCAATTATTTAGATGTCAGTTTATATTGAAAATTCTTACCATTTTCTCACATTCTTCTTCTTTCTTATACAAAAAAAATAAATAAATAAAATAAAATAATTATGCCCACATCACTCACTAATTATCCAAACCAACTTTATTATCATCATCCCTCTCTTTTTTCTTTCTCCTCAAAAATTTTTTGGTTGTCGACACAAGTTGCCGATCGTCGACTTTTCAAGATTCCAAAATAACACCACCGTCAACTATAGCACCCTCAAAATTTTTACGTATTTTATCTTTGGATTTTCTATGTTCGAAACATCTATTTATGACTTGAAATATGTTTAGGAATGTTAAAAGGGTCATCCGAGGGAGTTTTGAAATTTTTGGAAGTAGTTCAGGGTGCTTTTGAACCATAGAGGCAGTGAGCCTCCGTGATAACACTGTGTCATGGAGGATAGCCTCCGCGATAAGCAGCATGTTACGGGGGTTAGTCTCCATGATAAGCAGCGTGTCACATAGGTTAGTCTCCGCGATAAGTAGCATGCCACACTACCGTGTAAAATCTGAGCAGTCACATAAAGGTGAAGAAATTTTTGGTCTTTCTCTCTTTTAAACTCCTCTCCCACGACTTAAATCATCCTATAAGCGTATTTACACCTCTGTAAATTCCTAAACATCATTCTTTAAGAAAAAAGGAGAAACTACCTAGAGTTTGAGGATTCTAGTCTTCAAAGGGTCAAATTTCTCAACATTCTCTTCGTTGTCAAGGTATGAGGACTATCCTAAATCTCATGGGCGTAAGTTTATCATTTTAACAAGATTTAAAGATATATAATTGTGTATCTTTAATGATTTTGTAAATCGTTTGAAGAACATGCATCACAAACCCATTGTGATGAAAATATGCATCGATTATGGGATTTTTCGATAAACTTGAGTTATAATCATTTGTGTATATGATGTGAGTTTTAAAAAGTGATTTGTAAGCATGATTTATGAAACCTTTTTTTTTCTGATAAAATTTATGGTCTTAACATGTTATGAATTGTGAAATGAATTTGAGAGCACAAACTGTAAGCCCCATTTTCAATCATGAGATATATGTATGACTAGTGTTGGAGATGTTTAATGAATGATGATAATTCTTGAGTTTTAAATGTCTATTTATATATTATGCATGGTTAGTTTACATGTCTTCAAAGAGGTTATTATTAATCTAAATTCTCTTGTTTCTTAATGGAGAATTGCATATGTTTTATGTAAGAATTGGCCACCATTTATTAAAGTGTTGAAAAGAGAGTGTTTTCCATAAGTTTCATATGATATTTGAAATAAGAACTCTCATGTGAAATTTAAATCTTTCGGGTGTATATTTACATGTTTTTGAATGAGAAGGATTACATATATAATTTTATATGATATGGCTTGCAAGCCTAGGTATAATGATACCTATTATGGAGTGCCCTTAACATGAGAAGAATGATTATTTTGAGAATGAAACATGGTTTTAAAGAACGAAAATTAGGCTTAAAGAGAGCTAGATGGTTAATCGAATAAGGCGCGACTTCAGATAACTCATTGCTTGAAATCGTATTTTGCCAACATTGGATTACGATGTACTGATATTAGGATTATACGCTAGCGACGGCCTTGTGGCGTATTATACTATAGAACTACACCCCTTGTGGCAAACTTGGGTTGGAGGCTTGGCCGACAATCTAATGGAAGACCCATATAGCCTATGGGTACTATGTTTGTAGGGTGTACCATCTAGTTTAGAAGTACAACAAAGAGAATTGTCCATGTTTCTACATATATGGTTTCAGAATCTTTCATTATGACCATGTGTTTATATATATATATATATATATATATATATATATATATATATATTATGCTATATTAATTTCATAATTCTCTCGATTACATTACATGAAATATTTGTATTTTTGGATTGTTCTGCATACTAGTACTTTTCAAGTATTGACCCCTTGTAATACAGGTTTTGAGGCATAGTTTCGTGGTTAGCTCAGCAGTAGATACCTCTTAGTCATTTAGAGTTGGTGAGCCTCCCTTACTTTTGAAAGACATCCTATCCATATGTTAGTTTCAGTCAATTTTATGGTCCAGCCGGGGGCCTTGTCCCGACTTAGATAGATTAGTGTCCCATAAAGGCTTTGTATACTGGTTGGTTAAGATTGGAGCTTTCTTTTATGGAATTATGTCTTGAAGTACTAATTTAATTATAAACCCTTGTTTATTATTCAATTGTGTTCCACATTCTTATTTCTTATAGATTATGCTTATGATAGTACGTTAGGGGGTCTCTCAAGCCCTAGTGGTTTAGGATGTCCATTTTGTCCAAGGCCTCCACTCATATCACGACAAGCTTGGAATCAGATAACGTTTTAGGGTCCCAAGGTGTCTACAAAGTCGTGTCGAATAGAGTCCTTTTTATGGGTGTGTAGCGCGCCATACTTATAAAGAGGAAACTATGAGGTATTTAGGAATATTTTTCCTTTTATTTATGTTCTATTTCATGCTATAGGGTCTAAATATTACCTAATTCATCACTTTTCACATTTCAGATCATGTCTCCTTATAGATCCAATGGTCAAAACACCTCAGCTGGGAACTCCTTTCCTATTGACTCTAATGCTAAAGATATTTGCCCTATTCACGGGATGTGGACACGTTACTGATCCCGTACCCCAGAGTTCACTACTACTCCATGGGTTACTCCAATCCAAAATAGCCCTCCCCGGTCTCCCCAGTCCGGTATCAACTATACTCAGTCCCCCAAGAGAGAGGTCTCAAATGTTGAGTTTCATCAGTCTATCCACATAATCGCTCAACTTGTGGCTTCTTAGTCTCGTTGATTTGGCAAGATGAGTTCTGTTCCTGGTTCTTCTGAAATTACTAGAGTTGGACAGTTCATGAGGATGAATCCACCCACCTTTGTGGGTATCAGAGTTGAAGAGGATCCTCAAGGGTTCATAAATGAGATGGAGAAGTTATTTTGAGTCATGCATGCCAGTGATACTTAGGGGGTAGATTTTGCGGCTTATCAGTTGAAAGATGTGGCTTACAGTAGTATGAGGAATGGGAAGGGTCAAAAAGTGTGGATGCTAAATATGTTGTATGGGAAGAGTTCTTCGAGGCTTTTCTAGATCACTTTTTCCCCCAGGAGTTAAAAAAAGCCAACACTGAGGAATTTGTCAATCTGAAGTAGGGGAAGATGGGTGTCAAGGAATATGCATTGAATTTACTCAGCTATTGGGTTATGCTCTGAAATTAGTATGCAACATAAGGGCCCGTATAAGAAAGTTTTCATTCGATCTTTTGGATGATTTGGTCTTAGAAAGTAAGGGGCAATGCTAAATAATGACATGGATATTTCTAGACTGGTGGGTAAAAAAGAAAAAGAAAGAGCAAGCAGAGTCGGAAGAGAGATATACTAAGAGAGCTAAGTCTACAAATTAGGATGCCAGCCAGAATCAGGGTGGCAAGTGGGGCAAGAAATGGCTCAAGAAGAAATTCTAGAGTAATGTTCAGTCGTCGGCCAGTACACCTGTGCCTAGGCCTCTAGGTGAGTAGCAGTTTCAGCCAGGAAATAGACCCCAAAATCAGAGCGTGCAGTCTTAAGAAAGTATGGATCACCCATTCAGATAATACCCTCTCTGTGGCACTTGTGGAAAGAATCACTCAGGAAAATGCCAGTACAGGAGCAACCTATGTTTTGGATGTGGTCATTCAAGCCATTTCAGAAGGGACCGCCCCTCAGCTAGAGGAAATTTTGGAGGCGCTAAATCCCAAACTGCTTCCATAGATCCACCACCAAGGGTACAACTTCTGCTACTGGAGGTGGTCGCAATCAGTTGTATGCTTTATCTACTCACTAGGACTCAGAGGCTTCACCAAATGTTGTTGTGGGTATGTTACAAATCTTCTCCCATGACGTTTATATGTTACTTGACCCTGGGTCTATTTTGTATTATATGACCCCTTATGTGGCAGTCAGTTTTGGTTTTGAGCTCAAAAATATTTTTGGACCCTTCTTTGTCTCTATCCTTGTTGGTGACTCTTTCGTTGCTAGAAAAGAAAAACTCAGTCCTCGCTACATAGGTCCTTACCATATTCTAACGAGAATTGGTAAAGTGGCGTATGAGTTGGATTTGCTCGCAAGTTTAGCTTCAGTTAACCCTGTCTTTCATGTATTGGTGATTAATAAAAGTGTTGGAGATCACTATTTGGTGTATCCTGTTAAAGAGATTAGGGTTAAGGACTTATTGTCATATTAAAAAGTACCTGTAGCTATATTGGATCATCAAGTTTGGAAGTTAAGAAGTAAGGAGATTGTGTTGGTTAAGGTGTTGTGGAGGAATCAAAAGATAGAAGAAGCTACTTGGGAATCCAAGGAAGACATAAAAGTTTGATATCCTTCCTTATTTTCACCTTCGGATGAGGTGGTTTGAGGTATGAACCCTATGCTTAACCCTAATCTACCTGATTTTGTGCTTTAAGTCCTTCTATGTTCATCATTATTTTATGATAAGAGTATCCTAAGTCTTTATTCCAGGATGAATGATCCCAAGGGGAGGATAGTGTAATACCTTACAAAAATTTAAGCATTTTATCTTTGGATTTTATGTTAGAAACATCTATTTCTGACTTAAAATATATTTAGGGATGCTAAAAGGGTCGGTCATTCGGGAAAGTTTTAAAATTTTTGAAAGTGGTTAAGGGTGATTTTTAATGATCGATGCAGTGAGTCTCTGCTATAAATCCGTACCATATAGGCTAGACTTCATGATAAGCAGCATGTCACAGAGGTTAGTCTCCATGATAAGTAGTGTTTAACAGAGGTTAGTCTCTGCGATAAGCAGTGTTCCACACTGCCTTGTAAAATCTGGGCAGTCACTTAAGGGTGAAGGGCGTTTGGGTCTTTCTCCCCTTTATTCTCCTCCCCTATGACTTAAATCATCCTATAAGAGTAGTTACACCTTTGTAAATTCCTAAACATCATTTTTAAGAAAAAAGGAGAAATTACCTAGGGTTTGAGATTCTAGTCTCCAAAGGGCCAAATTTCTCAACATTCTCATCATTTTCAAGGTATGTAGGACTATCCTATCTCTCACGGGCATAATTTTATTATTTTAACAAGCTTTAAAGATAGATAATTATGTATATGTAATGAGTTTTGAAAATCGCTTGAAGAGCATGCATCATAAATCCATTTTATGAAAGTATGCATTGATTATGGGGGTTTTCCATGCTCTTAGGTTATAATCATATGTGTATATGATATGAGTTTTGAAAAGTGATTTTTAAGTGTGATTTATGAAATCCTTTTTTTTCATGGTGAAGTTTATGCTCTTAATATGTTATGAGTTGTGAAATGGGTTTGAGAGCATAAACTATAAGCCCCCTTTTCAATCGTGAGATGTATGTATGACTAGTGTTAGGGCTGTTTTATGAATGATGATAATTCTTGAGTTTTATATGCCTCTTTATCTATTATGCATGGTTAGTTTACATGTTTTCAAAGAGGTGATTATTATTCTAAATGCTCTTGTGTCCTAATGAAGAATTACATGTATTTTATGTAAGAATTGGACACCACATGTTAAAGTGTTGAAACGAGAGTATGTTGCATAAGTTTCATATGCTATTTGAAATAAGAAATCCGATGTGATGTTTAAATATTTTGGGTGTTCATTTGCATATTTTTAAATGAGAAGGACTATGGACATGATTTGATTTGATATGGCTTGCAAGACTAGGTATGGCGGTAACTAATATGGAGTGCCCTTAACATGAGAAAAATGATTGTTTTGAGCATGAGTCATGGTTTTAAAGGAATAAAATTAGACTTAAAGAGAGCTAGATGGTTAACCGAAGAAGACGTGAGTTTAGATAACTCATTTCCCGGAACCATATTTTGCCGACATGGGATTATGATGTCTTGATATCGGGATTGTACATTAGAGACAACTCTGTGGCGTATTAGATTATAATACTCCACCCCTTGTGGAAAACTTGGGTTGGGGTCTTGGCCGCCGAGCTAATAGCAGACCCATATATCACGTGGGTACTATGTTTGTAGGATGTACCATCTAGTTCAGAAGTATAACAAAGAGTGTAGTCTATGTTTCTACATGCATAGTTTGAGACTATTACGCCCATGTGTTTTCATATCTATCTATCTGTCTGTCTGTCTGTCTATCTATCTATCTATATATCTATCTCTATCTCTCTCTATATATATATATATGTATGTATGTATATTTTATGCTAAATTAATTTCATAATGCTTTCGATTACTTTACATGAAATATTTGTATTTTCGAATTGCTCTGCATACCAGTACTTTTCAAGTATTGATCCCTTATAATATAGGTTCTAAGGCCTAGTTCCTTGGTCAGCTCAACAGTAGATACCTCTCAGTATTCAGAGTTGGTGAGCCTCCCTTACTTTTGGAAGACATCCTATCCATATGTTAGTTTCAGTCAGTTTTATGATCCAGCTAGGGGCCTTGTTCTGTCTTAGACAGATTAGTATCCAGTAGAGGCTTCGTAGACTGGTTGGTTGAGATTAGAGGTTTATTTTATGGAATTATGTCTTGAATTACTAATTTAAGTATGAACCCTTGCTTTATATTCAATTGTGTTCCATATTCTTATTTCTTATAGATTATCCGTATGATAGTACGCAAAGGGGTCTCTCGGGTCCTTTTGGTTTGGGATGCCCGTCGCGGCCAAGTTTTAGACTCGGGTCTTGACATCAACCCACCATTTTCGACATATTATAGATTCATTGAAAAAATTCAAGTTTTGCTCAAGTTTATGAACAAAATTTTCTTCTCATTGAGGGAAAATATTTGAACTTTTTCTATTTTGGTGTTGGGATTTCTATATTCTTGATAACCCCTTTTCTTCTTGAGTGGATATGATGGTGACAATAGGTATGGTGGTGCATAGTGGAGGAAGCCGGTATAGTAGCGGAGGTGACGGATATAATTTTCGGTGGAGGTTTTGTTTTTTCCTCAATATTTGTTGCTTCTGATTGTTCTTCTACTTCTACGATGTTGATAAGGAAGAGGCCGACTAGATTGACAGTTTCTATGAGTTTTGGCAATTTTCTGATGACACCGACAGGGAAAGGATATCAATGATTTTATGGTGCATGAATTTTATAGAAATTGGTGTATCAATAATTTTATGGTGTAATTGTATAGAAATTGGTGCGTTAACAGTTTTATATGGTGTCTGAATTGTATAAAAATTTGTGTATCTAACAATTTTATGGTGTTTGAAATAGTTAAAAATTGGTGTATCAATAATTTTATAGTGTCTAAACTATATACAGATTGGTGTATAAATAATTTTACGTTGTCTAAAATATTTAGAAATTAATGTATCAATAATTTATGGTGTTTGAACTATCTAGAAATTGGTGTATCAATAATAACAATTTTATGGTCTTTGAAATATATAGAAATTAGCATATCCATAATTTTATGGTATCTCAAATGTATAGAATTTGATGTATCAATAATTTTATGGTGTCAGATCTATAGAAATAGGTGTATCAAATCAGCGGAGAATTTACTACTATTAATGATGTTTTCTCCATAAAAATATTAAAATTTAATGTTAATTGCATTAAATAAATTAAATTTTAAAAAATAAAAAAATATCAAATAAATGTGTTATTTTTCGATTATCTTATTTACTATTTTTTTAAAACTTAGTTAAAATACAAACTAGGAGAACTATACGATAAAATATCGACCATTAAGTTGCCCCCTTAAATCATGTTATTTTATTTCTTTTTTTTTTTTACATTATTTGGTAAATTTTGTTACATTTATATTGCTATGTTGAAAAGTAAAAATTGTTGGTAATTTTTGCATTATTGATTCTTAAATTGTATGTTTATGTGATTTTCCCTAAATAATGAAGCTAAATACAGTGGATGTTGTGAACCAAGCTAATTTGGTAAGGACCCACGGCTTTGTAGTATTGAATGAGATTGGGCTGAGGAAATATTTAAGCATTTTATTTTGGATACAAGCCAATTAGTATCTCGTTAAAAGGAGATTAGGTTTAAAAGGAGCTATGCATATTGTCGAGAAAAGAGTATGATTTCTCTCGATTCCCTTCATATAGTCTAAGTTTCTCATCCCCATGCTTTAGTTACTTGTTATTTCAATATTTCCATCGTAATTCAGTATTTTGAGCATTAAAATTACGATTCTAAAGTTGTATTCATGTTCCATATCTCGATGATGCATGAAATGTTGGGTTTTTAAGAGGCGTGAATGGAAAATGAATAAGTATTTTTTCTGAAAAGACACCAAGAGAAAGGGTGCAATTTGAATAGGAACTTTTTTCGAATTGGAAGATTATAACCTTTCCAAAGGGTTGTGACTTTTTCGAAGAGTTACACCTTTATGAAGAGGTGCACCTTTCTGAACCACTACTTCTCTTCATGAAGCAACACATTAAATGATATAAATACCTAAATTCTTCCTCAGGTATGGACATGAAAATTTTGAAGAAAACTAACTCCCCTTTCTTGAAAAAAAAAACTCAAGTGTGATTTGCTACCGTTGAGTACGTTCGTAGTTCAATAGAATTTAAGGTATCATTATTTTGTTGAATTGATTCATTTTATCCTGGAAGGATATATTCCATAACCTCGGGTACTTGAGGGGAATAATTTTCTTAAGGGAGCACCGTGAATTCAATGGACTTGAATCAATCTGTTTCATCTCTTTTTCTTAAAGTTAGTTTTACTATTTTTCCAGAAAATAGTTAGAACTGCATATTGATAATTCTTCAACTGTTTGAACTTGTGTTTGAAGTTCTTGAAACTTTATTTTGATAGTTCATAAGTTGGTTGAATTTGTGTTGAAGTTCCTATTATTTGGTTTTGCTATTTTCCAAAAAATATTTTGAACTTCATTTTGTTGATGTTCATAAGTTGGGTTGAACTTATTGTTAAAAGTTCAAAGTTGTAAATACAGAGTTGAAACTTTATTTGATTGCTCATATGATTATTTGAAAAAGTGTTTGAAGTTTTTGTTGAAAAATACATATTTTAGTAAACCCGTAACAAACAACAATCTTAAGAAAATTATACAAAAAATATTTTTTTGGTGCTTGTTTGGCGAATGAAAGAAAAAAAAACTATCACCATTTATAAATCAAGTATTTGGTTGATCTATATTGGGTCTGATTTTGTGGAGACTAAAATCTTTTGATTTCTACTCCCTCAGTTAGAAGAATATAAAAAACTTCACCGAGAAATTAATGTGGAATTCGATTCAAAGAATATAAAAACTTCATCAATTCGTTAAAATATCTGTACTGGTTTTTGGAGTTTAAAACCTGTGGGGTTTTCACTCTGTTTGAATTTGATTCTAATTTGAAGTCATAAAAACTTTACCAGGTTTCAAAGTTCATTCGGTTGATGATTTGAAGATATAATTACTTCATCATTGACTAGAAACAAGTTGGTTAAAGAATGAAGTCTTTATTGTTAGTATTCTGAAATACTGTAGTGTATTTCAAAGATTGGAAAAAAATTAACGAATGAAATTGAAAAATAAATAGATGCGATTGTGAATGGTGCTATCCCAACGACAATCAATGTTGTATTATTTAGCCGTTCATATATTGCTCTAGCAATGAAAATGGTAGAGAAACTGAAAAAAAAATTGGTGTTAACTTCAAAGAATGACAGCAAATGATGTTATTTTGGCTGACCAAACTTGAAATGCAAAGGTTCACAAGTATAGATTCTCATATTCCAGAAAATATAATGGTTGAAAATAAATTTTCTAATTTGAAAGATCTTGTGAGTTATCAAGATAGAAGAGGATAAGAGTTGAATGATAAATCATCAATGATGGTTGCAAATCATGTTAAGGATGTTGCTCCAAATAATAACAAGATGATGAAGACTTCTGGACAAGAGAAAGAGCAGAATAAGAAAACGTTCAAAGGCAAGTGCTACCATTGTAGTGATGTTGGCCTTAAAGCCCTAAATAGTTAAGTTCTAAATAAGAATAACAAAAGAGATCAAGTAAGCATGTTGGAAACAACGGAAAAGATTGAAAATCTATGTGCTATGATCACTGAGAGAATTCTAGTTAGATATCCAAATAAATGGTCATTTGATTCATGATCCACTAGACATGTTGATGAAGACAAATACGTTTTTACTACTTCAGGCCATTGTGGATAGGATGACTAAGTCTGCTTACTTCTTTCCAATGAGGACTAATTTTTCTTCTGAGAATTATTCCAATTCGTTCATTAAGAAGAAAGTAAAGTTGCATGGTACTCCAGTTTCCATCATATCTGATCGAGGTACCCAGTTCTCATCTCACTTTTGAAGGCTATTCTAGTGAGGATTGGGGACTAAAGTAACCCTTAGTACCGCTTTCCACTACCATACGAATGGGCAAGAGGAAAGGATAATTTAGGCCTTGTAAGATATGTTTCGAGCTTGTGTATTTCATTTTGATGGAAGTTTGGTTGACCACTTACCTCTCATAGAATTTTCCTATGACAACAGTTATCCCTCTAGAATAGGTATGGCCCCGTTTGAGGCCTGATATGGTAGGAGGTGTAGGTCTCTGATAACGCTCAATCTACAGCTCTTGTGGGAGTGTAAAGCGGTCGTTAGCAAATATAGAACCCAACCTGGGTTGGGTGTCGATCCCACAGGGAATAGCTTGGCCAACAAGTAAGCAAAATTACTAAACTTTTGGTGCAAGTCTCGTAAGAGGGGGGATTCTTGTCGTGCAAGTAATTTAAATAAAGTATCAAAATAAAAGCTGAAAATAAAAAGAAAGAATGTTACATGAGTTGTAAACAATGAGAATTGAAGCGTTGGGGTTATGTCCACCTTCTGAGTTATACGTCTCTATTGGCTATGAGTGTGTAGAATTGTGACATGCATGTGCTTATAGAGAATTGTATTCGATGGTAAATCCAGGCGTCTTTCGACCTATTCGAGGATTATTTCACTTTAACTCTTTTGAGCTTAAAGAGTGTCTAACGGTACGAATTCTCCAAGAGGTTAGTCCAGTTACGACACTAGCTTTTTAATAGGAAAGGGTGTCCTACTACCTTGACATTATCTCTTTTCCAGACAGATAACCTTTCTTTCGAACAAGTTAAATGTTATACTGGCGTTATCCTATGCGTCTGCAGCCACAAGAATTTGCATTAAGATGAAGAGAATAATGATATAAGCAGCATACATGTCACGAACTCACAAACTCAGAACAATAGATAGTATCTCATTCGGCTTCCATAACCCCAACAGAGAAGTTTAGTTACCCATGAATGCGAGGGAAATCAGAATTTGCATTGTTGTTATTATACCACAAGATTGACGATTTTCGTGTAGCACAAGTGGTAGGCGTGAGGCGTGAATTCCTTAGCAAAGTAACGTTTCTCTTGTTGCGGAAATTAAGAATTGAATAGATGAATAAAAGAAGAAAAATAGAATTAATGGGAAGATTAGAAGAGTTGTAATTGAGAAGTAGAATGTATCTCTCCACTAAGGGAGGATTGTTTCTCTCCACTAAGGGAGGAATGTAAGAAGATGTATAGCATGATAGGGTATTTATAATACCCATATCCTAATCCTACTAAGCTAATGAAATACTTAACCAAATCCTACTAAGCTAATGAAATACTTAACCCAATTGTACTAGGTTAATGTAACATTATCCAAATCCAAATAAACTAATGAAATACTTAACCCAATTGTACTAGGTTAATGTATTATTATCCTAATCCAAATAAGTTACTGCAAGTCCCCAAAGTCTTCAGAAATGTTGTTTTAGCCCGGGACAGATTTCCATGCATCACTTTTGGTCCTTTAGGCGTCCAAACTCCCTTTCCTTCCTTCGTGAGATTTCTTTAGCGTCAAGTAAGCCATAAAATGCTGATTTCTGCATCATTTATACCTGAAACTTTGCTAATCATGTTTGTTAGCTCACTTATAGGAAAAAGGACTAAAAGTGCATGAAATATATAATTTGTTCTCAAAACTAGGCTAAAATATGGGCAAAATATATTGATATAGGCGTGTAAATTCGCCTATCATCAACACCCCACACTTGCAGCTTTGTTCGTCCTCGAACAAAATATCATGTCCCTCTAAACATCAACTTAGGGTTTCACAGCAACAATACAAAACATTCGTCAAGACAAGAACAACAATTATCAACAAAGAGTAGTTTTCCGATCATTAGTAGAAACCATTTAACCTCTAGCATAGACTCGTGATGGTGGTTAACTCATATTCAAAAGTCAAGTCATAAAGAATCATACACAACTATCCAAAACTCATCAACCATGTGTGTCTCACAATATATTACCCATAGTCACTCACAAGTATAGCATATTTTTCAAACATGGGTATCAAAATATCCTTGCTCTCGCTCTAACAAAGAATTCGTATGCAGCAACTGATGACCATAGGCTTGCCCTTAGTGTACTACTCCACTAAATGTCAGAATGTTAAGATTAGGATCAAGTAGGTCTTTTGATGGTTGTAATGTAGGCTAAGGGACGGGTAGGATCAGCTATTTGGGCCAGAAATAGTGACTAAGTTCCTAAACACTTTAATACATCACATTGTATCATTGACACTTTTTTCTTTCAACCTTTCTTCTTTCTTTTATTCTACCACCTTTGTTCTCCTCTTTTGTTTTTCAAATTTAAGCATAACTCACTTTTCAGCTTTCTTTTCCTTTTTCTTTTCACAACATACCTCTTATACTAGCACTTTTATTTTTTTTTCATAACACATTCAAGCACCATTACAATTTAAAGCATCATACTCACCCAATTTCCTCTTATGTTGTCACATGACTTTTTCACTTTAAAGTACTTAGGAATTTGGATCAAATTACGGTCTTGAAAAAAAATGGATTAGGCTTACACACGAGGTTGTCAAATAAATAGGCTAAAGGCTCAAAAGGGTTTAACTAGGATGATGTCCAAGGGTAGGTAAAACGAAGGTAAACATATGTAGGTTGCCAAATAAATGCCTAAATCATCTCCTAAACTTACACTCCTTATTTTCGCTTTGCATACATACCAGGCAAGTTCTAGCATCAGCCACAAACATAGAATATACTATTATCTCACACACACAAGGCACATGGTCGGCTTGATTGGAAGTAATATAGACTCTCGACCCAACAAGTGAAGGAATTGAACCACACAATATCACATAATGAGTCACAACTAGAGCCTAAACGTCTCAATAGTCATAATTGTAGCACATACTCTTGTTATAATCTCATGCTGCCTATTAGAATAATTTCATGCGAAGCTACGTTAAAAAAATTTACTACTAAAAAAACAAAACGAGAAAACTAAGCAAACAAACATGAATAAATGCAAATGCGGATAGAGAAGTATAGCATGCAAATACCATCACCCCACACTTAGACGGGACACACTGTCCTCAGTGGAAAATAAATAAGAAGAACCTGGTTAGTCGAACTCATTCTCTATGTCTGGGGTCATTCCCCTTTGCATCGGAATCATCATCAAAGTCGTCATCCTTAGAAGTTCCTCATAAGTATCCCACTTAATTCCAAGAGTGGGTCGAGGTGTTTGCATCGAGGAGGGTTCTCCTTGCTCTTTTTTTTTTGCCTCTTTTCTTGCCTTTTTGTGAAGTGGTAGCCTTATCTTTGCCTTGTCTTTTGGTGCCATTGTACCTGAGATCTCAATAGAGTCATGTTAGCATCATCTCAATGGATACAATCTATGAACAAGCAGTAGGGGTACCACCCCACACTTAGGTTGTTGGTACAAACTAGTGAAGTGAAAGTGGTCGATTACTTAGACTTCATCGACATACGTTTTAGGGGCTAAATTCCGACAAGAAAATCAGAGATGTATCACTTCTTGGAACCCTTGCAATACTTTCATGTTAGGTATAACAAGACTACTACATAGGGATTACATCATGGTATAGTTTCTATCAATAATCTCAACCTCCTATGTCGGTAGGCACTTATAAGTCTTATTACGATGAACGGGATCTTCTAACATGCAAGTATTCAAGTGAAAAGATTATGCAATGTTCATGACTATAGCAATTTCGCAAGTAGTATAACAATGCATTAAAATCAGCTTCAAATCGGAAACAAGTTAAGATTATCCTAACGTTTATGTTCACTCACGTGGTTTGTATCAACAATCCAAACACATTATCATCACCAATATTCTTTCAAGATGTAGCAATTCATAATAGTCACAGCAATGTAGTACTTACGAGAAATAAATGAAGAATAAGAGAGTACTTACTTGATTGAAGCTTGTGGAGATGGTTTTGTGAATTGGAAGAGCAAAAAGAAAATTTTGAGAGGATTTGGGTGAATATGCGGCTTCTTTAGGTCACTTTGCAATGTGTTTATGTTTCAAGACCAAGTCCCCTTTATATAGGAAGGGAATGGGTCGGGTTTTGACCCATTTACAATCGGTTTTGGAGACAAAAATGCCACATATGCGGCGCATAATGCTCGGCATAGTCCTGGTATATGCGGCGCATAGTCTATAGCACACTAGATTCTGAGACCTTAGGCTATAGGATAGGTTTGGCAATGTTCGTGGCCTATTTTTACCTAGGCCTAGCCTTCCTCGATGCTTATTTTGGCATGAGAAATGCTCAACCCATAGCCTTACGCATTACCATTCCTAACTTACCACCTTTTCCATACAATACGTCCAAATCGTCATTTGAAACCAATCTCCTCATTGAATACCTCTTGCACCTAAATTTGCTCAAAAACAACAAAAACGATTAGAACGATGGGTTGCCTCCCATCAAGCGCCTTAGTTTTGGTCGTGGCTCGACAAAATTCTAAGAAAACAAAAACAATTAAAAACATTTAAAAATGATGGGTTGCCTCCCACCAAGCGCTTGATTTATTGTCGCGGCACGACATAGCTATCTCGATTACTTAGACTTCATCGAGATATATGGGGCATCGTTTTCTGAATGGATTCAGACGACGTTGATACTTACTTGTAGGCATGCAATCTTCTTCGAGATGACTCTTATGCATACATACCTCAGGAGAGATACCAATTATATCATCAATCTTCCTACCCATAGCTCTCTTGTACCTCATCAGAGAAGAGATGAGAGCCTCTACATACTGTTCACTTAAATCATCTGCACTCTCTGGAAGTATATTTCTACTTTCCAAGAACACATACCTTAGATAATCGGGGAGCTCTTGCGATTCTAGCATTGGTGGCTCGTCAATGGGAGTCTTCGCTGTTGGTTGATTGTTGAGATCACAATCCGGTTGCTTAGGAGTATAAGACTCTATTTCTGTTAGATCACCCATAAGTTCTTCATAATATTCATTATCCTCATACTCAACATTCAGTGGCGCAGCAGACAATGGCTCAACAGTAGGCTGTTTCTCTATAGATAATGCTTTCATATCCTCTTGATGAACATCAGCTACAGATAACTCATTCATATCGCTGGGCTGCTTCATGGCTTTGCATATATCAAACTGTACTACTTCGTCATTAATTCGAAACAAAAGCTCATTATCTTTCATGTCAATAAGCACACTTCTGGTTGCAAGGAAAGGACGTCCCAGGATTATGGGAACTTCAGAATCCTCCTTACAATCCAGAATAACAAAGTCTGCAGGAAAGATGAATGAAGAAACTTTCACCAACACATCATTCAAGATACCCACAGGTCTTTTTACCGACCTATCAGCCATCACGGGCCTCATATTGGTTAGTGTCGGATCGCCTAGCCCCAACTTCTTGTAGATGGATAGTGGCATCAAATTTATGCTAGCACCTAGATCGCACAATGCTTTGGCAAAATTCAAATATCCTATGGTGCAAGGAATAGTGAAAGCTCCGGGGTCGGCCTTCTTCTGAACTATCGATCGGGTAGCAATTGCACTACAATGATGCACATCTTCTTTCAACTCATAACTTGCTGCCCGCTTCTTAGTCAAAAGATCCTTCATAAATTTTGCATATCCAGGCATTTGTTCAAGTGCCTCCACCAATGGAACATTAATGGTCAGCTGCTTTAACATAGTCATGAATTTGCTGAACTTTGTGTCATCCGCCACCTTCCTCAATCTTTGGGGAAAAGGTGGTGGTGGGTATGGAAGTGTTCTCTCCACGATTTTCTTCTCCTCTTGCTTCCGTTTTTCTACTTTTCAGGTTGTACAGTGCTGGATGTGGCGTCCTTGACGTCAGGAGTGGTTGCTGCGGTATCTTCTCCTTTGTGTTGTCATCCATGTCCGCAACTTCGTCAACCACTTGCTTGCCTTTTGCTGAAGTTTCCAGCACCTTACCACTTCTGGTAGTGATGGCCATGCATGACCCGTCATTCCTTGGGTTTGGCACAGTATCGCTAGGTAAAGTGCCGGCCTTTCTTTGATTGAGTGCTGCTGAAAGTTGGCTCAATTGCTGCTCTATTTGCTTGATAGAAGTGGAATGTGAATCAACTAATTGTTTCATGGAGGACAAATCATTGATTACCTCTGTTACTCCCTTGTTGCTTCCACCCCTTTCAATAATTTAGCCATCATGTCTTCCATACTTCCAGAATTAGATGTGGTGGTGTTACGTCTACCAGGGGGAACGTACAAACCATTCTTTTCATTCTTGTTCTTCCAACTACCTTGGTCCTTGTTTCCATATTTATCATAATAGTTCCGACCTTGGTTTCCTTGGGCATTCCCGCGGAAACCCCCCTGATTGTTCAAGTAGTTGGCCTCATCTTCCGAATCAGATTCGTCTCTTCCTTTTGACGCAATAGCTTTCACTTTGTCGGTCTTCCCTGATAATAAATGCTTTGTAAAAAGATCCATTTGTGTTTTCAAATGCGTCATATCTTGATCACGTTCTTCTTCTCTTCTTCTTTGGTCTGCAGTCATGCCAATAGATAAAGTGGGGCTTGCTACCTCAGAATCCCTGGTATGCCAAGCTCTACTTTGTTTCGTCATACGATCTAGCATATTGCTTGCTTGACCAAAGGTGAGTTCTATGAAAGATCCTCCAGCTGCATTATCCACCACTGATTTAGTTATTGAATTCAAGGCTCTATACAAGATCTCCATTAGGTGAACATCGGTCATGTGATGGTTTGGGCACCTCGCTAGCTTTGTGTTGAACCTCTCCCATGTTTCATGAAGAGCTTCAGTGGGAAGCTGATGAAAGTTGCTGATTTCATCTCTCAATTGCGCCCTCTTGGATGGCGGAAAGAATCTTTCTAGGAAAGCGTCTCTCAATTGCCTCCAATTTGTAATGGAATCAGGAGTCAGTTGCCTCCCCAGACAGAGACAATGGAAATAGACGTAATCGAATTGCATTTTGACCAACACCAGGATTGTCAAACTACTTCCATGTAGAAATAAAGTTGATGAGATGCATATTCGGATCATCGCCTGCTAGTCCACCAAATAATTCCTTGAGTTGCAATAACTGAATTATGGTGCTTGTGATGTTGAACTTGGCTCCGGGCGCTAATGGTGGTGGAATTATGGCTCCAGTGGCTCCAGCACCATCAAGATCATCATCATCATCGTCGAAAGCTGGTTGCATGGGTTGACGATCATACCTAAACCGATCTTGTCGACCTCTTCGGTTGGCAGGTGTTATAATTTCAGCATCACGCCTAGGGTTTAGTAACTCGTCATCACCTAAATCCTCATCTTCAGGATTTGTTGCTCGCCCAGGGTTATCAATGTTTTGTTGGTGTACTTAGGCAGTGGTAAGGGCAGCCAATCTTGCTTGTTCCTGTTGAGCAGCCATCCTTTCGATTTCTGCTTGTGCTTCCATTCTTCCAATGCGTTGTGGTTCAGGATTGATAGGTAATAACGGTTGACCAGAACTTCTAGTATGGGGCATGCACTGAATAAAAACCTGCAGTAAACAAAAACAAAAACTGAAAGTAAAAGTACGAGAATCTTTTACCAAAAGGTCTAGTAATTATCACAAACTTGATTGACACTCGTATTCCCCGGCAACGGCGCCAATTTTTGATAACGCTCAATCTACAGCTCTCATGGGAGTGTAAAGCGGTCGTTAGAAAATATAGAACCCAACCTGGGTTGGGTGTCGATCCCACAGGGAATAGCTTGGCCAACAAGTAAGCAAAATTACTAAACTTTTGGTGCAAGTCTCGTAAGAGGGGGGATTCTTGTTGTGCAAGTAATTTAAATAAAGTATTAAAATAAAAGCTAAAAATAAAAAGAAAGAATGTTACATGAGTTGTAAACAATGAGAATTGAAGCGTTGGGGTTATGTCCACCTTCTGAGTTATATGTCTCTATTGGCTATGAGTGTGTAGAATTGTGACATGCATGTGCTTATAGAGAATTGTATTCGATGGTAAATCCAGGCGTCTTTCGACCTATTCGAGGATTATTTCACTTTAACTCTTTCGAGCTTAAAGAGTGTCTAACGGTACGAATTCTCCAAGAGGTTAGTCCAGTTACGGCACTAGCTTTTTAATAGGAAAGGGTGTCCTACTACCTTGACATTATCTCTTTTCCAGACAGATAACCTTTCTTTCGAACAAGTTAAATGTTATACTGGCGTTATTCTATGCGTCTGCAGCCACAAGAATTTGCATTAAGATGAAGAGAATAATGATATAAGCAGCATACGTGTCACGAACTCACAAACTCACAGCAATAGATAGTATCTCATTCGGCTTCCATAACCCCAACAGAGAAGTTTAGTTACCCATGAATGCGAGGGAAATCAGAATTTGCATTGTTGTTATTATACCACAAGATTGACGATTTTCGTGTAGCACAAGTGGTAGGCGTGAGGCGTGAATTCCTTAGCAAAGTAACGTTTCTCTTGTTGCGGAAATTAAGAATTGAATAGATGAATAAAAGAAGAAAAATAGAATTAATGGGAAGATTAGAAGAGTTGTAATTGAGAAGTAGAATGTATCTCTCCACTAAGGGAGGATTGTTTCTCTCCACTAAGGGAGGAATGTAAGAAGATGTATAGCATGATAGGGTATTTATAATACCCATATCCTAATCCTACTAAGCTAATGAAATACTTAACCAAATCCTACTAAGCTAATGAAATACTTAACCCAATTGTACTAGGTTAATGCAACATTATCCAAATCCAAATAAACTAATGAAATACTTAACCCAATTGTACTAGGTTAATGTATTATTATCCTAATCCAAATAAGTTACTGCAAGTCCCCAAAGTCTTCAAAAATGTTGTTTTAGCCCGGGACAGATTTCCATGCATCACTTTTGGTCCTTTAGGCGTCCAAACTCCCTTTCCTTCCTTCGTGAGCTTTCTTTAGCGTCAAGTAAGCCATAAAATGCTGATTTCTGCATCATTTATACCTGAAACTTTGCTAATCATGTTTGTTAGCTCACTTATAGGAAAAAGGACTAAAAGTGCATGAAATATATAATTTGTTCTCAAAACTAGGCTAAAATATGGGCAAAATATATTGATATAGGCGTGTAAATTCGCCTATCATCAGTCTCCTATTAGGTGATTTGAGATAGGTAAAAACAAGTTGTTTGGCCCTGATTTGGTTCACCAAGACATAGAGAAGGTGAAGGTGATTTGGGATAGATTTAAGGCTACCTAAAGTCGACAAAAGTCTTATGCGGATGTTAGGCAAAAGAAGTTGAAGTTCAGTATTAGTGATTGGGTATTCTTGAAGGTGTCTCCCATGAAGGAAGTGATATGGTTTGGAAATAAGGAAAAGCTTAGTCCCCATTATATCGGTCCATATTCAATTTTGAAGAGGGTTGGTAATGTTGCATATGAGTTAGAGTTGCCTTCTAGTTTGAGCTCCATTCATCTGGTCTTTCATATCTCGATGTTGGGGAAGTGCGTGGATGATTCTTCCTTGGTGGTTCCATTGGAAAGTGTTGATATTTTGGATTTCTTGTCCTATGAGGAGGTCTCGATCGATATTTTGGATTAGTAAGTACGTCGTTATGTACTAAAGATGTGGCTTCGGTAAAGGTTCTTTGGAGGAACTAAAAGGTTGAGAAAGCTACTGTCATACCCCAAATCCCATTGGAGCGGACTGGCACCCGTAGCCGAGGAGGCCCGGGAGAACCCTTTCATAACCTATACTTTCACATTTACATTACTTATGAAAATTAGAAATTTGGGCAGCACTTCGTTGTAAATAGAAGAAAAAAGTACCTGTATCAGCCCGGCAGACACGCATAAATATATATATAAATAGTAATTGGCCGTCAGAGCCATCACGTCTATCAACCAAACACTCTTATGGCTGTACAATATGTCTACAAAAGCCTCTACATAGATACACAACTGAGTTAGGGTCGGGACAAACTCCCGCCCACAAAAGACTTTTATACAAATACAAAAAATACATAGAGAAACGACTTGGGATGCCCCGAAACAACTGGAGCTCACCACTAACAACAGAATGTCCTGGCTCTTACTGCGGAGGTGTACGACCTGAAGTACCTGTTCCTGCAGGCATGAATACGGGTCCCCCGTGAGGGACGTCAGTACAGAAATATGTACTGAGTATGTAAGGCAGTGAGTATCAAGATGAGATACAAAAGATCAACAGAACCCAGATACCAGTGAATAAACAGTATGAGTAGACCACACGTAAAAGAGCTGATGGGATACCTGCACATTACTTTCATATCATTACTTCCCGTAATCCTTATCAATACATAACATATGTCATACAATGACCAACTTATCAGTGGTACTAATACAATACATCAAGGACCACCCCTGGAATAGCATATATACATAAACTTTATAATACAATGGCCAACTGATCAGTGGTACTAATACAATACATCATATCATCAATTTAAAATACAGACATTCCATTTCTTAATTCAATTAATCTTTGAGATTGGTTACTTTGTGGTCATACCTTATGGAACTTGAAACCATGATACCTCAATAAGAAAATATGTAAATAGGTAATCAATATCATGAAAATGAAGTAGAGAATCATGGATACCTCATTAAACCATTTCGGAGTCAACAATAGTATATGGACATTTTTTTGACTAGCCGGACATCTTAAAAGTGAAAACAAGTTCAATTGGTAGTGTCGAAGATCATATGATGTTATTATATGTCATGTGTCGTAGGACAATGTTGGAAGCTTACTTGAGAGTGCCATGGGTCATTATTCATGCCAAAGATTAGATAGAGTATGTCTTACATACCTTGATATAACCACTTCAATACAAGTCCAACTTGGTTTCCCGTACTCTTCGAACACTTATCTACAATAAGTCATTTGTGGCAAACTAGTATTAGCAACCAGACCTTACCATTTCGGTATTAACTTCACCAAATAATGTCTAGGAAGTAATCCTTTAACTCATCAATAAGAGTGCTACATACATCCTCTTATACTCTTATTACATTCACATATCATGCATTTTCATGAAATATCCCTCAACATCACTCTTAGCCTTTATTTCCCTTCTTAATCACCATCCAATACCAACATGATCACTGGGCATACATAACCACTAATATAATGATATATCACCACAATTCATCCTCCATAATCCAATACAATAACTTCCATAATTTACTACTAACAATTTATACAAAACAATTCATAACTATGTTTCTAGTTATCTTCCAACATCAAGACAATACTCATAATCCTTTATCAATACTTATTCATGGATAAGAATCAAGAATAAACAATACTCATACCTTAACAATGAACTCTTGTATTTATAATCCTCCTTACATAACCATAGGGTGCTTCTCGAAGCTTTCGAGATGGTGAACACAACTACGGAACCAATTCGAATTTTCTACGGTTGAATCACAAAATATTTGAAGTTGAAATTAGGATAGGGTTTCACCTTCTCTTAATAATTGGATGGTATATGATATATATGAGGCTAAGTGTAGGTTTATAAAGACCCATTTTCGTCCAAGAGGTAATAGAAAATGACCATTTTGCTCTAAAAATTCAAATAAATCTGAATCTGTCCCCAGTGGACAGTTTTGACAGGCTGAAGTAAATCGATCATAACTCCTTGCTCCGATATCGGATTCGGGTGAAACCAATTGCATTGGAAATATAATTCAAAGGGATGTCATTTTCATATAAAGTATACCATCCAGTTCTTCCTGTAAAAGGAGTTATGGTCGTTTAAAGTTGACCCAAAAATCTGTCCCACAATTCTGTTTTTTTTTTTGATAGGCTGTAGTAAAACGGGTATAGCTCCTTACTCAGACATTGGATTTGGATGAAACCAATTTCATCGTAAAGAATACTCTCGGAGATTTTCGTCGATATATAGAAGCTCACACAGTTCTTTTTTTACAAGGAGTTATGATCGTCTAAAGTTGATCCAAAAAATAATTGCCTAGCTGCAGTAATTTTCCTGCAGATTTACTGTTCACAGGCTTCCCGGCCACCGTTTTGAAATTTCGAATGTGCTCGCTTATATGAAATACTCCTCTGTTTTGGGAAAAATTTATATCGTTGGAAATCTTATTCCAATACCTACACATACAACTATTGACGGGATACTTCCGAACACCATAAACTTAATTTAACCCATACGTAAGCCTTTAGGACTCCATATAATCGCGATAAGTGTACGAAAAAATTTATGGGGTGTTATAGCTACTTGGGAAGCTGTGAAGGGAATGAATTCCAAGTATCCATTCTTATTCCCCGCTCCAAAAAATCATGCTTGAGGTATGTGTATTTCTTAACATCTTATTTTCTAACTTTATTAAAGAAAATTGTGATTTCTTTGGTATCTTTGTTTTCTGTCTTTGTTTAAGGCAAGTGTCATTGTGTTTGGAGTTGAATCATACTAATAAATGTCTTGTCCTATCATTCGAGGATGATGATCCTAAGAAAGAGAGTGGATGAGGGAGTATGTAACACCTCGGGTTTTTGATCCTTGAAAATTTCTAAAATTTTATCCTCACTTCCTTGACTATGACTTATCCTATGAGTCGTAGGGAGTCTTGACGGGTCCTAAGGACCCAATCACAACTAAATCAGTAAGTGTGTAACAAAGTTCTGCTCTGAGTATGAGTGGCTCACTAAGAGTCGTAAGGACTCATTATGGATCGTTGGGTGCAAATCAGAGGATATCCAGTGTTTACCCCAAATGGGTTCTGTGTTGACTACGACTAGACCATACAAGTCGTATGGTAGCAGTTGAGTTGCAGGGTAAACAATGTATGGGTTTCCTATAAATTATCTTAAATACAACTCGCGGTGATGAGTCGTAATGAAACCTTATGAGTCGTATAGTGACCCATAGTCACTGACGACTAGATTGCAGCTTTTAAGTTGAGGAAACTTTGGACAATTCCCTTCCAACCCAATCAAAACCCCATATTCATAAAGCACTTAAGAGGAGTTATTTCTCATTCATAACGTATAAAACACTTTCAAAACTCTCTCTCAAATCTCTTAAGCAGTCATACTTAGGGTTTCCGAGAAATAGGTCATCCAAGGGATCAAGGGTGGAATTCTCTCCATAAATTGAATAAATTAAGGAATTGTGATTTCCCCAAACTTGTGACTTTTGAAGTGGTTATGACCTGACCTCAACCCCATATTGTGGAATTGGTTTTGATTATTAAAAATATGCACATTGAACTACTCTTGAACAATTGCATAATGTGAAATGTTAATGAAGCATAATAATTTTTAATTGAACCTTATGGGGTTGTTTAATTCCCGAAGCTAATGTATAATTAAACCAAAAGGGATTGTGATTTCCCCCAAGTGTTGTATGTTGATTGGCATGTTGATGTTACCTTACAAGTGTAGTTGGTGTGACGATACCAACAATGAATGCATTAATGTGTATGTGGTTCAATGAATGGGAATGTGTGATATTTTTTTAATTAAAGTGGAGGTCACAAGGGTCCAACACTAAAAATCGCAGTTACCGATGCGGGGGTCTATATGATCAGGTGGTTAGAGTCCCTCTTATTATTATCATATAATTGGGAGGTTCTAGTCCCCAACATTATATTACATGATTTGGTGCTCATGTCACCTTGATATGTCGTGAGGTTCGAGTCCTCCATTGCGTATATATATACCCTTTGGTTTGTACAGCTACACACATTGTGGCCCTACCATCTGTGGGAGAGTTGGGCCCATGCACCCTGTGGGTACCTTCTTATGTTATGAAGGTTGAGATACACAATCCAGGCTAAAGTTTTAAAGTGCATGTTAATCCTTGTTTCCTATCCCGACATATGATCTATATATATGTGTGTGCATGTGTGTATTTGATAATATGCACTGAATTTGAATGATTTGAACTATTGATTATGGCATTATGTTATCCTTATCCCTATATACATGCTAGTGTTTACCCCACCAACAGTCTTCGAATGCTATATCCCCACGTGATACAGGCACCAAAGATACCTCTACTTTTCCTACACAAAGTTAAGTGGATTGGCTCAATTTGCTGGTTCGTTGTGGTGAAGTGGTGTGCTTTCATTCTCCAAAAACTTAGACATTTCATTCGTTATTACCATAGATTAGAATTAATAGTTTTCATTATCATTAACATTATCTTATTCATTGTCATTGTCAGAGTCGGCAACATGACCCGACCAAGACTAATTTTGATTCTTTTGTTAGAAGGCTTTGTCGGATTACTGTGGACTTGGGTGATATTGGTCGGTTGTTCGACCAATTACTGGTTATCGATCATAGACTTATCTTTTATTCTATAATCTTACATTGTGTTATCTTGTTATATATTCAAAATTCATCCGACATTGGGGATGTTGTGTTCTCTTGGTTAGGTGCGGGTCGCGGTCTCTAGTCCATGTGAGACTTGAGATGCTCGTCAAGGTCAGACCCTGGTTCGGGTCATGACGAAGAAAAGATAATCGAGCTGGCAAATGAAGTTTTCTTAATTGTATTTTGACAATGAATAAATTGACTAGTGACAAATGAAATTAGGACATCTACTAGTACTGATTTCCAGCTAAAACAATTTTTTGGTTTTAGCTTGTATTTTTTCACTTCAATTTCTATGCAACTTATCACATATTTCTAATAATATGTTCAAAATATATACTATTTAGCTTCGGATATGCGTGCAATGCACATGATCGTAAACTAGTGTGTACACACTTCCCCATCTTATTTTATGTGAGTTAATTTGACTTAGCACGAAATTTAAGAAAAAAAGACTTCTGAAATTTATGTCCTAGAATAAATCTATGATACTTGTGTGGCTTTAAATCATTTCAATAAGAGTAAATTGAGCATTTTAAAGTGAAATTACTACTAAGCAGAGAAAAGTGTCATTTTTTAGATAAACTATAAAAGAAAGTGAGTCGTATAAATTAGAACATAGTAATTACTTTATTAAGCCCGACCATCTTTTTTGGGTCCATTAGGTATCCCTCTATTTTTCTTCTACTTTTGATTAGTATTAGCTCAAGTAACAAGTTACTTGATGGTTTTTATCTTCATCATGTTTGGCTAACCACTTAGAAATTGTCTTCTTCCTTTTCGGTGTACTATCAGGTGGTCAAACAAATAAAAGAGACACAAAAATTATTGTATTATTTAAAGACTTATAATGCATCACTAGTGTACGAAAATGTTTAAAAGGATTTATACATTTTTAATAGTGTTCTACTATATAATAAGCCAACAACAATAATAAGCCGACCCGCTTCCCCCCCATCTCTGTTCATACCTCAACGGCACCCGCCCAGCGCCGCCATCGGCGAAACAGCGCCACCACCTCCGCCACAGAAATAGCCGGCCACCTCCGCCGTAAACCCCAACTCCGGCTCCGGCACCGGCGACCGGCGACCCTCTCCGTCTCAGCACCAGCAGCCGCCGCTCCCTCTAATTTCTACCTCCAGTAGCGCCGTCTCTCCATCACTGGAACTCTTCGGAGCCCGATCTACGTTGGATTTTGGTTTTCGACTTGGTCTACAAGCGTAACCCGGTGACTTCTAATCTTTGTTATTTCAATATTTCATTCTTCGTATTATGCTAGTACTATCTCCTGTATCTTGACTTACGTTTGATTTGTTGATATTGTTTGTTGTCGTTTCTTGCACTGCTTTTTATTGGGTTATCGGCTCGGGGCTCTGGTTGGGGCTTTGGGTGGTGAGTCCAGTGGTGTTTGCTCTCTATTTGACTTTAGTTTTGTTTCTTCATTATTTCTTCGAATCTGTGTGAGCCTTGTATTTCTTGCTGCTGCTTTGCTACTACCATTATTTATATTCTCTTATATTTTCTTGTAGTAGTGGCTGTGGGCGGTGATGGTTGGATAGGGTCATGTCCGAGGGGGTTAGGGTGTGGGGCTGTTGTGGGGGCGGGGGATGAGGAAAGGGCGGGAGTGGGAGGGAGGCCAAGGTTTGTCCTCAGGGGTGGTAGAGGAAGACGTGGGGATAGTGAGGGTAGGCTGAGGGTTGGGTCTTGGAATATAGAGACCCTTCAGGGTAAGTCCATAGAGCTTGTGAAGATTCTTAGAAAGAGGAGGATTAATATTGCGTGTGTTCAAGAGACCAAGTGGGTAGGGTCTAAGGCAAGGGATGTGGATGGTTACAAGCTGTGGTACTCTGGGAGCGAGAGGCATAGGAATGGAGTTGGCATCTTAGTCGATGAAGAGCTTAGAGATCAGGTAGTAGAGGTGAAGAGGATCAACGACAGGTTAATGACTATTAAGTTGGTCATTCGGGGGTTTACCCTGAACGTGTGTAGTGCTTATGCACCACAAGTGGGTTCAGAGGGGGAGGAGAAGAGGCTTTTTTGGGAGGCTTTAGATGAGGTGGTGAGAGGCGTGCCTAGCTCGGAGAAGATTGTTGTAGCAGGAGATTTCAACGGGCACATCGGGGCGTTACCGGGAGGCTTTGGTGATGTGCATGGTGGTTTTGGTTTTGGGGAAAGAAATGAAGAGGGGGCTACTCTATTGGATTTCGCGAGGTCCTATGGGCTGGTGGTTGTGAACTCGGGCTTCCCGAAGAAGGACGACTACCTGATCACCTTTCGAAGCGCAATAGCCAAGAACCAGATTGACTTTTTGTTGCTTAGGAAAGGGGATAGGGTGTTGTGTAAGGACTGTAAGGTCATCCTGAGTGAGATCCTTTCGACCCAGCATAGGCTCTTGGTTATGGATTTGGGTATAAAGAAGATTAGAAAAAGGAGGGGTGAGGAGTGTCGACCGAGAATTAAGTGAGGTGGATTGATGCCAGTGAATGCATGGGAGATAGGGGAGAAGTTGGCAGGAATGGGGGTGTGGGAGTGTAGGGGGACGTGGATAGTTTGTGGGATAGGGTGGCTAGGTGCATCAGGGAGAATGCAAGTGAGGTGTTGGGTGTTTCTAGGGGCCAGGCCGGGCATCATCGGGGGGATTGGTGGTGAAATGAAGAGGTTAAGAAGAAAGTGGGGACCAAGAAAGGGGTGTATGCTAAGTTGGTTGAGAGTAAGGACGAAGAAGAGAAGCGGGTGAACAGGAAAGAGTACAAGCTAGCTAAGAAGGAGGCTAAGTTAGCAGTTACGGCGGCTAAGACGACCGCTTTTGAGAGCTTGTATGCAGGGTTACAGGGGAAAGGAGGGGAGAAAAAGTTGATTAGACTCGCTAAGGCTAGGGAGAGGAAGGGTCGTGACCTCGACCAGGTGAGGTGCATTAAGGGGGAGGACGGTACAGTGTTGGTGGAGGACGGCCACATTAAGAATAGATGGCAGTTGTACTTTCATAGGCTCTTGAATGACAAAGGGGATAGAGCTATTGTGTTAGGGGAGCTGGAACACTTAGAGGAGTGTCGGGATTTTAGTTATTGTAGACGTTTTAAGGTAGAAGAGGTTAGAGAGGTTGTTTGCAGGATGCGAAGGGGTAGGACGACGGGGCCGGATGAGATACCGGTGGAGTTTTGGAAGTTCGCTGGAGAGGCTAGTGTAAGGTGGTTGACTGGATTGTTTAACAAAATCTTCAAGACGGCAAGAATGCCCGAGGCTTGGAGGTGGAGTACCATGATCCCTCTCTATAAGAATAAGGGTGACATCCAGAGTTGCAATAACTATAGGGGGATTAAGTTATTGAGTCACTCTATTAAGATTTGGGAGAGAGTGGTCGAGGTGAGGATGAGACGGATAGTGTCTATTTCGGAAAACCAGTTTGGATTTATGCCTGGCCGCTTGACGACGGAGGCAATTCACCTGGTACGGAGGCTGGTGGAACAGTATAGGGAAAGGAAGAAGGACCTGCACATGGTGTTTATCGACCTGGAGAAGGCATACGACAAAGTCCCTAGGGAGGTGCTTTGGAGATGCTTGGAGGTGAGTGGAGTCCCGCTAGCATATATCAGAGCAATTAAGGACATGTATGATGAAGCAAAAACTCAGGTGAGGACAGCGGGAGGAGACTCAGAGCATTTCACTGTTTTGACAGGATTGCATCAGGGATCTACTCTTAGTCCCTTTTTGTTTGCTTTGGTGATGGATGTGTTGACGCGGCATATTTAAGGAGAGGTGCCTTGGTGTATGCTTTTTGCAGATGATGTAGTTTTGATTGATGAGACGCGAGGGGGTGTGAATGAAAAATTAGAGGTGTGGAGACAAACGCTTGAGTCTAAAGGGTTCAGGTTGAGCAGAAGCAAGACAGAGTATTTGGAATGCAAGTTTAATGATGTGAGGCTGGAGAATGAGGTGGTAGTGAAGTTGGAATCACAGGAGGTATGTAAGAGGGATAGTTTCAAGTATCTCGGGTCCGTGATCCAGAGTAACGGCGAGATTGACGAGGATGTCTCGCACCGTATTGGGGCAGGATGGATGAAGTGGAAGCTCGCGTCGGGGATGTTGTGTGATAAAAAGGTGCCGCCCAAGCTTAAAGGCAAATTCTACAGGGCGGTAGTCCGTCCGGCCATGTTGTATGGAGCGGAGTGTTGGCCAGTTAAGAACTCCCACATCCACAAAATGAAGGTGGCAAAAATGCGGATGTTGCGTTGGATGTATGGGCTGACTAGAGGGGATAGAGTTCGGAATGAGACTATCAGGGAGAAGGTTGGTGTGACTCCAGTGGAGTATAAGATGCGGGAAGTCCGATTGAGATGGTTCGGACACGTGATGAGGAGGGGCATGGATGCCCCGGTTCGTAGGTATGAGAGGCTAGCTTTGGATGGATTTAGGCGGGGTAAGGGTAGGCCGAAGAAGTACTGGGGTGAGGTGATTAGGCGGGACATGGAGCAGTTACAGCTCACTAAGGACATGACCCTAGATAGGAAAATCTGGAGGATGCGAATTAGGGCAGAAGGCTAAGGTCAGTTTGGGTCGCTAGTGTAGGGAATTACTTGGTGGGGGTATTATTCTTGTTATGATACCTTGTTCCATGTTTTATTACAAATCTGTGTGCTTTTCTCTGTTTTTATTACTTATGGTTGCCGTATTTATGTTATGAAATCTTATTCTGTTCTTTACTATGTATTTGTGCGGTATCTCGTGTCTTGAGCCGGGGGTCTATCGGAAGCAGCCTTTCTACCTCTTTGGAGGTAGAGGTATGGACTGCGTACATCTTACCCCCCAGACCCCACTAGGTGGGAATACACTGGGTTTTTTGTTGTTGTTGTTGTAATAGTTTAGAATTTCAAATGACATTTTAAACTTTTGTAAGTTACGATTGGACTTTATGAGTTTGTAAAAACTACAAAATACGCATAAACTATCTTAAAATTTATAATTGAAGTGCTAAAATTTTTTTGATAGTTAAATGATCTAGACAATAAATATTTTCATATTGAAAAAATTATAACGGAAATCTTTTACTAAGCATGACTACAAAAGAAAGTATACGTATTTGAACATGAAAATATTTAGGAAAAAAAAGCAAATACAATTGAAAAAAATTATTTTTACCTTACAAATTAACATCATTTTATATATAAACTTACAAAGAGATATTCCATTTAAAAATGATACCAAAAAAATAAAAAATCTAATAACATAATTTTAATTAGGAAAAATATTACATGTGTAATTATGATCTTTACAAATTGGCAATTTGCAGAGAAACAAAGAAGGTAACTCAATTAATATTATGAGAATGTTTCAAATCCTTTTGAAAAAGAAAGTTACCAAATTTTATTACCCTTGTTTTTTGAATTATTTTCCACCAAACAATGTAGTGATTTTATCACTATAAATACACTCTTGGTATTGAGATTTAATATTACATTTTCTTATTTTCTCAAACTAAATATTTAGTCATGGCTAGTGTGAGTCCTTTACCCAACACTGAACTTCTGACCATCAAAAAAATTTGTAAACAATGTGGAAAGCTGAGTTTTTCTTCCAGACTTTCCATCCTCATTGCTTGAAACTTTTTTTTTAATGTCTAGAAACATCGGTGTGGATGAATGATTCACGCCAACCATAGCTAAATGTCTTAACGTCAAGGATGTTTTTATAGTAACAAAATCATCACATTGTTTGGTGGAAATGAACTTAAACAAAGAAAGAGCTATATGTTACTTCTTCTTCATAAATATTTGACTAAAACTCATAACATTAGTTGAGTTTACTCCTTTGTTTCTTTGTACCATTGTCATAAAAATAAAATTTCGTATTTCTTCTATAAAATATCTCTTAGTAAGTTCATGTGTAAAATGATAGTAGTTTAAGAGGTTAAAATATTTTTATTGTATTTATTTATTTATTTTTGAAATTTCTTTTGTTCAAATTTGTATTCTTTTGTTAGTTATGTTGAGTAAAAGCCCTTTCACAATAAATTTTAACAATGTAAAAATATTTATTTTCAAGTGCATATTTATGTACCAAAAAAGTTACCCGCTTCAATTCAAAATCTTATGATAATTAATGCAAATCTTATGATAATTAGTGCAAATTGAGTATTTACCAACTCGCAAAATCTAATAAAAATTTATGACAAGTGAAAAAAATGTCATAAGATAAAACCCTATAATCTAACACCGTTAATTTTGTATGGACCCCTTTAAAATGTTCTCATACGCTTGATGTGATATCTTATAAAATTTTAAATTGATACGACAATTTTTGTGTCTCTTTTATTTGTTTAACTACTTAGATTTTCAAAGCTTATTAACTACTGAGGTTCACACTAAAAATTATGTCCATAAAATATATATGTGAAAATATATCTTTTACAAAGAAACATATTTGATTCCATAATTATGGAGATTATGTATTACATTCTCCTAACAACATCAGTCTATCTAACTCGAGAAAATTGAAGAAAAAGTCTCTTTTAAGTCTTGAATAAAGGATTGGTGACATTGACCAACTTAAAAGGTCAAACATAATTAGGAAACTTGATTAAGTTAATTGTAGATTTGATTAATATTTTTAAAATTTTCTAATCTTTTCAAAATACAAATCAATCCACACCCCTCTCCTCCAAATCAATCGTCTCTCTTCTCTCTCGAGAGACAGTCTCTTAACTCTCTCCTAACCAATAGTTCTGCAAAATTTATCCCTTCAAGCTCCGGCGACAAATAACTGGGCGAGTTTCTTTTCGACTTTCAACTGTCAATCGACGTGAAGAAACAAACGAGCTTGAACCAGCTTCTCCGGTGACAACAACTTCGAGTTCTTCGTCATCCCATTTCTTCTTTCACGGGTAAAAAATTATGACTTGAGCCAACTTCTCTTCTAGATTGGTTAACAATTTCAATATCTCTTCTTTAAATTTGAAATATGGACTGAATAAAACCCTAATTTTCGATATTTATTCTCTACTTTTTTCGGTGTGAAATATAATTTTTTGTTATTATTGTAGTTCTTGTTGTCGAACTGTTGATTCAATATGTTGGTAATTTTTTTATCACCGTTGATGTTCTTAGTGTGTGTGTGTTGTGTTGGTGTTACTGGGTTGATTTGTTCTTTTTCTTGGTAAAAATGGTGACGCAACAGATTAACTATCTGATGCAACAGATTAGCCATCTGACATAATAAATTAGTCATCTGACACACAGATTAACCATCTAATGCAACAAATTGATCATCTGATGTAATAGATTAACCATTTAATCTATCAAATGAAACATCTGATGCAACAAAATAAAAACTAATACAACAAATGAACACAATAGAACATTCATCTATTGCAACAGACTACTCTTTTATTTGGAAGAAATTTAAACAATATTGATCCAATAGATAACTCATTTTGCAATAGATGAGTGATCCGTTTCAACAGATATATGACCTATTTTTATTATTTCCAATAGATTACTCATCCGCTGCAATAGGTTGCTTATATATGGCAACAAATATCCTACTTGGTGCAACAGATTAGTGATATATTTTTATTGTTTCTAATGAATTACTCATCTACTGCAACAAGTTAGTTATATGCTGCAGCAAATAACCTATGTGGTGTAATAGATGAGTGATCTGTTTTTATTATTTCCAATGAATTACTCATTTCCTGCAACAGGTTGGTTATATACTGCAATATATATCTTACTTGGTGCAATAGATGAGTGATCCGTTGGAAACAATAAAAATAGATCACTCATCTATTACACCAGGTAGGATATCTGTTTCTACCTGGTGCAACAGATGAGTGATCTGTTATAATTATTTCAAATGAATTACTCATCTACTGCAACAGATTGGTTGTATGTTATAATAGATAACATTTCTGGTACAACAGGTGAGTAAACTATTTTTATTATTTCCAACGGATTACTTATCCATTGCAACAGGTTGGTTATATGTTGCAATAGATAACCTTCCTGATGCAACAGATGAGTGATCTATTTTTATTATTTCCAATAGTTTACTCATATGTTGCAACAGGTCGGATATATGTTACAACAGATAACATACCTGGTGCAATAGATATATGGTCTGTTGGAACTATTATTGTACTGTTTGCATGTTAGATTTACTGCTATCCTTTCATAATGATGCATTAATCAATTATAGTCTGTTTTATGTTCCTGTTAATTTAAGATAATATGGCTCCCAAAAGAATAAAATTGAATCAAGTCCAAGTAAAGGAACAAGTGAAGCAGCTAGGCTATATCCACCACTCTATGAGCTTGCTTTACAAGCGTTATCTCAATCAGGATCAGAAGATAATGAACACGGGGAGGAGAAATATTTTAAAATAGATGATCTAAATGCTAATAGCCCTTTCACCAAAGAGTTGATCAAAACCTTCAGCATTGATTGTTATCCTGTGAGAATTTAGTGCGATGGTACGACAGATTTAATGGGTGATTTCGTGATTAAGTCAGCCATGGGAAAATCTTTCGACGCCTTCAGAAAAATACTTCGAGAACAAAAATTGGATTCTTATTTCAGGGAAAGCTGCTTTAGGAAATATCTTGATTTGCCAAAGGACAATAATGCTCGTTTCCAAATGAAAATGGTATATGATCTTGTCAAGCATAGGTTTATGTATGAAAACAAAGATAAGGTGGATGAGGTGTGGATAAATTACTGTGGCATGCCTGTTTGTTTTGGTTGAAAGGAGTTTGCTATAGTTACTGGACTAAAATGTTATCCTTCTCTTCCTTCTCAAGTTATACCTACTGTAACCCCAAAAAAACACCCCGCACACCCAAAGAAGGCAAAGGCAAGTCGAGTGATCGTGATGACCTAGTGTCCATTGCTGGTCTAAGCTTCAAAAATAAAAAATTTATAGAAGCGTTGAAAGGTAAAAGACTTTTAAAGAAGCACAAGCAATCATTGTGCTTGGTTTGGTTTGTACATAATATTCTTTGGGAGAGAGACATTAACAACAATATAAGCCTCGGTTTGATAAATCTCTTTGAGGATCTTGAGGCATTTAACAGCTATCCTTGGGGTTATGAAAGCTTCAAAATGACTGTCAACTATTTGTTGACTCTGTTAACGCCAAAGATAGTCAACTTATATGGATTTCCATAGGCTTTCATGATAAATATTTCTTTTATTATGATATAATTCATTTTTTTATTCAATATTGCTTTGGGTTTGTCTTTATGTTATAGGCTTGGGCATTTGAAGCCATTCCTTATTTGAGACGACAAATAAACTACCAGGAAGAAGTTTCCTATCTAAGAATCGTGAGATGGTTGTTGACCAAAACTGATAAAAATAAAAAATTTCTTGATCTTTTCAATCCTCCGAAGGAAGCAGTAAGTCTAATTCTAATCAAGTTTTTTATTTTAATTAATGATTATTGTAAATGATTTCATCATCATTCTAATATATGTACTGATTTATTTTAGATTGTCCATCCGTGGCTTGTTCCGATCAATCAAAAGTTAAAGATGCCATTTTTTTCTTACTTTACGATCTGTGCAAACTTTATCGGACCCTAAGATTGTTGATAGAATAAAAATGGAATTGTTTAAAGCAACAACCATCATAAGAAAAATAATTTTGGAGGGTGGGAATGTTGTTGTTGATGGTGGTAGTGGTAGTGGTAGTGATAGTGGTGCTGTTGTTGGGGATAATGATGCTCCTCTCACAGCTTTTTGAAATAACAAACAATTATAATTATGATCATACTGGTTATACAGATTTTGTCACTTTTAGTGAATGTTTTGCATGCAAATGTCAAGACTGTAAGGCGAAACATGATGGAGTGATTAATGTTATTAATGCACTAACTGCTTCTGTAAAGAAAATAACATCTAAGAGGGGGTTTCATTCCATCAAATAGGATTTCATATCCATACACTCTATAGAGATCAAGGTGGGTAAGAGGAGAAGAAAATATATTTCCAGGGCATTATCAAGGATTGAAAAGCAAAATTACAACTTCTCTGTCTTTGTCTTGCATCGTTGTTCAATGTATAAGGGCCACAGGAGAGCAGCATGAGTTGAAAAAGGTGAATATTATCTGTTCCAATAAATAAATAAGCATCTATCTATTTCAACACATGATACATATACTGAAAATTATAAATATATATATATATATACTTGTTGCACCTATTATCTAACCTATTGCATTAGATGCGTTATCTGTTGCAACATATGTCCGTCTATTTTAGCAAATCAAACAGGTTTTCATACTATTTTAATTTGTACCAACAGATGAGTCTTATGTTGCAACAGATGGGTCATCTATTCAAAATTAGCGTACCACTCTATTTTACCTGTTTGAATTTATCCCAACAAATAATTCATCTGTTGTAACATAAAACTCATCTGTTGGAGCAAATAGACAATATGTTGTATATATGTAATTAGCATTGACAATTCTGGCTTTCCAGGTGGATGTCACAGTAGAAGCTACTACTGAAGAGCATAATATCATAGTTGATAATCCATCACCTGCTTCCAAAGGAGAAGAAAAAGTGAAGCCTATCAGTTTGGGAGAACGGAAGAATTATCCATTTGAAGGGTTCAACATCTCGGATGAGGCTCCAAAAAACTAACAAAGTTGATCAATGATTATTCAGAATGGATTGCCGATGGGCTATTAAAGCATCATGATGGCAAGTACATAAATCAATTTTAAAGATATTGATTGATACAATTCTTGTTGTAAAAACATGACATTAAGACAAATAAATCATTATGTAGAAAATAAAATGAAGAACACTACAAAGTGAACGAATCGATTCTTGGTTTTAATATGTTCAACTTTATTGTTGCACATTTTGGAATGAAGAATTGGTTCTACTTAATGTCACAGCCCCAAACTTACTGGAATGATGAGGTTTAAATGCCATACATATTACTATTAATTAATACTCTATTTAATTGCATATGTCTATTAATTTTTTTCGTCACGTAATCTGAAATGTTTGATAATATGTGCAGCACATCAATTTTATTTTTTACTACCTCAGGCAGAAGGCCAAGTTGCAAACACAAGAATAATATAGATACACGACAGACAATTATTTGTTTAAAGTTTACATCAATAATGCTTACGATAGGTATTGTCAACAACAGCCGGAAGTTTCCCGAAATGAGGAATCCTTAATCAACATCATCAAAGGTTTTAGCATTCCAGCTGGCTTACCTTGGCATTTGGTCGACGAAGTGTATATCCCAATTAATTGTTGTGATGAATTTTATTAGATGTTGGCTGTCGTCGATCTAAAAGAGAGGCGCATCCGAGTCTATGACTCGATATCGCGAAAGAGACATTTTGAGTCATCGTCTGAGATACAAAATTTATCCAAAATATTGCCATCTTACCTTGATATGAGTGGCTTTTTAGATCAAAAGGTTTGCACTGATTGGTCAACGATTGAAGCATACCGGAATAAAATGAGTAATCCATTTGATGTACATGTTAACGAAATTGCTCAAAAAACCATTGATATCCTGTAAGTATAAGTATCATGATTTAGTTTCATTTCATAAATTTCACAACGCTTACATGAACTGCAAGATATGGATTATCTATTATTTTTGTAGGGGTTGTGGTCTTTTTGTTGCCTCTTACGCCGAGTATTTGAGCGATGGATTACAAGTACCAAATGATAGACTTGATGCCAGATTACTCTATCAAAGATATGCTTCTCTTTTATGGAAATACAGAGAATCAAAAGCTCATAAATCGTATGCAAACGACATTAAAGATCCATGACAACCAAAGCCGAATTTCGTAGCACTGGATGAAGAACAACTTGTCCATATTGAGTAGATCTTTATAGCTTGAGTCTGTCAATGTAATAGCCTATCCTCCTTAGTTAACTTGTTGATTTATTTGTAGAGTAGATCATTTGTACCCATAATAATTTCTTACATTTCACTTATTTGTTGAGTTATTTCATGTAATTTTCTAAGGTTTTGATTTATTTTATGCCGTCTATGAATTTAATTTAATCCTTAGTTTTGAACTTGTTAATTAAAATGGAATACTAGATTCAAATATCATAACAGATAATACATCTGCTGCAACAGACGACATATCTTATCTAACAGATTTAGACATATGTTGCAACATGTAAGTCATATGCTGGAAATTATATAACAGGTCTTCCTACTTTTTTGATTTATTCTAATATATTACCCATCAGTTGCAATATATAGATTATATGCTGTCAGAGATCATAGATCTGTTGTGATAGACAGAAACATCTGCATAATTCAACAGGAGATCAACCTATTACAACAGATAACCAATCTGCCATAACAGGTATGATAGCTATTACAACAGATAGACAATCTGTTGCATTATAAAAATTCAACTTTCGCCAGACATAAAAAAATTGCCACTACAATGTAAAGTGAACAAAGTGGCTTGAAATAAAAAAAATTTATCGTGTCCGTTTTTATCTTTGTACATATTCTTCTTTGTACACGGGCTCCAATAATTTAGTTAGTGCCCCATAAGCCCAGACCTCTTGCATGTTTTCCACAATGGTGTAGCATAGACTGGCCATTTCTGTGCCGGTCAGCAAACACTCGATGTATGCAAGTGAGTATGACTCACACACGGCATCGATTTTATTTTTCTGAAGGAGAATGTTCATATTTCGACCTTCAAAATACCAATGATTCCTTATTCAAGACTTTAATTAGCAAATGATCCATCAATTTACTCTGCATCAATAACTTGGGGAACAACTTTAAGAGTAGCTGCACGTGGGTTAAAAACCTGGCCACCTTGAAGACAAGTAAGTTGTAGTCATAAATCTTAATCTTTTCCTCGTCGAGTAGTATCTCAAAAACGAGAAAATATTTGACTTACTCATTCATGACTCCAAGGATTCTCTTTGCCTTGGTCCAGCTCTTGCAGTGTAGATATGGCCTCTTTCCTCTAACATAGTTAATCATGTCTTCATACCATTTGAACGTAGAAACTAATTGATCAATTTACTGACCACCAGGACCAGTTTGATTATAGAGAGTATCGTACCTACTCTTGAAATTATGGTAGAAGTTGAGGATCATTATCCTATCGGCAGCATTATAAGCATCCGGGTATTCTAATTGCCTGCCCCTCATGAGGTAGAGAATTTCATCAACTTACTGTGGTATAAGAAGATAATTTTTAAATAGGTTAGTAATTGTAAAGAAGAAAAACACAGTAGAAAGATTTTGTTGAAGAGGGTTCTCTGAATCAGTTCACAGATTACCCAGCTAACGCAACTTCTGCACAGATGTGTATTATGTTGCAATAGAATAACGAGCTATTGTAACAGATTACACATCTGTTGCGTAGATTCTTCTTCATGGAGTAGATAGGAAGGCTAGATCAGCAAAAGTAAACTTATATGGTCCGTGTACCACTCACGCATATTTGTCATACTGGTGAAGTCTTGGGTATCAAATAAATGCATGGTGTATTCTTGTGGAACCTTCGTCTTGTCAGTCATGATTTTTTACAATTCCTTTTTATTTTCATAGACAAGTGCCGTGTATATGTCCACCTTCTTCAGTTTCCCCTGAACATCAGAAACTCTTCGAGCGGGAGAAGTTATAATTTTTTGGATTTTCGATTGGAGAGCACTTGGCTAATTGCTCTTTTCTTCCTCCTAACCGCTACTGTAGGAGTGTATGGCTCCTTCACCTTCTTGGATGGTATGACACCACTCTTGGATTTCAACTCCTTAGAAACTTTAGCAATATCCCCTAGTTTTTCAAGGATTTTATCCTCTCTATCTTTGCACACTTTGCATTCGCAATGAGAATATGAGGGTAAATATGGGTAAGAGGGACGTGTGTAAGGGGTGCTTCCAAACGTATTTATTTTTTCCTGAGCACCAGCTTGATCATAATCACGACTGGCAGTAACAGCATCAGGATGGCTTCCACCATCATCAGCAACTTCACGGGCAACACCCCTATAAGAATTAGGTGGATATGTTGTAGTAGGTTGTTTATGAAGATCTTCAACATTAGGTTGACCTTGCCTAACTGCTCTTCTTATGGTTGTTGCTCCAGCCAATTCCTTCTTTATTAACTTTTTCGTTCTGTCTACTTTTGTATTAATAAGACCTAGAGTAATAAAGGAAGTCATCCCCAATTTCTGCTCAGTAGGCACGATCCAAAGGATGCATAACCTATAAATAAGAAAAAAGGCATTTAAATCATATCATATAATAATATTTTGTAGTCAGTTGGGTTACATGTTAACACAGCCAACTTATGCAACAGATTATCTATCTACCGCAACATATGATCTTTATGTCGCAACAGATTGACAATATGTTACATCAGATTACCCATCTGTTGTATAATTTGCAGTAGATGGATAATTTATTGAGTCAGGTTCAGGGAACTAGAGCAACAGATGGTTAATCTGTTGTCAAATATGGATTTTCTATCGCAACAGATTGCCCATCCATTATACCAGTTACGGTTGAGAGGTAATCTGTTGCAACGAATGACCCATCTGTCACAACAGATGGCACATCTATTTCAATATATTTCTTTGAGGAATATTATTTTAGTTGAAAGAAGATGTACTACATCATCCAGAGGGTTAAAGAGATCAGCCTCCTTAATTTTTTCACTACCCTTTGCAGCCAACCACCTAAGGATCCTTGGATGAGAAACCTCATTCGAGTAATCCTTGAACTACTTTCAGAGGGAAGGAATAACTTCAAATACCCAATCCTAAAAAATATAAACTGGAAAGAAAGCGAAAAAAAGTCATAATAACTATACTCGATATAAATTAATGGATGAGTAAAAATAGTGATTAATATTATCATGAAATTCCAAGGAAAGCCGTATAATGTGATCATCACTGTGGATAGCTTTCTCAGTAAATATTGAAAAGTCAAGTAGTAGCTATAATATCCCCAGTGATAATCGTTGAATTTCTTAAAATCATCAACAAGCGCGAACAAATCATCTTCTATGACTTTCCTGACGTCTCTTGCCTATATAACGAAATGGACAACCAAACTACGCACAATTTCTCATTGTACTGCTTTGGTATGGTTTTATCCTTGAGGTTTGCTATCAAATCCCCCTCTTTTTAGCTATGTCCAACAATGCCCAACAACCCATTTTTTTCCTTGCATTTGTTGGACCTTTTGTGGGGTGTTTCCTTGATGAGAGGTTCTTCTAGACGATCGTATCTCAAGCCTGTCACTATGACAAACTCTTTCAATCCAAAACAAACCGGCATGCCACAGTAGTTGATCTAAATTTCATCTGTCTTTTTTTCGCCCTCCTTCAAATCTTTATCATCCCCCACGTACTTGATCCTGCACTTGAGAAGATCATATACTATGCTCATTTGGAAACGGAGAGTGTGGTCCTGAGGCAGCGTAAGAAAGTATGCAAAATAGCTTCTCTTAAAAAGTCTGTCTATGTTTTCATTCTTCATAATACTCCTAAATTCATCATAACCTTTCCCCAACTGTCATTTAGGTACAATATCTCCAATTACATCTTTAGGGTTTTTTATTGGCATCGCAACTCAAAATCTGTCGATACTAATGGTTTTGACAGGATCATGCTGGGATTTAGATATTAATTACCGCCCCATTGGTGAGAAGGAATTCTCACTTTCCTCAACATCATTTTGCCCTGACTAAGGAAGTTCCTCTGAATCTATCTCTACTCTAGCCTTTTTTGTTCGGTGGTCAGAAGTTGATCCACTTTCAGTTTCAATTTTTTTTCTTTTGGGAGACATCTTGTAACTACAAACAATAGAAAAAAAATACAAAACATTTGATGTATGTATACTTTTTTAAAAAAAAAAAAGGTAAGAAAATTTCAATAAATTATTATACGCCACATTACAAAAAAAATACTCCAACGGATAACCCATCAGTTGGAACAGAGGGGGAATCTATTCGAAGACCTATTTAATATCTCCCAACAGATCTTCCACCTATTGCAATAGATGGACCACCAAGACCACAACAAATTACACCACCAATGCCAACAAGACCAGCACCAATTCCACCAAGACCACCACCAATGCCACCAATACCAACAATAATACCAAGACCGTCAACACTACCACCAATGCCACCAATACCAATACCAAGACCACCGACATCACCACCCAAACAATAAATACTGACACCAACAAAAACAACCACCAACACCACCACAAACACCATCTAAAAATACTACGAAGGTCAAAAAAACATTGCAACAAAACTAGGGTTTTCTCGGGTGCTTACTACGTTTTTAGCATTAAAACTCAAAATGTTAACCCATTCTAGAAGATAATACAACTAAAAATTATTTTTCTTATTATTAACTAAAAAGACCTAATTTTTAGAATAAAGAATAAAAGTAGAACTCTTCTTGAAATCAGTTACCTATTAAGACAAAAAAAAATGATGGATACAAGTGAGAATGAAGTCAAAAATAACAATTATGTGGTCAAAAATGGGAAGAAAATTGATCTATTTTGAAGGGTTGAGCAATATTTTGAGTAGTTGTTGTCTATATTATTGAGAGAGAGATAAGATCAAGAACTTAAGATTTGAAATGAGGAAAATTTTTTCACAAAAATAGATGATTTGTATGGGTTGATTTGTAATTTTGGAAAAGAATGACAAGTTTTGAATTTGTTAATTTGGTCTGAATTAATCTTAATTAAGTTTTAACATTTTAAAAGATATAATTTTTAAAATATTAATTTAATGAGAATCTTTTCAACTCAGAGTGATCGATCGACGACTTTGGTCGGGATAAACACAATACCAATACCATGCAATTGCAAAGACTCAAATAAAGTTGTAGTTGACCCTATGAACTCATTCATCCTTAGTTATACTTAAATTAATTTAGGTACTAGATTAACATTAAGATAATGAGAATCTGTTCAACTCAGATTGATGGATCGACGACTTGGGTTGGGATGAATGCAATACCAACACCATGCAATTATAAAGACTCAATTGAAGTTGTAGTTGACCTTATGGAATAATTCATCCCTATTTATACCAAAATAAATTTAGGTACTAGATTAACATTAAGCTAATAATAATCTTTTCAACTCAGAGTGATCGATCGATAACTCGGGTCAGGATGAAAGCAATACCAACACCATGCAATTGCATAGATCCAATTGAAGTTGTAGTTGACCCTATGAACTCATTCATCCCTAGTTATACCTAAATTAAATTAGGTACTAGCTAAACATTAAGATAATAAGAATATTTTCTACTTAGAGTGATAGATTGATGACTCAGGTCGGGATGAACGTAATACCAACACCATACAATTCAAAGACTCAATTGAAGTTGTAGTTGAACTTATGGACTCATTCATCCCTAGTTACACCAAAATAAATTTAGGTACTATCTTAAAATTAAGCTAATGAGTACCTTTTCAACTCAGAGTGATCGATCGATGACTCAGGTCGGGATGAATGCAATACCAACACCATGCAATCGCAAAGACTCAATTGAAGGTTTAATTGACCTTATAAACTCATTTATCCCTAGTTTTACATAAATAAATTTAGGTACTAGTTTAACATTAAGCTAATTACAATCTTTTCAACTCAGAGTGATCGATTGATTACTCGGGTCGGGATAAATCCAATACCAATACCATGTAATTGCAAAAACTCAATTGAAGTTTTAGTTGACCCTATGAACTCATTCATACCTAGTTATAAAAAAATAAATTTAGCTGCTAGATTAACATTTAGTTAATGAGAATATTTTCAACTCAATGTGATCGATCGATGACTCGGGTCGGAATGAATGCAATACCAACACCATGCAATTTCAAAGACTCAATTAAAGTTGTAGTTGAACCTATGAAACCATTTATCCCTATTTCTAACAAAATTAATTTAGGTGTTGGATTAACATTAAGTTAATGAGAATCTTTTCAACTCAGAGTGATCGATGGACGACTCGGGTCGGGATGAACGCAATACCAACACCATGCAATTACAAAAACCCAATTGAAATTGTACTTAACCCTATGGACTTATTCCTCCCTAGTTCTACAAAAATTAATTTAGGTACTAGCTTAACATTAAGTTAATGTGAATATTTTTAACTCAGAGTGATCGATCGACGACTCGAATCGGGATGAATGCAATACCAACACCATGCAATTGCAAAGACTTAATTAAAGTTATAGTTTACCCTATGAACTCATTCATCCCTAGTTCTACCAAAATCAATTTAGGTACGAGCTTAAAATTAAGTTAATGAAAATTTTTTCAACTCAGAGTGATCGATCGATGACTCAGGTCGGGATGAACGCAATACCAACATCATACAATTAAAAAGATTCAATTAAAGTTGTAGTTGATCCTATGGACTCATTCATCCCTAGTTCTACTTAAATTAATTGCAATGAAATCTGTTGCAATAAATGACTGAGCTATTGGAAATTTTGAACTAGACATCCATATCTGTTGCAAAAGATGACATATCTAATTTAATTATCAAATAGACATTTTCATCTATTGTGACAAATGACTGAGTTGTTGGAAATTTTCAAACAGATATTGATATCTGTTGCAACAGATTACATATCTAATTTAATTATCAAATGAATATTTGTATCTGTTGTAAAAGATGACTGAGTTGTTGGAAATTTTCAAACAGATATTGATATTTGTTGTAATAGATGACATTTTGATTTAATTATCAAATGACATTTGTATCTGTTGTTACAGATGACTGAGCTGTTGAAAATTTTCAAACAGATATTTATATTTATTGCAACAGATGAAATATCTGTTTGAAATTATTTTTTTCTTTTAATTTAAAGCAAACTTCTATCCAAAAGAAAGTTAAAATAGTACTACTAAAGGTGGTAAAAAATATTTCTTGGATAACTCAAAAATCTCATTGACTAGTCTTGTGTTGTCTTTTTAATGTCTCCTATTTTTCTTGTGCCCCTCGAGTTATTAATGAATATTAATTAATGAATATTTAAACCCTAAATTATCTCATCTCTCCTGTAGCCCTAAATTTATTTTATTCATCTCTCATCTTTTCTTTCTCTCCTCTTTAGGGTTATCACAACCTTTTTTCTCTCTTTTATCTCCTCTTTTTTATAAAGATCCTTTTGGATCTAAACAGATCTATATATTTCATCAACTAAAATTGTTATTTTATCCCTTTTTGACATTGCAGATAAGGTATGGTTCACTATTATTTTTTTTTATTCTCGTCTTCTTCTTTGCAAGTTATTTACATCTGTTTTCTTATTTAATTACCATTTATCCATATCATATTTATTTAAAAATTTTTAAAAAACTTTTAAGTGTTAAATAAACAAACCAAGAATTTTTATTACAATATGCGAAAAAGTCATCTATTGGGAGAAGTTTAAAATCCTTATTGGCAGTATCATTTTTTTGTATGTATTTTATTTATTTCTTTGTTTTTGATATTGTTATTAATGTTGATGGTGGGTTGGTGTTGTTGGAACTTGTTGTGTGGTGTTGTTGATGGTGTTGGAATAAACGATGTTGCTTCTTTGTTGTTGATGATGGTGTTGGAACAAATGATGTTGTTTCTTTGTTGTTGATAACTTTTTTTGTTGTTTCTTTGAGTTTATACTGTTGTTGATGTTGCAACAGTTGAAGCAACTATTGGAACAAATCAAAGCACTAGCAAGGCTTGCTTGATTTATAATAATGGACTCCATATCTGTTGTAATAGACTCCATATCCATTGAAATAGATGGATAATGTTCTTTTTATTATTTTCTTATTTGACATCAATTTTTTTCCTTTTTTTGTAGATATAAGGAACCAAAAGTTGATTAACTTTTTTTCGACCAATACAAGAGGCTACAGTAAAGATGGGTTCGGAGGAATAAGCTGCTTGCAGATGGAACCACTTCATATGTGGGAGGTATGTATTACTGATAATGTTATTATGAAAATAAATATAAAGTATATTGATTTTTTGAATGTTGTTTTACCGTTTAGTCATTGATTATTCAAACAAGATATCTGCAATTTTACAATTAGGTTTGATAGGTCTGAACTGATAAGGCTGAGGATCATGAATATGGTTCTGATACCCTGTTAAGATTTAATGTCGGTTGTTGCTCATATTTATGTGTCAAGCACTGTGAAGGGATCTAGTTTTGGTGTCATTGTAAGAAGATTTAATAGCAATTGGACTAACTTTTAGGGTGCATTAGACTCTAAGAGGGCCTTTAAATCCTCCCACTGCCTCAACCAAGAACAAAAATCAATATAGTTATTACCCTAGTCCAAATTTATATGGTTGGGTTTCTCAGGGTGATGATTATACTTCAGAAGGTACGGTAGGAGAATGCCTGCGAGGGTAAATGGGGGGCTGATTAAAGATTATATCAGCTGAGAGCCAATTGAAGAGGAAACATAGGATAGAAAGGAACTTCTAGTGAATCTGGCCAATTAAACTGACTTAGAACTTGAGAAATCTGAATCAAGTGCAAATATGAAAGTGTATCCAGTAATATAATTCGTCTGTTGTTTCTCTCAAAGAAAAATAATGCAGATGGACACTTTTCTAAGGAGTTGCGTCTAGGTAGCGTGGTCGAAATTATCACCTAGATAGAAAATAGCAGAAGACTAAAAAAGTAGCCTCGCGAGCATCGAGGGTTGAAATGATGTAAAGTAAGTCTAGAAAACCTGCACCAATAACAGTTGTAGTTAAAATAAGGAATCTAAGAGAAGGATGCAATTTTTGAATTTTAAATTGCATCCCATGCCATTTTATTTGTAGTTCCGATTAGGGCCACTGCTATTGACCTGATCGGAACCACAAACAAGATTGAAAGGAAGATTGATTATCATTACTTCCTTAGCAACATGGATATAATTGTTTGTGTTTTCTATCCTTAGCAAGATTTCAACATATCTTAGAAAAGATCAGAGGCTTGCTATAGTATGTAAATCCCAATAATTTTCAAGCTTGCCTCCAGTTTGCCGATTTGGTCTTCGAGTTTGTCATTGCCGTGTTTGAAGTTGGTATAGAATTCCTGGTCTTTTGTGAGCTCGATCAAGAACACTTTCTTCAAAGTTCTGGCATTGTAAAAGGCCTTCAGAACACTTTCTTCAAAGTTCTGACATTGTAAAAGGCCTTCAGAACACTTCTTCAGAAGCCTTAAATGATACATGGAGGGTCGCTATGTTTGTTTTAGGTCAAAATGTGTTGATGCGCACTTAAGCAATGGTCCTAATTGTTGAATAGCTCACTTTATTGAGCGTTTCTCAATGTAACTTATTCAACCAACCTTCAAGGGATTTGATAAATTAATTAACAAGGAGTTACGTAACGTTTGATCTAAACTGACTCTACCAATCCTATCAAATATTGTGTAACTCCATGCTTATTACCCTATCAAAAACCTTTGCTCAAGTTAGTGCACAAATTAAATAAGCTCAATCTCTCAGCCTTTCTACTGATTGCTCTTCTCCTATATAGATGACGAGATATCCGTCATACAAAAGTTTACATTGTCAGTAGAAATGCTTGCCATAGTGAAAGTCTTTAGAAGGCATGACTAGTAATCTCTCAATATCACTTTTCTGGTTATCTTGACGTCTCTTGCCAATATATTGGAATGGAAAAACCAAACTAAGCATAATTTCTCACTATATCCATTTCAATATATTGGCAAAAGATGTCAAGGTAACCATAAAAGTGATATTGAGAGATTACTAGTCATGTCTTCTAAAGACTTTCGTTGTGGCAAGCATTTCCACTGATAGTGTAGACTTTTGCATGGTGGATATCTTGTCATCTATATGGGGAAGAGCGATCAGCAGAAAGGCTGAGAGATTGAGCTCGTTTGATTTGTCCACTAACTCGACCAAAGTTTTTTGATAGGGTAATAAGCCTGGAGTTACGTAGTGTTTGATAGTCTTGGTACAGTCAGTTTATATCAAACATTACGCAACTCCATGATAATTAATTTATCAAATCCCTTAAAGGTTCGTTGAGCAAAGTTGCATTGAGCAATGCTCTATAAAAGTGAGTTATTCAACTGTTGGGACCATTGCTTGAGCGTGCATCAACATATTTTGACCTAAAACAAACATAGCGACCCTCTATGTATCATTTATTGCTTCTGAAGAAAGTGTTCTGAAGGCCTTCTACAATGCCAAAACTTTAAAGAAAGTGTTCCTGGTCGAGATCACAAAAGATCAAGAACTCTATACCAACTTAAAAAACGAAAACGACAATCTTGAATACACAATCGACAGATAGAAGCAAGCTTGAAAATTATTGGGATTCACATACTATAGAAACCCTCTGATCTTCTCCAAGATATATTGAAAGCGTGCTAAGTCAAGAAAACACAATCAATTAATCCATATTGCTAAGGAAGTAATGATACTTAATCTTTCTTTCAATCTTGTTTATGGTTTTGATCAAGTCAACAGCAGTGGACCAAATCGAAACCACAAATAAGAAGGCATGGGATGCAATTTAAAATTTAGAAATTGTAGCCTTCTCTTAGATTCCTTATTTTAGCTACAACTGTTATGGGCGCAAGTTTTCTAGACTTATTGTACATCATTTCAATCTCGATGCTTGCGAAGCTTCTTTCTTGCACTTGATTCAGATTTCTCATGTTTTAAGTCAATTTTATCTGCCAGAGAAGTTCCTTGCTACCCTATGTCTCATATTCAGTTAGCTATCAGATGATATAGTCTTTCATCAACTTTTCTTTCCCTCGTAGGCATTCTCCTTTGGCTCCTACTGGCATTTAATCATTTTCTTGAACAACCCGTTAATATAAATTTGGGCCAACAAAATTTCTATTAGTTTTCCATTCTTGCTTGATACAATGCGAGGCTTCGAAGGCCTTTTCAGAGTCCAATGCACACTTAAAATTAAGTCTAATTGCTATTGAATCTCTATAATGACACCAAATATTGATTCCTTCTCAAAACTTTACATGCATAAACATGAGCAACAACCATTAGTAATTCATAATAGGGTATCGACACCATCATCATTAGGTCCTTGGCCTTATCAATTTGAACCCATCAAACTTAACTGTATAACGTAGGATCTTGTTTGAATGATCAATGCCTAATCAGTTCAAAACTACATTCACAAAAACATTATACTTTGTGTGTGTTGTTTCGGTGACCTTATCAGTAATACATAACTCCCACACATGAAAGTGGATCCATCCATCTGCACGCATATTATTTTTCCTAGCCCGTCTATGGCTTAAATTGAATAAACAGATGACTAACAAGTTACAACAGATGCCACATCTATTTAAATTATCAAATAATTACAGACGGACATATGATCAATCCATTGCAACATAAGACATATCTATTGGAAAAATCAAACAGATATATCCATCTGTTGCAACTGATTTTCTATATGTTATAAGTTATCTAACAGATGGAATATATTTTGCAACAGATTACCCATCTGTTAGATTTATTTTAAAGCAATTTTCTTTTCTTTCCGAAATACACAAAAAGATAGAATGTTGTATTTAGATCTATTTTTTAAATTACATATTCGAAAAGTCACCAGTTTAATTTGATTGAGGGATGAACAGTCGTGGCTTTTTGACTAACCCCTTCAAATTCAATCATTTATAAATTGGTCCCTCCTTACTCGTTCATTCTACTTCACTTACAAATATGGTTGATCCTGATTCGTACAAGAATATTCATATCGAGTCTTTCCGAGAACTTCAAACGCAGTTTGATGAACTCTAGAGGAATTTGGCCAACTTTAGAGCAAGACTGGGGAGGGCCTTCCTGCTGCTGGATTAAAATTATCTGATTGACAATAATAGTAATACTACTAATAATAATGATAATAATAATTAGGTTATGTTTTTTCTTTAAGCATATGTATTTTCCTTTTGTATATTAGATCTACCTAAGGGATTCAAAAATCTATGTTTGGTGGTTGACTTTGATATTTTAATACTTATTTAATATTTAATTATCATTCTGTTTATTCCTTATTCTCAACATGTCACGGTTGGTGGTAGGGATTGAGCATTTGTGGCAAAAGCGGTTAATATGATGTGACAGATGGATCATATGTTGCAACAGGCGGTTATTAATAAAAAAAGGTTATTGTTGTTATTGAGAGGGTGAAAAGACATGACTTTTCGATTATTTAATATGAAAAACGATTCATAAATAAATAATAAGGAAATAAATGATAAAAATAATTTATAACCCTAAAAGAACGATTATTTAATTTTAATACTGATCGTGACTTTTCACCATTTTTGTTTATAAATTTATTTTTTAAATTATTTATTTATTATATAATAAAAAAGTCACAATATTGGATTAATTAACTTATATGATGATTGTTAAGAAAAAGGTGAACAGTCATGACTTTTTGTCTAAAACACATTCAACAATGTTGCTGATGTATCAAATTCCCCATCCGTTGCGACTGATATATCAGCTGTTTGAAAAAAAATCAAAAAAGCAATTAAAACAGATGGTCGATTTGTTACACAGATGGTTTATCTAATGCAATAAAAATATAATCTGTTGCCAGAACTTAATAAAAATAGTTATTATTTTATTAAAGAAAGGGTTATTGAAAAGGTGTCTTCGATTTTTAAATTGAGAAAAAGATAATTTAATAAAATAAGCTAAAAAGTCATGACTTGTAACAATAATAAAAAAAATTCACCAGCTTGATTTAATTAAGTCTTTTTTTTCACAGAAAACAACAATGAAATAAATGATAAACATAATTTATAACCGTAAAAAATGGTTATTTAATTTGAATAATTGATGTTAATATTAAATAGGCGTTATTTTTTTTCGTAGAACACGTTTTTGTTTTTAAATCTATTTTTTAAATTTATATAATAGAAAAGTCAGCAAATTTGGATTAATGATATGATGATAATTTTAAAAAAAAAGATAGATTATATGTTGCAATAGATAGATTATCTGATGCAATAGGTTTTCTATTTGTTGCAACAAATGATATATCTGTTGTCATAGATAAGTTATATGACGCAACAGATATAGAATCTATTGTCATATCTCAATAAAAATGGTTCTTGAAAAGAACTAATTAATAATAATAATCTGAAAAGTTATGACTTATCACAATATTTTTTAATTTAATTAAGTCATAACTTTTTACAGTAATAAAAAACATAATTAATAAATGAAGGTGAACAGTTAGATTATATGTTGCAACAGAGAGATTATCTGATGCAATAGATTTTCTATTTGTTGCAATAGATGATATATCTGTTGTCACAGATGAGTTATCTGATGCAATAGATGTAGAATTTGTTATCTCAACTCAATAAAAATGGTTCTTGGAAAGAACTAATCAATAATAATAATCTGAAAAGTCATGACTTATCACAATATTTCATAAATTAATTAAGTCATAACTTTTTACAGTAATAAAAAATGTAATTAATAAATGGAGGTGAACAGTCGCGCCTTTTTTCCACTCATTCAAATTCAATCCTCTATAAATAGGTCCTTTTTTACTCAATCATTCATTCAACTACACTCTATTTATTTATTGCATCTTGTCTTTCATATTACACCTTCCACTACTTTCTCTTTCCTAACTTAGGTAAGTTTTTTTCTTGTCAATTTGTAGTATGTGTTGTATTACATTCGGATATTTTTACTTTACTTTTATTTTTATGTTTTTTGTCAATTCATATGTGTTCTAGATATGCTTGATCCAGTGTGGGAAGTTGCTTTTTTGCAAAACGATGCGAATGAACTTGAATGCAGGTTCGTGACATGCAATGAGAATTGGGAGCAGTTAAAGCAAGGATGCTCTGTGAGATCCGCAGGCTGAGGAGCTCCTTGCTGCTATCGGTTGAAGATTGGCTGGCTAGTCATAATAATAATAATAATAATAGTAATAATAATAATAATAATAATAATAATAATAATAGTAATAATTAGATTATTTTTTTCTTTTAGTTTGTGTATTTTTATTTGTTTTTGTTTAATAAAAAAATTATCTTTGATCAACTTTGACGTTTTAATTCATATTTAATTTTCATTCTTTCTTTATCTTATCGACAAACGTATCGATGATTGAACGTAAAAAATAATTTTGAATCCAGTACAATAGCAAGAGTTGAAACATATTGGTTATCTGTTGGGTTTGTGGCAGGGGTTGATTTGTGTTGTTCCATACAGATTACTCATCTGTTGCAATAGATTACTCATATATTGCAATAGATAGCAGTCTGATGCAATAGATAATCAGTCTGATGCAATAGATAATCAGTCTAATGCAACAGATACTAGTCTGTTGCAACAGATAACTAGTCTGTTGCAACAGATAAATCTTCTGTTGTAATAGGTTACTTATCTGTTTGATTCATGTTACGGACACTATAGAAGCATAAACATAAATCCAACATATGAGTCTTCCATTGCAACAGATTACTCATCTGATGCACCAAATGAGTGATCTATTTAAATTGTGGAAACTTATGTTAAATTCATGATTGAGTTCTATCCATTAATGAAAAAACAGTAGTAATTGTGTACCCAGGTGACAAATTTGAATAAAAATTATAATTTTACTTACCAAAGTCAACTTGAAGTAATGCCAAAGTGGAAAGTAATGTAGGAAATAAAATTTGACCTAAGAAATTGGTCAGATATCAATAGTAGCGATAACAACAACAACAACAATGGTCGACAAGAAAAAGATGAAGATTATGATAATGAAGCAGAAGATGTTAAATAAAGCAGCAACAACAATGAACAACAATAATCATGGAGAGAGAGAAAACAATAATGGGTGAGAAGAAAGAGAAACATGCCATTTCCCCCTCCGTTTCCTGTTATATTAAATAACATTTGGATCAAAGTATAAATTTAAAAAAAATTTGGCTATTCTCAAACTTACCCAACTTTCTTAATCCATAATAAAGTAATTGTCACCTCCACTCAATTACTAAGACTTCTGTCACCTTTACCTCATTTTTAAACTCTTTTGTCACCTACAGCCTAAACCCCCATCTAACATTGTGACTTCAATTATGTCAAAAAATATATATGCAAAAATATATCTCTTACAAACAAATGTATTTGTGTCCTTAATTATGGAGATTATATGCATCTCATTCTCACAACATTATGGATCTACTTATATTTGTTGTAACGACCTAAAAATTTGATGAAATATGTGAAAATTATGATTTTATATAATTTAACTATTTTACCCATTTCCGTAGTTGCATTATGATATTTTTAGAGTGTGGGCGTGATTATCATGATTTTTGATGTATTTTGATATCATTTATGTGATATTGTGGTTTTTTATGGCTTCGAGAGCCTTATTTTAGACTTATGTGAATATCTTTTGATCCGTGCAATGGATGGCCGAACGGACTATGCCAGGAACTTTGAAAGATCTATTTTAGGCTTGGTAGACCTTTGGTTCAGATCTCGATGCACCTGAGCTCATTTCGACCTATTGATCGAAAAGTTGAAAAATTAAAAATATGAGTGTGGGACCCACATTTGGTCGAAACGACCTTTGATGAAAAATCCAAATTTTCTAGTAGATCTAGAATATTGAATTTATGGTTTTAGTATATTTGATATAATTTTACAGCTTTTAAATCTCATTACGACCCTCGATTTAGAATATTATGATTTTTTGTTTTGGGGATAAAGTTTGTGAAAATGATGTTTTTTTAAAAATCTGATATCTCTATTGTGTTCGGAATGTTGAATTTAGTATGGTTTCATATTTCATTTGTAGGTATCGGACTCCGAACAAATCCCGAGTTGCTCGTCGAAGTCCGATCGACTAAAACCAAAAGTTGTTATTGCAGAAAATCTGCTATAAATAGCAGATTTTCACCTCCTTTTGACCCGTTTTGCTTATTTTCATCTCTCCTCTTTGGAGTTAAACCCTAAAATAGTGTGGGAGCTTAAAATTAAAATTTGTGAGAGCTTGAAAAAGCAAGATTAACACTCATTTCTTGGTTTTATTACGGTTCACCCTTTTCTGAATCATTTCTTAATTAATTTCTCAAAACCCCAAAAATCTTAGGGTTTGATTTTAAACTTCAATTTCACTCATTTTTACTTGAATAATGTTTTTATCTTATAATTACTAGTTTTTCATCAATTTAACCTTCAAAACAACTCTGATTATTGATTTTAACCCGGATTTCAAAGATTTTACCCAGTAAAGTTAAAAATGGTTTTTCTTCGATTTAAGCCTTCTTTTTTACTCAATTTAACTTGGGTTTTTAGCTATAGGTTCTTAAAAATATTGAATATATATTTTTGAAATATAGTTCCAATTTTTTTCTTCTTTTTTGGAAACCCATTTTTGGGGGTCCGTTTTGACCTCAAATCAAAAGTAGTTAATATGCGTGTCATTAGTTTTATTTTCATGCATAGATTTCATATTTGTTGTTTTTAGTGGAGTTTGGAATCATTCGTGGAAATTAAGATCGTGGGTTTAAACTGTAGCGGACTGGTTCGGCTTTTGAGGTAGGTTATGTCTTAACTCTTTCAAACTGGGTTGGTTAGTAAATGATGATACAAAATACATGTTAATGGTGGTAACTAGTCATGAATTATGTCTATTTATGTTTAGTGCCCATGTGGGGGCCTATATGTGATGTAATTGTCGAAATTGAGTTATAAGGTGATATGTGTGACCGTGTGGGTTCCTACGTGATATTAATAACCTTGAATACATGTGAATAATTGTATTGTGTTGTTAAGATGCTTAATATGGTACCACTGGTGTATTATGATAATATTCATACTTTATTTGTCATATGAGACATGTGGAAATTCGTGGATGAAACTCAAATAATGAGTAGATATTGACTCACATTGTTGTGAAAATATATCATTGTGGTTGGTTGTAAAAATACTCATTGTAATTGGTTTTGAGCGTTACATCCTCATATCATATTCATTCATGAAACATTGGTACCATCGTGGCAACATATGAGAAACACTGGCAATATCTTTTTAAAACCCTCCCCGAGGAATGTTTTGGAGAGGAGATATTATAAAGCCTTATAAAACCCTTTCCAAGGGATGTGCCTAAAAGGAGATATAAGATATGCAGATTATATATGAGTTGACGAACCCCCCATGGGTCCTACGTCGGGAAGCTTTAGCTCCGTAGGTATATACGGGGATTGTGCGACGATCCCAGAAGTTGTGCGATGACCTCGTGCATCATCATTATCATATATATTGTACTTACTTTATTGTGTTATGTTGTATTGTATTAACATATTGACTTGTCATCTATGTATTTATTGTATCTTCTTTTACTTGTATTTGATGATCTTGTATATGCATATTCTCCCCGTTCTTCATATATGTGATATAATATGTACTTTTGTTCTATCTTGGTGTGCTGTTGGAATATATGTGAGATATATTAGAACTGCTAGTGCAAGCGGTCACTATGATGTGATGTTGCAAAATATACAGGTGACGTACCCTTAGTGTATATTTTGTATGCTTTATTTACTACTTTGTTTGGTCAACCTATGATATATACTAAGTATAAGTGTACTGTACTCATGCCTACTACGCCCTTTCGGGGCAGGTCCTAGCTCGAGTGCGCCTCAACTTGCTTGACTCGGGCGATTGTAGAGCTTCCAAAATAGCGGTTGGGCATTCATGCATTTGAAGTTCACCTCTATCTTTCTATAGTAGTTATGTCTTTATTAGTCTTTATTAGTATTAGTAGTTATTATTCCTTTGTGGTTTTTTTTTGATGTATTTGACTCTTGATTGTATTAGTAGTTCTTACACTATTGATACCTAATTTTGGGCATGATTGATATTTTAGATAAGTTCTTTCCGCATTATTATGATTACTTCTATGGTTCAACTTCGTTCTAGAATCTTTATCTTGGGATATTTTAGTCTTTTACTCTTTTTGTATCGGTATGGGTGATAGGCTTACTTGTTAAGGTGCACCGCGGCAAGTGTCATCATGACCCTCGTCTTTGGGTCATGAAAAATTGGTATCAGAGTAACAAGGTTTTATTGGTCTCAACAATGTAAGAACGAGATGTCTAATAGAGTCTCATAGATCGGTACGTAGACGTCCGCATCTATCTTCGAGAGGCTATATGATGTCTTTAGGAACCTTTCCTTATTTTTTTTCCTTAGCGAGTGAAGTTCTTTCATATGTTATGTCCTGAGTTATGTTTCACTCTTTCTGGACAGATGATATTAACTAGGTATTGCGAGAGTAGTGATGCAGAGCTTTCACCCAGAGGGGGAGCCTCGAGTCATGGACAGACTCGAGGGAGGGAAAGACCCCGTGGTGCAGCCCCATCTAGGAAGAATGCTAGAGGACTCTCCCTTGATCCTCGTGTTAAGCAGCTTGATGGTGTGGGTCCTACTCCAGTTCTTTAGAGTTTGTCTGCCCCAGTGTTGGAGAGATTATTGGTGCATTTGTTGACCCATTTAGAGGGTTCTTCTTTGGTTTTGTCAGGTGTTCCTCCAATTCAGAGTATGGATCCTCCTACTACACCTGCTTCTAGTTTGGGTACTCCTCAAACCTGGAGTCCTATTTCACCTTTAGTGCTGATATTTGTCTATGGGGTTTCGACACAAAGAGCCCAGCCGTTATTTATGTTACCTCCTCAGATGGGATCATATCTAGCTAAATTTACTATACCTCCTCTCATAACTAGTGCAGTAATGTATTTTAAGGATCAAAAGAGGTTTGAGAGGTTTAATCAATTAGGTCCTCCCAGATTTGGTGGTGCAGTAGGCGAGGATACCTACGAGTTTCTTATTATTGCCGATAGAAGTTGAACAATTTGGGTTCACTCGAGTCCCATGGAGTTTCTTATACATTTTATCAGTTAAGAGATGCGGTGAGAGATTGGTGAAGGTCAATTTTAGTTGTAGACCTTGTGATTCTCTAGCTATAACTTGGGATCAGTTCGTCGAGGTTTTCCTGCCTTTCAGCTTGAGAAATCGTATGAGGTATGAGTTTGATCATTTGGAGCAGGGCTCCATGATAGTTGCTGAGTATGAGGCACGATTTCATACCCTATCTAGATATTCCTATGATAGCATTTCTACCAAATATGAGAGGATTTGGAAGTTTGTGACGGGTTTGGATATCTCTCTTCAGTTGTCTACATCTCAAATAGGGTTATATTTGGGGCTTTTTTTAGAGTATTGTGGATCATGCTAAGATGACGCAAGGTATTCTTTGAGTATCTCAGGGAGCCAGCAAGAAGGCGTGATATTTTGGTGAGTTTGGGAGTTAGACCTCTCGAGGAAGAGATTTTAGAGATTCTCATGGATACCATGGTAGGCCAGTACAGGCAGCTTTATAGAGTTCAAGTGGTAGACCTTCTAGTTCAGCATTTTAGGGTGTCCGTTCGGGCTTAATTGTACCTTCTTCAATTGAAACTGGTTGTAGAGGTTGCTATGTGTATGATAAAATTAGCCATGTATCCAAGGCCTGTCCCCGTCGGGTGGTTTGAGCTACTCTTATTCCAGCTGTGGGGGTAGGGTACTATCATAGGTACAAGTGGTAGAGGTAGTGGAGCACAAAGGGGTGGTTATTGGGCCACTTAGGCAGTTGGTGGTCGTGGGCCACCCAATCAGTTGGTAGTCATTATTAGTGTTATGTTATACCAGCCAGACCAGGCAGAGACTTCTGATATTGTGATTACAGGTATCGTCCCCGTTTGTTTGAGACCCGCATCTGTATTATTTAATATTGGATTGACTTTTTTCTATGTGTCTATATATTTTACTTTGGGTTTTAATTTTGTTATTGAGTCTCTTGCCATGCCTATTCGTGTATCTACTCTGGTAGGTGATTTTTTAACGGTGGATTAGGCTCACCGATCTTGTGTTGTGACTTTTGCCGGGCATGTGAATTTGGTAGACTTGTTAGTGTTAGATATGGTCAATTTTGATGTTATTTTGGGTATAGATTGGTTGGCTCTTTATCATGTTATCTTTGATTATTTTGCCAACATCATGACTTTATTTTTGTCGGGTGTGGCAAGGTTAGTTTGGAAAGGTGCACTTCATTCGGGTCCTAAGAGGATTAAATCTTATGTTCATGCTCATAAATTGGTTGAGAGGAGATATTTGCCTTACTTGGCCCATATTCGTGTCACCAATGTTGTTTCGCCTCCTTCCTTAGATTCTGTCTATATTGTCAATGAGTTTATGGACGTGTTCCTCATATACTTGCTTGGTATACCTACGTATCAAGATATTGATTTCTCCATTGATGTTGAGCCAGGTCCAATGATGTTGAGCCAGACATATAATACCCCGTATTTTTGGTCTAGACTTTGAACCGGTCCCTACGTGTATAAGCTAAAATCCAAATAATTCCCATGTGAATATAAGTTTTATGATATTTGTCCTTGTGTTTGATATGCTTTTGAGGTGAAAATGTTCATAAGAATCACATAGAACAAAGTTGAATTTAGAGCCTTTGATTCATCCAAAGTTTGGTATTCAATTCTACAACAGTCTACTTTGAACGTGTATAACTTTTTATATACATAGAATTTTGCAGCTCAAGACACACCAAATTATAGATAATTGAATTATCTTTCCAACAATACCAGTTTTACCTTAATTCGATACCCGAGTGAAAAGTTATGGCATTTTCCATGTGAGGCAATAAGCCAATGCGATTGGGATGCGACGCATCAGTCATCGACATGATTAGCGATGAACTCAATGGCAATCGTGTTATGAAACTGTTTCACACGCTATTTCAGTTCCTAAAGGGTCTAGGGGTACTTTGGTCACTTTTCCTCACCTAAATTCATCCATAACACTTAATTTCACCCCCAAAAGCATTAGATACATCATAATTCATCTTTCTCTCTCAAAGAAAACCCTAGCCCCTGCAAGAACACCAAGAACTCCGTCAAATTTTCTCCAAGAAAGTTAATAATCCAATATTCTGGGTTCAAGAATTTGAAGAATAAGCTTCAAGAACACCATTAGAGATTCAACATTCAAGCTTTCACATTCAATTTATCAAATAAGGTATGTGGGGTTATGAACAAGGATACTCTTTCATCCTTGTGCCCAAAACTAGTTTTTAAGTTGAATTTACGTATCTTAGCAAATAGGGTTCATACCCAACTTATCTTGTTTTGAGTTTATGAATTTGTAAAATGATTTAAGTGTTAAAGTGCATGCTTGTTCTCCTCTATTTATGCTTGATTTACAGATTTTCAATTGAGATTTAAACATGATATATATTGCAAGTTATATGAAAGAAAGCATGAGATTCAAAGGATTCAGTGCATCAAAATTTCGCATGCTCATGTTTTGATCCATAAGATTCATATTGTGATTTTGATTTCATTATCTTGACTGAAATTATTGAAGTATTTAAACAAGATTATTGAGCATGAAGTATTATTTTGATTTGACACTAATTTAAAGCATGGGTTATTAAGCCCTAGTTTGAATATTGATATTTCAAGAAGATTATGCTTTTAGGCATCCTATGATTAGTTTATACTCAGATTTTTAATAAGATTTGATCTTTTGATCCTCAGTTTAGATATGGAATCCACTTTACAGTTTTGATTATAGTTAAAGTAAACAGATATATAACTGGTTTTTACAGTAAACCACCCTCATGCTAGTTTTAAAGTGGATTTCTAACAGATTGAGCATATAGATTAAAGGGAGTAGCATTTAGCACCAAGCGGAAAGTGTGGGTTTATCGCATCTTACTTCCCAGAACTACGAGCTAACATAGGTACAGATTTAGATTATATTCCATTTGTATATGGATACAGATACAGATTGTGATCACTTAGCTCAGGTTATACTCCTTGACAAGAGAATGACACCTCTCCCCAATGTAAAGTTTTCCCCTTAGTGGAACTAGACATTGGACACTATGATAGCCCACATAGTGTATGCTGGTTAGAAGAACCTCCCTAAAGCGTAAGTCCTAAGATAGAATAACAGAACAACTTTGAGAAACTAAGTGTTAAGGCTTACTATTTATGCAGATATTATTTTACACGAGTCATTAGCTATGATATTTCAGCTTTTAGTTTATAGATACAAAGGTGAGTCCTTTTTTACTTAGGCTACATGATTTGAAAACATATTTAACCTCAATTCTAGTTAGTCCACTAGAAGAAAGAGTAAAAGTATAGCTTTTAGAACTAAGTGTTATGACTCATAATATTTATATAGGATATTTTATCATTCATGATTTACAGCTTTCAGTTATTCCAGCCAGTGTGAGTCATTTATAATTAACATGCATTATTTTACAAATTTATACGAACATTGAGATATTGTTTTACTTATGCATTCACCCCCATATGCTTAGTATATTCTAAAAGTATTGATCCATGTATACGTCTATGTGCTACAGTTTTAAATAATATAGGTACCAGTTCAGTTGTCGTCCTTATATCACAATCAGATAGTTGCAGATTCTAGCCAGCAGATGATGAGTCCTCCTACTTTGGGGACTTTAGTTAGATGTTATTTATGTACTTTACTTTCTTACTCATATGTATTGTTTAGTGGTAGTTGGAGTCGTGTTCCAGCTATCTATAGTCAGTATAGTATAGGCTTCACAGATATCAGCAAAGTCAATCATGTAATTTCAGTTCTGCTCTTCAGTTTCATTAGAATGGAAAATTATATCAGTATTGTATTTTTTTCTAGATTTCATCATGATTATATTTTCGCAAAGTAACTTGAGTAATTTTATACATATGTAAATCAGTTGCTTAGCAGTATGCCAGTACAAGGGTTAACTTGGGATCACTTGTGGTCCTAAGCATCGAGTGATGTCTCGAGACACATTTTTGGGACATTACAAACCTGGTATCAGAGCACAAGGTTCAAGTGTCCTAGGGTTCCTGTGAAGCCGAGTCTAGTAGAGTCTTGCAGAATGTTACGAAGACGCCTGTACTTTTCTTTGAGAGGCTACAGGGCATTTAAGAAAAGTTTCCTTTTTTCATACTCTAGATTGTGCTGTAAAGTTATTCTCTTAGAAACTTCTATAGATTTGTGTGTCACTCCATAATTTTCCATCTATGTTATATTCTTGAAATCACATGATTGGCAATTTTTAATTCATCCTAAGATGATGATCTCAAATTTACAATTAGTAACTTCAGAAGTCATATAAGGGGCTTGAGAGGAGCTCAATTATGTGTCATAATTTCTTCAAATCAAAATTTATGTCCTCATCCATAAGATATACATTCATATTCCTTATTATTCCTTTAATACAGATAGTGCTCATAAGAGGAGATAGTATGAAACTAGATTGTTGAATAGAGTTTGTATTTGAGATATATTGTAACCTAGAGTGTTATGATTCATAAGTAGTAGAACATTCTAATAGTTGGAAGTATGGGTATAGAAGTGTAGTGACAAGAAAAATGGGAATGATGATTGATAAAAAGTATAGAGATAAACTTATGGATGCTATAATTTTTGCATTATGGTGATATGTCCTGGTGTGTTAGTTTAGTGAAAGGTAGAGAAGGAGTTATTAGTTAAGGTGAATTATTATTTCATTGAATTATGAAAGGAGTTATTGATGGTAATTATTGTGTTAGAAAAGTATAAATTTTTAATAAAGTATTTGGTGGTTTAGTATTGTTAATTTAGGTTTTCCTTGAGGTTGCAAAAAAGAGTTTAGTTGAAACTTATAGAACTATGAAAGAAATTTAGGTGTATAAGTACGTGAATAGTAGTGATGTGTAGAGGGAGGATGTGCTAATGCATTATAATAAGATAGGTCATACACTCGTGATCAATTATTGTTATTATAGGGTTTTAGTGGACTGGTGTTTCTTGATGTCTTATTTTATAGCTTCCAAGTGAGAATAGCATGTGAGGTTGGGTTGTTAATCATGCCTATACCTAGACACTAAGTTTGAAAAGTGGATGATCATCAAGGTAGATGTAATGGTTGCTTGGTTAGTGATGCTAGTTATATGGAGGTGAACAAATAGGCTAAAAATAATGAATGCAAGAATTTAAGTTTATTGATTTGAGATTAAGTATGATGTTGTAGGTATGATGTAGAGGTGTGCCCAAGGTGATATGGGGTTGCATTATTGTATAAGATTATTAACTGTCATGTATGGTTAGTAGTACCCTTGAGTTTCTAAGTGGAAGAAGGCTAGTGATATAGTACATAGTGTTCTTAATAGCTAAGTTAAGGAGTTATGATTGATGATGTTGAGCCTTTTGATATGATCTTGATTCTCATGGTTTAGAAATATACATTTAGAGGCATGATATTGGTAGGCTATGACGGAAGTAGTATAGTTCATTAAAGGTTTGGTGATATTCATGTTAAGTGTTAGAATCTAAGTTTGAGTATTTGAAGATTGAGCTAATAGAAATAAGAGTTGAAGCACTAGATGGTTTTCACTCCGGCTATGGGGATACTCATGAAGATTCTAACTTAGTAAGTGTTCAATTATTATATGATCACTATTGGGGCTATAGAAAGATAGAGTTGTATCTCAGAAGGAAGTATTAGTAGTGCATTTACACTTTTAGGTATAGTCTTTTGGGTTAAGTTCTATTATTTATGTGGATTGTTATATCCCAGGCTCTAAAGTGGTTGCATTCAGTTAGAGTTTAGCAAAGGGGTTCCACAGACTTAGAATGGGGTTTCACAGATTTAGAATGATGTCTTAAAGATAAGGGGGGGATGATAGGATAAGTAACCAAGTCAGATTCTCATATTCTAGTAGTGTTGCCAGTGTGGGAGGAATACTCATTCTTATTTCAGTATTAGTACTTCAGTCATCACGATATCTACTCATGCCTTACGTGTCATCTTCATGATCATAGTTCTATTCATGCATATCATAGAAAATCATGTACTTTCCTAGTCTCTAGTATGAGGAGTTCCAGTTCATTCAGCAAGAACTTCAAACTTAGGTCATACAGCTAATGACTCATGTACTCATGCTTTATAGTATGCTTAGCTCCCATAACTCATACTACACTCCTAATGATCAGCAAGATTCGACTTATAGACATGTATGCCCTCAATTCAGAACTTTTTAATAAATCCATGATGTTAATCCTCTATTCATCATAACTCAGTTAAGTGTCAAGTTACATATATTATCCTTCCATACTTCAAGGTCTTATGTTCTATGCTCAATTCTGTATGAGCTAAGCTAAAACCGTCTAAATATACTATCTGAAAATACTAAACTCAAGAGTTTGAATAATCAATATCGAAAATCTTACTCATAACTAGCGGTCTGACAAGCCTCTACTACTAATAACTAGAGAGCCACTTGGACAAGTCCCCAGCTGACCCGAACTGACTGAAAAATATTGAAGTAACTACTAAAAATAACTAAAAAATTCTGAATGACTAGGTCACTGAACTATGAGGACTCACCAACTTTCGGGATGTAGATAGAGATGCTCGAAATCACTCACGTTGTTGAAACTGAGCACCTGAACCTACATTATGATAACTGTAGATGACTCGCAATAGCTTGAAAAACTGAAAACTAAGAATCATGATCATGAGTAATAAAACATGTTGTATAAATCTAGTGAGTCATAACACTTAGTTCTAAAAGTTGTACTTGTGTTCTATCTTGAAATCATACTAAGTGTAGAAAGGACTCACTTTTATATCTGTAAACTGAAGCTAAAATCTAGTAGCTAATGACTTTTAAAAAACAATATATGAATAAAATCACGAGCCTTTACACTTAGTTTCTAAATCTTTTCTGTTATTCTTTACTCTTTTTTGTAAGCTGTAGGCAGGTTCTTCTAACCGACATACACTATGTGAGCTATCATAGTCTCCAACGTCTAGTTCCCTTATAGAAAAAACTCACATTTGGGAGAGGTGTCATACTATTGCCAAGGAGTATAACCTAAGATAAGTGATCACATCGATAACTGTCATCCATATAGAAATGGGAATAATCTGACAATCTGTACCAACGTTGGCTCATAGTTCTGCGGCATGTAAACATACCCAACTCGGTGCTAAATACTACTCCCTTTAATCTGTATGCTCATTCTATGTGAAATCCACTTTAAAACTAGTGTAATGGTTTATGATGAAAACCAACTATATATATATATATATGTTAATTTAAACTGTAACCGAAATTGTAAAGTGGATTCCATGTCAAAGCTAAGATCAAAAGATTAAATCTTTATCAAAATCTGAAAATAACTATTCATGGGATGCTTAAAGCATAGTCCTTCTTGAAATATCAACATTTAAACTACGGATTAATAACCCATGCATCAAATTCATGTCAAATCATCATAAAGTTCATTCTTGATAATGAAAATATTGATAATTCAATTCTAAATCTAGAAATTTATATCATACGCATGAAAATACGAAAATAGCCATGCAATTCATCATCTAAATCATAAAATCTCATAATCTTCAACTAGAAATATTTGGGTATGAACCCTAAATTGAAATTCATGGGTTATCATACAAAATCATGTAACTTGTAATTAAAAACTAGTTTTGGACACAAGGATGAAAGAATTATCCTTGTTGAAAAACCCCACATACCTTAATTGATGAAATAGATAAAGAAACTTGAACTTGAATTCCTATTTGTGCTTTTGAAGATGATTTCTTGAATGTCTTTAATTGGGAATCTAGAATTTGGGTTACCTTGGAAAAAAATGGTGGAATTTGGATTTCTTGGGGATTAGGATTTGAGTTCTAGGGTTTCCTTGGAGAGCAATTTTGACGAAAATATGCATATAATGGTTAGAATAGAATTAATTGTCTTTTTTCCATGGATTGAAGCTTGGGTAAATGATGAAATTTCCTTTTAAACATTTAAATCAGAACTGGAAGTCCCAATTTTTTGCCCCACTGTGACACGGTGTCTGTCCAATTGGGAATTTAGACGTGATACAGGCTAATCGTGTTGAGCTACTGGAAAGGGACAAACAGGAGCTGAAACTTCTCTGCCACGTGGGCTAATCACGGTGCTCCATTGGAAATTGAACAATCAAGAATTTGTCCTTCTCCGTGACGTGATGCTTATCGTGGTGCTCTACTTTTTTCACTAAAATTGCCATAACTTCTCAATCGAGTATCGGATTAAAGAAAAATTGGTATTATTGGAAAGCTGATTCAATTATTTACACATTGGTGGGTCTAGAGATGAAAAATTCTATACATATCAATAGTTATACGCTTTTGAAGTTAACCCTTGACACACTAGGAGCTAAATTGAGCTAAGAAAAGTACGGGGTATTACACACTTATTCATCTCTAAACTAACATATCTCATTAACTAACATCATTAGTCCATAAATACTCTTTAAATAATTAATCCACATCATAAACTTAGTCATCAATAGCAACTAATCAGCACCATCGCTAAACCCACTATCACTTACCACCATAATGAAATAATCATCCCTATTAATAGTCATCAATTCCACTAGTCCTCTGTATCACTAAGGTTCATGAATCTATTAGTCACTCAAGTAATATCGACCACTAAGCATCTTTCATCCTCAAGTCAACAATTATATCACTTCATGCCTTGACACAATAAAAGACAATAACCGACACCTCTAATATCAATATTATAGCCAAATACACAAAAAACATAAATAAACATATAATTTTCATACATAGGGCTATCCATATTCAAACTGTGTATCATCATAACATCAACATATTCTCTGGGCGAATCAGGTATAATAATATCATCGACATATTCTCTGGCCTTTTCGTGTATAATCATATTATCATATTATCCTTTAGCCTTGTTAATTATCATCATATCATCATGATACCCTCTGGCCTTACCAGGTATCATAATCACATCAATATATCTTCCGCCCTTTTTGGGCATCATCGTCACATCAATATATCCTCTGACCATGTCGGACATCATCATCATATCAACATATCAATAATAAACAACAATCCCCGCAAGGGCTAAAGTAAATGATAAGTAGGTAAATGATAAGCCCCACGAGGGATAAAGTAAATAACAAGCCCCACAAGGGCTAAAGTAAATTGCAAGCCCCATGAGAACTAAAGTAAAAGAGAAGTAAGGAGAAAAATACTTTTATATTTCATCATTCAACATCAATGATAATTTATCCAAAAATATATAAATACATATAGCATGAATATTACAAGGCATTAACGGGTTCAACATGGTTAGTAGCATAGCTTCTCATGTAGTAAATAAATATACCTTCTAGAGCCCTTAGTATCATAACTCCCAATATTAGCAACACAGAGTTTTTCTAGAATAATCACTAGTTTAGTTACTAGACAAAAGCATAACATGAATCTAAACATAACCTATAAAGCATTCTTGTACATAGACAATAAACGTGCCTTTTAGTACCATTTACATGATCGTTTATAATATCGACAATAAGGAAGATTTCCAATATGATTTATTAGCATAATTATTAAGCATGATCATAACTTGGGAAATAATCAATGAACCGAATACTAGCCTAACAATGGCTTAATAAAATGTATAATCAATGAATCATCTTTACATAATCCATAATATAGTCATTTAGACCTTAGGCATAACCATAAACGATATCATGAATAATCGCTCATTAGTAGCGTATTCGTTGGCCTACTATTGGCCTAAAGATAATTTGACAATAACATTAAAAATAATTAAAGCATGACATAATCCATGGCTTACTCATAGCATGGTCAAACATCATTTATGTCTTAGGCCATATTATAGCCAAGGGCTCATTAACAGCACTTTTATTAGCCCAAACAGATGATCGTAATAAAATAATTAATAGCTTGACATAAGATTTAGCCAACAAGGCATACAAAGGCATAATTACTTGGGTGTTATTCCCACTGCCATTCCATCTAACCAGTAAATACCAAGAATTATCAATATTGCCTCAAAAGGGCACTCTCTTGTCAATTACTAAGCGTAAGGTTTAAAAGGAACTAATTATAAGTATTGTCTTAATGTGGGTCAGCAAGACCACATCTAAATCTCTGAATTGCATTCTAAGTCAATTTCTACCCCGGACTAAGCTATGGTATCTAAATCAACTCTTAAATGTATCGCAAGTCAACATAAGCCCTAATATAGATTTTTACTTAAGCACCTTTACTAAGTCCAATGGAACTAAGGCAACCTTCACTAGCATTAGAAACTAAGGCCAACTCACTCTAAGTATGAGAATCTAAATCAATTTACCTAATATTGAGTATTCTAAGGCATTCTCATGCTAAACATGAGTAATGAAGTTTATTCAACCTAAGTCAAAGGGAAACAAGCCAAGCTTTTCAACCTCTCAAATTCATATAGCTTAATTGGTCCAACTAAATCAAGTCTTGGATTTCATCTATCCAATACTTAAAACCCATCCTAATCTAATAAGATATCATAATTATATCAAAACATAGCTCAATCTAATAAGGAGTAAGCCTAGCCTACCTCTAATTCGAAGAATGCTCAACAATCTACTAAATCTTTATTTTTTCCATCCGAGAAGATTATTCAACGTGCCAAGGTAACTAAAATACAATCCATACATCATAACAAGAACATCGATACCTATATTGCACCTTTGTGCTTCGTATCTAAAAACGACACCAAAAACCCCAAGTAGATCCCACATACGAAAAACATATTTTTGAGATCAACCCAAAGTTCAATCATCATTAGGGAATAATAGACCTCAAGAATCAAGTAAAAACCAAGCTTATTTGGTCTAGAATCAAGCCCTCGGGTAATTTGGAGTTTTGGTCAAAATTCAAGTAATTGAAGCATGAAATGAAACAATTCTTACCTCAAATCTGTTGTTAATCATGAATATATATATGTTAATCAAGCTTATAAATCACCCCCAAGAATTAATTTGAAGGTACCAAGTAATTCTAGGGCTGCTAGGGTTCAAAGGAAAGTGGAAATGGCCAATATTTGACCAAAAGGGGGCTTTTTATAATAGCATGGTCGCGCTTATAAGTGGTCTGCATGATCCAAGTTTTTTTTTACCATCTGGACTTATTCGAACTTTATTTTTTGCAAACTAACTATGTATCCCCACTAAAATAGACATTCTAGATACATTGGTTTAGTCGGATTTTCCATCCAAGGTCATTTAGACTAATTGTGGGGCCCACACCTATGTCTATCGGTTTTTTACATTTCGACCAGTTGGTCAAAATGAACTCGGGTTTCTTGGGACCAAAACCAATGATTTTTCTATCCTAAAATTTATATTCTAGACGCGCATTCAGAATTTGCATCGGAGGTCGTTTAACTAAAGTTTTTGCTTGGTGGTCATTCGAAACTAGCGAAGACTTCTAAATGGGGAATTGATCCTAAAACCAAACGAATTAACTGGTAATCGAACTATCAGTTATAGCAAGCCATAATTGACTTGGGACAGTTATGAAAAAGCTCTAATAGTGAAAATTTGTTGACAGTATGAAAAATGACCTAAAGGGTAATTGCAGGGTCGAAGTGCAGGTCTGTACAGTATTATTTATTGTTTATTAGGGCGAAATGAATTCCTACACAATATATTTATTGGAATCAAAGAGCACGTCTGCACAATACACAGACCTTGTGAGTCGCTCATGGGTCCTAACCTTGAAGCAATTTCTTGATAGGTGTGTCCACAACATATCCTTTTATATACCTACATCCCTAACATCCTCCTCTGTTATTTTGGCACAAATCCTTTTGGTTCTTAAAAAAGACTGCACTGCATTGATTTATTTTTGGTTCAGATTGAGTAAGGTGTATTTGTTGAGTTTATTCTATTGATAAAGTACTTGAATATTTGTTACTTGATCTTACTATATTGAAAATTTCTTAGACTATTGTAACGCCCCAAAATCTCATCCCGAGACATCACACGGTGCTTAAGGCTACAAGTAGCCCTAAGCTAACCCTTTGATCCTGCTACTACACGCAACACTTACTTTAGGACAATTATAGCAAAACAAGCGTACAGTCATAGCATATCTCAACTGAGATAATATAAGAATACTGTCCAAATAGCAACATACTGATAAGTATAAAACATCACTGATAGTCTAGTCTGACAAAGCCTCTACTACTCAAACTAGAGAGCCATTGGGACAGACCCCCAACTGACTCGAATTGATCTAAGAGTAATGCTCAAAACACTATAAAAGTAGAAATGTTGCAGATATAGGTCCTCGAACCATGAGGTATCACCAAAGATAAAGATGTAAATGAGATGCTCAAAGATCACTGTCGCTACTGAGAATGCGCACCTGAACCTACTTTATGAGACAATGAAGCACACAGATGTATTTGTGGATCAGTATTTTGAGGATGTACTGAGTATATAGAGGTGTATGCAATAATTAAACAACAATATCCTCTATCTTTATAAAATCATGCATGCTTATATAACTGACTCACATAGCTTGAATAATCTTAAAAGAATGTATATCTCGTAAATTATGAATAATAAAACACATAGGATAAATCTTGTGAGTCAAGATACTATTTCTGAAATCTGTAGTTCTATTCCCTTCTCAAAACATATAGACTAAGTGGTAAAGGGCTCGCCTCTGCATCTGAGAGCTAAGACTGAAATTTTTAAATGACATCTAAAGTAACACATCAATTAAATAATTTTGTGATCCTTTATATTGAGTATCTAAAAATCTTTACTTTAGAAACTGATTATTTACTCTTACTAATAGGGAAAACTACTTTTTTCAATGGAAAATTTATACTTTAAGAAGCTACACTGAAAATCATACTATTAGGGAAAGATACTCAAAAGTTGTTTATTTACTTTTACTAGTAGGGAGGTTCTCTTAATCGACATAAACCATGCGAGACATATGGAGTCCATAATCTTGTCAACCTAAGGAAAAAACCTCACGTTGGGGAGAGGCGTCATACTCTTGCCAGGGAGTATAACCTCAACTTAGTGATCACTATCTCGACCTCGGGCCCATAAATCTCAATCCAATGGTGGCACGTAGTTCTAAGGTATGAAGCCATAATAATTTACACAACTCAGTGCTAAATACTACTCCCTTTAGTTAGCTAATCTCATATCATAAAAATCCACTTTAAATTAATCTCATGGTTCATAAAGAACCTAACTATTAAATCTGTAATCTCATTTAGTAAAGTGGATTTCAAAGCTACTATGACCATCAAGGTCAAGAACTTTCTCAATAATCTCAAAATACTCAAATCATGGGTGCTTATAGCACAAAAGTTCATACAATTAAAATCTCAAGTAGGGCTTAATGACCCATAATTCAATCTCAAGTTAAGGCGCATTAAAATGCATACTAGATATCATAAAGATTCATAAAGAAATCTAGAAATTTACAATAATATGCATTGTAATCTTAACATACTCATGTACTTCAATTCCTAAAACATTGAAACCATCATAACCTCAAGAAATAATAACATAGGGTATAAACCCATACTTTGATTTCATAAGAAAACATGTAAAACCATAAATCCTTGTAATTAAAACAACTTTTGGGCACAAGGACGAAAGGAGTGTCCTTGTTCGAACCCCACATACCTTGAATTAGAAGCTTTGGATGAACTTTAGCTTTTGGGACTCTATTCATACTCTTTAGTGAGGGTTCTTTGAGCCTTTGACTTGGAAACCTTGAATTTTACTCAATTTAGAAAATCTATGGTGAAACCTTGAGATTCTTAGAAGAGGATTTGGATGCTTAGGGTTTTTGGTTGAGGGAAATCTTGAGAAAAGTCTCATATGATGCTTGTAGTGACCTTAATTTTGATGTTTGTACAGTCTAAAAGGCTTGGAAAAAGTCCAAAGTGCCCTTTTTAACTTTTGTACAAAGATGGAAAAATTGAACCGGAACCCAACTTTATGGGTCACCACGTTGCGTCACTATCACGGTGGCTCATAGGAAATTGACAAATGGGAATCTGGGAGTCACCGCAACGTCAAGCCATCGCGTTGTCCTACTGGTTGGGACCTGGAACTTCAGCGCGACGCATCACAATAGCACTAGGCCACTGGAAATTGACTATTGGGACATTGAGATCCTTCGCGATGCGCCACTATCATGGAGTTCCACTGGAATTTGACAATTGTTAAATAGACCCTCTCCGTGATGCGCCAAACACTAAAATAACGGTGTTTTATGACTAGAACTTAAATTAGCCATAACGTTTTGCCCGGTTATCGTATTTGGGCGGATCTTATATCGTTGGAAAGCTAATTAAATTTCCCACATGATAAAAACTCGAAATTAGGGAAACACTATATAGTTTAAACGTTACTCACTTAGTAAGTCATTCCTTAACCTTCTAGAGACAGAATTAGGCTTAAAGAAAAGTTTAGGGTATTACAATATCTCCCCCTTGGAAACATTCGTCCTTAAATGTCACTAGCTAGGCTAAGGATACAGAGAAAACTGAGTATGCACAGCTGAAACAACTTGCTAAACTGACTCTACATCATTCTAAACTCTTGAATACCTTGGAGAATGCATGAACTTAACTAAGAATAGTTATATATCTGAAACTTTATTGGGAAAAGGGGCTAAATTAAGGAAGAATAGTACCTTCGGCTTGATCTGAACTTGCGGAGAAGAGGTGCGGGTACTTGGTTCTCATATCTGCCTCGGCTTCCCAAGTAGCACCCTTAACTGACTGGTTTCGCCACAACACTTTGACCAAGTGAACCTCTTTGTTCCTCAGTCTACGGATTTGGTGGTCTAGAATTTCATCTGGAATCTCTTCAAATGAAAGGCTAGTCGGGATATCTGGGCTCTCTGAGGGATCCACTACAATGGAATCACCAATAGGCTTCTTAAGCGTAGAGACATGAAAGATAGGATGCACAGCTGACAATTCTACGGGAAACTCAAGCTCATAGATTACTCTCCCCACACGACTTAGGATTCTATAGGGATCCACATACTGGGGACTATGTTTTCCCTTTTTTGCCAAACCTCTTCACCACCTTCATGGGTGAAATCTTCAAGTACACCAAATTATTAACTTCAAAATCAAGGTCTCCTCTTCTCACATCTGCATATGACTTTTGATGACTCTAAGCTGTCTATAACCTTTCTCTAATCAACTTCACTTTCTCCACAGCCTCAAACAATATATCAGGTCTAACCAAAGCTGATTCACCTAGTTCTAACCAACCTATAGGTAATCTACACCTCCTCTCATACAAAGACTCAAATAGTGCCATCTTGATGCTAGCATGGTAACTATTGTTATAGGCAAACTTAATCAATGAAAATTTTTTATCCCAACTATCTTTGAAATCAAGAGAATATGCCCTCAACATATCTTCTAGAGTATGGATGGTCCTCTCAACCTGATCATTTATCTGTGGGTGAAAGGCGGAACTAAGATATACTTGGGTACCAAGACCCTTCTGAAAAGCTCTCCAAAACTGGAAAGTAAACTGAGTACCCCTATCCGAGATGATAGACAAAGTAACTCCATGCAATCTGACTAACTCTTGTATATACAATCTAGCATAATCCTCAGTTGTATAAGATGTATGCACTGGCAAGAAATTCACTTAGTCAACCTATCTACAACGACCCAAATAGAATCATGATAACGACACAAAAGGTGTAAACCAGTCACAAAATCCATATTCACCTCTTCCCACTTCCAAGTGGGAATACTAAACTCTTGCATCACACCACTAGGCTTTTGGTGCTCTACCTTAATCAACTGGCAAGTTGCACACTTTACCACAAACTCTCATATATCTTTCTTCATTCTACTCCACCAATAGAATTCCCGCAAGTCGTGATATATCTTGGTAGCGCCTAGATAAATAGAATATCATGCACCATGCACTTCTTCCATAATTCTCTACCTTAAATCACCAACACACGGAACACAATCTAGTCTGACATCTCAACAGACTATCTCCTCCATAGGAGAAAACCTCTACCTTTTGGTCTTTAACTGACTTCTTCATTCTGACCAAACTAGCATCCAAGTCTTTCTTCTCTTTCACTTCCGAAACTAAAGATTATTCAGAACAACTCTGAACCCAAATATTACCTTCATTGGAGTCAAGCAATCTAACACCCATCCTAACCAAACGATTCACTTCACGAGCCAATTCTTTCTTATCATCCTCTATATGAGCCATACTTTCCATAGACAATCTACTAAGGGTGTCTGCCACTACATTGGCCTTTCTCGGATGGTACAACATGTTCATATCATAATCTTTTAGGAACTCTAACCATCTCCTCTAATGAAGACTTAACTCTCTCTGAGAAAACACATACTGCAGGATCTTGTGATCAGTAAACATTTCAACATGAACACCATAAAGATACTATCTCAATATTTTCAAAGTAAAGACCATAGCAGCTAACTCAAGATAATGGGTTAGGCAATTCTTTTCATGCGGCTTCAACTGTCTAGAGACGTAGGCTATAACCTTACCCCTTTTCATAAACACACAACCCAAGCCAACTCTAGAGGCATCGTAATACACCAAAAAACCATTTGTACCATCAGGCAAAGAAAACACAGGGGCCTAAGTGAGTCGAGTCTTCAACTCCTGAAAACTCTTCTCATAGGAATTTAACCAAAGGAACTTAACTTTCTTTTGGGTTAATTGGGTCATGAGAGACACAGTAGATGAGAAACCTTCAATAAAATGGTGGTAATAGCTAGTTATACCCAAGAAACTCCTAATATCAGATGGACTGATAGGTTTAGGTCAATTTCTTACAGCTTCTATCTTTTGGGGATCAACTCTAATGCCTTCGGTTGAAATAATATGACCAACAAAGGCTACTGACCTTAGCCAAAATTCACACTTGCTGAATTTGGAATACAACTAATGATCTCTAAGAGTTTGTAAGACAATTCTAAGATGATCCGTATGGTCATTCTCAGTACAAGAGTGCACAAGGATATCATCTAAGAACACTATGACAAACATATCCAGATACTGTCTGAACACTTAATTCATGAGGTCCATGAAAGTTGCTAGAGCATTGGTTATCCCAAAATACATGAATAGAAACTTAAAGTGACCATAGCGGGTTCAAAAGGCTGTCTTTGGAATATCACACTCCCTTACTTTAAGCTAATGATAGACGGATGTAAGGTCTATCTTGGAGAAATAACTTGCACCATGTAATTGATCAAACAGGTCATCAATTTTAGGAAGAGGGTATTTATTCTTAACTGTGACCATGTTAAGCTAACGATAGTCAATGCATATACGTAAAGAACCATCTGTCTTCCTCATGAACAAGATGGGTGTACCCCAAGGAGAAACATTGGCCTTATGAAACCTTTGTATAGAAGATTTTTGAGTTGCTCTTTCAAATCCTTAAGCTCTTTAGGTGCCATACGGTATGGAGGAATAGAAATGGGTTGTATGTCGGGAAGAATGTCAATCCCAAACTCTATCTCTCTATCGGGAGGTACCTTTGGGAGATCTTTTAGAAAAACATCTGGAAACTCATCAACTATACTGACTGACTGAATAGTTGGGGTCTAGACTTAGTAGCTTTGAATCTAACTAGGTGATAGATACAACCTTTTATATTAGCTTTTTGGCTTTGAGATAGGATATAAAATGACTCTTGAGAGATAGAAAATTCCTAGACCACTCAAAAACTGGCTCATCTAGAAATTGGAACTTAACCACATGGGTACGATAGTCTATAAATGCGTAACAGGAATGGAGCCAATCCATACCTAGGTAAGATCAAATCAACCATGTCTAACTCTATCAAATTAGCAAATATGACCTTATGAAGAACAGTAATGGGACACTTCTTGTAAACTTGCTTAGCAACAATTGGCTCACCTACTGGGGTAGAAACCAGGATAGGCTCAGGAATCTTTTTGGGACTCACAAAATTCACAGCAACCAACAGGATCACATAAGAGAAACTTGACCCAGGGACCAATAACAAAAAAACATCAAAGTGGAAGAAACGGAGCATACCAGTAACAACATCTGGAGAATTCTCCTACTCCTATCAGGATGGTAAAGCATATAATATATTATGGTGCTAACCGCCAGCAGTACTGGATGAAGCGCCCTGAGGGGGGCCAGATGGGCTAAAGAAGCTGGTGCACTAATAGCCTGAGTTTGAGACCGGGCATCTCTATTCCCCTATCTAGTATGCGGGCACTCTCTAAGTCTATGGACCATCATTCCACAACCAAAAAAACCCCTTTGATTTGCTAATCACTCACTAGGATGGTCCCTACCACACTTAGCATATGTAGGATAATGACGTCTGTTACTTACACTATTCTGGGACCTAGACATGGAAGACTTATTCCCTTGATCCTGCATATTTTTGGGTGTGGAAGCACTAGATGATGAAGGCATTGGCATAGCTGAACAATTCTAAAATTGGGGTCGGTTCCCTCTGGGGGATCTAGACTGGCCATACTCAAACTGCTCTGACCTATCCATCTTATTTCCCCTTACTCTATCTCTCTCCAATATATTATCTACCTCAATCTACTGAGTGTTTGTCATTATGCTAATAGATCCATATCCCTATTGAGCATAGCATTCCTATACTTTTTAGCACCAAACCAAATACACCGATCATGAACTTACTCATACTAGATTGGGTGTCAGCTACCAAGTCAAAAGCATACTTAGCTAATAAGTTGAACTTGAGGCAATACTCCTTAACAATCATAGAGTCTTGCCTCGGGTTCATGAATTCCTCTATATTTCCTTTCCTCATCTCAAGCGGGAAGAACTTATCGAAGAATGCATCCTGGAACACCTGTCATGTCATAGGAGTAGCGTTCTCCTCTCTAGTCTTCCTCCATGCTACAACCCAGTTATAGGCAATATCTTTTAGCCTATAAGAGGTCAGCTCTACACTCTCTTTTTTAAAAATATGCATGACTTGGGTGATCTTCTTCTTCTTCTTTACCTTCTCAAGATAAAATTATGGGTCCTCTCCTGACTTTGACCCAAAGAACTCTGGTGGATTCATGCTAATAAAATCATGAATCTTGGATGCAGCTAAATCGCCTCCTTACTGATAAGGAACTGTAGCCTAGTTATTGGCTAGAACGTTAGTGTAAGACCCCATATTTTTAGACTAAAACAAGAACCATAATTCCTATGCGTAGATATTCCAAAAGCCATAAATCCTATGCAAATTTAGCATGCTAATCAATTATGTAGTGCAGAATCTATATGATCATAAATTAAGATCATAGAGATCCCCTAACTCAAGGATGAATTGAAAGCTTTCCTACCGTTCGAGTTTTAGTGAGCGTTGAAACTTGGGTCAAATTCAATCGACCATAACTCTTTGTATATAACGAATTAGAGGACCTAATATATATCAAATAAAAGCTGTTTGAATTAGATTTCCAACCCCATTTTACTGCAGCATGTCTGCCTGACAACTGAGTGACGATGTTATCTAATGGCTTGACACACATCTGATGACTTATCATAAAATATCATCATCCTTAAGTAGAAAATCATAAATTCCAACATTTTTTGACAGCATGAGCTGAGGGATTGTCACATTTGTGACGACATCAACCCAATGTCGTCAGCTGAAGAATTCAGCATTTTTCAAATGATTTTGGAGGGGTATTTTGGTATTTTCCCTTCACCCCATAACTCCATAAACACTGAATTCAGCCTCCATTTCATCAAAATACACTCCTTTATCTTAAATCCTCTCAAGAACCAAACCTTAGGGCCTCAACCTAAGATTTAATATCCCTCAAAATTTCACAGTTAAATTCTAAAATTAATTCAAGAATTAGAATCCTCAAACTAAGATCTTCAAGAATCATCCATCAAAAGCACAAATAGTGTCCCAAAAGCAAGTGTTCATCCAACGTTCATAATCTAAGGTATGTGGGTTTTAAACAAGAACACTCATTTCATTCTTGTGCCCAAAATTTATGTGTATTTATGTAGATGCATGATTTCATATGTTTTACTATGAATTTGAAATATAAATTTATATACTATGTTCTTGTTTAAGAGATTATGATATTTTTCAATCCCTAGAAGATAAATTCCATGAGTTTGATGTTATTATTATACTTAAAGCTGAAATTTCTAGATTTCGATATAAATTTGCATGTTTATGATAATAAGCACGAATCTTGAAATTTTGATCAAGTATTGTTATATGGGTCATGGAACCCTCATCGATATTGATGTTTTGAGAATTAATATGCTATATGCACCCTCGTCTTGACTATTTAGAAACAATTTAGAAAGATTTAACCTTTTGGTCATCATAGAGTTAAAAATCCACTTTACAAAAGAGATTACAGGCTTTATAATTGATTTTCTTATGACATATGAGATTTCTTTAAAGTGGATTTTCTTGAGACTTTTTAGCATAGTACTGGGAGAAATATTTAGCACTAACTTGGGTACGTTACTATGGTTTCATACCCTAGAACTATGTGCCACCATAGGTTGAGATATTTATTTCCACTATACGTGGATAACTGAGATAGTGATCACTGAGATGAGATTGTTCTATTCCGATTAAGACTGTCTAACGGTCCGGGCCGGGTCAACCCGGAACCGCCCCCCTCTCTCTAACCGGGTTACGGGCCGGTTATGGGCCGGTTTTGGCCTTAACCGGTCCGGGCCGGGCCGGGCCGCACAGTAAAAAAAATAAAACCCACCCGGAACCGGCCCACTTAACCCAATCCGGTCAAACCCGCTAAAACCCGGTCAAACCCGGTCAAACCCGGATAAAAACCGGTCAAATATACACTATATATACGCTATATACACAATCTATACATTAAATATACAATATATAAACATATACACATGTATACATTAAATATACAGTTGTATAGAAGATATTAAAACTTTAAATTGATAAATAAAAAAAAATAAAAAACAACGACTAAGGAGTGAATGAATTTGTGGAATTTTATTGATTGCAAAATGATCCAAAATTTATAATTTACATGAATGAAAAATCTATAAATTATGCATCATTTTTTCCTACTCATTCATGTTAATATTAATTGGAATTTGCATAGGATAGTCGAAGTCAACGGGGGAAAACCCATGCATTGGACTTGATTCTGTTGAGTTCTCCCGTGAAGTCATAATTTCTTCAAGTTTGAGGTCGTCGCTTGGCTCTGGTTCCATTCCTAGGTTTCTTCTTTCTGCTCTAATCCAATCTCTAAGGCAAACTAAAACATTCATTGTGTTGCTTCCCAATGAGTGTCGGTTGTCTCCAAGCTGTTGTCGTCCCTGACTGAAGGCGCTCTCTGATGCAACGGTTGACATTGGAACATTCAAGATATCTCTGGCTAATCTTGAAAGTATAGGATATTGTGATTCATTATTCCTCCACCAATCCCGCGAGTTGATCCGTCGTCTGCGATCCTCTGGTGGCGTCCGCAGATAATATTTCAGCTCTTCCCGATAAGTTGATGTGTAAGCTCTCTCATCCACACTGTTCCAACAAGTTAAATCATAAAACGAATCAGGAAAACCACTATGTTTCGGCCTTTTAGAAGATGATGGCTTCTCGGGAGGATGAGGAGCGACAGTTGGACTGATATTTGTAGGTACGGCTGAATCAAATAAATCAGCATAGTGATTATATAATTTTTCTATATAATCTTTTGCATCAGCCGTAGCCGTCCACAAATCAGGCTGCTCTTGTTCAGACTCACGGTTAGTATTTATTTATAAGTTAGCATAAATAAGAGTACTAAAGTGACACATATGATTAAATTTCATGTACGGATTTAACATAGCACCAACCAAGTAAATAGGGGGAATCGGGAAGAAATATTTTTTAAATTTCGTAAACATAGCGCCAACAGCTTCTTTATAACCTTCTTTATTTTTATATTGTTGGAGCAAACCAGAAATATCGTCTATATATGCCAAAATATTACAAACAGTAGAATAGTATGCACCAAAAAATTCAACCGTAGCTACATAAAATTTTTCTAAAAACTTAACAAGATCATTAATTATAACCCAATCAGAATTATGTAACATGTAATCAGCAGAATCAGCAAAAGAACCACAGTGTTGGTTAAAAGTTAGTGTAATAGGAATTCTATATTTATAACAAGTTTTTAAAAATTCATACGTAGAATTCCATCTAATCTCAATTTCCTCAGGCATTAAAATCGGTGTAAGTCCATTTTCTTGACATTTAACTTTAAATTCTTTAATTCTCGCTCTACGATTATTTCCCTGAATGAAACCTACGGCAAGACGAATTTTTTCAATATAAACCTCAAAAAAGTCAAGACCATCTTTTACAATTAAATTATAGATATGACATGCACACTTAATATGAAAAATTTCAGGAAAGGGTGGAGATAACGTAGCTTTTTATTTTTGTTATAGCATTCTTGTTGTTAGAAGCATTATCAAAAGCAATACATAAAATTTTATTTTCTATACCATAATATCCGGCAATTTTAATAATAGAATCAGCAATAAATTATCCAGTATGTTTGCGATCTTCATCATATAAAAAAGCAAGAATACGTTTTTGCATTATGAAATTACTATCCATTCAATGACAAGTAACGGTTAAATAATCATTTTTATTAACAGCACGACCAAGATCAGAAGTTAGGGACAATCTACATTGAATATTTTTTAAGAATTTTGATAAATAAAAACAATATTGTGAATGGAGTTTAAAAATATCTGACCGACAAGTAGTTCTAGGAATACCATTAAACATAGGATTATAAATTGCTTGTATATAACGGATAAAAGCATCAGAAGAAGGAAAAGTAAAAGGCAAACAACCCACAGCTACCATTTTAGCTATTTCTTCCCGGTCCCTCAATTTATTGTACTTTTTCGCTACTTGACTGGTTGTTGGGTCCATTCTAGTTTGCGTTGACCCACCAACATCCCCACCACCTTTTGCAATATTTAACTCTCTTTTGTGATCTTCAGCTATATGTCTCATTAACGTACCCGTACCCCCTTGCTTACCGCCACTTCTATGCTTATATATTTGTTGACAAATATTGCACTGCACCTCAATATCTGATATACGTTCAAAAAATTGCCATGCAATACTAGTTCTTTTACGGGGTTTTGGGGCACTGGGAGGACGGGAAGGGAGATTAACTGATTCAAATCTAACGTTAGCATCTCCTACTGCGGGTGTTTCAGAAATATTTTCATCATCTTCGTCTACATTAACTGCATCTACTTCATTTTCTTCTTCTATACCATAATTTTCTTGAAATTCTACATAATCCATATCGTGAGCACCTACACCTATTTCTTCCTCAAAAGGTGTACCAAGCGGTACCGGAGGCGAAGTCACACGGGTATATCTATTACTTGAACTACCTCTACCGCTAATAATTCGCTTTTTACTACCACTACCGCTTCCGGGACAAAAAATTTTAACACCTTTAGCAGCGAGGTTTTTTAATTTATCCATAATATAAATTAAATTAAACTAAAAATATTCAAAATACACAAATATAATAAAATTAAATATTAAACAATTAATACAATAAATAAAAATTAAACGTAAGAGATGGAACGACAATACCAAATTTTGGAAGTATCCGAAGATTGCGACTTTAGAAACTTCCGCTCTTACTTTGTAAATGAAAAATTAAAAAATTAAAGTGAACACTTTAAGAAATTAAATATATTGAATATTTGAGAATTGAGAATTGAGATTTGAGAGAGAATGAGATTTGAGAGAGTGAAAAATTGTGTGAGAAATGATTTGAAGTTGTAGGGTATTTATAGATTTATTTTGAGGATTAAAAAATATTTTATATTTTTTTTTTTAATCAAATGGGCCCAAACTAGCCGTTTGGACCCAAAAATGGTAATATTACCGTTGGGCCAACGGCTAGTTTGGCCCAAGACATTAAAAATAATTTTATTTTTTTTTTAATTTTTTGGGTTACCGGGCCGGGCCGGGCCGGTTAACCGGCGGGCCTGGACCGGGTTGGTCCGGGCCGGGTTAACCGGGCCCAATTTTAAAAAAAAACGGACCGGGACCCGGTACCCTAAAGCCCTAGGGCTTTCCAGGCCGGGTCAAACCGGTCCGGTTTGGTGTTTCGGGCCGGTTCGGGCCTGGTCGGGCCGGGTCAGCCCGACCCGTTTGACACCTTTAATTCCGATGGCAAGGGTAGAATGGCCCTAAACTTATGAGGGCAAGCCATGGGACATCATAAATTCTCACATGGTGTACATGTCTATTAGAAGAACCTCCTAAATATATGTCCCCTACTCATAAAATAGTTTATAGATTTAAATCTTTAAGATAAAGTATTTACTATGCATAATGAGTTTCAAACTTCATTTAGCCTATGAGTTTTGAGAACAGAAATAGAACACAAATTTTAGAACTAAGTGTAATGGCTCACAAGATCTAGATTTTATGCTTTACTATTCATGATTATATCTTAAGATTTTAGATTTACTTAAGTTATGTGAGTCATTTACGTTTAGTATGTATGATTTATAAATAATGATTATGAGATATTGTTTTACTTATTGCATGCACCACCATATACTCAGTACATCCTCAAAGTATCGATCCACATATATATCTATGTGTTACATTATCTCATAATGTAGGTACAAGTTTTAGTGTGCACATCCAGACTCAGACAGTCGCAGATTCTAGCCAGCAAGATGATGAGTCCTCCTACTAGGTGGACTTCAGTTAGATTTATTTATCTTATGCTTTTTCTTATTCATATGTATTGATTAGTGATAGTTGGAGTAGCTTTCCAACTATTTATAGTCAGTATAGTAGAGGTTTCACAGACGTCAGATAGAGTCAGTCATGAAATTTCAGTTTCTCTTTTCAGACTTTATCAAAATTTAAAAGTTGTATTGGTATTGTATTTTATAGATTTCATTATCTTTCTATTTTCGCATAGTAAGTTTAGTCATTTTATACATGTTATTCAGTTGCTTATGAGTTATGCCAGTAGAAGGGTTAGCTTGGGGTCCTTGTGACCCTAAGCACCGTGTGACATCTAGGGACCCATTTTTGGGGCGTTACAAACTTGGTATCAGAGCATAGTGCTTAAGTGTCCTAGAGTGTCTGTGAAGACATGTCTAGTAGAGTCTTACAAAATGGTATGGAGAGGTCTGTACTTTTCTTTGAGAGACTACAAGGCATTTAGGAAATGTCTCCATTCTTTTAAGTCTCAGATCATGCCATAAAAAGGTTCTCTAAGAAACTTATATAGATTCTCATCTTACCCTATCCGAGCTAACTCTACCTTATTTTTAAGGTATCAGAAATAGTCAAGCTTAAATCTTTACATATAGTGATTTCTCAGACAGTCTCCAAAGATAGTTATGGGATTGTAAGCGAGCTAGAAAGTATCCCATTAGTACTTTTGAGTTTCGAAGATTGAAGTGATTTATTCATGATTCATAAAAGTCATGCACTAAGACCAAGTCAGATGTACTTTTAGATTCCTCCTCAGAATCTATAATGTAAAGCTACACTTCCCTTTCCATGTATTATTCTTGAGATAGCATGATTAGTAAGTTCTAGTTCCTCCCCAGATAACGCTCTCAAATTGGCTAGCAAGAACCTTCAGAAGTCACACAAAGCAGCTTGAGAAAAGTCTTCTAGTGTGTTATAAATCTCTCAAGATTAGAGTTATGTCCTCACTCTTATGAGTCATGCAAGTAAGACAGAATAAAATGTGTATTCTTAGATTATTGAATATTCTGTGTCAAGTTTCTACCTTTTGTAACCTTGTTATCATTGTTTTGTTGAAAAATCAAAGCCTAGTGAAGCCGTATGGGGCTCTTTCAATTCACTAGCATAGTTTCTTTTTTATTCATTCCATTTTATTGTTCAAAACACAAAATCAAAGTCTAGTGAAGACGTGTAAGGTCTATTTCAATTCACTAGCAACTTGTTGTGCATTTTGTTGTTCTTGTGTTGGTTGAAACTGGGGTTTAAAGGTGTAGTGAAAAGAAAAGTGGTAAGGGTAATTCACTGACTATATGTATAGCCAAATCTTGGGCATATGATTGGGTTAGTAATGAAGGGATATAATAAGCTTGAACAGTGTTTGTAAGAGCATAAGTTTACTTGATTCGTAATCAAGTTTGATGTTGTATGTATGATGTAGAAGTACGCCCAAGTTGCTATGGGGCTGCATTATTTTTAGAGGATCATTGCATGTTTTGGGGTCAGTAGTACCATTAGGATGTTAGGTAGAGAAAGACTAGTTAGATAATGAGTGATGTTCTTGATAGCTAAGTTAAGGAGTTATGATTGAAGATGTTGAGCCTTTTTAAGTATGAATTTGATTCTCATAGTTTAGAAATATAAGTTTACAAATGTGATATTGGTAGGCTATGACAAAAGTTGTATGGTCCGTCAAAGGTTTAGAGATACCCATGTTAAGCGTTAGAATTTAAGTTCGAAGTTTCAAAGATTTAGCTAATAGGAATAAGAGTTGAAGCACTAGATGGTGTGCACTCCAACTATGGGGATGCTCATGCAGATTCAAAGTTAGCAAGTGTTCAAGTGTTATATGATGACTATTGGGGCTATTGAAAGATAGGGTATAACTCAAAACTGAGTATTAGAAGTTGGTTTTACGCTTTCAGGTGTAGTCATCCGGGTTAAGTTCTTTTGTTCATGTGCATTGTTATATCCCAGACTCTAGAGTAAAGTGATTAAAGTTAGACTAGAGTTTATATAGTGGTTTACAGCCTTAGAGTAATGGCTTACATCTAAGGGGGCGATGATAGAAAAAGTAACCAAGTCAAGCTTTCAGATTCTAGTAGATGTAACAGTAAGTTGTAGAATAGCTATAAGAAAGATTGATGCTTGACCTAATCTTATTTCAGTATTTTCAATTGTCCCAATACCTGCTCATGCCTTATGTTCAGTTCCATGATCTTAATTCATGTTCATGCATATGATGGAGAATTATGTACTCTCCTAGTTCCCAAAAATGAGGAGTTCCAGTTCTTTCAGCAGTTGGAATCATATTCCATACGTTATGAATTCTAAATTCAGGTCATGCAGCTCATGACTCATGTACTCAAGCTTTACAGTATTTTCAATCCAAGTACTCAAGAAATACTTTTAATGATAATGAAATTTGGCTTTATATCTTGCATGTCCTTAGATCAGACTTCTTTGATAAGTCTATGATGCTAAATATTGTATTCCTCAAGTCTCAGTTTAGTGTCGAGTTATTCATATTATCCCCTCATGTTTTGGGTCCTCATGTTCTAACCTTATATTACCTTTCCTTCAGTCAAGATAGTGATGATGATTAGTTGTTTAGATGGGAGAGAGTAAACATTTCTTGTTACTGGAAAATCGTTGTATGCTTAATTTAGCTAAGGCAGTAAAGTGTAAAGTAAAATTGAAGCCAAGTCTTTAATACCCGTCATGGTTAATCAAAGTTTTATATGCGATGATTGGGTAGTTGAAATCTTATGTATGTCTTCTTAGGAGTAGTGCATGAAAGTTGTTCTTGATAGAGGTTAGTAAGTTGTGACAAAGGTATTTTAGGGGAGTGTGTTTAGAAGTGCATATGTGGTTATAGAAGTGAGGCTTGAACATCATGTTTCTATATTTAGAAGAATGCACTACACATTAGTACAATGTCTAGTACAAGGTTGAATGAGGTTGTTGAAGTAGTATTGAGAATTTTCATGAGATGAGAAGTTGTGAAGTTCAGTATGTGTTGAATTACGATTCAAACTAATAGTACAGTGTTATGTGGTGTACCTTATGATTGTGGGTTAGGCTTGAAGATGGTGAGGGAATTTAGTACAGTTTAGACATGAGTAGAAGAAAATATCAACGGCCATGTAAGAATTAGAAGATGAATCAATAAATATGGTTTTTAAGGTAAAGGAATAGTTGACAGAATATTTTAGAAGTGTGTCTAAGTTTTAAGTAAAGTGCTGCATTGCCTAAAACCTAGTAAATTCTACCCCAGTCTACGATTCAAAGGTATATGATTCCAAGCTATGGAATTGTAGCAATATTGTAATCCATTATTCAGATGTCTTGTTCTGATCTTGACCAAAATTCTTAGCTCCTTCATATCGTTAGACTCCCTAAAAGGGTGTTGAAGAAACCCTCCACTTGAGCATGAGTATCTAGTATGATTCAGTTTGGATAGACAGCAGTTCAGTTTAACAATCAGGCAGATAGATTTCTATGGATTTCCATTTTTCGAACTAACCTAATTTTACTACCTAAAGTTTCATAAGTACGGTCATTCTGAAATAGTTTTACGATTGTGAATTTAGCTCAGTGTATGTATTAGGCAACAGTTTCAGAATTTGTACATCTAGTCATAATTCAGTTCATAAGTATTCACCGAACGATCTTTGTTTTCCAAGTATTCCAGCTCAGACACTATCATACCCATTGTGTGATCTTAGCCTCATTTTTTCATGATTTGTGCCTGCATAAACTGTCACCTTGTAGTCTATAAGTACGATCACACCATGAGCACATCAAAAAAATTCTAAACTATCAACATGAGCCATCTCTTCATAATAAGTAAAAGGTCTAAGTTAGCTCAGATTCATACGAAGGTAACATCCTTCCTTCGTTCAGCTCCTCTCTAATCAAAGATTCAGTTACATAGCTATTTTTATCATGAGTATATACATTCATCAAAGTATGCCAAAGTTTAGAAAGATATAGATTCAGTTTAACAAGTTATTTCAGCTGTGTATCCTTAGTTTTCTCTATATTCTTAACCTAACAAACAATATTCGAGGACGAATGTTCCCAAGGGGGAGATATTGTAAGACCCCGCATTTTTGGACTAAAACAAAAATCGTAATTCCTATGCGTAGATGTTCCAAAAGCCATAAATCCTATGAAAATTTAGTTTGCTAATCAATTATGTAGTGTGGAATCTATTTTATCATGAATTGAGATCACAGAGGTCCCCTAACTCAAGGATGAGTGCAAAGCTTTCCTATTGTTCAAGTTTTAGTGAGCGTCAAAACTTAAGTCAATTTCAATCAACCATAACTCTTTGTATATAATTAATTAGAGGGTCTACTATATATCAAATGAAATACCATTGAATTATCTTTCTAACGATACCAATTTCGCCTAAATCTGATATCGGAGCAAAAGGTTATACCCATTTTACTCCAGCATGTCAGCCTAGCAACTGAGTGACGACATTATCTGACGACTTTTCACACATGTAACGACTTATCAAAAAATGTCGTCAGCCTTAGGAAGAAAATCCTAAATTCCAACATTTTGTGACAACATAAGCTGACGGCTTGTCACATATATGACGACATCATCCCAATGTCGTCAGCTGAAGGATTCAGCATTTTCTAAATGGTTTAAGAGGGGTATTTTGGTATTTTCCCTTCATCCCATAGCTCCATAAACACTGAATTCTGACTCTATTTAACCAAAATACAATCCTTTTTCTCAAATCCTCTCAAGAACCAAACCTTAGGACCTCAACCTAAGATTCAAGATCCCTCAAAATTTCACCGTTAAATTCCAAAATTGATTCAAGAATTAGAATCCCCAAACTAAGATCTTCAAGAATCATCCATCAAAAGCACAAATAGTGTCCCAAAAGCAAGTGTTCATCCAACGTTCATAATCTAAGGTATGTGGGGTTTAAACAAGAACACTCATTTCATTCTTGTGCCCAAAATTTGTATGTATTTACGAAGATGCATGATTTTACATGTTTTACTACGAATTTGAAATATAAATTTATATACTATGATCTTGTTTAAGAGATTATGATATTTTTCAATGCCTAGAATATAAATTCCATGAGTTTGATGTTATTATTATACTTAAAGCTGAAATTTCTAGATTTCGATATAAATTTGCATGTTTATGATAATAAGCACGAATCTTGAAATGTTTTGATCAAGTATTGTTATATGGGTCATAGAACCCTCATCGAGATTGATGTTTTGAGAATTGATATGCTATATGCACCTTCGTATTGACTATTTAGAAACAATTTAGAAAGATTTAGCCTTTTGGTCATCATAGAGTTAAAAATTCACTTTACGAAAGAGATTACAGGCTTTATAATTGATTTTCTTATGACATATGAGATTTCTTTAAAGTGAATTTTCTTGAGATTTTTTAGCATAGTACTGGGAGAAGTATTTACCACCAACTTGGGTATGTTACTACGGTTTCATACCCCAGAACTACGTGCCACCGTAGGTTGAGATATTTATTTCCACTATACATGGATAACTGACATAGTGATCACTGAGATGAGATTATTCTATTCTGATAGCAAGGGTAGAATGGCCCTAACCTTATGGGGGCAAGTCGTGGGACATCATGGATGCTCACATGGTGTACATGTCTATTAGAAGAACCTCCCAAATAGATGTCCCCCACTCTTAAAACAGTTTATAGATTTAAAGCTTTAAGATAAAGTATTTACTATGCATAATGAGTTTCAAACTTAATTTAGCCTATGAGATTTGAGAACAGAAATAGAACACAGATTTTAGAACTAAGTGTAATGGCTCACAAGATCTAGATTTTATGATTTACTATTCATGATTTATATCTTTAGATTTTAGATTTACTCGAGCTATGTGAGTCATTTACGTTTAGTATGCATGATTTATAAATAATGATTATGAGATATTGTTTTACTTATTGCATGAACCCCCATATACTCAGTACATCCTCAACGTACTGATCCACATATATGTCTATGTGCTACATTGTCTCATAATATAGGTACAAGTTTTAGTGTGCACATCCAGACTCAGACAGTCGCAGATTCCAGCCAGCAAGATGAAGAGTCCTCCTACTTTGGGGACTTCAGTTAGATTTATTTATGTTGTGTTTTTTCTTATTCATATGTATTGATTAGCGATAGTTGGAGTAGCTTTCCAAATATTTATAGTCAGTATAGTAGAGGCTTCACAGACATCAGATAGAGTCAGTCATGAAATTTCAGTTCCTCTTTTCAGACTTTATCAGAATGTAAAAGTTGTATCGGTATTGTATTTTACAGATTTCATTATCTTTATATTTTTGCATAGTATGTTTAGTAATTTTATACATATTATTCAGTTGCTTATGAGTTATGCCAGTAGAAGGGTTAGATTGGGGTCACTTGTGACCCTAAGCACCGTGTGACATCTCGGGACCCATTTTGGGGGCGTTACAAACTTGGTATCAGAGCATAGAGTTCAAGAGTCCTAGGGTGTCTGTGAAGACATCTCTAGTAGAGTCTTGCGGACCGGTATGGACAGTTCTGTACTTTTCTTTGAGAGGCTACAAGGTATTTAGGAAATGTCTCCATTCTTTCAAGTCTCAGATCGTGCTATAGAAAGGTTCTCTAAGAAAATTATACAGATTCTCATCTTACCCTATCCGAGCTAACTCTGCCTTATTTTCAAGGTATCATAAATAGTTGAGCTTAAATCTTTACAGATAGAGCTTTCTCAGACAGTCTTCAAAGATAGTTATGGGATTGTAAGCGAGCTAGAAAGCAAGTGTTTATCCAAAGTTCATAATTTAGGTATGTGGGTTTTGAACAAGAACACTCTTTCCGTTCTTGTGCCCAAAATTTGTATGTATTTACGAAGATAGATGATTTTACATGTTTTACTATGAATTTGAAATATAAATTTATATATTAAGTTGTTCAAGAGATTATGATATTTTTCAATGCCTGGAAGATAAAATCCATGAGTTTGATGTTATTATTATACTTAAAGCTGAAATTTCCAGATTTTCATTTAAATTATGTATGTTTATGATAATAAGCACGAATCTTGAAATGTTTTGATCAAGTATTGTTATATGGGTCATGGAACCCTCATTGAGATTGATGTTTTGAGAATTTATATCCTATATGCACCTTTGTCTTGACTATTTAGAAAAAAATTTAGAAAGATTTGACCTTTTGGTCATCATAGAGTTAAAAATCCACTTTACGAAAGAGCTTACAGGCTTTATAATTGATTTTCTTATGACATATGAGATTTCTTTAAAGTGAATTTTCTTGAGATTTTTTAGCATAGTACTGGGAGAAGTATTTACCACCAACTTGGGTATGTTACTACGGTTTCATACCCCAGAACTACGTGCCACCGTAGGTTGAGATATTTATTTCCACTATACGTGGATAACTGACATAGTGATCACTGAGATGAGATTATTCTATTCTGATAGCAAGGGTAGAATGGCCCTAACCTTATGGGGGCAAGTCGTGGGACATCATGGATGCTCACATGGTGTACATGTCTATTAGAAGAACCTCCCAAATAGATGTCCCCCACTCTTAAAACAGTTTATAGATTTAAAGCTTTAAGATAAAGTATTTACTATGCATAATGAGTTTCAGACTTCATTTAGCCTATGAGTTTTGAGAACAGAAATAGAACACAGATTTTAGAACCAAGTGTAATGGCTCACAAGATCTAGATTTTATGCTTTACTATTCATGATTTATATCTTCAGATTTTAGATTTACTCGAGCTATGTGAGTCATTTATATTTAGTATGCATGATTTATAAATGATTATTGTGAGATATTATTTTAATTATTGCATGCACCCCATATACTTTGTACATCCTCAAAGTACTGATCCACATATATGTCTATGTGCTACATTATCTCATAATGTAGGTAAAAGTTTTAATGTGCACATCCAGACTAAGACAGTCGCAGATTCCAGCCAGCAAGATGATGAGTCCTTCTACTTTGGGGACTTTAGTTAGATTTATTTATGTTCTGTCTTTTTTATTCATATGTATTGATTAGCGCTAGTTGGAGTAGCTTTATAACTATTTGTAGTCAGTATAGAAGAGGCTTCACAGACGTCAGATAGAGTTAGTCATGAAATTTCAGTTCCTCTTTTCAGACTTTATCAGAATGTAAAAGTTGTATCAGTATTGTATTTTACAGATTTCATTATCTTTATATTTTCTCGTAGTAAGTTTAGTCATTTTATACATGTTATTCAGTTGCTTATGAGTTATGCTAGTAGAAGGGGTAGCTTGGGGTCACTTGTGATCCTAAGCACCGTGTGACGTCTCGGGATCCATTTTTGGGGCGTTACAGTTAGCAATGACTGCTTGGGCTAACGCTTGAGAATAGATAAAGAGATGAATTTTTCCTAAAACACCCCGTAGCCTCTTGCTCATAGATGTGGCGCACTTCACTTCGATGAGCAAGACTCTAAGTAACGCGGCTTGTGAGACTCCCTAGGACTCCTTAAACCGTAGGCTCTTATACCAAGTTTGTAAGGCCCTAAAATCTCATCCCGAGATGTCACACGGTGCTTAAGGCTATAAGTAGCCCTAAACTAACAACCCTTTGAGCCTGCTACTACTCTCAACACTTGTTTGCTACTACTCGCAACACTTACTTTAGGACAATTATAGCAAAATAAGCATACTGTCATAGCATATCTCAACTGAAATAACAAAAGAATACTGTCTGAATAGCAACATACTGAAAAGTCTAAAACATCACTGATAGTCTAGTATGACAAAGCCTCTACTACTCAAACTAGGGAGCCATTGGGACAGACCCCTAACTGACTCAAACTAATTGAAGAGTAATGCTTAAAACACTATGAAAGCGAAAAAGCTGCAGATATAGGTCCTCGAACCATGAGGACTCACAAAGATGAAGATGTAGATAAAATGCTCGAAGATCACTGTCGTTGTTGAGAATGAGTACTTGAACCTACATTATGAGACAATGTAGCATACAGACGTATTTTTGGATCATTACTTTGAGGATATACTGAGTATATGGGGGTATATGCAATACTTAAACAACAATATCCTTGATCTTTATAAAATCATGCATTCTTATATAACTAACTCACATAGCTTGAATAATCTCAAAGGAATGTATATCTCATAAATTATGAATAATGGAACACATAGTATAAATCTCGTGAGTCAAGATACAATTTCTGAAAATTGTAGTTCTATTCCCTTCTCAAAACATATAGACTAAGTGGTAAAGTTCTCGCCTCTACACCTGAGAGCTAAGACTGGAATTTTTAAATGAATCTAAAGTAACACATCAATAAAATAAGTTTGTGAGCCTTTACACAGAGTATCTAAAAATCTTTACTTTGGAAACTAATTATTTACTCTTACTAATAGGTAAAACTACTTTCTTCAAGGGAAAATTTATACTTTAAGAAGGTACTCTAAAAATCTTACTATTAGGGAGAGATACTCAAAAGCTATTTATTTACTTTTACTAGTATGGAGGTTCTCTTAACCGACATAAACCATGCGAGCTACATGAAGTCCAACATCTTGTCCTCCTAAGGAAGAAAACTCATGTTGGAGAGATAAGTCATACTATTGCCAGGGAGTATAACACAAAATTAGTGATCACTATCTCGGCCTTGGGTCTATAAATCTCAATCCTATAATGGCACGTAGTTCTAGGGTATGAAACCATAGTAACTTACCCAACTCGGTGCTAAATACTACTCTCTTTAGTTAGCTACGCTCATCTCATAGAAATCAACTTTAAAGTAATAGCATGGTTCATAAAGAACCCAAATATAAAATCTGTAATCTCATTTAGTAAAGTGGATTTCAAAACTACTATGAGCATCAAGGTCAAAAACTTTCTCAATAATCTCAAAATACTCAAATCATGTGTTTTTATAGCACAAAAGTTCATAAAATTGAAATTTCAAATAGGGATTAAAGACCAATAATTCAATCTCAAGTTAAGGCATATTAAAATGCATACTAGATATCATAAAGATTCATAAATCATATAGAAATCTGGAAATTTTCAGCAATATGCATTGTAATCTCAACATACTTATGTACTTCAATTTCTAAAACACTGAAACCATCATAACCTTAAGAAATAATAACATAGGGTATAAACCCATACTTCAATTTCATAAGAAAACATGTAAAACCATAAACCCTTGTAATTAAAACAACTTTTGGGCACAAGGATGAAAGGAGTGTCCTTGTTCAAACCCCACATACCTTGGATAAGAATCTTTGGATGAACTCTAGCTTTTGGGACTCTATTCGTACTTTTGAATGAGGGTTCTTGAAGCCTTTGACTTTGGAACCTTGAATCTTGACTCAATTTAGAAAATCTATGGTGAACCCTTAAGATTCTTGGAATAGGATTTTGGATGCTTAGGGTTTTTGGTTGAGGAAAATCTTGCGAAAAGTCTCATATGATGCTTATAGTGACCTTAATTCTGATATTTGTACAGTTTAAGAGGCTTGGAAAAATTCCAAAGTGCCTTTTTAACTTTTGTACGAAGCTGGAAAAATTCAACTGGAAATCCGACTTTATGAGCCACTGTGATGTGCCACTATCGTGGTGGCTCACTGGAAATTGACAAATGGGAATCTGGGAGTCAACTAGATGCGTAGCAATCGCATTGTCCCACTGGTTGGGACCTGGAACTTCAGCATGACGCGTCACAATCGCGCTAGGCCACTGGAAATTGACTATTGGGAAATCTGGGTCCTTCGCGACGTGCCACTATTTCCACTGGAATTTGACAATTGTTAAATAGACCCTTTCCACGATGCGCCAAACACTAAAATGACAGTGTTTTACGACTAGAACTTAAATTAGCCATAACTTCTTGCCCGATTATTGGATTTGGGCAGATCTTATATCGTTGGAAAGCTAATTAAATTTCCCACATGATAAAAAGTCAAAATTAGGGAAACTCTATATGGTTTAAATGTTAATCACTTAGTAAATCATTCCTTAACCTTCTAGATACAGAATTAGGCTTAAGAAAAAGGTTGGGGTATTACAACTGTGTTATGATATTCTTATGACTGTTAGACTTGACTATTCAGTTAGATTAAGGTGGTTTTCTTGAGTGCAAGTGGTGTGATTTTTTAAATGATTGACATGGTGTTACTTTTCACCAATTTGAATTAGAGTCGGTCGATGATGCTTGTTGAGTATACATAGTTACGTACTCACCCTTGCTTTTTTTCTTCACCTTACAAGAAGGTACCGATCTGACGACCTCTAGGCACTGACTTCTGTGGTATATTTGGTGTTTTTATCTTTCGAGATTCGAGGTAGCTGCTATTGATTTCCTAGACTACTGAAATCTCCTTCATTTTTATCTTTATGCATTCTCCACAATTTGAGATACTTAGATATTTCTTTGATTTTTGTATTTGTTGGCTTGTATTAGTGACTACCAGATCTGGGAGTATTTATGTTTTTATTATGACTATGCTACTTTTTTAATACGTTGGAGATCATTTAATTTTATTTTATTCTTATCTTCTTTCGATTTTATGCATCTGGACGTTATATTTGGAATTGAGCTTTGGCTTACCTATCACAAAGGGTTGGATAGGTGTCATCACTATCCCGAAGTTGGGACGTGATATCGTGTAATTTTTATTTGCACTAATGGTGCATACTAGTTAATCTCTTAAATATGTATAGACGCCTTTAAAATGTTCTCATAAGCTCGATGTGATACATTATAAGATTTTAAAATGATACAACAAATTGTGTGTCTCTTTTATTTGTTTAACCACTATATTTTCAAAGCTTATTAACTACTAAGACTCAAGCTAAAAAATTATGTTAGTAAAATATATATGAGGAAATATATCTCTTACAAACAAATGTATTTGATTACTTAATTTTGTAGATTATATGCATCTTATTCTCATAACATCACCGTTTTCTCTAACTTTGTGACTTCAATTATGTCAATAAATATATATGCAAAAATATATCTCTTAGAACCAAATGTATTTAATTCCTTGATTATGGCGATTCTATGCATCTCATTCTCACATCATTCTCACAACATCATCAATCAATTTAACTTTTTGACTTCAGTATTAAATAGTATGAAAGAGTGATTAGAACCATTGGATTTTTAAACTCAACCTCAATGCCACCATAATTTTGTAGCCAATGAACATTCTCAAACACTCAATTGGTATGGATATAGATTTTGTCTATTGCACCAAGAAAATTGACATTCTCTTCTAGAAAGTTGTTCTAATCCCAAAATCATCGACACAAAATTAAAAATTCATAATTTTTGAAATATGCACACGAGCACTATGTACTTTGTCATCTATAGATAAAATAGTATAGAAGTTTCCCAGAATTAGCCAAGTCTCTTTCAAAGTGAGTGAATGATTCTCAGAGTATCCCATAGATCCTTCCTTTCCACTATAATGTGTAGTCCATAACTAAAGCTGATAGAGCAGATTAATAGTCTTTTCATTTGTAATTTGACAATGAAGAAATTGAATAGTGGCTGAAAAATGTCACAACTTAAGGCCAAATGCATGTTGAATGTTGAATATTTTTTAGGCTGAAATTGAATTGCATACTTAAAAAAGTTTGATCTGATTGTTATTGCATTATGAGGGGATTACTGTTGCACTTCTTGGCCAAATATTTCTTTAAATGGTTGTTACATTTAGAACAGATATGAGGGCAAGTAGTTACTACATTTTGAGCATATTATATGTCTCATTTGAATCAAATGACTATTGCATTTGGGAAGATTTGAGGTTGAATAGCTGTTGTATTTTGTATGAGTTTTGAGTAAATTTGTGGCTTCATTTTTAGCCAATTGTTGTTGCGGATGAATGCAAACTACTACTATACTGGTTGTAAATTTTTAGGTCAAACTTTGCTATATTTTTTGGGTAAACAACATAAATCCCAACACTTAGCTACCTAATTACCCTCTCTTCCAATTTTTGTATTAATTACATGATATTCTAGATATGATACATTATTTAACCTCCCAATACATAAGTTTATGATACATTACTAACCAATTAGTTGGATATAAAAAAGGAAAAAATGGTAATAGTGCCTACAATTGAGGAATTAACACACTCAATTTAAGATTTTTTCGTTTAATTACATAAAATCCGCAACAACTTCATTATTTGAAATTTGAATAATCAAATCAATCTGCATTAATCATAATCTTACAAAACTAATTTCTTCTCCAATCGTTCATTCCTTGTTCATCATAACATATCTCATTCCCTGCGCTCAGAAAAAAATTGAGCATACTATAAGAATCTGATGTATCAGGCAAATCCCATATCACACACACACACACACACACACACACACACACACATATATATATATATATCTTTCTATGTATCAGAAAATGAATTTAAACTTAATTTCTTTATATTTATGTATCAGAATAATAAATATATATTGAATGTATCATAAATCATTGATTACCTCTGTCAGAAATAGTTTTATGTATTAGAATGCATGTAATATCTCTGCTAAAAAATATATATGTATCAGAAATAATATTTACAGTTTCGTTTATTTCATTATACATTATGATACATAAATAGAATGTATGCGAATGGAATTTATCAATCTGATACATAAAATCATACCTTTGGTAATGAGTCTCTTTTCGCAACTTTTTTTCTCTTTACAACATCAACAACAGACGTATGAAGAAGTACGTTAATGGAGGTTGTTTGTGAAATTTTTCTGACGGCCAATGGCCATAACACACATACTACGACTTTTTTTGGGCCTCTTTTCACAACTTTTTATTTTCTTTTTGCAACATCAACAACATACTTATGAAGAAGTACGTTAATGGAGGTTGTTTGTGAAATTTTTCTCGCGGCCAATGGCCATAACACAGATACAATGACTTTTTTTTCTTATTTTTGAAATTTTGTCAATGAGAGTTAATTGCAGATGAATTTATTGCTAAGTTTTAGTACTTACCTAATGATTAATGATATAATAGCTATGTTTTCTAAGGAACACAGAATTTTCCTTAATCTGCAACAATGTCAACGTGATTTAGGGAGAAAAAATAGGAGTTTTGTGTTATGTATCAGATAAAAAACTTATTTAGAGATTAAAAAATAGGAGTTGTGTGTTATGTATTAGATAAAAAACTTACTTAGAGATTTAGAAATTAGTTTAGTGAGATGGAATTTAAAGTAATATAGGATACTTATGGTGTTGTTTTATGTAATATATCTATATTTTTTATCATTTGCTACTGTGTATTGGGCCATAAGTTGCTGTAATTTTTGGGTTAAGCATTTACCTCGACCTCAATAACATAGTACATCCACATCTTTGTCTCACGAGACTCCATCACTCCCTTCAATATGTTTAAGCCAAGGCCTTGGATTAAATCTACCACCTCCAGAATTGGCACATTGTTGAACACACAAAAGAAATCATGAAAATGCACACATAAAAATATAATTGGAAAAATCACAAAAATATAAAACTTAAGGGTCTATATTATAAAATATACCAGTATTATTTTTTATTTACAAAATATAATTTTTATTTAAAAAATCTATCAACTATTCAGGTGTCAGTTTATATTGAAAACTCTAACCATTTTCTCATATTCTTCTTCTTTCTTATACAAGAAAATACAAAAAAAAAAAAATTATGTCCACATCACTCACTAATGATCCAAGGAAACTATATTATCATAATCTCTCTCTTTTTCCTTTCTCCTAAAAAAATTTTCGACTACAACACTAGTCATCGGTCGATGGCTTTTCAAGATTTCGGTAATATCACCACCGTCAACTCACCATTTTCGACTTATTTCATATTCATTGAAAGAATTCAAGTTTTTCTCAAGTTTATGAAGGGAATTTTCTTCTCATTGAGGAAAAATATTTGATTTTTTTTCTATTTTGGTGTTGGAATTTCTATATTCTTGATAACTTCTTTTCTTCTTGTGTGGATATGGTGATGGTAGTGGATATGGTGGTGGATAGTGGAGGAAACCGATATGGTGGCAGCGGCGACGGATATGATTGCCGATGGAGATTTTAGGATTTTTTTTCCAATGTTTGTTGTTATGATTGTTCTTCTACTTCTACGGTGTCGAAAAGAAAGCGGCCGAATAGATTGAATATTTCAATAGTTTCGATGAGTTTTGGAAATTTTTTGATGACATCGGTAGGAAAAGGATATCAATGATTTTATGGTGCATGAATTGTATAAAATTAGTGTATCAATACTTTTATGGTGTATGAATTGTATAGAAATTGAGGTATTAACAGTTTTATATGGTGTCTGAATTGTATAAAAATTGGAGTATCCAATAATATTATGGTGTCTAAAATAGTTAGAAATTGATGTGTCAATAATTTTATAGTGTCTGAACTATATAGAGATTAGTGTATAATGTTATGGTGTCTGAAATAGTTTGAAATTGATGTATCAATAATTTTATGGTGTTTGAACTATCTAAAAATTGGTGTATCAATAATAATAATTTTATAATCTTTGAAATATATAGAAATGGTTATATCAATAATTTTATGGTATCTAAAATATATAAAAATTGGTGTAGAAATTAATGTATCAATAATTTTATGTTGTCTGATCTATATAGAAATATGTGTATCAAATCAATGGAGGATTTACTATCGTTAATGGTGTTTTCATCTAAAAAATGTTTAAAATTGATGTTAATTGCATTAATAAATTGTAATGCCCCGAATCTGGTACTCGAAACACTACACGGTACTCATGAACCCGAAGGACCACAAGCTAACCCATGATTGATATTTATACCTGTATACTGCATGATATACTGTATAAATGCAGAAATAGTAGGCTGAAACATGCCATAAGGTTCAAAACTGAAACGTAACTGATAAAACATAACATCTGAATAGGGTATGGAATGCCCAAAACAACTGAAATAAACTGTCTAAACATAATAGTCTGAAAAGCCTCTAACTGACTGAATTGTCTGAAGAAGGAGTTGATGGGACATGTCCCCAACTAACTCTGATTACTGAAATAACTAAGTACTGAAATAATTAAATAACTAATCATATCATCCTCGAATAATGAGGATTCACTGTTGACTGACTGCTGATATCAGGAATCTACTGATGCTCTGGAGCTTGTGCGTCTGAACCTATGGTATAAAACACCATATTGCAAATACGTCAATACGATTAAACGTACTGGTATGCATATGAGGTAGTTTAAATGCAAAGGGTTCACATGCATGAACTATACTAACTGAGTGGAAAACATGAATGTGAGAATACATGCATTAATACATAATAACTGTAACTGAGTTAATGATAATACTGTCTACTAAGTCTGAATTCTAATAACATGAATTACTGATAACTGTATAACAAAAATAACAAATACTGAGTGACTGTATCTGACAGTCTAGGTTCTGATGGAACTAACTACGTTTTGTACTGTTCTGAGTTGACTGTATCTGACAGTCCTGAATTATGTAGAACTATCTGAGTTCTATTACTGAGACCGAATGATTGTATCTGACAGTACTAAATTTTGTAACTGAAACTGTGGGAAGTAGTCATCTAATCAACATGCCCAAAATAATACAATATAGCTGAGCTGGGGTCCAATCTATAACCCCAATTAGAAGGGTGTCAATAACGCGTCCCTGGTAAGGACAATCTGGGAGTAACCCTCTTATAACAGGTAACTCTAGTGAGAACGGTGGGAAACATCATATAATAGGTTAAGCCACCTCATCTACCCTCACATAGTAGGATATGATGTCTCAACCTACGCTGGCTACGTAGTTCTGGAACGTAAGGATTGCTTCTAAGAATCACACCCTCATATAACAGGTGAGTTCCCATCCTTGGGTTCACTCAGTGCTAATTCCTACTCCCATCTGAATGGACACTGAACATGAACTACTGAACTAGACTGAATTAACTGAATTTTGTTGTCTAACAGAATAGTACTGAGATCACTCGATTACTGAGCTTTCCTGAGTCACGTGACTGACTAAATTCTATGGATCATGGCTTGACTAATGATATCGTGAAAAAATGAAAATAACTCTAGGTAAACAACAATATTTTTATCGGGTACAAGTACCCCTAGGACTCGATGGAAGGAAAATAACAAAACATGACTTGCTTGAATACATGATCACATCAACAATCCATAATATAATAAGTTGGAGAATTTATAAAGTACAAGTTCTAAAGCACCACAACGGCCACACATATATCCATAATTCATTAACTAAGACATTTCATCAAACTCTTGACATGCATGAACTTGTACATGAATGGGAATTTCATACTATTATACTAGTATGGCACTTTTCCTTCACATGGGCATTTAATCAAACCCATGGGGAGCATGCTTTGGTTACACAATCATCAACACATCTAATAATCATAGATACATCAATCAACTTATAGATTGAAGGGGGTTTATGTGTATAATAGTGGATTCATCTTTCAAAGTAAGTTTCTAACATTCTTGAGAAGATTTCAAGCTAGGTAGAAGTACGGGGTATTACAATATCTCCCCCTTGAGAACATTCATCTTCAAATGAGACTGAGAAGGAGGGGAGAAGATAAACTAATGTACATACTGAACATGAACAACTATAACATGATCCCATGGCTGACATAACTGATCACTGAATATAACATAATGGACATGCAAATCCGATTCATGTATAACTGATTCATCAATGCATGACTGAGTGTTCTGATGAACCGAGGTTCTCACAATAAGAATGCATTGTCTAATGCATGATTATATAACTGAACTGACATATGAATGCATGACTGAATATGTAATGGTATTTAATACCAAGTTTATAATGGGATTCTGAACATGAAATGGATACCAAGCTTGTAACTGAAACCTAAACATAAAACTGAGAAGCTTAAGGAGAACTGTTACCTTGAGATTGATCTGAGTTGGTGGAGAAGAGGTGAGGATACTTGGTACGCATTTCTGCTTTTGCTTCCCAAGTATTTCTCTCAACAGATTGATTTCAAAGAACTTTAACTAGAGGGACTTCTTTGTTCCTCAGTCTACGAGTCTGATAGTCTAGGATTTCGAATGGATTCTCTTCATAAGAGAGGTTGTTTTGAACATCTATGCTCTAAATAGGGACTACAACTGTTGGGTCACCTATGCATTTCTTGAGCAAAGAGACATGGAAGACTGGATGAACTGAGGCTAGATCTGAAGACAATTTGAGCTCATAGGCTACCTTTCCAAAACGATTGAGAATTTTGAAGGGACCAACATATTGGGGACTAAGCTTTCCCTTCTTACCGAACCACCTCACTCCCTTCATGGGAGAGATCTTTTGATAGACATAATCACCAATCTCGAACTCAAGATTCTTTCTGCGCATATCTACATAAGACTTCTATCGGCTCTAAGTAGCCCGGAGTCTTTCTCTGATCAATTGGACTTTCTCTAAGGCATCAAATACTAAGTTAGGAACTATAACTGAGGCCTCACTAACTTCAAACCAACCGACTGGAGATCTTCATCTCCTACCATAAAGAGCTTCGAATAGAGCCATCCGAATGCTGGAATGATAGCTATTATTGTATGCAAACTCAATCAAAGCCAAGTGGCCATCCCAACTGTCCTTGAAATCAATTACACACACCCTTAGCATATGTTCTAAAGTTTGAATGGTCTTTTCTTCTTGACCATCTGTCTGAGGATGAAAGGTCGTACTAAGATGAACTTGGGTACCAAGATCCTTTTGGAATGCTTTCTAGAAATGAGAGATGAACTGGTACCTCTGTCTGAGATGATGATAGTGGAACACCGTGAAATCTGACCAAATCTCTAATATAGAGTTTGTCATAATCCTCAGCTGAGTAAGAGGTATGGACTAGAAAAAAATAAGCCAATTTGGCCATCCTATCTATAATGACCCAAAATAAATCATGTTGGCGATGAGTACGAGGCAAATCCATCATGAAGTCCATGTTTACTTCTTTCCACTTCCAAGTAGGAATACTGAACTCCTGCATAGGACAACTAGGCTTCTAATGCTCTATCTTAACCTGCTGACATGTAGAGCACTTAGCCAAAAACTTTATAATATCTCTCTTCATCCCACTCCACCAATAGATCTCCCACAAGTCGCGGTACATCTTTGTGGCCCCTGGATGAATAGAGTAGCGCGCACTAGATGATTCTATAATAATTCGCTGCCTTAAGTCATCTACACCTAGGACACACACACGACCCTGACAACGGAGAACACCATCTCCTCCTTGGGAGAAAACCTCTACTTTCTGATCCTTGACTGACTCTTTTAACTTGACAAGGCTGGGATCTCTATCTTGCTTTTCTTTCACCTCGGAAACTAGAGATGATTTTGAACTACTTTGAACCCATATGTCACCCTTCTCTGTATCGACTAAGCGAACACCTAGTCTAGCAAGCTGATGGACTTTCTGAACTAGATTTTTCTTACTATCTTCGACATGAGCAACACTACCCATAGACAATTTACTAATAGCGTCGGCCACTACGTTGGCCTTGCTTAGATGATAAAGGACACTCATGTCCTAATCTTTCAAGAGCTTTAACCATATTTTTTGATAAAGATTGAGATATTTTTGAGAAAAGACATACTAAAGGCTCTTATGATCAGTCAATATATCTACATGAACTCCATATAGATGATGTCTCCAAATCTTCAAGGAAAATTCTATGGCTGCTAACTCAAGATCATAAGTAGGATAATTCTTCTCATGGGGTTTAACCTGTCTGGAGGAGTAGGCTATGACCTTACCATGCTGCATGAGGACACAACCCAAACCTACTCTGAATGCATCACAATACACTACGAACCCATCAGAACCATCTGGAAGAGCTAAAACTGGAGATGAAGTGAGTCGAGTTTTCAACTCCTGAAAACTCTTCTCGCAAGGATCTGACCACTGAAACTTAACTTTTTTCTGAGTCAATCTAGACATAGGGAATGCAATAGAAGAAAATCCCTCAACAAACCATCTATAATAGCCATCCAAACCCAAGAAACTCCTGATATCTGATGGAGAGACAGGTCTGGGCCAGTTTCTTACTGCTTTGGTATTTTGAGGATCAACCATAATGCCATCACTAAAAATAATATAACCAAGAAATTCCACTGACCATAGCTAAAATTCACACTTACTGAATTTAGCAAACATTTGATGATCTCTGAGGGTCTAAAGTACAATTCTGAGATGGTCTGTATGATCACACTCACTACGGGAATAAATTAGAATATCATCTATAAAGACTATGACAAAAATGTCCAAGTATTGCATGAACACCCAGTTCATCAAGTCCATGAAAGCTGATCGAGCATTTGTAATACCAAAGAGCATGAATGGGAATTCAAAGTGACCATACCGAGTACGGAAGGCTGTTTTTAGAATGTCACATTCTTTGACTTTGAGCTGATGATAGCCAGATCAGAGGTCTATCTTAGAGAAATAGCTGGCACCTTAAAGTTGGTTAAACAAGTCATCAATTCTGGAAAGAGGATACTTGTTGTTGACTATGACTTTATTGAGCTGACGGTAATAAATACACATTCTTAGAGAACTATCTTTATTGTGCATGAATAAAATTGGTGCACCCCACAGGGACAGACTGGGCCTGATGAATCCCTTATCTAAGAGATCCTTCAACTACTTTTTCAGTTCTTTGAGTTTTCCTGGTGTCATTATGTATGGCGGAATAGATATAGGCTGAGTATCTGGAAGAAGATCAATGCCGAAGTCTATTTCCATTTTGGGAAAAATTCCTGGAAGATCTTCGGGAATGACATCTGAATATTCATTCACAACTGGGATTGAATCAAGACTGGAAGTTTCAGAACTGGTGTCTTTAACTCGAACAAGATGATAGACACATCTTTTAGATATTATTTTCCTTGCCCAAAGGTAGGAAATAAGCTGACCTCTGAACACTGAAGTACTACCCCTCCACTCTAGGACAGCTTCATTCGAAAACTGAAACTGGAAATTCTATTTCTGCAGTCGATTATGGCCTATCAAGAATGAAGCCAATCTATGCCGAGAATGACATCAAAATCAGTCATCTCTAATTCGAATAATTTTGTTGAAGTGACTTTCTAAAATATCATAACCGGGTAGTTCGTCTATACCCGTCTGGCTATAATGGTTTTACCCACTAGGGTAAAGACTGAAAAGGACTCTGCTAGAATTTTGGGACTGACTCCGAAATCAACTGCTATATAGGGAGTAACAAAAGACAATGAATCTCCTCGATCTAGCAAAGTGTAAACATGCACATGAAAGATCTGTAATGTACCAGTAACCACATCAGGAGAATTTTCCTGATCTTACCAGGACTGAAGAGCATAAAGTCTATTTTGGCGTTACCCACTAATAGCACGAAAAGTGGCACCTTGCTGATTTAGGCAACTGGACTAAGCTGAAGAACGGTGTTGCTGACCCTGAGGACCTGTCTGAGAACAGTCTTTGACTCTGTGGCCTAGCTTGCCGTATTCGAACAAAATACCACTGCCAGCTCTGCAAATACCCTAATGGTGTCTGTCATAAGTCTGGCAAAGAGGATAGGTACAGGCACTGCTAACACTGCCCTAAGACTTAGAGCCTGGCACTCTTTCTATATTACCGTCCCTAAACTTAGAAGCTGGAGTGCTAGCTGAAGAAAGAGCTGGAACTGATGACTTAGGACGAAACTGAGAACGGTTTTCTCCTTCTGATTTGGGATGAGCAAAGTTGAAACTACCTGTCCTTGCTCTCTTATTCTGCTTCTCTCTCATCTTAATATTTTGCTTCTCTATTTGCTGAGCATGATTTATAAGCCTGGATAAAGTCATATCATTATTCAACATCGCAGACCTACACTCATTGACCACACCATTATTTACCCCAGAAATAAACTTACTCATCTTGGCCCTGTTATCTCAACCACATGAGGGGCATATTTGGCTAATTGAGTAATCTTAAGAGAATACTCTTTCACCGTCATGTTGCCCTTCCTGAGGTTAATAAATTCAAACACCTTAGCTTTTCTTATCTCTTAGGGAAAGAATCTATCTAAGAATACGGTGACAAACTCCACCCACTCGATAGGCCCTGCATCATCTGGCCTTTCTGACTTCCACTATTTAAACCAAGTGTGAGCAATATTCTGCAACTGATATGCATCTAGCTCAGCACTCTCACTAGGAGTAACCCCCATGATATTTGTAATCTTCTAAACCTAATCGATGAATTCCTGAGGGTCTTCATCTAACTTAGACCTAAGAAAAGATGAAGGATTCATTTGAGTGAAGTCCTAAATCCTGGCTGCAGTTGAATTGGCCACTGGGTTGGTCAAAATGATAGTCGGTTGTTCATTCTGAGCAGCAACTGACTAAGCAAGAGTAGTGAATGCAGCTCTGAACTTTGCTTGAGAAACTTGTTCGCCCAAAGGTTCTTCGGGATGAGGGGCCAACTGATTCTCATTTCTTCTTTTAGGAGGCATATTCTATAGAAGAAAGGGAGAAAAGGATTAGATTGAAGTTTGACTTGAGATTATGCTCACTGGTACGACATGAATACTGAAAGAAGGGAAACTGTTCCTAAATATCTCATAGCCTCCTGTACATAAATGTGGCGCACAATAAACCTATGTACAAGACTCTACTAGATGTGGCTTTCAGACTTCCTAGGACTCTATTGAACCTTAGGCTCTAATACCAAGTTTGTAATGCCCCGAATCTGGTACCCGAAATGCTACACAATACTCATGACCCCGAAGGACCACAAGCTAACCCATGAATGATATCTATATCTATATACTGCATGATATACTGTATAAATGTGGAAATAGTAGGCTGAAACATGCCATAAGGTTCAAAACTTAAATGTAACTGATAAAACATAACATCTGAATAGGGTATGGAATACCCAAAACAACTAAAATAAGCTGTCTAAACATGATAGTCTGAAAAGCCTCTAACTGACTGAATTGTCTGAATAAGAAGTTGATGGGATAAGTCCCCAACTAGCTCCGACTACTAAAATAACTAAGTACTAAAATAATGAAATAACTAATCATATCCTCCTAGAAGGATGATGACTCACTGCTGACTGACTGCTGAAATCTGGAATCTACTAATGATCTGGAGCTCGTGTGTTTAAACCTATGGTATAAAACACTATAGCACAAATGCGTCAGTACGACTGAATGTACCGGTATGTATGTGAGGTAGGCTGAATGCAAAGGGTTCACATACATGAACTATATTAACTGATTGGATAATATGAACGTGAGAATGCATACATGAATACATAATAACTGTAACTGAGTTTGTGATAATACTTTCTACTGAGTCTGAATACTAATAACATGAATTACTAATAATTTTACAACTGAAATAACTAATACTAGGTGACTATAGCTGACAGTCTAGTTTCTGATAGAACTAACTAAGTTCTGTACTATTTTGAGTAGACTATATCTAACAATCCTGAATTTTGTAGAACTATTTGAGTTCTATTACTAAGACTGAATGACTGTATCTGACAGTCCTAAATTTTGTAACTGAAACTGTGAGAAGTAGTCATCTAATCAACATGCCCCAAATAATGCAATATAGCTGAGTAGGGATCCAATCTGTAACCCCAATTAGAAGGGTGTTAATAACGTGCCACTAGTAAGGACAATCTGGGAGTAACCCTCTTATAATAGGTAAATCTAGTGATAATGGTGGGAAACCTCATATAACAGGTTAAGCCACCTCATCTACCCTTATATAGCAGGCTATGATGTCTCAACCTATGATGGCTACGTAGTTCTGAAATGCAAGGATTGCTTCTAAGAATCACACCTTCATATAACAGGCGAGTTCCCATCCTTGGGTTCACTCGGTGCTAATTCCTACTCCCATCTGAATAGACACTGATCATGAACTACTGAACTGGACTGAATTAACTGAATTTTGTTGTCTGACAGAATAGTACTGAGATCACTCGATTACTGAGCTTTCCTGATTCACATGACTAACTGAATTTTATGGATCATGGCTTGACTGAGGATATCGTGAAATCATGAAACTAACTCTAGGCGCACAGCTATATTTTTTTCGGGTACAAATATCCCCAGAACTCTATGGAAGGAAACTGACAAAGTATGACTTTCTTGAATACATGATCACATCAACAGTCGATAATATAATAAGTTGGAGAATTTATAAAGTACAAGTTCTAAAGCACCACAATGGCCACATATATCCATAATTCATTAACTAAGACATTTCATCAAACACTTGACATGCATGAACTTGTGCATGAATGGGGATTTCATATTATTATACTAGTATGGCATTTTTCCTTCACATGGGCATTTAATCAAACACATTGGGAGCATGATTAGATTATACAATCATTAACACATCTAATAATCATGGATACATCATTCAACTTGTAGATTGAAGAAGGGTTATCATAGTTGTTATACAAATCTTCACATAATAGGGTCAATCATTGGAATATGTAATTTAAAGTATCAATCAAAACCACACAACACCATGAACATGAATTTCAATTCAATTTAAATCATGAACATTCACAAATTCTCAAATCTTTTGAAAAGAGATTCTTGAGCTTCATGGGTGAAAGAAACCCGTGAATCAACACATGACATACCTGGGTTGTGAGTTTCTTGAAGTCCTTGGACTTGTAGAACTTGAATCTCTTAGTTTCTTGAAGAAGAATTTGAATCATGTTCTTAGAGAGAAAACCCTAATTTGATGTTGTAGAAGGATAATGAACTTATGAGCCTTGGTCTGATATAATTAGGGGTTAAAAAGGGTGGAAAAAAAAAACAAATACCCTTTTAAATACGACTTTAAAATAACTGAATGGGGTATGCAATGATGGGTGTGATAGTCCGTCGCTGGGTCGACGGTCCGTCGGTCCTGACCGTCACACCTGGGCAGAATAGGGGTTCACTGCCTCTGCTGCGACGGCTTGGGCGATAGTCCGTCGCTAGCTCGATGATCCGTTGGCCTGGGTTGTCGCTCTTAGGCAGACTGTGGTCTCACTGCCTCGCTACAACGGCTTGGGCGATGGTCCATCGGCTCTCACTGTCGCACCTAGGCAGTTTGACTGCTTTCTGTATTTCGGCCATAACTTTCTCTTTCGATGTCAGATTTTGATGAAATTGGTATCGATAGAAAGTTTATTCAATTTTTCACTCAACAAAAAAATGAAAATCTTAGAAATTCCACGTGTATAAAAGTTGATTAATCTTTCAAAGTAAGTTTCTAACATTTTTGAGACGATTTCAAGCTAGGTAGAAGTACGGGTATTACATAAATTAAATTTAAAAACATAAAAAATATCAAATAAATGTGTTATTTTTTTTAGTATCTTATTTAGTATTTTTTAAAAAACTTAGTTAAACTACAAAGTAGGAGAATTTATATGATAAAATATCAACCATTAAGTTGTCCCCTTAAATCATGTTATTTTATTTACCATCTTTTTTTTACATTATTTGATAAAATTTGTTATATTTCTATTGTTATATTTTAAGAAGTAAAAATTGATGGAAGTTTTTATAAGAAAAAAGGCATAAATACCCCCCTGAACTTGTCGCAAAAATTTAATTTAGCACTTTAACTTTATTGGTAATTATTTATCCCCTAAACAACTTTCGTGTGAATTATATAACACCCCAAAAACGAAACTCCACTCTCACAATGGAGAGTGTAATATGCTCGCCCCCAAGTCAGCGCCACGTCGTTGCTACGTCAGATCCACTTAAAAAAAATTAAAAATAATCCCATAATATATATATATATATATATATATATATATATATATATATATATATTAAAAAAATATTTCTTTTTCACCCCCACCCCCAAGCTTTCTTCTTCATCCTACACAACCCCCGCAACTACTGTTACCCCCCCCCCCCCCCCCGTCTCCGTACAACTCATGATAAGGTTGCTAACAATGAGAATGTAATATCTGCAATTAGACGGCTAATGGCGGCAGCGAAGCCGACAGAATTGTCCATCGAATTCAAGGGAGGAGAAGGGAGTAATACTTTTACCCAAAATTTTACTAGTATTAGTACTTTGGATTTTGAAAGCCCACAAATTTAGGGAGAAAAATATAACACTTTTGTATTGTGAATTAATGAGTACTAGTCTATATTTGATATTGAGTTAAAGGATGATATTAGAAATAATTTTGACATTGAATTGAGGATGATATTAGAAAATATTTTATAATTTTTTCATATTTTATTAAAAATATTTTTGATGCACATTTTGTTGGAGTTGGTTGATGATTGTGGTGAAGAAAAATGGAGAAAAAGAAGAGAAGGATAGTGTGAGGAAGAAGAAGAGGGGGGGGGGGGGTGAGGAAGAAGAAAAATTAGTGGTGGAACATTTAAAGGTGGACTCTTTTTCTTTTTTACTTTTTAAAATTAAAACACATTTTATTTTTATTTTATTTTGCCATGTCAGTCCTAAAGTGGGTAATATAATTCATGCAAAAGTTGTTTAGGGGATAAATCGATAAAATTAAAATGTAAAAGTAAATTTTAGCGATAAGTTTTATTTTTTTTTCTTTTTTATAATATTAATGCTTAAATTATATATTTATGTGATTTTCAGAACTTTCAAACTGTCAGAATTTACATAGAGCCTAAAAAGATTCCAAGAAAGTAACTGAAATGCCACCAAGCGGCTGAAAATCAGCCCATAAAAAAGTGAGAATGAAGCCCAAGGAGCAGCCATGTTACGTCCAATAAGCGACTGAAGTTTCATGTGAGTTTTGGTGGAAAAGGTGATTGTTTAGAAAATGATTTTGTGCTAAGTTTGCCAACTTTTTTGTTGTTTCTTTACGGAAGAAGTACTCTTTTTGTTTCATATATTACTTAGCCTTCATGTTTAAATTAATTATTTTAATTAATTTATAAAACTAAGATAATTTTATTATATTTGTTTTTCATTCTTAATATTTTAACCACATAAAAAAGTACTAATCAAATTTCAAATTTCAAATGTTTAAGTAAAATATTATATTTTTAATTAATTTTTTTCTTTAAGGAATGTGCCATATCAACTTACGGCAAGTGATAATATGAGTATTATTTTACCCGTTCTTTCTATTTTAAAAGTTCTCTAAAATTTTAGTATTTTTTATTTTCATAAAAGTAGGAGTTGAATGTCATGCCTTAGGGATAGATTCCCCTATGTAAGAATTTTGTTGTTTTGAAAAATCATGATTAACATTATTATTAATTGAAAGTTTCTCTTTTTTACATTTTTATGTGTGACTCTTTGAAATTTATCTTTCAACCTTATGAGAATAATTTTTTAAGAGAAAAAAATTATTTTTTAACTTGATACATTTTGGTTCTAATTTGTAAATTAAAGAAAGTAATTAGTTCCATACATTCAATTACGATCAGATTTCATCTTTATATACACAAATAATATAAAATTATCCAAATTTAATTCAAGATAACATGATCCTGTTATTACTAATTTTAAATTCAAGATCCAAAAGTTAATGTTGTTAAACTTTCTAATTCAACACTTAATATTAATTTAAATTTAATTTTTAACAATTCTAAAGCTTAAATTGTAATTCAATTGAATAATCCAAGGTTCAAGTTAATGCAATTCTACGTTCAAATAATTCTAACTTGATACATCTTCAACATTCACAACTAAACAATGTAATCGATTTAGAATTCAAAATTACAATTCAATTAATTAAAGATTCAAAATTTCAAAAGGTTAATCAATAAAAATCCTTTATTCATAGCAATTCAATTTTCAAAACTAACAATCTAATCAATTTAAGATTTCAAAACTGACAACAAAAGTAACTACATTCAACATTCAATCAAAAATAAATCAGCGAAACCCAAAAATAATAATTATCATAAAAAATTATACTCACACTCACAAAATTAAATTAAACTAGAAAAATAGATATGCGTTTGATTTACCCTAAAATTAAAATATAAGAAATATTCAATATAAAACACGTGATTTATTTACCCTGGATAAACATAAAACACTTTTAGTTTCACTTTATCCTTTGTTTATTTAGGGGTCATTTGTTACGCGGAATAAGGATAATAATTTTAGAATAAAATTTAAGATTAATTTTTTTTTTATGTTTGGTGTGAGGTATTAATTATTTAATCCTAGATTATGTTACCCCACCATTTGTTACTATCTCAAACCAAAGGTGAGATAAAATAGTCTCGTGGGATATCCATGCTTATCCCATCTCACATTATACACGAACCCTTTAGGAATCATTTGGTAACGTGAATAAGAATAATACAAAATATAATATATTAGTAATGTTTACATTAGTGATCCTAGTATTAGTTATGTTAGGGTTTTTGTCCTGATTTTCTTACTAAAATTAAGTTATATTTTTCTTCAAAGAAAAATAAAAATAATATCATAATTACTTTTATTTTTTCTGAAAGAAAAAATATAATTCTTTTTGCATATTTTGCTAACCTCTTTCTTGGAGGAATGATTTTGGACCTCTAAAATAGAACACCCCCCTTCTCATACCATAACACAAAAACATTCACAATATAGATATTAAAGAGTCTTATTTAGGGAGAAATTTTCTCCCAACAATTTTATGTTTTCTTTAATATTAATATATTTTCATATGTAGATCATTTGACCAAATCATATTAATAATATATTTTTTTATTATAATTTTCTTTGTCATCTTATTTATCGTCTATATATGATTTGCAAGCTATTCGCTTCCAAATGACGCCCTTTTAATTTCAAACCCAACAAGTGGTATTAGAGCCTATGATTTAGTGGTCTGATGACTCAGATTAAGGACATGTTGAGATCGTAGTTGCAACCAATTTGATGATAGTGAAAATATTTTGTCAAAAAAACTACATGTGGAGACAATTGTCAATCATATTTTCAATAATCCTACTGTTATATATTTAAAAATAAAGTTCACTTTTAACCCTACAAAGGGCTCCAATATTTGTATCCCAAAAGGGCTCATATATTTTTAACCCAAAAAACTTCAATTTTTAAGCGTGCCAAGCAGAAGTGATGAAGACTATATGTGAAGAACAAAGATCAAAGATGTGAAGAAGACGGATCAAATGAAAAAAAAAAAAAAAAGGCAAAAATGGGAGATTTGTTAGGATTTTTGCCCTGATTTTCTTACTAAAATTAGGTTAAACTTTTCTTGAAAGGAAAATAAAAATAATACCATAATTACTTTTATTTTTTCTAAAAGGGAAAATATAATTTCTTTCTATATTTGGCTAGCCTCTTTTTTGGAGGAACGATTTTAGACCTCTATAAATAGAACATCCTCTTCTCATACCATAACACAAAAATACCATAATGTAGCTATTAAAGAGTCTTCTATAGGGAGAGATTTTCTCCCAACAGTTTTATGTTTTCTTTAATATCAATATATTTTCATATGTAGGTCATTTGATCAAATCACATTAAGTAATAATATATTTTTTATTATAGTTTTCTTTGTCATCTGATTTATCATCTATATGGTTTGCAAACTATTAGCTTCCGCATGAAGCCCTCTCGATTTCGAACCCAACAAGTTATGCTTGCATTTACAAAAATACCCTCGAGCCTCGACAAATATAATGAAAATGACGTGAAAAATATTTTGAGGGGCTATTTTATCTTTATCTATGCTAATGCATGTATTAAAGTCTATTGCGTTACTAATACTAAGGTTTTTCCATGTATTAGTTATGCATCACATAATACACAATAGAGTGTATAACTAATGCCTGCATTAGTTATACATAGGTTAAAAAAAATGTAGCAAACAAGATATTAGTAATACACAGAATAAAAAAAATAATAACACACAGAACAAATACATGCATTATTTTTTCTAATGCATCCTACAAAACGACCCCTTAAAGTATTTTTGGAGACGAGCTTTGGAGATTTTTGTGATCTTTTCCGTTTTATTACTCCCTCCATTCATCTTTATTTGTTCGTGTTTGACTTTGCACACCTCTTAAGAAATTATAAATGAAAGTAATTTTACTATATCATGCCTATTAATAATAAGTCATTTGAATGTTTGAAAATGAATAGTATTTAATAATAATAAAATAAATAAAAATAATAAATTATATCTTATTTTTTAAATCGAACAAGTATTTTAATAAACTGAACAAGTAAAATGAAAGACAAAAGTAGTTTATCTCAAAATTAATAATTCTCAGATTATTAGATACTCCACTATGAATAATGTGATTAAAAAAATACTACAACTATGATATAAATTGTACCAAAATTGCTTAATATACCGGAATCAAAATTCAAATAAGTACGGTATATGAATTTCACATCTTATCTCGAAATCATTCTATCCTTTTATCTTGACGATCCCTTAGAGCACATATTTTAGTGTTCTGGTAAACAGAAATCTAAATACAAAATTGTGAAAATTCTCCTATCAGATAAAAAGTGAATAAACAAAAGAAAATGACAGTTAGATAACTAAATTTTTTGTTACTTGTAAGTTGTAATTAGTCAATCAGCGTAACACTAATCAAAATACAGAATGAGAAATTAATGTAAGATATATATCCCAAATCTAAAAATTGGAGTACCCTCAACACAACTTCATAACATATATAAACAGAAAAATATGATTATCAAGGTGATATTGGATAATATTCCTCTATATATAATCAGAAACTTTATGTTCAAGTTTTATAAATAAAAAAGATTCTAGATGAGAGTGCTTCCTTCCTTAATAAACCTTATGCATTGCGAATCCAAAATCGAGGACCCAAAACAAATATAGAAAAATGAATAGCTCGATCGAAGAAAGTAATATATTTACAAGTTAATTAAATAGAGGGGAGTTATACATGCAATAAATAGTCAGATATCAAACTAGTACGTTGTAACTATCAGTGTATTTTCAAACAGCTTTCAACGATATATATATATATATATATATATATATATATATATATATGTCCTTAAATTTTGTAATTTTTACATCTTATTGACACTGATATATAATATTCTCAACAACTTCATAGCATATATAAGCAGAGATACTATGCTTATCTAAAAGCTTTACTCACATAGAATATTTACACCAGATCAATGGATGCATATAACATGTGTTTAAATATATGACTACATATCAGTACTTAACCATGATTAGCTAATGTATAGAATGTACTTTATTATATTAGTTAACCATTGTAAGTCGCATTGATTTGATGTAAACATTCAATGGATAAGTATTTATCGGTTTTGAGGATTGTGATGAGATGGATAATATCACTCTACATTTAATCAAAAATGTTGGATTTGAAATTTAAATATGATAAAAGTCTAGGGGAGAGCACTTCTGCCCTTTAATGGACCTCAAGTATTATATTCGAATCCAAAGTCCAAAAACAGGACCAAAAGCAAATATCAAACAATGATAATTCGAAGAAAGTAACACACTTTACCAGATAATAAGATAGAGGGGCGTTATACACATAATAAACAGTCATGTATCAAACTAGTATATTGTATCTTTCAGTGCATGTTTCAAATAACTATCAACAACATATAATATGGAGCTACTCCTTAAATGTTGCAATTTTTTACATCACATCAATTTAGTTTCCCTCTTTTTCACTTAAGAGATTAGCAACTGAGTTTTACCTGCACGAAATTGATACTTGCACTTTCTACCAAAATGAGAAAAAAAAACATCAGAAAATTTGAGAAAGAAACGCAAAGATAATCTTTCAATGTCACGTAACACATGGGAAAAAAGAAGATCAATACACTGGGAAATAAAATTAAGAAAAATTAGTACAAGTTAATTCCCATTTATAAGAAGAGATTATATATAAACTAATTAATTAAGTCCATACAAAAATTGATTCATATCAAAGTTTATTACATAGACTGTGCTAAGTGTTCAAAATCCATCTCCGCAAGAAATTAGGATGATTATAAGTAAAACCTAGGAGTACATTTTTACCTTAGAGGTTAAAGAAACAGCTAGATAATTAGCTATCACAACAACTATAGGTGAAATAATTAACACGATAAAGAAATTATTTAGGAGGCATATCAAATACTTATATTTTAATTAACGATGAAAAGAAATCGAAAAGAATTGTTTAATATTAAACAAAAAAATAGCCAGAGAAAAAAAAAGATAATCAAGAAGAAATCCCCACACCAAGAAAATCTATGAAGGGAATATCCCTCCTTTCCCTTGCTTCTTCTCCATACTGTTGTTGTTGTTGTTCAATGCTTTCCCTAAGCATTTTCTCTAAGGAAAATGTACCATCGGTAATATTCACAACCCTTTCTGTTATGCCGTTAGATTCATTTCTATCAGCATAACTGAAAGGGTTTCGAATAGTAGTACTCCTTTTGTAACTATAATTAGCTCCGCCTCCATGGCTTAAAAAGCTTAAATTATTTTGATATAAAGATTTTTGGTCTATTGAGCTTTCTCTAACCAAATGGCTCCCATTTCTTCTACAAAAGTCATGTGAATTAGAAGAATATGTAGAAGACATTGAGAAAACCCTATCTTTGTTAGGGTTTTGAAATTCAAAGAAGTTGATTTTGGAGCCATAATTACCTTCATTTGTTTTCGTCATATTATTATTGTTGTTGATGTTCCTTCGTCGAAAACCATAGGAGGGTGATTTAGAATCACTTAGAAAATTATCATGTTGTTGTTGGTATAAGCTTCTTTTGCCACAAATCTTGGATTGTTCCCTTTGCTTTCTTGCCATTAGGACATGCCAATGATTCTTCACAGCATTGTCAGTTCTACCTGGAAATAATCTTGAAATTAATGCCCATTTATTGCCATGTATTCTATGAGCAGCAACAAGTCTCTCTTCTTCTTCTTCTGTAAATGGCCTTCTATTAATTCTTGGATCGAGTTGGTTAAACCATCTCAATCTACAACTCTTTCCTGTACAATTCCCAAAAATAAAAAAAATAGTAATTAATTTTCAAAAGAGAAAAAAATAATTAATGTGTGACTTACTTCTGGAGCAAGATCTTTGCATTTAATTTCGCTTTTAAAACAGTTGAGAAGATACTATCAAGGGAAACTGTTAGACTTCATATGTGTATGATGCTAAAAGATTTTCCATTTTAGCCAAGTTTAAAATAAGGGAAAGTAACTAAACATCAATAAATGTTATCCATCTTCGAAAAAAAGAAAAAAGGAAGAGCAAAGTAACAGCAATAATAATAAATGAAATTCTTACATCCAATAAGCTTGAGAATTATTTAATTTGATGTTAAAATTCGCATACTATGCCAACTTTTGACAATTAAGAAAATACTCAAAATGTTTTCAATAAAGAAAGATGTTTAAGCTGATTTCTTTCAACAAAACTTAACCCTAATTTTAAAACAGTAGCACCAATCCATAATAATCAAAACACGATCTTTTTCTGATTCAATTTTTTCTTACGACATGATACTCAAATTTAGATTCATTCAAATCAATTTTTTTGTAATTACGATTCAAGCAAGAAAAAGTAAGCCTATTTATTTCACATGGTCGAGTCAACACATTATTTTTTTCGTTTCTATAAGTTAATCCAATACTATTCATGATAGATATCTAAATATATATAACCTGATCTTCCTTGAAGTTTTTCAGCAATAGAGTTCCAATTTTGAGGACCATATTGTTCAACAAGCAGCCTGAGCCTTTCGTCTTCGGCTGGTCGCCAGTGGCCACGTGGACAACTACTACTTCTTGCATCATCACCATAACCACCACCTTCTGCCATGTATATATGTGGTTGAACAAGCTGTCGGAAAACTTATTAGTAATCTTGATCAGATTAAAGAAAATGAATGGAATAAAGATGTGATATATATAGTAGTAGTAGTTGTTAAAAGAAGAGTAAAAGAAAGTGGGTTGGTTTAGAGATATATAGATGACTGATGGGCAGTCACTTTTGTTGGTTTTACACGACAAATTGGGCATCGAGAGGGGAAAAAAAAATTTGTGTACCTGTTGAAAAAAATTAAAAGAAAATGATTATTTTTCCTTTTTTCTATTGAACCTTCATCATCTTATTTCAAAAGAGTTTAAGTTTTGTGTACCATCAGTTTACACTATCAGCTAATTTGATCTGCTATTGCAGATTACTCAATTATTTACAAAAAAATTAAAAAAGAAAAAATTAGATAACCTGCAAAAGCAAGTCAAATTCAACTGATAGTGTAAAACATTTTCTACACTCATGATGCACAAAACTTAAATTCATTTCAAAATTGTCACACGTTTTAATCCATAGTTTTACCTTTTTACTTTTTACCTCATCAAGGAGGTGACTTTGAATATATTTTGTAGCATATGCTGAGGCGGACTCCGACATTGAAAATGCCGGGTGCATTACAATCTTTAATAACATAGACATGTCAGTGAGTTACCGTAATGTATCAATTGAAACTTTCTGAAAATTAAAGAAAAAGCTATTAAAAAATAGGTTGTAACTACTAAAATGTTAAAAGTTGAAATTTGAAAAAAATGAGGAAACCAAATCTAGGTGAACCCACTAAATGTCCTCCCGTGCACCTCAACTCAAATCAACCAATGAAACCACTTTATATTTGTTGCTAGAGTCTACTACAGAGTACAGACATATATGCACATAGTACAAGGGTAAGAAATTTAGAAATGTAACTAATTGGTTATTTTGGTTGTGGAATATTAAATTCTCTTTCAAGTACAAAAGAAGCAATTTAGTTAAAGATCCAAAGTTGACGGTGTAAACGATATTACACGATCATTTTACTTGTTACGTAATACATATTAAAATTTATGGATAGTAGAAAAATGGTTTAAACTATGTCCATGTCACCATGTGAGCAGTCCGATTCATTTAACTTTTCCTACGTGTAAGGTCCGGAGAATGATCAAATTAGAAGAATTTATATATTTCTACAAGAGACTATTCACAACTTTAACTCGTGACTTCAAAATCACATGACAACAACTTTAACATTTACTCAAAATTCCCTTATATAATACATTGGGTTAAATTTACTCTTGTTTGCTAATGACGGCTTAGCATGCATTAAATGCCTTGGTATTTCATAAGTTTGTAGTTTGTACACAAACAAAAAGGCAAAAAGATCTACATTACAAAAAAGAAGAAAAAGGCAAAAAAAAGTTGGGGAGTCGAATATGGAGGTTGTTGAGGGGGTGTAATTTTACATTCATTAATTTCATTTGCTTTAAGGATTCAATTAGTCTTTTCAAATAGAGAATGAAAATGGCTACCTTTAAGAATTCCAAATATTCTGTTAATAATGATTTTAATTAGTTAGGTATAATTAGGCTTTTGCTTCCACCCATAAGTGTTCCAATCTTTTGGAGTGTTTTGTTCATGTTATTATTAATAACTTATTAATTAGATCCATGTGATATAATAACAGACTGGCCCTATCCTCTATTAAATAAATTACTAATAAATAATTTTGATGAAACTGTAACATTAACAATAAGAATAGTAAATAATACTATTAAATAGAAGGTGATAAATATTTTTACTTCTAAATACAAGAAAAGAAGGGAGGAAGAAATCATATATAGAGGCAAGAAATTTAAAACCTAGCAAAGTAGTATATATAGTTAATTAAAGAGGGAAAATTGAGAGGATAGGTCACAATATTAACGATAAATATTGGGAACATTCACACTTCACAGAATAATTTTGTTCGCAGATTATAAATTAATTGCACATTTATATATACTTGTTATGTTTTACTGTTTTTTTTATCCTCGTAATATACTACTAATATATTCGTGCAATATGTGAAGTGTTGATGGCCATTCATAGTTAATAATATATTATAAGATGAAATAGTATCAAAATATTTGATAGAATTAATTTGCAACAGAAAATATATATAATGTATAATTGTATATTCATGAAACTTCGTTTACCAAGTATCGTTAACGTATAAACAGTAGTAGTTACAATGTCAATTGCATGTCTAGCTATTACAATATTTCGAAAAGAAAACTACGACATAGAAAGAGAAAAACTACTTTATATTATTGTCACAACTAGTATTTAAGTAAGGATATATTCGAGCAATAAGATAAGATATACTACTAGAAATTAAGAATTAAATTTTGTAGCTAAATTATAAAACTTCTCGTTAATCCTATTTAGCGAAGAATAATAAAAAATTTAATTGTCTACGAGTAATTTAGCTATGTTTTAGCGACGAAGGTCATAGGCAATTCTTATTTATTTATATATTTATTTATGTATTTTGCAATGAAAGTTTATTTGCTTACCCTTGATCACAATATTACGTCGTCTTCCTATATTATAATAATTTATATGTCCAAAATCATATATTTATATTTTATATTAATGAAATAATATAAAATACACAAGACTTCGATTTAAAATAAAAATTCTATGTGTAAACCACATAATATTTCAAATCTATGAATAAAAAATATATTTTACTCATATTAAAATTTACAAGTCACTTCTTTAAATAAAAAAACTCGAGGAATTACTTTCATAGAAAAATAGTTCAAAACATTCTAAGGTAGAACAAAGACATGTATAATTTAATTCACTTTCTTATCCACCCAATTATACAAAAATAATAATGATAATAATTTATTTTTTAAAAAAATTGAACTTCTACTACATGTCTTCTCATCAATGCAGATGGAAAGTCAATCACAAAGTTGAAAGCTTTTTAATCAATCAATTATTTAGAAAATTGATTTCTTAACTGACTCATTAATCTATACCCCACGAAACTAAACACTTCTGATCTTTCTCATCTATAAATATATAATTCGGAGTTAATTAAATTAATTAAATAGCGTATCCATTAACATCAGAAGTTTATCAATCAAACAAGACATCTCCAACGGTGGGTGTTAAATCAATATCTAAAATCATGTTTAACTATTTTGGATTTTTAAATAACTAAGTTAATTCTGTTTGGTTAGTTGATTGCATGTTAGAATTATATATTGATATAGCAGGTATTTCAACTTTTTTTCCATCTTATTAGTCTATAACGGCTGCCCTTCTACCTATTTATCTTCTTTTCTTTTTCCTAATATATATCCCTGCCCAAATATGTCGGGTCAAGATTGACATCTAGGGTCTATTTGATAGGAAGTGAAATGTTTTTGATAGAAAATATTTTTTTAGAAAATAAGCGAGTTTTTTTTTTTAAATCGTAAATAAATATAAAAATATTATTTTAAGAGTGTTTATATATAAATCTAACAAAATACTATATGAATGGAATAAGGTGAAGAGCACCGTTTAGAGGTGGAGAGGTGAGGTTTGGGGACGTTATGTTGGGTGGGTGTATAGAAAGAGACAATGAACTTGGAAAGTCACTTATAGAACTTATCTTCCTTACTTCGAAAGGTCACTTTCCTTATTTTAAAAAATCTATCTTTCTATTGAAAACATTTTAATTAATTAAATACGAAAAAATTGAAAAACATATTTTGAAAAATACTTTCCTCCGCATACTAAAGACAACGCCAGTGGCTACTTTTACCAATAAGTATTTTTCATCTAGAATTGATCCTAATATAATGATTTCTTTTTTCATTTCGTAAAGGAATGACCAGCAATCGTAGGTTTGTGAGCGACTAATATTGTTCATCACCATTTTAACTCTTCATGCCATTTTAATTTGATAGATCAATCGGGGATGATCCATTCTTTTCTTTCGACTTCCTCCGCACCCTTCATGGCATTGCAATCAAAAGCGGAGTCAGGATTTCAAGTAAGGGGGTTCAATATTTAAAGAAAACTAAGTCAAGAGGGTTCAATACCTACTATAACCACATAAAAAATAATTTTAATCATATATAAATAGTATATTTTTCCATCAAAGGGAGTTCGGACGAACCCCTAAAGAGGGTTGGTGCAGTAACTTCATCGCTACTGCACCATTTTTCTGGAGCAAAGGACAGGTGCAGAATGTCACTTCTAAATTTATTCTAACTCAATAACTTTGACTCAAGCCTGTTTATATATTTAAAAGATTTACAAAACAAATACAAATAATTATTAACTTAGTTTGAACCCAAAAAAATTACATGAGTTATGGTTTATGGTATAATTACTCTAAACTCAAATTTATAAAGTTCAAATTTTAAATTTACATCTGTACTACCGGAGGCGGATTAAGGATTCAGATTCTTTGGTACCAAAAAAATTGTCAACTGGTACAATACGGTGCCTGTTTTCTGTTTTAATCAATAATACTTAACAAAAAAAGAAAAAAAAAAGAAAAAATGTGCTACTAACTAAGATCAAACCCACAACCTATAAGCGATAAAAGTGGTGCTTTGCCACTTGAACTAGATAATATTTTGGTATTGTTAGTGACAAATTTAATATTTTACTAAATCAGTCTATATATATAGAGCAATGCTTACCAAAAATATTTGAAAATGATATGTTGGTGCTTTGCCACTTGAACTATATAGTGCTTTGGTATTGTTGGTGATAGATTTAATATTTTACTATATCAGTTTATATATAGAGCAATGCTTACCAAAAATATGACCCAGCAAAAGTGACGCTTTGCCACTTGCTCTAGATAGTATTTTGGTATTGTGGGTGACAGATTTAATATTTCACTATATCACTCTATATAGAGAGAGAGTTTCCGTCAAAATTTGCGGGTGGCATGCCATCCTCACGGGACTTAATAGATCCGTCCCTTTGTGCGACACCATGCTATATCTACCGTCGATATCTTGAAGGCACCAAAACTAAATAAACGGGATGTTCTGAATCACGCAAGTTTTTTTTTCTTTCTTATATAGGTATTTGTTGCATCTTGTTTCATGGAAACTCAAAAGGCAACTTATTACATAAGCCTTATTCTATGCTGAAGCAGAGTGCAGATCTCTATGGAACCCACTTATTGAGTGAAAATGAATGTATTATATTGTCATTTGTTTGAGTTCATTGTGACAATCAAGCAGCAGTTGGTTTTGTGAATAAACATGTATCTTTACGAGCGTACTAAACATATTAAAGTGATTACTTGTAGTCAACTCGATGACATTTTAACCAAAGTCTCTCTTGGTGTTTTTCAGCATGCTTTTATCTCAAGTTTAGAGTGACATCACCTTTCTACCTTTGGGGAGAATACGAAATTGGATCAATCATGCCCAGCTAGAGGATCTTTGCTCTAGTTTACCTTATTTAATTTTGTTTTTCTCTTATTTGTGCATATGAGTACATAAATAGCTTTACATTCTAGAGTATGGATATAGAAATCAGTTTCTCATTTTTTTTCATCTTCATTAGGATTCTCTAGAGGTTGTAAAATTAACACATCAAAATATAATCGGTTTAAGTTTTGGTGAGTTAATAATCTACTTATTTATTAACTCAGTCAATTTCAATCAATGTATTTAAATTCAGTCCAACTCACACACCTCTAAAATTCTGCATGTAGAGAACCTTCATTTACAAGTTTTAAAAATTGATGACAATGCTAAGATTATAAAAGAAAAACTAAAATGCAAAAGGGCAAGGCACAACACAAGAAAATACAAATACTGTCAGGGACTTGTGCAGATTTATATTGCTAATTATTTGTTTGGATTGAAAATAATTCCACACAACCAATCAGATGGATGAATGATTTTGTTGCACCTATAGGATTATACTTCTATTAATTGGTGTCTTCTATGTGACTGTTAGTTAATTGTTAAGAACACTACTTTATCAGTTTATTGACATATGTTTGCCACCTCATTATCAATTTTCATACTTTTAACTCCACAATCATTAATGGTTATGTGCTGGTATTTAATTGTTGAGTAATTCGTTGGTTTCAAGATAAGTGATGTTTTACGAAATCAAGAAGACGACTATTTTTTTCTTTCAACTTTTTCTTTATTAAAACAAAATAAAGGAAACTTTTCGTTACAAAAAAAAAAAAAACATTAAAGATCTACTTTCTCTGTTCATTTTTACTTATTTACTTTTTTTATTTTGAAATGTAAAATAATATTTGTCTAGTTTATAGAACTAATAAATAATTTAACTATTTCTAGGCATTTTATCAATTATGATTCATTATTTAATGCATTTCATAAAGCATTAAATTTATTATATTCAAAAGATAATATTATAAAATTATTCTTATCATTTACTTTTTCTTAATTCTTGTGCCAATAGAAAAATAAATAAGTAAAAATTAATGGGGGAGTACTTTTTCCAAGACATTTGATTAAGTTAGTAAACACAATTTTTTTTTACTTTTTTATTTTGGAATCCTTTGGGAAACTCATCACAACCTCTGTCACACAGCATTTGTCCTTCGGGTGAGCACTCTGTGGTGAGTATTTTGTGGTAACCTGCTCAATATGCAATAGTTCACAAATCACGTAAGAGATATATAAGCCACAAAAGGCAAGCCACATGCGACGAGCTCATGTCTAAGCGGCAGATAAAGGCTGAATTTAATCTCAGTTCTCCCAAGTGGAGATCCACTTCTCAACCCCTCAATCATGGGCAGCTTCTTACTTTTTAGGAGCAGAGTTTTCTTAAGAATATGTCGAATTAAAAACATCACTTATTTTTAAACGGATGAATTACTATGATTTGGTAGAGTTGGGATGATAGAAGCTACGAAACGAAATATTCAAAATAACTTTTAATCAGCAAGTTTAGAGCACTTCAGTTACTTGTGCAAATAAAATTAAAAAAATAATCCATCTTCTCTTCCCAAAGTGTCTTTATAATGAAAACCATAATATACCTTCTCTCATACCTTCTCAAGAAACCCCATATCAGCTAGCAGCTACATATCAACCAACCCAGAAAACATCCTCAACCAAACCAACTTTGACTAATGCAGTTCCACCCTCCCTTGTTCATATATTAATTAAAAAAATATTTTTTACATTATAAGTATATAATTTAACTTTTATAACATGTTAATTACTTATCAACTTAATTACTATTTAGTTTCTAATATAAATCAATGGTTATTATACAAACTAACATGCAATTACTTTTTAAATGATCCAATTCAATAAATATTTTTGACATTGATAGCATATAACTTGAACTTCAAAAAGACAGCGTACCTATTTCATTTTTGGAATTAATGTTCACGTATGTGTAAAAATATAATCCTTGTAAGATATGTTTTCCTAGAACAATCAATTCTGTCATTTCGATTAAATGCAATTTGTTACACGGTGGTTGTTTATGATGTTAGCTTCATTAAATTCACCATTTTATTTTTACAATATATGGTACCATCCGAAACGATGGTTGAGTTGATGTAGCATGGGTATGAGTAAGAAAGATTCAAAATTAAATTTCAATTGATTTTTTCTCAATTGACTGCATTGATGCAACGATTGTAATAGTACAAAAAGAATGACTAAGTTGGTATAGCAAGAATATCCCACAAGGGAGATGAAGAATCACATCCTACCTGATTCTTTTTTGTCAACTGAGTTTGATACGAGTGTGATATACCAAAAAGGAGTGCTATAGGGAATGTGCTCAACTTGGTCCTTCTTTAAGTCGAGTCCATTGTGCGGTACTTGTCTACACCGCCCCCCCCCCCCCCCCCCCCCCGGTTAACTTCTAGAGTCATTATATTCATAATTTTATGTCATTTGTCTTAAATTTTACTACCAACCACCTCAGACAGCTATCCAGAAAAATAATATTTATCATTATGCCCTGAGTTAGTAATATTTTCTTCATTTATTTTTATTTATCTATTATGTCATAAATAATTTTTTATTTTTACTTATCATATTTAACATATCAAAAAAATACAATTATTATTTTTATATTTTATTCTTAACATGAATTACTTATTCTTCAAATTAGTTTACAAAACTTTAACTAATTAAACATCCAGCCCGGCGTGGTAAATTAACAATGTCAATTATTATTTTTTTAATGAGTATGTCAAGTTCAAATATAATAAGTAAGGTAAACTAATGGAGTAATTTAGTGTATATAAGCTAAATCTTATTTCTGTAATAGTTCTATCTTCGCAAGATGCATTTTAACAACCAACTAGATTGAGTAAGAATATGAAGGTTTATCATTCTCTTCATAGATTTTGAGTTTAATTTATTAACAATTAAAAAAAAAATCATTAGAGAGCACTTTCCCTTTGAAGAACCTTATGATGCGTGATGCCAAATTAGTTAAAACCTCATAACAGATATATATCAGACACTAAGTAAAAAAAAAAAAAAGAATTGTACACTTCAAAAAAAAAGAACGTTAAGATTTTGTTTCACAACTAATATAGCCAGGTGTGAAGTAACTTTACAATCTAATGATTTCCCTGAAATCGAATGACACAAGGCGAATTAGAACAAGTTGATTGATCCAAGTATCGATAGGCTAATAGTTATACCAAGCTTAGTTATTCATTTAGTTATTACAACCTTTTTTCCTACATAAAATAATGTATAAATTACCTCGTATCTTATACATGTATTAATTATGCACCTTTCTAAATTACAAATCAAATACCATATTAATTTTATACATGAATAATTCAATTTCTAACTAACTAGAAAAGATGATACTACTCACTTATACATGATTTAATATCTCATGTAACTCGCCTCCCGATCAACTACCCAACCACCCTATCCCAATTCCCAAGTAAGTAAATAGTCTCAAAAGCAAAAATAAAACTTTTTGGAAGCTAATCTTAGGATTGTAATAGCGTGTCATGGACTCGATTTTTGAAGTGAAGTGCCGGATAAGAATAAGTATAATATGTATATGGTAGACCTTTTCTTGTTTCACTTCGCTGTGGTCAAATAATTTAAACTAACTCTAATTAATTCCCTCTAAATTATTTGTGTTCCAAATTCAGGGCAAGTACAGATAGTTCAATATTTTCGTAATTCAACACTTTGATTAATTACTTCTCATTTTCAACTAAATAAAAATATAAGAAACTATAACGAGTTTGCCCACTTCTCCAAATTGAGGCATATAAAAAGCAAAGTGGAACAAGAAAATGATACTTCATCTACCAATGGTTTCCAATAAAAGGTGTCATAATCATTCTTTGAATAACCCCCCTTAATGCATGATCCCATGTTATCTGAAAGAGAAAAAGATTAGTAATTTATTCGACCAAGCTACTTAGCTTTTATAAGTTGACAAGAAAGAACATATTAATACTCTTGGGAATTATGTTATAACCACTAATTATAGTCTTATCTTAAACAAACTTAATTTTTGGAGCTTTGACTAGCTTAACCGTGTGTTTCATTCGTTAAACTTACAAGCAGAAACAATTCTTAATATCATACGCGGATTCAAGATTGTTTACCGTAAAAGTAGCACAGTTAAATTTGTCGGGGATCAAAAACACGTGTTACGTTTTAACTTTATATTAGGTTCAATTTGCTAAAAGATCGATTAACAGACAGTAAAGAAAATAAACAGAATATAACGTAAATAAAAGTAAGCAAGGCAAAGAAAACTAATTCAAAAGTGTACGTATCCAAATTGATGAGAACACTCCCGAAATCAGCTCTCAGGCTATCTATAGACTTCTATCAAAGTTGAACCAAAAGCTACTAAAATAAATGATTGGAAGACCAGTGATTGAGAGAATAGAAATCCAGATGCCTTTACAATTAGTGGAAAAGATAGGCTATTTATATAGGCTATAATGGGCGTTATCCAACTAGAATATGTCACTAGAGCCCTAAAGTACTAAGGCCTAAGTCTTAGCACCACATGTTCAATGGTGGGGAACAACTAATATTCCAACAATTTTTAGCTCCATACGAGCTCGGCATTAGAGGCGGAGTCAGGATTTTAACAAAGGGAGTTTAAAATTTTAAAAAAAATAATCGAAGAAGGTTCGATATCTATTATATATACATAAAACATAATTTTAGTGATATATAAATAGTATAATTTTCCGTCGAAGGAGATCAGTGAACCCCATACCAAAGGCTAGCTCCGCCCCTTCTCGGCAACACACTTGGACAGTCTGATAGTCTTATCCATTGTTTGTCCATTTTTTATGTCATTGTGGGTGAATATCCCATGATCCTTATTTCGTGTGAGATCACATCTTTATAATTATCTTATCATCTCGAGGGGAGCTTCTCGAGGCTCAGTGTCCCCTGCAAGGAGACCTTGTCCTAGGTACCCTCGATCGGTGCCACGTGTCTTTAGCTCGATTTCCCCCTATAAAGATTTGAATATTATGAATTCAAGTTTGAAATTCCACCATAACCATTTGAATTGTCATTGGATTCAAACTCTATTATTTGTATTGATTTAGTGAATTTCTTAATACATATCTATAGTCTGAAATCTTAATTACTAAAGCTATTTTGAATTTTGGATGAACTTCGAATTATTTCTAAACATAGTTAATGGTGTTAGTTATGATATTATTGTAACAATTGTTGGGTTCAATTGGGTTGAATGAAAAAATGGAGGGACATAACCCTTTGAGGAAAAAACACATTGTTTTGGAAAAGGAGTAACTGTTCGGATAATTGTGTCTGTTCAAAAAGACGCAATGTTTTGAATAAACAGACATTACTCTTCCAAAGAAAACACCTTTTCGGGTGAACCATTGCCACCTTTCAGAAGGTGATACAAGTATGATCGTGATCATGTACATTTTTTTGGTATGTCTACTATACTTGAGAGGTTGGATCAAGTGGAGAGTCAAAGAAACTCTCGTGTTTCTACTCCTGAAACTTTACCTCAAACGATCAATCCTCTAATACCACCACCAAGTGACATAGACATGAATCAAGCCACTAAATGCCCTCCAACCCTAGACCTAAATAGGTCACTTCCCCCTCAATTTGATCAAGTCCAATAAGAAGGACTTGGAAGCCAATTTTCTCCCATCCAAGCTCCACAACCGAAGCTCCACATTACAAAAACAATCCTCTCAACCGAAACTCCACTTCCCCAAAATTAATATGTCCATATAAAGGAGTATGGTAGAAAGAAACACGAGGGACATGGAGTCTACAATGATACTTATATGATGAAAGGGAAGTTGAGGGAAAGACATAGGGAACCACAAGGAACCCACCACCAAGAAAAGAGGTGGGACGTGTTTCTAATGAGATTGAAGACAAGGCTCAAGATGGAGAGGAAGCCAAGGTTCAAAATGAACATGTTGGCCGAGACTTGTGTTATTAAGCACTCGGGTTCCTCAAGTGTTTTGCAGACTGTTTTGTACCATTTTCATATTTTTGCTGACTGATTTGAGTGATTTCTTTAAAGTGCCCAATTGAACGAGGTGTGGTCGTGAATTTATGGGAAAATTCCTCTCAAGATGGAGAGGATGATATAAGTACAATTGGGATCATAAATATTTTTTGAGTATGTTAAAGGCAATCGAGAGAGTGCACAAGTCTAAGTGGAAAGAGGCCCAAAATCGCCCATATGGTGCACTCAATGGGCGCCCATTTTGTAAGACTAGTCATTAAAGTATCTTTTAGTCTTTTGTCTCTTATTTTTGTAATGTAATATAAATAGAACCTTGTAGGGTTTTAATTCCTTAGTTTTTGAATGTTATTGAAAGAAACTCGTCTAGAGAGAGTGAGAGCAATCGTAACTAGGGTGATACTAGTGTGGAATCACTAGTGTTGCAAAAAATTGTTAGAAACCTTGGTGCTTGAGAGGTGGATGCCCTTTTGTATCATCATAGAGTGTTGGTGTTGATATTACGAGTGTTAAGGGTCTTGGTATTGAATATATACCTTAGTTCTTATTGTTTGTAATATTATATGTCACACTTCTTATCTTTTGTTTATGTAATCATTGTACTAGTTTGTAGTTGTTTCTAGTGAAGCCGTGTGTTATTGTTACATTGTTCTTGTGTTTCGTTCCTATTGTTATCATCTTGTTCTTCTGGTGTAGCTGCTGTTTTAGTATTGAACACCTAGTAATCTTGGGTTCTTGAGTTGTCATCTTGTAGCCATTTGGTCTTTTGTACCTTGTGGACTGTTTTGTGATATTTGTGGGCTGTTTTAGTGTCTTTCCTTTATATAAACCTGTATTTTTTCCACAGGTTGAGTATGAAAAATTTCTGCATAAGAAAAATATTCTCTTGCTTCTAAAAACTCTGTGTGATCATCTCGCATTGAGTGAATTCGAAGAAAACCAGAAAGTTTGAGGTACCGCTACATTCTGGTGGTAAAGCCATTTTATCCTAAGAGGAAAATTTTGCAACCTCGGGTATTTGAGGGAAATTATTTTCTTAAGGACACTCCATGAATTCGGAGGACTTGACTTTTTTCTGCTTCACCTATTTTTCTTTAAGAAACTGAAAGCATACTTCTTTGAAAGATCATTTTGATCTTATGTTAAAGGTGTTGGACAACTTCATAAGTGTTCTTGATTTATTCTTGAACTTGTGTTGAAGTAGTGTTGCAAAATTACAGATTTTGTGTACCCGAAATCAACAATCTTAAGGAAATAACTTTTTTTAAAAGAAAAAATTTTTTTGCTTGTTAGATGAAATTTTCTTTTCACTAAAGTTTTTTTTTTCGGAATCTGTGTTGCTTGGTTTTTGGAGATTAAATCTTCTAGCTTTCTACTCCGTTTGAACTTAACTAGTGATTTGAAGAAATAAAATCTTCATCACAAGTTAAAGATCACTCAGTTGACGATTGGAAGTCATAAAAATCTGTTCGTTAAACTAGAAACAAGAGGATTTTAAATTTGTTGCAACTTTATTAATAGTATTTTGATCTACTAAAGTTACTGTCTTGTTATCATAGGAAAATGACTACGGATAGTCAAGTGCATGATGTTGCAACGACTGTGGCTGCAACTAGTATTGCCATAACGAGTTGTACAAATGCTCCGCCACCAATGGCACTAGCGGAGAAACCCAAAAAGTTTGCGGGTATTACTTCAAAAGGTGGCAACAGAAAATATTTTTCTACCTTGCAACTCTTTGTCTTCAAAGGTTCATATTTGAGAAAGCTCTGGAGGTTCCCGAGGGAACCTCTGATCTAGGGCGATTTGTGATTGTGGAGGCTTGAAAGCACTCAGATTTCCTTTACAGGAACTATATTTTGAGTCATCTCCAAGATGACTTTACAATGCGTATAGTGGAACAAAGATAGCAAAAGAGATATGGGGAGCGCTAGAATGGAAGTACAAGACAGAGGATGCAGGAACTAAAAAGTTCTTCGTTGCAAGATTCCTGGAATATAAAATGATAGACAGCAAGTCGGTTGTCTCCCAAGTGTAGGAACTGCAAGTGATCATCTATGATCTCCTTTCGGATGGTATGAATTTGACAAATACCTTTGTTGAACAATTTAAAAGTGTTCTTAGTATTCACATAAACTTTATTGTAGGTTTGATCGTGAATAAAACGTTTCAAGTAGCGGCAATAATAGAGAAGCTACCACCCATGTGGAAAGACTTCAAGAACTATTTGAAACACAAACGTAAGGAGATGCCTGTCGAAGATCTAATCGTTAGATTGTGCATTAAAGGAGACAATAAGGCTGCGGAAAGAAAGTCAAGAGGAATTCTGCAATGAATAAAGCAAAAATTGTAGAAGATGGCCACAACAACTCTAAAAAGCGAAAGAAAGCTAAAAATTAAAGCAATCAACCCAAGAAGAAATTCAAGGGAAAGTGTTTCAACTGTGGAAAGATTGACCACAAATCAACATATTGTCGAGCCCCTAAGAAAGGCATAATAAAGGACCAAGCAAATGTGGCTGAGTCCAAGAAAGAAACAGATGATATGTCTGTCATGCTTTTCGAATACAACTTGGTGGGAAATCCTCGTAAATGGTGGATGGATTCTGGTGCCACCCGTCATGTTTGTGCTAATAAGGAGTTGTTTTTGATGTTCGCTCAGGCTCAAGAATAAGAAAATATGTATATAACAAACTCCGTTACTGCAAAGATAGAAGGAATAGGAAAAATGAAAATGACTTTAGGCAAAGTGTTGACACTCAATAATGTCCTGTATGTATAGAAGTTACGGAAGAACTTGATTTCTGTATATCTTCTAGACAAACACGGATTCAAATGTGTATTTATTTTCAAAAAAATTGTACTTAGTAAAGGAGAAGTGTATGTAGGAAAAGGCTACCTCAATAAGGGCCGATTCAAAATAAATGTAATGAATGTTGAAATTAATAAAAATTTAATTTCTTCTTACTTGCTTTAGTCTTATGATTTGTGGCATGAATGGTTAAGCCATTTTAATTACAAAACATTACGAAAATTGATTAACATATAAATGTTGTCGAACTTTGAGTGCAATAAGTCAAAGTGTCAAACGTGTGTGAAATCAAAACATGCTAAGCATCCGTATAAGTCCGTTAAAAGAAATTCCAATCCCTTAGACTTAATTCACACTGACATTTGTGATATGAATTCAACACCATATCGCGGTGGTAAAAAGTATTTTATAACTTTTATTGACGATTGAACTAGATATTGTTATGTCTATTTGCTGAATAGTAAGGATGAAGCAATAGATGCGTTTAGGCAATATAGAACTGAAGTTGAAAATCAGTTAGAGAAAAAGATCAAAATGATAAAAAGTGATAGGAGCGGAGAATATGAATATGGCGGTAACTCTACCTAGCAAATTGGAGATCCCAAGAGTTAGGTTCAAGGAGATCAAACAAAGTTGTGTCTGACATGTTCAACATTGTTAATATACCCAACTCATTCTCATGTTGTAGACAATGTTTAGTAAACAAGGATAAGACTTATGGTGTGAAGTCTTTTAATGATTATCTAAATTTGTCAGATTTGACCAAATAGTTTAATCTACAGGATTGAACGTTTAGAAATCACCTATGTAAAGGCAAAGTAGAATTTATTTTAAGAAGAATGTTAGTAAAGGCCTATTCTCTAACCTCTCATAAGATCGGGATGAGTTCATGGCTAAAATAAATAAAATCGTGAGAACCATAAACGATAAAAGACAGGTTGTGTGATATGTATTTTCTAGGTGTACATTAAATCTTGACGGTTCAAAGATATTAAATCTATCGATTGACCGAGTGTATTCGATGCATATTCACTATGAAAAGTTCAAAGAGAAAACCACTTATCCAGATTCAATCAGTCTTTGCTTAATGATTATACGCTTGTCCATAAAGTTTTACAAAGAATAGTCATTCCCCATTCATGTGGGGGATTGTTGGGTTCAATTGGTATGAATGAAAAATGGAGGGACACAACCCTTTGAGGAAAAACACATTGTTTTGAAAAAGGAGTGACTGTTCTGATAGTTGTGTCTGTTCAAAACAACACAATGTTTCGAATGAACAGACAAGACTCTTCCACAGGATTCACCTTTTCGGATAGGCACTTTATGGCTATATAAACCTGCATTTTTTCTACAGGTTGAGTATGAAAATTTTCTGCATAAGAAAAATAGTCTCTTGCTTCTAAAAACTCTATGTTATCAGCTCACGTTGAGTGAGTTCGAAGAAAACCAGAAAGTTTGAGGTACCGCTACATTCTGGTGGTGAAGTCATTTTATCCTGGGAGGAAAATTTCGCAACCTCGGGTACTTGAGAAGAATTATTTCCTTAAGGACACTCCGTGAATTCGGAGGACTTGACTTTTTTCTGCTTCATCTATTTTTTTTAAGAAACTGAAAACATACTTCTTTGAAAGATCATTTTAATCTTGTGTTGAAGGTGTTGGACAACTTCATAAGTGTTCTTGATTTATTCTTGAACTTGTGTTGAAGTAGTATCGTGAAAATACAGATTTGGTGCACCCAAAAACAACAACAATAACCAATAGGGCTACCAGTTACCATCAATTTAAAGAATTTCTTATTTCATTAAGGTTAATATATACTATGATTTAGTGAAAAAAAAATTATTGTAACTCATCTTTTCAAAAGATTGCCTTATAGTCATGGATTTATCTAATATCCATGATAATGCCTGCTTGCTTTTATCTTAAGCCAAGATGTAACTTTTTGACTCAGGTTGCATCTGTTTTTTTAAGATTTAGACGTCTGAATCTAAATACACGTCTGAATAATTAAGATGTGGTCTCTAGATCTGAAAACTGAATGATTAAGACTGTTTGTTTTTCAATATCTAAATGTGCAAAAAAAATTTATTTGTATATATAATAAAATAAAAAACTAATTATATATCAGAAAAATATGCAATTTAATACAAATAAATTATATTATTTGATTGAAAAATATTTACGTTTGTTAGTGATAGTGAAAATGATTTATAATGGTGGTTGCGGTAACAATAATTGATGTTAGTGATTAATAATATTAGTGGTGATAATTGTGATGGTTGGTATTATAGTGATGTTATGATGGCGGCGGTTGATAGTGGTGGTGGTGGTTATGATGTGACGTTGCTTGATATTTGTTTTATCCCTTTTCGGATTTATCCAAGGAAAGACAAATTAGTTTTCGACTTCTCAAATTATTTCAAAACTTCGAAAAATGTCAAAATAATTTAAGAAAATTCACAGAGTCACCACTTGATTTTTATAGAAAATATCAAGAAAACTTAACGATATTTCAAAGACTTCAAAACAGAAATAAATCTTTGAAAAAGAAAATCTGAGTAAGGGTTCAATTAACGCCCTAAGAAGATTTTTAAGGCACTTAGGAGTGTCCGTTTAGAATGGTTCACCAAAATATCATGTTTTTTAGACAAACTAAAATAAAGGTGGCTAACTTTACGAAAATTTCAATTTTTATAAAATATCAAACTTAAATCAAGCGATTTTTGAAAATCATTTTCTTTCATCAAGTTTTTTAGGCTAAAGAAAATTTCAAAGAAAAGTTCATTTTTAACAATAAAAATAGTAATTCATTTTTGCTTTTAGAGAGACTATTGCTTTTAAGGAAAATCTATTCTTTTTATTGTCAATGTTAATTTAAAATAATAAGTTTTAAGAGAAATTATTGCGTAGGAAATATTTAATTGATGACGGGAGAATTTAAATTTTTCAATTTAACAAAACCTAATTCTTTTCATGCTTGGAAAAGGTAAACTAAACGTGATTAATTATTTCATGATGTGTTCAAAAAGATTAACATAAAGGTTACGAGATACATTAGGTGAGAAAAACACGAATCGACTAAAATACGTGATAAAACAAAATGGTTACGACTTAGGAGAATTTATCTAAATTGATCAGTTAGGGTGTTCAAGTAAATATAAATAAGGGAAAATTTCAGAAATAGCAACCATAGAGCCTTAATTATAACTTTTAGAGCAACAGTTTCAAAATTACGAAAAATAGCAAATTGAATTTTGTATTTAAGTAAACTGTTGCTATATAAATACATATACAACAAGATTTACTATCCTTGTTTTACTCAAATTAGTTGAGTTAAATAAGGAATAATTATCTCATCTAATTAAATTCACATAAATTACTCTTATTTAAATTAGTAGATTCTTTTTTCAAATCAAACTCAAATATGAAGATTATTATTTCCATGATCTTCAAAATTTTAAAATTTTATTCTCTTATATCTTTAACTATATTTTCTTGTTATTATTTTCATTTTTTTCATCTTTTTTTTTTAATTTTAATTTCTTTTTCTTTTTCATTTTTTTCTTTCCACTTTATTTTTTTTCTTTTTTTTCCTTTCTCATTTTTTATTTATTTTTTGTTTTTTTATTTATTTGTTTTTTATTTTTCCTTTTTCTTTATTTTCCTTTTCTCATATTTTTTTTCATTTTCTTCTTCTTCTTTATTTTAAAAAACAAATTCGCTTTTGTTTTTACACTTCTATTTTTAGTTTCTATTTCTCTTTCTTTTTTTTCCCTTTTCACTTCTTTTTTTTGTTTTTTTTTTCTATTTTTTTCTTTTTTTTTTACTCTTCTATCTCTATTTTTTATTTTTAAAAGACAAATATCTATATCATATATACATATTTAAAATATATACAAAATAAATAGACATACAGATCTGCATATGTATTTACGGTAAAAAACATATATATATATATATATATATATATATATATATATATATATATATATATATATATTTGCATATGTATTTATAGAAATACATATCTGACTTACATGTATATATAAACATATAGGACACAAAATTTCTATAACAAAAATGATAATTATATACATATACATATAAGTAATAAAAAAAATACATAATACATATCTCAAACAGTAAAAGAAAATAAATAAGTACATATGTTACCCTCTAAAATGATATAGTATGTATAGTTCAAAGACAAATTCAACTCCGTATAAAATACATATGGCTCCGCAAATGTATTTACAGAATACATACCTGGTCCATAAATATATTCTTATTTTATATGAGTCACATTTGTATTTCGCAAATACATATGAAGATATATAGTATAGTTATATTTGTTACTATTTAATATGAATATGATACATTTTTCGTAAATACATATGTATGTTTTGTACTAAAATACATATCCAAATCTGTACGGTAATGTATTTTGTATGTTTTTTGAATATGTGTATGTGATATACATATTTGTCTGTTCAAAATAAAAGTGAGAAATAGAAGAGTAAAAAAAATAAAAAAAGAAAAAAAGAAAAAATATAAAAAGAAAAAAATGAAAAAAAAAGAGAAGTGAAAAAGAAAAAAAAGGAAGAAAAAGAAATAGAAGTATAAAAAAAAGAAACAAAATAAAATAGAAAAAAGAAGAACAAAATGAAAATAGAAAAAGAAAAAAAAGATACGAGAAAGAAAAAAAAGAAAACGAAAAAGGAAAAAAAATAGAAGAGACAAAATAAAGTGAAAGAAAAAATGAAAAAGAAACAAAAATAAAAAAATAAGATGAAAAAAAAAACTAAAAAGAAAAAAAAGGTAGAGATATAAAAGAGTGAAAGACAGTAATGATGTTTTATATTAAAATCTTAAAGATCATGCAGATAATTATCTTTAAATATGAAAAAGAGAAAAAAAATAATAAATAATAAAAAAGAAAAAAGAAAAAAAGAAGAAAAATAAAAACCTGCAACCATAAAAACCTGTTAGTTTTGGGGAAACTCAGTTGTCTTGAGCTCTTAACCATCCTACTCTTTCTTATTGGCCTTGGGATGTTTGACTTTTTGGTATTCCTTGTTGGCTTTAGGATAACCTGCATCCACAGAAAAATAGTTAGTTTTGAAATAAACTACTCTGTGTTGATATCCTTCGATCCTTGATTTGCTCCTCGCCATTTTTTGGGTGCTCCATCGTGTTGGGACCTCCGTTCTGACTTCCCTTTCCAATAGGTGCCTAGGAAATTACTAAATAAAAAGATTTGTATAGATTTTGAAAGAAATCTTAACTTTAGAAAATAGTTTCAAAAGTTTTCATAAAAGTTTTAAAAAATCTCTGCCAGACATGTCATGTAAGAGCCCAACGAACGCCTTACTCTTGGTTCTGACTATATCCTACAGAAGATTTCCAAAATTGATCATCATTGTTGGAGGGCTCTTCAAACAGTTCAGTCACAGCCGGAGATTGAGTCTACCTAAATTTTGTCGCAGCTGGTGACTTTTAAAGTTGACTTTGACTCTAGTGCTGGGGAATTTGTAAATATATTGAAGTGTTTGGTGAAAATTTTTAGGCCTTTCTCAAAATTTCTACCCCAGTTTAAAGTTGTTTGGGACGATCTCAGCCCGAGAAGATCTAAAGTCTTTGTTAATCTTCGTTCTCTTTATTGGATGATGATCTTCATCATTGTGAATTTTCGAGATTCCTTCTCAAAAATTCTGCCCCAGTTTACTACTACTTGAGATGATCTTGGCTTGAAAAGATCTAAAGTCACTACAAAAAACTGTGTTTAGCGATGAAATTTACTGATAGACCGATTTTCATCACTATATAGTAATGGACATTCAATTTGACCACATACATGACAGCTCAATTTTTTCTTGGGTTGTTATTAGTGATGAATCAGTGACGGAATTACAATTCCGTCACTAAATAATAGCGAAAAAAATTGGAGCCTGAAATTAGTGACAGATTAGCAGCGAAATATTGGTCGCTATTTTAACTATTTCATAGCAACGAATTTAGCAACAAAATTTTATTTTATTTAGCGAGTAACTTATTCATTGTAAAAAATTAATTATTATTAAAGAATAGAAAAGGGGGCTTCTAGGGTTATCACTCATTTCAGCCGCCCCCTCCCTTGTTTCTCTTTCTACTCTCTGTCTCTCTCTATCTCTCAAGAACCATTCACGATTTCAACGAGTTCTTTCCCAATTTGAATGAGTTTTTACACGAATTAAAGACATTTATACATGTATTGAAGGTCGAGCTTACACTAGATTGCCGATTTGAAGCATTCAAAGGTATTTGCTTCCATTATTACACTATAAAAAGTTAGATAGGTTTGGATGTAGTTGGATTTTGATGAATGAAATATCCAAATATTTGTCAAAATCTGAGCAACAGATTAGTTAACCATTATGATGTTTTGATTATCAACAATTGCCCATGAGTTGGTCTTTTTTTATTATATAGAAGTTGCTAGTATTCTCTCAAAGGCTGTAAAGTCAAATCTAGTTTTTGTTACTGTCATTCGTTGGTTTTTTTGTAGGTGTTTGTTTTGATCTCCATACAGTCTTCACAATATCTTCAATACTTACCCTTTGTTCGTTTCTGGGTGGAATCAATGAAAATAAGCATAATATTGTATCTCGACAACCTTCTTTTGCCAGAAGTTGCTACTTGTTGCCCTGTTTGGCCTCGTTATGGAAGGTTAGAGGAAGAGGATTACAACAAGAAGAGAACTAGCTCAAAAAGTTTTTTATTTTTTTCTTCAAAGAAGAATAGAGTTACTATAGAGAAAAATATAGAAAAACTTTATGAAAATGGAAATGGAAAGTGATGCTATGGTGTCAAAATTCAAGAGAATTTATGTGTTTTGTGGGAGTATTCATGGGAAGAAAAGTAGTTATCAAGATGTTGCTGTTGTGATAGGCAAAGAATTAGTCTCAAGAGACATTATTTGGTCTATGGAGGAGGTAGCATAGGCCCAATGGGTTTGGTTTCACAAGCAGTTCATGATGGTGGTAGGCATGTTATTGGAGTTATTCCCAAGACACTCATGCCTAGAGAGTTAACTGGTGAAACAGTAGGGGAAGTGAAGGTAGTTGCAGATATGCATCAAAGAAAAAACAGAAATGGCTAGGCACTCTGATGCTTTTATTGCTTTACCAGGTGGGTATGGCACACTTGAGGAGTTATTTGAAGTAATTACTTGGGCAGAGCTTGGCATCCATGATAAACCGATAGGATTGCTGAATGTGGATGGATATTATAATTCATTATTGTCATTTATTAACAAAGCTATGGAGCAAAGCTTCATCAGTCCTAATGCTCGCGAAATCATCATATCTGTGCCAACAGCAACAGAGCTTGTTGAGAAACTGGAGAGATGTGTTCTTTGCCATGAAAGAGTTCCACGTCCATACACATAATCATGATGAAAAATCTTTTGTAAATGAGTGTTCCCAATTTTCACATCATCAGTATAACCTTCGATTTCTTCTATATTAAGCTTCTTTAATTCTCAAACTCTTTGACTCTTCTGTTGACTGTTCTAAGGATATAATTATCTTGCTTATTGACATGACATAACATGACAATGGCAGGCTTTAAGTTATTTTTATACGATGGGCGATAAGTCATGAGTAGAATGGAGGTCCAATTCAAACAATGTTTCCTCCAATTAATTTTTCATGATCCCGGTTGTCTTGAAAAATTCTTCCCTCATATTTTCTTATTCCATCCTCGAGACCATCATTTACAGGTTTTGAAAAATGATTGGTAGTGTCCAATTTTACTACTAGTCAGTTTTCTTTTCCTGTAATAAAGCTATAGTCAAGAGGAGAACCTCTTATTCATTTTGATCTAGTAGGGTCATTTTGTCCCAACACAGAGTAGTTTCTATTACCTGCAAAGTAAAAACAACTCAAAGGTTGATGTGTTAGATTTCGATAGTAATAAGCAAAGCAAGATGATTAAGTAGGAAGTAAACACACAGAGTTGGTTCTCATCACATGTGAATTGATCCATGGAGTAATGGTGACTCAAGAATTTCAATAAACAGCATTTTTCTCAATGGTATGGATAGGTGGAAGTTATGAGGAAGGCTCAACTTTTTTTCTTTTTAACCTTATTTCTTCTTTTAAGAAAGGGAGGACAACGAAGGTTTTGAAGATAGGGACCCGGCCAAAAGGCCGCCTACGTATCTCACAGAGGAGAAATCTGGTCATATGTAGTTTGAAATGAGAAAATAGGATAAACTTTAAGGAGGATCTCAAAATTTGCCTCAGTGTATGATTCATGGCTAACACTGCATTCTGGAAAAGAAAAAAAATGTCTTATTGTGGATTGTATTTCCAATTGAAAAGATGTATGAAGTCTTCGGATGTTTACGAGACTTGAAGATGAATGACATCTCCAATTGTCTACAAGGACTTAGGAATGAAAGATGTCTCCTATTGTCTATGAAAACTTGAAGGACGTCTCCTATACACCACGCATACGCCAACTCTCCTAGAATTTGGATTTTAAAAGAAGTTTGCGGGTGCGTGAAACACACCTCACGTGTACGTGTGACTGTGTTAATTTTTCCAAATGGAAGAAATATGAACGGAATGATAAGTCATATAAAGCAATAACAAATAATTCACACAAAGCAATATTGCATAAGCAGTTTATATCAAATAAACATGATAAACACATAAAGCATATAAGATGGAATAAACAAATATTTATAAAACCTTATTTGTTAGCCTAGATTTCTTTTGGTTAGAACCTAGATAAATCCCCAGCGAGTCGTCATTTCTGTTTTATCCCTTTTTGGATTTATCCAAGGGAAGACAAATTATTTGAGAGAAAATGGTTTTCAACTTCTCAAATTATTTCAAAACTTTGAAAATGTCAAAATAATTTAAGAAAATTCACAGAGTCGCCACTTGATTTTTATAGAAAATATCAAGAAAACTTAACGATATTTCAAAGACTTAAAAACAGAAACAAATCCTAGAAAAAGAGAATCTAAGTAAGGGTTCAATTAACGCCCTAAGAAGGTTTTTAAGGCACTTAGGAGCGTCCGTTTAGAACGGTTCACCAAAAGATCATTTTGTTTAGACTAACTAAAATAAGGGTGGCTAACTTTACGGAAATTTTAATTTTTATAAAATATTAAACATAAATCAAGTGATTTTTGAAAATTATTTTATTTCATCAAGTTTTTTAGGCTAAAGAAAATTTCAAAGAAAAGTTCATTTTTAACAATAAAAATAGTAATTCATTTTTGCTTTTAGAGAGACTATTGCTTTTAAGAAAAATCTATTCTTTTTATAGTCAATGTTAATTTAAAATAATAAGTTTTAAGAGAAATTATTACGTAGGAAATATTTAATCGATGACGGGAGAATTTAAATTTTTCAATTTAACAAAACCTAATTCTTTTCATGCTTGGAAAAGTTAACCTAAACGTGATTAATTATTTCATGATGTGTTCAAAAAGATTAACATAAAGGTTACAAGATACATTAGGTGAGAAAAACATTAATCGACTAAAATATGTGATAAAACAAAATGGTTACGACTTAGGAGGATTTATCTCAATTGATTAGTTAGGGTATTCAAGTAAATACAAATAAATAAGAATAAGAAATAAAGGAAGAGTTAGAATTGGACCCTTTGTGCCCCTTTATGGGCTGCTCATATTTGGGCCTAAATTCCATGGATTTTCAATCCATTTTCACATGTATATCAGCTGTATACTGAAGCTATTTCCCCCTGCGTTTTTGTATATATGATGTATCAGATCATATATCAACCACATATGCATATATTTTGGTCTTCCACCTGTATTAGTTTACAAATTTGGCTTCGAGACCCAAATGAATGAATAAATAGGTAACTTAATAAACAAAGATAAAAATAAATAAATACATACGTGGCAATAATGAAGAAGTAAAAAAAAATGAGATTTGCAATATATACACGTAGTATATCAATGTATACCAGCTTGTATACGTGTGTTATCCTGTGTTATCAGTCCGATTTTGGACTTTAATGGGGCTCAACTGCATTCACATGCAGGAATATGGGAAGTCCAATTGGACTCATTCGGAAGAATTCATGCAAAAAGAAAGAGAGATAATATTAATACGCGTTTAATAATACGACGAGCAAACTAGCATACCGACTACCGATTTGGACAAATCATAATAAAAAAAAATAGGTTAAAAAAAAAATGTGCTAAGAAAAGTTTGAAATAGCGCAAACATCATATGAAATAAATAAAATTAAAATAAATAAATAATAATAAATAAATAAAAACAAAATAAAATAAATAGTGAATAAATAAATAATAAATCAAAAAAATAAAAATAATAAAAAAATAACTAAGTAAGATAAACAAATAAATAAAAAATAAAAATAAGATAAATAAATAATATATAATAAATAAATAAGTAAATAAAAACAAATAAACAAATAAATAACAAAAAAAAATAATCTATTCAAAGCGACTTTGACCATTCGCAGCGACTTCGAAAATGTCAAAATAGTCGACTGCTTTCGAGAATAAAATTCTTTACTAAAACTATACTCATTGCTAAAAAGTAGATTTCTTCCACCTTCAAGACTTCTTGCTTGAGAGCTTTTTTTTTCAACCCTCCAGACTTGTTTTAAAATTTGCTCCCAAATAAGCTATTTATAGAGAGGGTGGAAGGTCACCCTTTGTTTTTCTACCAATGTGGAAGAAAAAAAATTTGGGCATATTAGAGTCCCTTACTTGAGGAAAAAAATTGTACAACCATTTGAAATTTGAAATGATTTTTGAATTGGAATTTTCATTTTTGGTGTGTTGTCGAACGAATTTGGGTCGGAAACCGGGTCATCGTTGCTCGGTCGGAGCTAGTTTGGGGTCTTGAAAGTTGGTTGGTTGGCTGTTTTTTCGGCTGAATTTTGTTGAGTAATTGATTTTTGGGCTTGTTTAAATTGAGTTGGTAACATTAATAAGGGAAATGGGCTGCTGGAAAAATGGGTTGATGAGGTTTTAAATGTTGGGCCTGATAGTTAATTAGTCTATTAGGTAGAAGGGTTTTGGGAATTAAGATTGTTTAAATTGCGTTGGTAATATTAATAAGGGAAATGGGCTGCTGGAAAAATGGGTTGATGGGGTTTTAAATGTTGGGGCTGGTAGTTAATTAGTCAATTAGGTAGAAGGGTTTTGGGAAAGAATAGGATTTTAGATTACAATTTAGGCCATTCCATTTAAATTCCGGTCAAATCAAATGTCAATGGGCCAATTGCATTATAATTGGGGCCAATTTGATTTCAATTAAAGTCAAATTTAATTAGTTGGCTAAATTGAATCGATACGAAGTAATATCTCATTTAATTCCGAGATTCGTGATTTAATAAAATCACACACATACTTATCCAAATAAATTATTTTGATGATAAATTATATTAAAATCAAGATTTTAATCATTTGAACTTATTTCATGATAAGCCCTGATTAAAATTTGATATTTTGTAAAAATAAATATTTAAGTAACAAAATTATATAATTTTGTATAATTAGATATGGTAATACATAATCGCTGCTTAAAAACAACAAAATTACGTATAAAAATATTTTGAAAAGTTTTTATTCAGATGAAATCAATATTTTGATTCTATTAAAAACTGAAGAAACTCGGGATTAAATTTAGTCGTGGAGAGCAAAAATTAGGTGTAACAATGTTAGTAGTTGGAGCTGTTGATTGTGATGGCTGAAAAATGAATGCATGATGGTTGACGATGTGTTGGTGCTAGTTGGAGATGTTGTTAGTTGTGATAGTGGAGATGGTTGTTAGTAGTGATAAATTGTAGCAATGATAGTGATTGAAGTGATGGTAAAGGTAGCGTTACTAGTGGCTATGGTGGTGGTCGCCGAAGAATGTATGGAGGTTATGATGTATTAGTTGTCGCAGTTAGCAGTAGTGCTAATTGTGATAGATGAGTTGGCCGATAGTAGGGATTGACAAGTAGTGGTTGATGATGGTGATGCTGTTGACAGCAGTGGTGGTGGTAAATATAATTAGAATAATAGAGGTAGTAGGTGTAGTAGCGGTTGACAATACCTGTTGGTAGCGATATTTGTTATCGATGATGGTTGTGATAGTGGAGGTGGTTGTTGGTGGTGGGTGGTGGTTGACAATGATGGTGGTGGTAGAGGTGGTAACCGGTGATTATGAATAGAGTGGTGGTGAATATTACCCAACACCAGAATACCTCTTCAGACCTATTAAGACTTGATTCTAGATCTGAATGATTAAGACCTATTCAAACCTATTAAAAGCTAAAATCTTAATAAAAAATAAGTGCACTTAATGATCTGAAGTTTGAACCATTCAGATTCAGACCTCCAGTGTAAACAAATGAGTCTTTAATCTACACTTGGGAAGTTGGGAACGAAAAGGAAGAAAAAATAAAAATGTTAAAATTCTTTTTTTTCTTGAATGAGTGATAAATAAAATTGGAAAAAAAGTGCGAATATACCCCTGAACTTTGATATATGGTACAAATATACCCTTCATCATACTTTAGGTACAAATATATTCTTGTCGTTAATGAAAAGTTACATATATACCTCTGAACTTTAATAAATAGCACAGATGTATCCTCCGTCATACTTTAGATACAAATATATCTTTTTCGTTAATGAAAAGGTACATATATACCTATACCTCTGAACTTTGATAAATGGTACATATATATTTTCCTTCATAGTTTAAGCACAAATATACTCTTTATTGTTAATGAAAAGGTATATCTATGCCCTTCTCACTAACGGCAGGACACGTGTCAATCTCTTTCATTTACCCTTTTAATTTAATTTATTCTCACCCTACACGAAAATAATTCTAATTTAACCCACAAACTGATTCAAATAATAATCCAAACCTGACCCGGTCTAATAGAACTCTCAAGACGTATCTCATTCACGCATATTCATTTTCTTTTTCTATTAGACTGGGTCGGGTTTGAGTTATTATTTGGATTGAGTTATGGGTTAAACTAGAATTATTTTGGGGTGAGGTTGGAATAAATTAAATTAAAAAGGTCAAATGAACAGGATTGTAATACTTGTCCTGCCATAAGTGAGAAGGGTATATATGTACCTTTTCATTAATGCAACGATATATTTGTACCTAAAGTATGTCGAAGGATATATTTGTATCATTTATCAAAGTTCAGGGATATATATATACCTTTTCATTAACGATAAGAGAATATTTGTACCTAAAGTATGACAACGGATATATCTATACCATTTATTAAAATTTAAGGGTATATTCGTACCTTTTCCGAATAAAATTTAAAGAAAGCATAAAGGGATTTTAGTTTTTTAGTAGGACCTTGTAAATTTTCTCATTGTAGAAAAATCTCTCCACTTCATATTATCCACAATTCTTCACTCCAAGTTCCTGATCAATCAAATTAGGGAGTCTGCTATCTTGAAACTAAATTTCAATGAAAACCTAAGGGGTCGTTTGGTTTGAGCTGTTGAGCAAATAATCCCGGGATAAAATTTTCTATTGCTTGTTTGGTTGGCAATATGTGGGATAACCTATTCTGGGACTAATAAATAGTCCCGGGATAAGTTATCCACTCAATTGGTGGGATAACAATCCTACCATAATTTATCCTTGGGATAAATGTATGAAAGGACAAAAATACCCTCAAACTCTATTATTTTCATTTCTCTCTCTCACACATGCATGTGCATACACACACACACAAATATATATATATATATATATATATATATATATATATAAAAGGTTAAATAAGATGGAGGGTATTTCGGTAATCAATCAATTTATTCCTAAAAATTATACCATGCATATTACTTTGAATACAACAAACCAAACACTCAATAAAAAATAATCCCAGCATAACTAATCCTTGTATAATTTATCTCATCATAACTTATCCCACCATAACTTATTTTCAAACCAAACAACCCCTACTAGTACCTACTTGTATTTCATCAGAACTAAATTATACCAAAATTTACTATAAAAAGTATATACTATCAGATTATGATATTATCGTTATATACTATCAGATTTTGATATTATCGTATACTTCAAATTTTCTCATATTTGTTGTGTTGTTACTTAAAAAAAAATGGAGGAGAAGATCACATCATATAGAAGTATACTATTGAAGTATACTAGTATTTCATATAAAACTTAACGATACATCTAACATTACTATAATAATGTTACTAAAATATTTTAAACAACAAAATGATAAATTATGTGTAAGTGTTTTTTAGAAGGAAAAATTAGCGAAGAATTACATATATACACCAATCAACTTTACCTAATTACAAAAATCCCAAATTAACAAATTAATTACACAAACTCTAAATTAATTACAAAAATCCTCTTAATTGGGAATTTCTCTCTCCTATGTATTATACATGTGAAAAAATATTTTTTTTTTCAAATAAAAAAGTTAAAGAAAGAGAAAAGTTTGTTACTTTATACCATAAATTAAGGAAAAGGAAATAACTTTAGTTCATTTGGCAGCTTTTGCCTTGTTCTTTCACTCTCTAATGCTCTTTCTTCTTTCACTCTCTACTTCTTCCATTACTCATATGAATTGTACTCCATTTTCGAAACCATCTTTTACGGCAAAATTGAAGGAACTTCACGGTTATCAAATTGTAAGTTATCAAGATTTAATTGTGTTTAATATTTTAGTTCATTAATATTTTTTTTTTCTATGAAGTTCAACTTTACCAATTAAAGGGGTTTCCGTTTTTTCTTCATTTACATGTTCAAATTTCATTTGTAGGGGGGTGCGAATAACTAAGCTGATAAATAGATTTATAAATAGATCCATTACCATTTGTAGGAGGGTGCAGATAACTAAGCTGATAAATAGATTTATAAATAGATTGAATCTATTCTTTTTTGTGCGTGGTTATTTCTTAGATTTTGTTTTAATAAATTATTCTGTTTGTGAGATGTATTCATTAATTTATTTAGTTTATTATTTTATCCTGTAGTAACTGCTGAGTTACAAATTTCTGTATAATAATTTATTCTTTCTGTACTGTAGTGTATATCTAATTCTAGATTTTCTATGTTATTTATTATTTTGTGTTGTTCTTCTCGTAGTGAGTTTTTTATATTATATAAACTGTTACATGTACTTTTTTCTAAATTTTCTAAGGTTTTTTCTATCTATATTAACTTTTCTTTTAGATCTTCCATTATTTTTCTAATTCGGTTTCTGTAATTAATTTCATTATCTAGATTTTCTTGGTTTTCTCTAGTTTTTCTAATATATTCTAACATCCACAATCTTGGTCTGAATAATATCCTTCTGGGTAAATGTCTTCGTATATTTGTGCTGTAGCATTTATCATTTCTATTTCGTAGTTTATTACTTCTTCTAATATCATTTTCTTAATATCTATTATTACAATATCTTTAAGTATATATAAGATTAAAACTCTAAGGTAGTCTAAATGCGCTATTTTTTAAAATTGATATTTTATAACTATTTGTTTTAGACTTAGTAGTTTTTGCATATTTTTATTAAGAGATTTTATATATTTTTTATTTTCCATGTATTTGTCTATATTTATTTTTATCTGTTTTTCTAGTAACTGTATTTTTTGCGTATCTTTAAAAATCCTACGTAATTTTAACATAATAAATATTTATAAGAGTAGTTAGGTATGTGTGGTATATAATTTATTCTATCCGTATAATTTTTTCCATATGTTTTTTCTAATATAATTTTTCTTATATCTGCAACATCTATATTTCTAAGTACATACAAAATAAGTATCTTAAATTTACCTATCATAACATCAGATATATTATCATTCATTATCATAAAATTGCTTTCTTCAAAATATTCCCTTCAACCATATACATAACAAAATATAGTCATCTTAGATTACTATATACTAGATTATTCTTAAATAACATGTTCTTCGGTCACTACTAGCATGGTAATTCGGATACTTTTCCCCTAAACAGCGCCTCGACTTTGGTTACTCCCTGCCACGGCTTCTTGCCTCATTGGTTTCACCTTTAGGATGACATAGTTCCTTGGGATTTTTCTCCGTTTTCACTTTGCTAATAAACTTCTTAACATATTATTTTTCGAATAATTCTACTATAAAGTAACTAATATGAATTTATTTTATCATATCATGGTTGTCGGGAATTATGAATTTAGCTATTCATAATCGTAAATAGATATACCTGTTCTGGTAGTTTTGATATTTCTGAGGTTTGTTGCTCCATAGTTTTTTCCATTGCAGTGTATATATTTAATTAACTAGGCAAAAGTATTTTGGATGGAGAGAGTTTTTTGCTTGAATGTAAGAAGGCTTGCCTTTGCAATGCCTTTGTTCCTCTTTATTTATAAGTGAACGAAACTTTACAAAAAATTTTCTAAGTATTTTACATGTGTCTAAAGATAAGAATCAATCATAAAGCTAAAAAACAAAAAAGGTAAAAAAGTCTTAAAGGCTATAGTAGCCTAGTACCTAAAGTCTAAAAAGTCTTCACATTAATAGTAAGGTACAATTATTCTAAAGACTTTACGTTGATGAATCTATTTATAAATCTATTTATCAGCTTAGTTATCCGCACCCCCCTACAAATGGTATCAGAGCCCAGTAATTTAAAAGATACGGAAGTGACATACGTGTTAGAATTAGTTAGATTAAATTTAGTTAAGTTAAGATTTAGTTATTTATTAAATTAACTATGAGAAGACCATTTAAAAATAAAGAAGCTTTTAAAAAAATTAAAGAATCTTTAGTTAGTAATTATTCAGAATATATAAGTCTAAATAAAACAAAAGAAAAGAAAGATTACATTATAATATATTTGCCGGAGTTAGTAAAAATTCAATAAATATACAAAAAGATGAAATATCAAAATTAGAATCTCAAATAGATAGTTTAGAATATATATATCAACATGAACTATTCATAATAAAATGAATAAAGAAGAATTTATAATAGATGAAAAATATATGAAAATCACGAAGGATCAAAAATAAAAATAGTATTTTCTAAACTACGGAAGAAATACGAAAATTAGAAGAAACTAAAAATAGTAGAATTGCTGAATTAGAAAAAGAACTACAAATGTTAAAAGATTTATACGAACAAAGAACAAAATCTAAGAAATAACCACGCACAAAAAAGAATAGATTCAATCTATTTATAAATCTATTTATCAGCTTAGTTATCCGCACCCCCCTACAAATGGTATCAGAGCCCAGTAATTTAAAAGATGCGGAAGTGACATACGTGTTAGAATTAGTTAGATTAAATTTAGTTAAGTTAAGATTTAGTTATTTATTAAATTAACTATGAGAAGACCATTTAAAAATAAAGAAGCTTTTAGAAAAATTAAAGAATCTTTAGTTAGTAATTATTCAGAATATATAAGTCTAAATAAAACAAAAGAAAATCCACAAAGATTAGCTTATTTAATTACATTAATATCTAGTATTGAAGCAAAATTAATAATCCATGAGACATATACCACCTAATTATGATAAAATTAGATTTAGATATCCACCAAAATATTATAAACATAATTCAAATGAATAAAGAGCAAAAATACAAAGAATTAAAACAATTTATCTCTGAAAAACGTAAAGAATTAAAAATAAGAAAAGAAAGATTACATTATAATATATTTGCCGGAGTTAGTAAAAATTCACTAAATATACAAAAAGATGAAATATCAAAATTAGAATCTCAAATAGATAGTTTAGAATATATATATCAACATGAACTATTCACAATAAAATGAATAAAGAAGAATTTATAATAGATGAAAAAATATATGAAAATCACGAAGGATCAAAAATAAAAATAGTATTTTCTAATCTAGGAAGAAGATATAAGAAAATAGGAGAACATTTATATTTAATGTTAGAAAAAGAAGAATTAAAACTAGAAGATAAATTAACAGCAATGGTAAGAATAGAAAAAGAAAATGAAGAATAGATAGAAAAAAGGAAATAGAAAAAATTAAACAACAAAATACGGAAGAAATACGAAAAATAGAAGAAACTAAAAATAGTAGAATTGCTGAATTAGAAAAAGAACTACAAATGTTAAAAGATTTATACGAACAAAGACAAAAAGAAAAAGAAGAAAAAGATAAAGAACAAAAATTAATAAACGAGATAAATCAATTTAAAGAAAAATTAGAAATAAATAATATAGAGGTAGAAGAAACAGATAATTATGATTCAGAAGATAGTGAAACATATACGGAAATATTAACAAATATAAAAGATTTAGAAATTAACGAAAAACAAGAAAAAATTAATGAAGAAAACTTAGAAAACACCAATACAGAAATAAATACTCTTGATAAAAAAGAAGATGAAAATCTAATACCCAAAACAACAGAAATAAGAAAACCTATATATTACAAAAATAAATTTAAAGGTATAATGAATATGACAAATGGACACCAAAACAAATAGTTGATAAAAATTATAACTTTTTAGATCTAGACTGTGTAATAGATACAGAAAAAACAATACAATTATGGATAGGATATATGACAAAACAATTATTAGATAATAATATAAACATAACAGATGCACCAGAATATATAGAAATAACACTAATAGGATCAGTAAACTTATGGTTTACGAATTTAACTGAAAATAGTAAAAAAGTATTAAGAACTAATAAACCTATGGAAGGAGCAGCATCAACAACAACTAAATTAACACCCATAGAATTATTAAAAAAATATGAAACAGCTATAAAAGATGAATTTGGTAGTATGACAACATTAGAAGAAGAACAAGATGAAGAAAAAGATACAAATAGGAATTTAATGATAAAATTAACAATATGTAATATGTGTTATATAGATGAATATACTTGCGCATTTAAAGAATATTATTATAAAGGAGCATATAGTATAGAAGAAAGTAAGGAAATAAGAAAATTATATTTTAATAAATTACCCGAACCATTTAGTTCAAAAATAATAAAAAGTTGGGAAGAAGGAAAAATAGTAGATACATTAGGAGCTAGAATAAAAATTTTACAACAATGGTATAGAAAGTTATGTGAAAAATATAGAGAAGAATTAAAAATGGAAAAAACATTAATAAGAAATTTAGCATGTTGCAAAAATAAAATAGCACCTCAATTTGGATGCGAAGAAAGATATTATAAGAAAAGAAAAAGACATAAGAAATATAAAAAATCAAAATATAAATATAAGAAACCAAGAAAAAGATATTATGTAAAAAATTACAAAAATAAAAGACCATATAGAAAGAAAAAATCTATAAAAGAATGTACATGTTATAATTATGGAAAGTTAGGACATTTAGCTAGAGATTGTAAATTACCTAAAGATCCAAAAAATAAACAAATATCCGAAATAAAAATAGAAAATACAGAATATATGCAAATAGATTATATAGATTATGAACTAGAAAGTGAAGATAGTATATATGAAATTTCAGAAAACGAAACAGATACTGAAATAGATAGTGAGATAGAGGAATCAAATGACTGAAGAAGATATAAAAATAATAACAAAGGAAGAATATTTAAATGACGAAGGAACAGAACAAAAGATAATATTTGACAGTAATATATTTGATGAAATAAAAGGAAAAGAGTTAGATTTAAGTGTAGAAAAAATATTTAAAATACCAACAATAAAAAATATTTTCAGTAGGAAAAAAGATGAATATTATGTAGTATGCCAAAAAGAACATGTAATAGACTGTAGATATGCAAAAGGAAAAGCTAGTATACCACTAGTAACAAAAAGGATAATTAATAAAGAAATAAATGATATAAAAAGTAAAGGAGATCCAATAAAATACGTACACCTTGGAGGTACAGAAATATTAATAAAAACATGTTTTAGAGAAGGAATAGATACACCAATAGAATTATATTTAGCAGATGATAGAATTATAAAACCTATAGAAAAAAGCATAATAACTGCCGTAAAAGGAAATTTAATATACCGAAAATTTAAATTTATAATAAGTGCAAATTATTCAGTAGCAGTAACAGATAGAAATATAGATAAATCATTAGTATTATATTGGAAGATATCAGGAATAGAATTAACCCCAGGAAGTAAAATATTTACAGCGAGATGTAAAAATTTATATGTATTAACAACAAAACATAAAATAATAGGGAAAAATAAGATTAATAAAATACAAATAGATAGCCCATTTGAGCAAATTGTAAAAACAATAGATTATAATGACTATAGCTATAGAGACATAGATATAGAAGAAAATTTAGAAATAGTAAATGATAGAATAAGTACAACGAAAAGAATAGCTAATGAAAAACCAGAGTCATCGAGCTCATCAAAAAGAACAAGTTATGAAACAAATTCAATAAGTAATTTAAACCAATATTACATAACAGGAAAAATAAATGAAAAAGAACATTTAATACTATTAAACACAGGACAAGAAGAAAATTATATATCAAAATATCTAGTAAAAAATGAAGAAATAAAAACTGATAATGATATATGCCCAGATCTACCGAGAAGTTTAATAAATAGTAAAGATATAGTAGAAAAAGAAATAATAATAGGAGGAATTAGAAAAATAAAAATAGAATTTGAGGTAAAAGAAGAAATGCAAAAAGCAGATATAATATTAGGAATAAAATGGTTAGAACAAATAAAATCATATAATATAGAACATACACAATTAGCCATAACATATAATAGGGAAAGATTATTCTTAAGAAGAGCCTTAACATAAAATGAAAATATATGTATTAATGAAGATAGTAGTGGAAGGATATTACAGTAGATATTATACGCCTATGATAGATACAGGAGCAGAAGCTAATTTTTGTAGATATAATTGCTTACCAGAAAGTAAATGAGATAAATTAAAAATACCAATAGTAGTTAAAGGATTTAATAATGAAGGAAGCTTAATTACTTATAAAGCTAGAAATGTAAAAGCACAAATATGGGATAAGATATTGACAATAGAAGAAATTTATAATTATGAATTAACATCAAAAGATATACTTTTAGGAATGCCATTTTTAGATAAACTATACCCACATATAATAACTAGAAACGATTGGTGGTTCACAACACCATGTAGACAAAAAGTAAGAGCAAAAAGAGTTAATAATAAAATAAGAAAGAAAACTGATTGGATAAAAGGAAGTGAAAAAATTACACAAGTTTTAAAAATCCATATTCGTAGCAAGTTTTAACGAGGCTTGGTTTAGTTTTTGGTAAGGCAATTAGCTTATTGTATCCGGTCAATTTCTGGGTTATATAGTTCGTATCTGGTTCTTGGATATTTGTAGCTTTTGGGTTGCTATTTAAGAAAGTTTGTACGTTGTAGATATTTTCTATATATGTGCGGGCTGTGTAGTTATATGTCTTTTTGTCTTGATTTAGGCTATCTCGATATGTGGTAACTTGTGGGGGTGTAAACATGGGGTCTTTTGATGTATTTGGTGTATATGGCTTGTCAAATAGCTTGTTTAGGTTCATATTTTTTCTAACTCCTTTGCTTGTACCTGCAGAAGTAGATTGATAAACGTTATGGGTTTTATGGAGTATCCCAACATCTCCTTCTAACTCTGAAATTTTACTGTCTTCCGATCGACATAGCTCTGCGCATTGCTGAGTTAGCTGATTCATAGCTATAGACTTCAGTTTATCTTCACTAGTCTTTAGCTTTAGTGTTTCTATCTCAGTCCCCATCTTTACTATCTCAGTACCCATACTGTCCACTTTTAATGAAAGAGTAGTCAGGGCGTTGAGTATCTTTTCATGTATATTTTCTTCTATCATTTCAGTTTGTGTAGCTTTGTCTTGATATGTAATCTGCAATAACATTTTTGTTAGTACTGATTACTTCTATTACAAATGTAAAATTTAATATATTTAAAACTAGTCTCCGAATGTCTTTTGTTGTAACTGAATTTTGTATTTTCTTTGTTAGCCACCAGCGTACCTGTGTATTATCTGTTCGCACAATAAATTTGTTATATACAATATATGGCTCAAATGCTAACAAACATTTATATAATGAACATAATTATTTTCTATTTATTTCTCATTTTATTTCTGTCTCGTTGAATGTACCTGAGTAATATCTACAATGGTGTTCTATTTTTTCTGCTTCATATCTATATTTAAGTACTCCTCCGTAACTATATTCACTGGCATCTGCTTCTACTATATATGTAAATTTTCTATTTTCATCCGAAAATTGTAATTTTGGTAATACCTTGCAAAGTAATTTTATTTTTTGAACTTGTTTTTTATCTTCTTCATTATAATTATATTCTATATCCTTTTTTAATTTTTTCTGTAGTGGTTTTAGGTTTTCTGCTAATTTTGGAATATATTCTCTTACTTGGTTTACTAATCCTAAAAATGATTGTAATTTCTTTTTTGTATCTAATTCTTCTTTCGAATTTATTATTTTTTGTACTATATGTTGTTGCATTTTTACTCCACTTTTATCTATTTGTATTCCTAAAAATTCTATCTGGTTTTTCATAATTTCGGTTTTCTTTTCACTTAGACTTATACCTGAATTTTCTATTATATCTGTAAATTGTTCTAATAATTTTATATGTTCTTCTTTAGTCTTTGTATATAATAATATATCATCTATGTATACTATGCAATTAGGTAATTGTTTAAAATAATTATCCATAAAATATTGATATCTACCTGGTGCATTTTTATATCCAAAGGGTAATACATTCCATTCATAAAATCCTTGTGGTACCGTAAATGCGGTTAATTCTTTAGATTCTTCTTCTAACTTTAGATGGTAAAATCCTGATTTATAATCGAATTTGCTAAAATAATTATATCCTTGGATTTGTCTTATTTTTAATATCTTATTTGGTATTGGATAATTATATGTTATAGTTTTTGCATTTAAATTTCTATAATCAATAACCATTCTACTTTTTCCTCTTTTTTGTTCACTATGTTTATTTACTATAAATGCTGGACTATTATGTTTACTATTACTTTTTTGTATATATTGTTTTTCTAATAATTCATCTATATGCATTTTAAATTCTTTTAAATCATCAAAATTATATGTTAATGGTTTTTAGGTTATTATACTGTTTTTATCTATTAATTCAATTTTTATGGTAGTTTTATGTTTTTCCCATCCTTTTAACGGATCTTCGCTATATAATTGTTATAATTTTTTCTTAACTATTTCTATTTTATTTATTGAAAATATAGTTATTTCTGTTTTATTTATCGAGAATACTACTAATTCTATTGTATCTTCAGCGTTTTTTATATTTTCTAACTTTTGTGTAATTTTTTCACTTCCTTTTATCCAATCAGTTTTCTTTCTTATTTTATTATTAACTCTTTTTGCTCTTACTTTTTGTCTACATGGTGTTGTGAACCACCAATCGTTTCTAGTTATTATATGTGGGTATAGTTTATCTAAAAATGGCATTCCTAAAAGTATATCTTTTGATGTTAATTCATAATTATAAATTTCTTCTATTGTCAATATCTTATCCCATATTTGTGCTTTTACATTTCTAGCTTTATAAGTAATTAAGCTTCCTTCATTATTAAATCCTTTAACTACTATTGGTATTTTTAATTTATCTCATTTACTTTCTGGTAAGCAATTATATCTACAAAAATTAGCTTCTGCTCCTGTATCTATCATAGGCGTATAATATCTACTGTAATATCCTTCCACTACTATCTTCATTAATACATATATTTTCATTTTATGTTAAGGCTCTTCTTAAGAATAATCTTTCCCTATTATATGTTATGGCTAATTGTGTATGTTCTATATTATATGATTTTACTTGTTCTAACCATTTTATTCCTAATATTATATCTGCTTTTTGCATTTCTTCTTTTACCTCAAATTCTATTTTTATTTTTCTAATTCCTCCTATTATTATTTCTTTTTCTACTATATCTTTACTATTTATTAAACTTCTCGGTAGATCTGGGCATATATCATTATCAGTTTTTATTTCTTCATTTTTTACTAGATATTTTGATATATAATTTTCTTCTTGTCCTGTGTTTAATAGTATTAAATGTTCTTTTTCATTTATTTTTCCTGTTATGTAATATTGGTTTAAATTACTTATTGAATTTGTTTCATAACTTGTTCTTTTTGATGAGCTCGATGACTCTGGTTTTTCATTAGCTATTCTTTTCGTTGTACTTATTCTATCATTTACTATTTCTAAATTTTCTTCTATATCTATGTCTCTATAGCTATAGTCATTATAATCTATTGTTTTTACAATTTGCTCAAATGGGCTATCTATTTGTATTTTATTAATCTTATTTTTCCCTATTATTTTATGTTTTGTTGTTAATACATATAAATTTTTACATCTCGCTGTAAATATTTTACTTCCTGGGGTTAATTCTATTCCTGATATCTTCCAATATAATACTAATGATTTATCTATATTTCTATCTGTTACTGCTACTGAATAATTTGCACTTATTATAAATTTAAATTTTCGGTATATTAAATTTCCTTTTACGGCAGTTATTATGCTTTTTTCTATAGGTTTTATAATTCTATCATCTGCTAAATATAATTCTATTGGTGTATCTATTCCTTCTCTAAAACATGTTTTTATTAATATTTCTGTACCTCCAAGGTGTACGTATTTTATTGGATCTCCTTTACTTTTTATATCATTTATTTCTTTATTAATTATCCTTTTTGTTACTAGTGGTATACTAGCTTTTCCTTTTGCATATCTACAGTCTATTACATGTTCTTTTTGGCATACTACATAATATTCATCTTTTTTCCTACTGAAAATATTTTTTATTGTTGGTATTTTAAATATTTTTTCTACACTTAAATCTAACTCTTTTCCTTTTATTTCATCAAATATATTACTGTCAAATATTATCTTTGTTCTGTTCCTTCGTCATTTAAATATTCTTCCTTTGTTATTATTTTTATATCTTCTTCAGTCATTTGATTCCTCTATCTCACTATCTATTTCAGTATCTGTTTCGTTTTCTGAAATTTTATATATACTATCTTCACTTTCTAGTTCATAATCTATATAATCTATTTGCATATATTCTGTATTTTCTATTTTTATTTCGGATATTTGTTTATTTTTTGGATCTTTAGGTAATTTACAATCTCTAGCTAAATGTCCTAACTTTCCACAATTATAACATGTACATTCTTTTATAGATTTTTTCTTTCTATATGGTCTTTTATTTTTGTAATTGTTTACATAATATCTTTTTCTTGGTTTCTTATATTTATATTTTGATTTTTTATATTTCTTATGTCTTTTTCTTTTCTTATAATATCTTTCTTCGCATCCAAATTGAGGTGCTATTTTATTTTTGCAACATGCTAAATTTCTTATTAATGTTTTTTCCATTTTTAATTCTTCTCTATATTTTTCACATAACTTTCTATACCATTGTTGTAAAATTTTTATTCTAGCTCCTAATGTATCTACTATTTTTGCTTCTTCCCAACTTTTTATTATTTTTGAACTAAATGGTTCGGGTAATTTATTAAAATATAATTTTCTTATTTTCTTACTTTCTTCTATACTATATGCTCCTTTATAATAATATTCTTTAAATGCGCAAGTATATTCATCTATATAACACATATTACATATTGTTAATTTTATCATTAAATTCTTATTTGTATCTTTTTCTTCATCTTGTTCTTCTTCTAATGTTGTCATACTACCAAATTCATCTTTTATAGCTGTTTCATATTTTTTTAATAATTCTATGGGTGTTAATTTAGTTGTTGTTGATGCTGCTCCTTCCATAGGTTTATTAGTTCTTAATACTTTTTTACTATTTTCAGTTAAATTCGTAAACCATAAGTTTACTGATCCTATTAGTGTTTTTTCTATATATTCTGGTGCATCTGTTATGTTTATATTATTATCTAATAATTATTTTGTCATATATCCTATCCATAATTGTATTGTTTTTTCTGTATCTATTACACAGTCTAGATCTAAAAAGTTATAATTTTTATCAACTATTTGTTTTGGTGTCCATTTGTCATATTCATTATACCTTTTAAATTTATTTTTGTAATATATAGGTTTTCTTATTTCTGTTGTTTTGGGTATTAGATTTTCATCTTCTTTTTTATCAAGAGTATTTATTTCTGTATTGGTGTTTTCTAAGTTTTCTTCATTAATTTTTTCTTGTTTTTCGTTAATTTCTAAATCTTTTATATTTGTTAATATTTCCGTATATGTTTCACTATCTTCTGAATCATAATTATCTGTTTCTTCTACCTCTATATTATTTATTTCTAATTTTTCTTTAAATTGATTTATCTCGTTTATTAATTTTTGTTCTTTATCTTTTTCTTCTTTTTCTTTTTGTCTTTGTTCGTATAAATCTTTTAACATTTGTAGTTCTTTTTCTAATTCAACAATTCTACTATTTTTAGTTTCTTCTATTTTTCGTATTTCTTCCGTATTTTGTTGTTTAATTTTTTCTATTTTCTTTTTTCTATCTATTCTTCATTTTCTTTTTCTATTCTTACCATTGCTGTTAATTTATCTTCTAGTTTTAATTCTTCTTTTTCTAACATTAAATATAAATGTTCTCCTATTTTCTTATATCTTCTTCCTAGATTAGAAAATACTATTTTTATTTTTGATCCTTCGTGATTTTCATATATTTTTTCATCTATTATAAATTCTTCTTTATTCATTTTATTGTGAATAGTTCATGTTGATATATATATTCTAAACTATCTATTTGAGATTCTAATTTTGATATTTCATCTTTTTGTATATTTATTGAATTTTTACTAACTCCGGCAAATATATTATAATGTAATCTTTCTTTTTTTATTTTTAATTCTTTACGTTTTTCAGAGATAAATTGTTTTAATTCTTTGTATTTTTGCTCTTTATTCATTTGAATTATGTTTATAATATTTTGGTGGATATCTAAATCTAATTTTATCATAATTAGGTGGTATATGTCTCATGGATTATTAATTTTGCTTCAATACTAGATATTAATGTAATTAAATAGGCTAATCTTTGTGGATTTTCTTTTGTTTTATTTAGACTTATATATTCTGAATAATTACTAACTAAAGATTCTTTAATTTTTCTAAAAGCTTCTTTATTTTTAAATGGTCTTCTCATAGTTAATTTAATAAATAACTAAATCTTAACTTAACTAAATTTAATCTAACTAATTCTAACACGTATGTCACTTCCGTATCTTTTAAATTACTGGGCTCTGATACCATTTGTAGGGGGGTGCGGATAACTAAGCTGATAAATAGATTTATAAATAGATTGAATCTATTCTTTTTTGTGCGTGGTTATTTCTTAGATTTTGTTTTAATAAATTATTCTGTTTGTGAGATGTATTCATTAATTTATTTAGTTTATTATTTTATCCTGTAGTAATTGCTGAGTTACAAATTTCTGTATAATAATTTATTCTTTCTGTACTGTAGTGTATATCTAATTCTAGATTTTCTATGTTATTTATTATTTTGTGTTGTTCTTCTCGTGGTTTTTTTGATTATTTTTTCATATAGTACAAGTTAGATCTCTGATTTGCATATAGTAAGTTATCAAGATTTAATTCTGTTTAATGTTCTAGTTCATTAATTTTTTTAATTTTTTTCTGTCAAGTTCAACCTTACCAATTAAGGGGGTTTCCATTTATTCTTCATTTGCATGTTCAAATTTCATTATTCTTCAATCCTATTCAAGTTTAGTAGTTCGTTTTTTTATTTTTAGTTTTTCATATAGTACAAGTTAGATCTTTGATTTTTTTTTTGTTACAAAAAAAATCAGATCATACATGTGAACCAATTTATCATTTTTTAATATTGTTTGTGTTCTTCATGTTTTTCAGATGTTGTTGAAGAAGACCATTCAAATAATGATGGTTTGATGCAAAAATAAGAAGAAATAAGTGTGGTCTTTTTTTGTCTTAAAACAACTTTTTCAAAAAGGTCACATCTTGTTGAAATTGAAAAATAGGATCCAAGGCTTGTGAACCAAGAATATAATATCATACATGTAAAAGAATTTATCATACATGTGAATCAATGTATAATTATGATGTCATGCATGTGAACCAATTTGTCATACATGTGAACCAATATTATACATTCGAATGTTTACTGGACGACACACTTTCATTACACAATGATTTGAATATATAACAACATATTATACATTCACAAGTTTACTGGATTGGCAAAGTTTTATTATAAATAGGCTTTAATGTATGCTAACATGTTGAGATGTACTTTTAGTAGAGTGTAATATGAATTGTTGATTTTATTATACATTAATGCAATTTGTTCGTAAATGAATAAGTTACCCGCAATCATGTCTAACAACTTTTATTAATTTTGACATGTGCTACCATATATCTAAACCTACTGTCATACATCTGAACCAACATATCATACATCAGAACCTATTGTCATACATCTGAACCTACTACCATACATCTGAACCAACATATCATACATATGAACCTACAGTCATACATCTGAACCAACATATCAAAAGTGTGATCTTTGTTTGTCTTAAAATATATTTCAAGGCTTATAAAAGAAAGAAGAAAATAAGGATTTGAAAAGTCTTATTACCCAAATGGTGGACAAAGACTTTCAAAAGAGGCAACAACCTTTCCAAAAAGGTGAAAGAAAGTCACATCTTGTTGAAATTGAAAAAGAGGATCCTGTTATTTCCCTCCCAAAGCTAATTTTCACCATTTCAAATAAAAAATAATATGATGCCATACATGTGAACCAATTTATCATACATGTGAACCAACGTATAATATGCCGTCATACATGCAGAATTTACCATTACCTGCTATCCAACTGTAATCATGTCATGTATAATAACATGTAACATAAGTTATTGTTAGAAACATCATATCAACAACACATATTCTATGTTTTCATTATGAGTTAATTAAATTTTTATTACATCTAACACTGGAATATATTATACATTAATGCAGTCTATTTATACATGTATAACTTACCATCATACATGACCATAAGTTGTTTAATGTTTGTATGATTTTGTTTTTTAATGTATAAATGAACCTTATACAATGTGTAAATGTTAGCTAATTATGATATAAATTGTTAGATGTATAAAAAACTATCATACATTTGTATGTGTTGTTTAATAATAGTTATAAATGATTTTTAGGTGTATAGGTTGCCCTCATACGTGTTGAGATGTACTTTTAATAGAGTCTAATATGAATTGTTAGATGTATAAATTACCCCCATACATGTGCAACTCTAGAGCGGTTAGGATTGTTTTTATTATACATTAATGCAATTTGTTCGTAAATGAATAAGTTACACTCATACATGTCTAACAACTTTTATTAATTTTGGCATGTGTTACCATACATCTGAACCTACTGTCATATATCTAAACCAACATATCATACATCTGAACCTAGTGTCATACAACTGAACCAACATATCAAAAGTGTGGTCTTTGTTTGTCTAAAAATATATTCCAAGACTTATAAAAGAAAGAAAGAAGAAAATAAGGATTTGAAAAGTCTTGTTACCCAAAATGTACATTAACATCAAGAAAGTAAAGTTGGAATTGTTTAACAAGAACCACAAAATGAAGAATTAGTTTTTTCAATGCCGACTATTTTAAAAACAATGCTACTCTAAAGTAACAATTTCACTTGTATCAATTACATCTAGAACAGTATTCCTAGGCCGAGATGGACTGCCTTTATCACTTGTGTACCCTTGTTTTGCCTTTTCGACTCTGTCATGCCACAGTAATGAAGAATGTCGTGCACGTTGACTTACAACATCAAACCCACGTGAATGAAGTTGGTGTCTTCCACTTAATATTTTTGCATAGGCAAAGACAAAGACTCCACAGTCCCTGATTTCAAAAAATATAAAATAAAATAATAATCAGTACATTACTTATAACATTGTTATACATGAAAAGAGCTGTAATTTACTTACAAACTATCAAACGCTTGTTGTGAGATGTTTTGAACATAGTCAACATCAAATGAAATTTCATTAACAAGATGTATTATACGTTGGTATAGATGTATAAATGTAGGTTCAGATGTATGACAATAGGTTCAGATGTATGACAATAGGTTCATATGTATGGTAGCACATGTCAAAATTGAAAAAAGTTGTTAGACATGTATAAAGGTAACTTATTTATTTACGAACAAATTGCATTAATGTATAATAAAATCAACCCTAACCGCTATAGAGTTGCATATGTATGAGGAAAACTTATACTTCTAACATTTCATAGTAGACTCTACTAAAAGTACATATCAACATGTATGAGGGTAACTTATACGCCAAAAAATTTCATTTAGAACCATAGTTAAACTTAATATCAGCTTTATTAGTCGGATAATAATGCGAATAAGAACTAACAACTTTAGAAAAAAAAATACAAAGATCAGACTTTTAATAAATGAAAAAAAATTATATTATCAAACTATCACACTGAAATGGATTTACAATAACAATTAATTTCATAAAAAACAAACATGCAACCAAAAATTGAACCTGCTTGTGATTTGACAAAGTTGAAAAAAATTAAAAATTAGTGAAAAAAACAGAACATAAATCCAACAAATATTTGATAACTTACAAATTGGTAACCTCTAAGTATATGATTGCTTGAATTTGAATGTGGAAAAATGTTCTTCATATAAAAAAGAGAGATAAATTGAATGGCAAAGAGAGACAAATTAAATGGAAAAGTGGGTACAAGAAATTTATTGTTTTGGTTTTTTCGGATCTACAATCCTCACTCCATGGCGATTGCTGAAGAATTTCCTTCAAGCATATACTTAACTTCAATTTTTTTTGTAGCACTGAAAACTTAGCTACAACAAATTTGTTGTTTTTTCCTTTTTGGATCTTGAAAGATAGATTGCAAAATCTGAAAGAAAAAAAAATGGAGCTTAACATACACTTTGAAATTCAAATACAAGTGCATACAAATATCCAAAAACAAGAAAAAGACTAAAGGTAGTTAATTAGGTGCATGACTTTAGGAACGCTAAACACCCTAATCATTTCAGTTTCCTTAATTTAAGGAATTTGTGTTTCCTCATACATCTAACACATGTATAATAAATGGCCAAATGTATTAGTATTTTTGTTGAAATTAGGGAGAGAGAAAACCAATGGAGATTTTGTGTAATTACTTTCTTTAGCTAGGGATTTTTAGTGGTTTGCCCAAAAATTAGACATATCATATAGTCAAAATTAGCAAACATACTTGTGCCAGGAAAACCATTGGGCCAGATCCATTAAACTAAAAATTGGACCTGAGCTAGACGAGGGGCCTTTTGGGGGTACGTTCTCTAAAATGACGAAACTACAAAAACAACCCCAAAATAAGGTGACTTTCAAGTTTTAATCCCAAATAAAAAGGCTTCATAAAAATAACCTTTAGCTATTAAGTGCTATATTTTCAGACAAAATTGCTCTGACTATGGAATAAATTACATAAATAATCCTCATAATGGATAACAACTCTATACTTATTCATCTTTCAGCTTTTTTTCTCTTTTTAATTTTATTTTGAGTTTTATTTTTTTCTTTTCTCTTTTTATTTTTTGATTTTTCTCAACCCTTACTTTTTTTATTTTTTCCTCTCAATTTTTTTCTTTTTATTTTACATTAATTTTTTTTTCTTCCTTTTTTTTTCTTTTTAGTTTTTTCTCAACTCTTATTATTTTCCCTTTTACTCCTCTCAATGTCTACTTTTATAAAAAAAGAAAGCTTTTTTGTTTTTTCTTTTCTTTTTTTTATTTTTTATTTTTTCTTGACCTTTATTTTTATTTTTTATTTTTTAATTTTTATCAACCTTTATTTTTTTCCTTCTCCCTCAACTTCTACATTCTCTTTGATTTTATTTTTTTAAATATTTTTTTTCGCAATTTTTATTATTTTTGTTCTAAAGAGTTGACACTATCACATTATAAAGGTAAAATTTATGACTTTCAAACAACAAGGTACGTCCCATAGGTAAGAGTTGACACTAACACATTCTAGAGGCAAGACTTATGACTTCCAAACAACAAGTTAAGTTTAATGGGCAAGAGTCGACACTACCACATTGTGTTTTGGTTGATAAGATATTTTATAACTATTACTTTAGAGACAAAACTTAGCTCAAGGACTTTCAACTACAAATTGACACTACCACGTTATGTCTTTATTTATGAGATGTTCTAAAACTCTTGTCTTAGAGATAAGACGTAGCTCCAAAACTTTCAAACTATAAATGATGCCTTATGAAAAGAGATGACATTACCACGTTATGTCTTCATTTATAAGATGTTCTATAGCTCTTGACTTAGAGGCAATACTTAGCTCAAGGACTTTCAAACAATAAATTATACCTCATGGAAAAGAGTTGACACAACCAGACATAACTTATCCCAAGAATTTTCACACAAGTTACGTATAATGGGCAAGAGTCAACACTAACACATTGTTTTTTACTTATGAAATGCTCTATAACTCTTTTCTTAGAGGTAAAACTCAGCCTAAGGACCATCAAACAATAAGTTATGACCCATGGGCAAGAGTTGACACCATCACTTTGTGTATTGATTTATGAGATATTTTATAAATCTTCCCTTATAGACAAGACTTATACCAAAGACTTTCAAGTAACAAGTTGTGCCCCATGGGCAAGAGTTGACATTACCTCATTGTGTTCTGATTTATGAGATATTCTATAGCTCTTGCCTTGGAGGCAATAATCAACCCAAGGACTTTCAAATAACAAGTTACGTCCCATGGGTAAGAGTGGACATATCACATTATGTTTTTATTTATGAGATGTTTTATAACTCTTGCTTTAGAGGCAAGACTTAGCCCAAGGACTTTTAAACAGCAAGCTACACTTGAAGGACAAGACTTGATACTACCACATTGTGTCTTGATTTATGAAATGTTTTATAAATCAAGGATTTTTAAACAAGAAGTTATGCCCCATGAGCAAGAGTTGACACTACCACATTATGTCTTGATTTGTAAGATGTTCTATAACTCTTTCCTTAGAGGCTTGAATTAGTCCAAAGACTTTCAATCAGCAAGTTACGCACGATGGACAAGAGTTGACACTACTACATTGGCTTGATTTATGAGATGTTCTATAACTCTTACTTTAGAGGCAAGACTTAGTGGATAAGTTATGCCCCATGGACAAGAGTTGACACTATCATATTGTGTCTTGATTTATGTGATGCTCTATTAGTCTTGTCTCTATGACAAAACTTAGTCCGAGAACCTCTCAAAAGTACAAGTTACGCCTAATGGACAAGTGTTGACACTGCTATATTTTTTTTATTTATGAGATGCTCTATAACTCTTGTCTTAGACGCCAGACTTAACTCAAGAATTTTTAAACAAGTTATTCTTCACAAGCAAGACTTGACACTATCACATCATGCCGTGATTTATGAATTATTATATAATTTTTGCCTTAGAGACAAAATTTATCCCAAAGAACTTCCTAACAACAATTCATGCCCTTAAATTTACTTTGGTGTCAAAAAAAGAAGATCCCTTCGCAGATTATCTAATTTTTTTATTAGGAAATATAATAAAAGTTGACAAAATAGAAAGAAAAAGATCAAAGAAAATAGAGAAATAAAAATAAGAGACTGAGAAAAAAAAGAAAAAAAGATAAAGATTAAGAAAAAAGCAAAGAATTAAAAAAATTGAGAAAAATAAAAATGAGAGGAGAAAAAGAAAAATAAAGTTTGAGAAAAATGAGGAAAAAAAGAGAAAAGATAAAAACCATAAATAAAAGAAAAATAAAGGTTGAGACAAATGAATTTAAAAAAAAAGAAAAAAATGAAGAAATAGATAATGTTGAGAAAAAAGAAAAAACAAAAAAAATAAAGGTTGAGACAAATGAATTAAAATATGATAATAAAATTAAAGAAAAATAAAAAGTGAAAGAATAAAAATAAAAATAGAATTTGAAGACAAATGAGTATGAAAAATTTAAAAATATTTGAGGTGTAGAGGAAAAAAATTATACTTGTACTATACTTAAAAAAGAAGGAAGACTAGTCTTTAAAGACTTTTCTTATTTGGGTCAAAAATCTAAACCCCCTATTGGGGCTATGCCATGTAATTTCCTACTTTAAAACTATTTCTTATTTTTGATGGAACTATTGGAAATAATGGATGTTATTTGAAGTCCCTATAATAAAGAAACAACTATTAAATAAATTAAACTAATTTAGTGAACTTAATTAGTTAACTAGACAAAAGAAAAATAATAGAATGTCTATTGAAAATTTGAAACAGGTTATATTTTTGTGCTGCGAAATTCATTAGTGTTTTATGTAAATGTCCACTTTTTGGTTCTCTATTTAGATTTTATTCCTAATTTTAAAAATTGCGTAATATTATTGGAACATCTAAGTTTTGTTGTAATATGGCGGTCAGTAATTCTGATAAGATTGAATCCAATATAAACTTTTCTAGATACTAGTTAAAGTTGTAGTTGTATTAAATCTGGTCTTACCTTGTGTTGTAGTTAAAACTCTATATATATCCGTGTATATGTTAAAAACATTGTATGAAGAAAACATGAGAAGGAAAATGTGGCAAGTTCTTGATCTTATATGAATATCAGAGCTACATGATTTGTGCAATTATATATTTGACATTGGAACGTCGAATTCTATTGATTTTTCTAATGTTGGCCAAAATTATTGTAGGATCGAGAGAAGGAGTTGTGTCCCCCTCTTCCAATCCTCCCTCCTGAATTTCTCCATCTACCACGAGTAGAATTTGAAAGGTGATAGTTATTGAATTTTTTCCTTAAGTTGGCAGAAGGAGGGGTTCAGTAATTTGGATAGTCGGGGTTGTGGAAAGAGTGGGCTGACCATGAAGCAATTCATGATTAAGTCAAAGACCGTGAATTTTAAAATACATTATAGGTTTAGCTTTGACAGATAATGTGATAACAAGATATTTAAACTCGAAAGTTTGCCCTTTAAAAATATAGATATTTTGGTCTGCGAGACAAAGGGGCCTTCCTAAGGCGGCAAGTTCATCAAAAAGTAATTTTAACTTTTAATTTGGAGGTATTGAGAAATAGAAAGATCATCTCTCTTGTTTTTGTTTTTGAAGAAATATATGGAGTCTAAGTATGCGAGTATTTAAAGGAGAAAAGAGAACTCATGTAAGGGTGTCCCAAACCTGTTTAGAGGTGGATAGACCAATGACAAGCTAGAGAGTTTCTTTCGATAGGGAAGAAATAAGAAAGATCATTATCAACTGATCTTGTTGAACCCATAGTACGTGAGCATGATTGGATTCAGTATCAGGGGTTCCTTCTTTGGAAATATGAAAAGTTGCGCACAGGAAAGTTCCATCAACGTATCCAAAAAGATTTTACCATGCAAAAATTGAATGAGTTGTGTTTTCCAAAATAAGTAATATATGGATATGAGTTTAATAAATATAAAGTGATGTGCATGATTTAGAGAAGAAGGAGAAGAGGAAGCCATGATGGGGATAGAGGACGATAAAGAAAAAAAAGTAGAGGAGAAAGAGTCAGACATGGCTATCCGATACCTTATAAATTAAAGCAGATGCATTTGCTTAGTCCTACGTCTACGTCCTTCTCACAGCAAACATTTAGTGATTCGGATTGGGCAGGTTCCTTGGATGATAGAAAATCTATAAGTGGATTTGTTATATATATTTCTTGATTCAATTTTGGTATCTTGTTTGTCGAAGAAACAACGTACGTTTTCTCATTCTTCCACAGAGTCTGAATATAAGGCACTTTCCGACGCGTGGCAGAATTAACATGGGTTCAGTTCTTGTTTGTTGAACTTGGTGTCACTTTATCTAATGCTCCTACCTTATAGTGCAACCTATTTTTCTGTTAACCTAATATTCCACGCTCGCACCAAACATGTGGAAGTTGAATTTTACTTTATTCATGATAAAGTTTCTCGGAGGGATTTATCTGTGAAGTTCATCTCCTCAAAGGACCTGTTAGCTGATATATTCACAAAACCTTTAGCATCTGACAGTTTTAATTTTTCTACATTCCAAACTGATGGTAAGCTACCATCCATTAGCTTGCATGGGGGTATTGGAACATCTAAGTCTTGTCGTAATATGGCCGCCAATAATTTTGATAAGATTGAATCCAAGTCAACTTCAAAACAAACTGTTGTAGATACTAGTTAGAGTTGTAGTTGTATTATATTTCACTGAGCCTTATCCTTTGTTGTAGTTAGAAATTTATATATATCCTTATATATGTTAAGAATATTGTATGAAGAAAACATGAGCAATAAAATACGACAAGTTCTTGATCTTATAAATATAATATTTTAAAAATTATACTTTTGGAAAATGTTGGAATTTTTTCTGATGTATATCAATTCGATTTGTCGTTAATCATATGAAAAGTCAATAATTCTTCCCTTCAAAACGATGTTGCCTCAATCAATATTTATTTTTTGAACACAACATTATGTAATCATCTCGGGAGGAAAAATTAGTGTACAAGTTACTCTTAAAAAGTTAATTGAAAAATGGTTAACATGATCCATGTGCAGGATGAAGAAAAAAAGATAATTTTCGAGTTTTTTCTCTTTAGATTATTTTTAAAATTGTGCCACGTTATATGAAGAAGCAAACTTTAACTTTATTCTCCTCACCTCTTATTTTAAACTCGTAATAAGTATGACATGATTTAATTATATTTTACTAGGCTATTCACACCAAGAAAAGGGAGAACAATTACCAAAAACAAAAAAGATAAACTTTTGAATGAAAAAGTACACTTTTTATAGTGTATGAAATTACATAGGCCTTCTCAAAATCAGGTTATTTTAACTTTATCCGTGCACCCAATTTCTTAAGACTCGTTAGGATATGAATTAAAATCAGTATTTTACAATTAGTGATTTGAAATTTAGTTGATTTGATATATTTTTTCTCATAAATATGGAAATTTACAATTTGTGAAAATTATCAAAACTTCTCTAACTCTAGTACAATATTATCAAATGAGCAATTGTAGTTCATACGCAAGATGTACATCGGAATACCTTAAGATTCCACATTAATAAACTATAATTGTAACAACCTAAATCATTATAACATTAAAATAGAGAGTAGAACCACTTTCCCTTAGATAAAAATTTACAAATTCAGGGCTAGCCTAGTCATATGCAAATTTATGTGTGTGTTGATCTAGAAAAATTTGGTCGTTATTAGAGCATCGGTTGGTAGTTTTGATTTGATTTTATAGTATAGGATGAGTTTAGAATGTCATGAAAACTTTTGACGCGTAGAACGGGTTAGTAAAACTCTAATTATGGAGATTGTCGTAAATGAGTTAGTTCGTAAGGTTGAATTTCGAAAAGCGTGTTGTGAAATGGTCAGAACTGAGATCAAGCCATGAGTTACTAATTTGGGTTTGCTGCAACGACAAAAGTGTTGTTGTGACAAAAGTATCTGTAATAACCCATATGTTTCTAAGTCCAACTCAGCCCCTAGTACTTGGTTAAGACGCTTAGAACCTGAAAATAAGACTAAGTGTTGAGGGATTTAGTCACTTTTGACTTTCTTTAACTTTGAGGATCTTTAAGTTTACTTTCCAGGCTCTGATACGATGGTTTTTGAGTTGATTCATGTTCAGGCGTGTAAGTAGTATGTCTCGGGTAAGTTTTAGATTTTTCGGATAAGGTTTGGACAACGTTTGAATTTTCTAGGCAGCAGCTCACCACAATTAGATCACGTCGCATTGAGTATAGCGGTGAAGGAGTCACCACATCGTGGTGTAGGGAAAATCAGCAATGGTTATATCCAGTGACTCACCATGATTTCACCACATCACAATAAGTATAGCGATGAGGGAATCACCGCATCGCGGTGAAGCCTTAATTGACATTCCAGTTCTGGATTTTAAATGTAGAAGGGTAGTTTTACCTTTTACCCCTTAATTTAACACGGGATTTAGGTCCCAAAATAGCATCTTTGCCTCATAATTCATATTTCACTAAAAATTAAAAGCAATTCCTCTTAAGTACAAACAATAGCCCCTTCAACATTCAAGTTCAATTCTTAAGAAATCCACCAAGAACCTTCACGAATTCTCCAATTAAGGTATGTTAGATGATAATTTATGGACCCTTTTCATTCATGGAGTTCAATAACCTAATTTTCAAGCTAAATTATGATACTAACATGCATTTATGAATCTTATTCATGAACTTTAATGAATTTTGACTTTACACCATGTTTACATGTGTTTTTCGTTGGAGCTAGTTCTTGACATGTTGAAGAATGAAAATTACATGTTCAAATCTCTAACCCATGATTTTAGTGAAAAATTTATGTTACTATCCTATGTATTAAACTAATTTCATGCTTTAACTCACGACCCCTATGTGTTTGATGAAATGCCTCATACATGAATTTTGAACAATGACTATTTATGAAGTTATCCAAGTTGTAATATGGTTCTAACGCTCTCATGTGATCTTATTGATATTACTATCGAGTCCTGGGGGTTATGAATACTTTAAAACTTTGCTGTTTACTTAGTTTAAATACTTTCAGAAGGGTTTCAAATATATTAGAGTATTATTATTTCACTCAGTGCATCATGTCAGTCAACTCAGTTCAGTACAGTAATTAGAGTCAATTCAGTTGGGAGTAAGATTTAGCATCGAGCGAACTCAGGGATGGGGTCTTGCCTTCCAGTTGAGGGTGTGACCTTTAGTAGCATTCCCCGTGTTCTAGAACTGCGTAGCCAACATAGGTTAAGATGTTAACCTGCCAGTTGAGGGTTGACATATATCTCATTAGGGCCCTGCTAGTTGAGGGTGACCCTTAGTCCTTCGGGATAACACTTTAGTGGATCCATACAGTCGATGTCAGTACCCGTGGCACAATACTGACACCATTCCATATGGGGTAATAGGTTGGACCCTAATTTACCTTATTAGGGTATGTCAGTTAGATGATAGCTCCCACAGTCTTTGTCCAGTGTTCGGTTCAAAGTTCAGTTTTCAGACTTGCTTGACCATGGCATACAATTATTAGTTGTTCAACATCAGTATTTCAGTATTTTAAATTATAGATTATTCCAGTATCATTTTATATTCTTGGTCATACATTCTCAGATTTTACAGCATGTCTCGCATACTATACATCAGTTATCTCATGCTACGTGTTCAGTCAGTATCATTCATATATATGAATCATGAACGCCAGCCTAACCTTATTTAGCATACCAGTGCATTCAAAGTACTGACCACATACTCATTTCTTGTGCTAAGATTTTTAATATCAGAGATTCGGACGCTCAAGTTCCTGACCGCACCTAGACCTCCCCAGTACATCTGCAGCAGTAGCAGTGGTGAGTCCTCATATTTCGAGGACCGTTTGTGTTTATTTCAGTTCAGTTCAGTAGTCAGTCCGATTTAGTTGGGGACTTGTCCCATCAACTCCACAGTCAATCAATTAGAGGCTTTCGGACACTTTCAGTCAGTTACTCAGTTATCAGTTGTTACTGACTATCTTACAGTTATTTTCAGACATTTATTTTCAGTATTTCAATTCAGTATTGTTTTTGTATTTAAAACATTATGGCATTTTTGGTTAAATTCCGCACATGTTCTCTGTTATTTTATTTAGTGCTCACAGCAGGTACCAACATGGGTTAGCTTGTGGTCCTTCAGGGCTATAGGCACCGTGTGGCATCCAGGGTGAACTCTCAGGGCATTAAAAACTTGGTATCAAAGCTTAAGGTTTTAAAGTGTCCTAGGGGGTCTGAAAGTCGTGTTGAGTAGAGTTTTGTGCATGGGTGTAAATTGCGCCAAACTTATGGGCAAGAAGTTAAAAGATATTTTAGGAAAAGTTTCCCTTCTTTCAGTATTCATGTCGTGTGATTGAGCATGAGCTCAATTTAAAATCCCTTATGGATCTAATTTTCTTTCTATTTACAGAACATGCCTCCCAGAAAGACTAATGGAAGGAGAAACGAGAATCAGTCCACACCTTCACCTATTCAGGAAGATCCCTTGAATGACCCTGTCTCTCATGACAAATTCATAGAACTCAGTATCAACCCAAAATAATTATCCAGCTACTGTCCCAGTAGTTCTGGTGGCTAATACTGCTGCAACTAAGATTTGAGACTTTACCTAAATGAACCCTCTTCTATTTTTGGGATCTAAGTCTACGGAGAATCCTCATAAATTCCTTGACATGGTTTAGAAGGTAACTAATATTATGGGTGTGACTTCTAGTGAGAGTGTAGAGTTGGGTGCTTATTAGTTGCAGGATGTTGCTCATACTTGGTATAAGTAGTGGAAAGGAGATAGAGGGGCAGATGTAGAATCAGTTGAATGGGAGAAGTTTGCTACCGCTTTTCTAGATAGGTTCTTTCCCTTGGAGTTAAGGGAATCTAAGGTGCAGGACTTTATTAATCTAAGGTAGGGAAACATGAGTGTGAGGGAGTATTCTCTTAAGTTTACTTGGCTAGCTAGGTATGCTCCTAATATTGTATCTTATGACAGGTTTAGGATGATTAAGTTTGTCTCTGGTGTAGCTGATAGCATGGTCAAGGAGTGTAGGACCGCGATGTTGATTAAGAAGATGGACTTGTCTAGGTTGATAGTCTATGCTCAACAAAATGAGGAGCAGAAATATAAGGAAAGAGAGAGAGAGAATAAAAAAGCCAAAATGGGTAGCTTCAGTTTTGCTTAGTCGAGGTCGGAGGGCGGTAACCATCCTTAATTCCATCAAAAATCTTCAGCCCCAATTCCATCTTCAGCTAGTGCGCCAGTTCTGAAGCTAGGCCGCAAGGTGTGGCAAGCCAGGCCACAAGGTCAGGACTGCCCACAGAGTGGTCAGCAGGGACAGTCCAGTCGTTCCCCAGTTCTATCCGGTCACTCGACTCATTAGGGTGCCACTTCCAGTTCCACCAGTTGACATCGCCCAAACAAATTATATGTACTTTAATCCCAATAAGATCAGGAAAGTTCTCCTGATGTGGTTACTGTTACGTTATAGGTCTTTTATTTACATGTGTATGCTTTATTAGACCTCAAAGCTTCACTTTCTTTCGTAACTCCCTACATAGCTGTTAATTTCGATATCAGTCCTAAGACTTTAGCAGAACCCTTCTTAATTTATACTCTAGTAGGTGTTTCTATTATATCCAGAAAGGTATACAGGAACTGCTCGGTCATAATATCCTCGAGATTCACTTCAGCAGATCTTGTAGAGTTAGAGATGACTGATTTTGATGTCATTCTCGACATCGATTGGCTTTACTCATGCTATGAATCAGTTGATTGTAGAAACAGAGTTATTCATTTTCAGTTTTTGAATGAACCGGTCCTTGAATGGAAGGGTAGTACTTCAGCATTTAGGGGTCAGCTTGTTTCACACCTTAGAGCAAGAAAAATAATAGCTAAGGGGTATGTTTACCACCTTGTTTGAGTTAAGGAATCCAATTACAAGACTCTTAGTCTTGAGTCAGTTTTAGTAGTGAGAGAATTCCCAGATGTATTTCTCGAAGATCTTCCTAGAGTTCCTCCCGAAAGAGAAATTGACTTTGGAATAAACCTTCTTCCGAAAACCAAGCCTATCTTTATTCCATCATACAGAATGGCTCCAGCAAAACTCAAAGAGTTGAAAGAACAATTAAAAGACCTTCTAGCTACGGGTTTCATTAGTCCCAGTGTTTCCTCATGGGGCGCTCTAGTCCTTTTCATGCGTAAGAAAGATGATTCTTTCAGAATGTGCATCGATTACCGTCAGCTGAACAAAGTCACTATCAAGAATAAGTACCCACTCCCCAGAATTGATGACTTGTTCAATTAGCTCTAGGGTGCCAGTTATTTCTTTAAGATAGACCTCAGATTTGACTATCATTAGCTTAGATCAAAGAATGTGATATTCTGAAAACAACTTTCAGAACTCGGTATGGTCACTTTGAATTTCTAGTCATGTCATTTGGTCTCACCAATGCCCCAACAACCTTTACGGACTTAATGAAACAAGTATTTAAACAGTATTTGGACATGTTGATCATAGTCTTCATAGATGATATCCTTGTTTATTCCCGTAATAAAAAAAATCATGCAGACTATCTCAGAATCATATTTTAGACTCTTAAAGCCCATTGGTTGTTTGCTAAATTTAGTAAGTGCGAGTTTTGGCTAAGATTAGTAGCTTTCATTAGCCATATTATCTCTGGTGATGGCACTAAAGTTGACCCTCAAAAGACCAAAGTAGTGAGAAACTAGCCAAACCCATTTGTCCATATGATATCAGGAGTTTCTTGGGTTTGGCAGGCTATTACAGATGGTTTTTTGAAGGGTTTTCATCTATTGTGTCCCCCATGTCCATATTGACTCAGAAGAAAGTCAAGTTTCAGTGGTCAAATTCTTGTGAGAAGAGTTTTCAGGAGTTAAAGACTCAACTCACCTTAGCCCAATTTTGACATTGCTCGATAGTTCAGATGGATTTATTGTTTATTCTAATGCTTTTTGAGTTGGTTTGGGTTGTGTTTTGATGCAGAGAGGTAAGGTCATAGCTTATGCCTCTAGATAGCTTAAACCTCATGAAAAGAATTATCCTACTCATGATCTTGAGTTAGTAGCTATTGTATTTGCCTTGAAAATTTGGAGGCATTATCTGTATGGGGTACATGTTGATGTGTTCATAGACCATAAGAGTTTACAGTATGTGTTTTCACAGAGAAAGTTAAATCTTTGTTAGAGAAGGTGGCTAAAATTGTTGAAGAATTATGGTATGAGTGTTTTGTATCATCCGGGAAAGGCTAATGTAGTGTAGATTCTCTTAGTAGATTGTCTATGGGTAGTGTGGCTCATGTTGAGAATGATAAGAAATAGTCAGTTCAGGAGGTTCATTAGTTGGCTAGATTAGGAGTTCGTTTCTTTGACTCAGCTAAGGATAGTGTTTGAGTGCAAAGTAGTTAGGAATCTTCTTTAGTTGCTGAAATAAAGGAAAGACAAGATAGGACCCAGTCTAGTAAAGTTGAAGAAGTCAGTCAGAGATCAAAAAGTAGAGGTTTTCTCCCAAGGGGTAGATGGTTTGTTGCGTTTCCAGAGTAGACTGTGTGTGCCATGTGTAGATGGGTTGAGACATCAAATTCTTGCAGAAGTGCGTAGTGTGCGTTATTCTATTCATCCAGGGGCCACTAAAATATATCATATTTTTGGGAGATCTATTGGTGGAGCGGTATAAAGAGGAATATTATAGAGTTTGTAGCTAAGTACCCTATTTGTCAGTAGGTTAAGATTGAGCTTCAGAAGCCTAGTGGCACTATACAGGAGTTCAGTTGTAAGACCCCTAAAAAATCCTCGTTGTCTAAGTCTTGTAAAATATGACAAAAGAGGTCCTATAATTAGAAATATTTTAGCTAAGTGTTGGGACTTGGCCTTTTCCTAAGACTTCAAACTTTGAGGATTTCATTAACAACCCTCCTGACCTCAAAAATTTAATTTTTGAGTTAATTCATGATCGGGAAAGTCCATAGTACATTTTGGGTGAATTTTGGGTTTTTTGGACTAGTGTAAGGGTGAGTTTAGATGCCAAAATAGTGATGACTTGCGATAGGCCCACATTGCGAGGGCCAGTCAACCCAGATAGGGGTTGCGATGCGATGGCTATTTGACTTGATTAGGTATCTTGTCGTGAGGCCACTTGACCTAAGCAGGGGTCTCGAGGGAGAGTGTCCTTGTTCAGCATTATTTTTGTTCGAGTTTTTAAGAGCAAATGAGTTATTTTCCCCACCCCAATCCTCCCAAACACAAGATTAAAGCCTATTCTAACTACATTAGGCTTATTTTTCATCAAATTCTCTCAAATTAAAAACCCCAAGCTTCAATACCCAATTCCAGGAACCACAAGGTTCCACCATCATTTTTTTAAATTAGTTCAAGATTCGAAGTTCCCAATCTAAGAATTCCAAGAATCTCTATTCAAGAGCACACATAGAATCTCCAAAGCAAGCTTGTTCATCTAAGTTCATAATCTAAGGTATGTGGGGTTTGAACAAGAACAAATCTTTCATTCTTATGCCAAAAAACTTAAAATTTTTGTAAAGATTACATGATTTGCAAGTTGGGGTTTATAGCCAAAGTGTTTTGTTTTAAGTCTATGAACTTGTAAGTGATTTAAGCCTTGAATTTCATGTTTATCCCACCCTATTATGCTTTGAATTGAGGATTTATATTATGAATTGCACATTTCTATTATGATTTGATATTTTCAAGTGTTTCCAAGATAATAGTTGAGAATTTAAGTTTCATTAAGAAATTGTGATCATTTAATTACATATGATTTACAACCCAAGTATGAATATTGATCTTTTATGAAGAGTATATTATTATCATGCTTAAACAAGCAAGCATTCAGATTTTAAAAGAAAGTTGATGTTTTGATCCTAAGCTAAGATAGGAATCCACATTATTCTTATAGTATATGATTTAAAGAAAAGAGAAGCATAATTGGTTTTCACTATAGACCTTTGTGCTGATTTAAGGTGGATGTCCTGAAAGTCCTGAGCAATAAGTATGAGAGTAGTATTTAGCACCGAGTTGGATATGATTCCAAGGTCTCATACCCCAGAACTACGTGCCACCGTAGGTTTCTAATTTTCCCATAGTTGGCCAAGATAGTGATCACTAAATTTAAGGTTCTATTCTAATGGAAAGGGCAGAACAACTCTCCCCAACGTGGGCAATACGTTGGACTCCATATAAGCTCACATGGTTTATTTCGGTTAGAAAAAACTCCCAAGCCATTTCCCAAAGTTTTATAGTCCCTAAGTCTCAAGTTTTTTAAGTCCTAAAAGAAGAGGTGAACAGAAAAGCTTTTAGAAAACTAAGTGTAAAGGCTCATTAATTTATTCGAATTATATTTTACAAAAGATATTAACTCTAAGGTTTCAGATGTAAAGAGTGAGTCCTTTCGACTCTTTAGACAGTATGTTTTAAAGTAAGAATTTAAGTACAGCTGTTAGAACTGAATGTGATGGCTCACAAGATTTATAAAGCATGAATTGCTCTTATTGTTTCAAATTTCAGTATTTTAGACATTCCAGTTTATGTGAGTCATTTACGTTTAGCATGTATTGATTTTGTAAAGTATGATGATGTTTTCTTATGCATTGCACCCCCATATTCTCAATACGTTCTCAAAGTACTGATCCATATATGTGTCTATATGCTACATTATCTTATAATGTAGGTTTAGGTGCTTATTATCAACAATGTGATTACTTCGAGCATCTCTATCTATGCTCCCACCGTGGTAAGTCCTCATGATTCGAGGGCCTACTTCTTCAAATTTCCAACTTTCATAAGTAATTGAGTTATCATTTTCAGTTTAGTCCGAGTCTGTCGGGGGTCTGTCCCAATGACTTTCTAGTTCTTTTGCAGCAGAGGCTTGTTGGACTATTAGTTGATTTCCATACTGTCAGTATTTTGTTATTCAGATATTCATTTCAGTTATTTCACTTCAGACTTGCTAAAATACAATACTATCACTTAATTAGTTTATTTTAAAGTAAGCTCCAAATTCAGTAACAGTCTCAAAGGGTTAGCTTGGGGATACTTGTATCCTTGAGCACCCTGTGACATCTTGGGATGAAATTTTAAGGCATTACAAACTTGGTATCAGATCCTAAGGTTCAAAGAGTCCTAGAGAGTTAAACAAGCCACGTTACGTAGAGTCTTGATAATGGATGTGAAGGGTGCCATATTTATTTTTAAGAGGCTACGGGACGTCTTAGGAAAATCATCTCTTTATTTCATAATCCATTATACTTACAACTGTCTCTGTCTGCTATTAACTCATACTCTTTTATGACAGAAAATGCCTCCTCACAGAGCTAATGCATGTAGGAATGATGACTAGCTACCCCATCCTGTCGATCCCCTGAATGAGCATGTGTCTCATACTAAATTACCGGTTGTCTTTCATGTGCTTGCCTAAGATGTGACCACTAATGTCCAAGATAATAATCAGGCTGCAGTTTTGCGTCAGCACGAAGATGATTTAGCTGCGACCAGGCTTCGTGACTTTATGAGGATGAATTTGCCTGAATTTTTTGGGTCAAAGGTAAGTGAGGACCCATAGTTATATCTTGATGAAGTGAAAAATATCACCCAAGTTATGCATATTACTGAAGAGAAGTGCGTAGAGTTAGACTCTTATCGGTTGAAAGATGTTGCCTATGATTGGTTTGTCGCGTGGAAGAAAGGTAGGGGTGAGGATATAGCTCCTATGAGTTGGCAGGCATTTTAGGATGCTTTTATAGACAGGTTCTTTTCACGTGAGTTGCGGGAAACCAAGGTTGAGGAGTTCATGAACCTGAGGCAGGGCTCAATGATAGTAAATGACTACTACCTTAAGTTCAACCAGTTATCTAAGTATGTTCTTGATTTGATAGTTGAAACCAGATCTAGTATGAGTAATTTTGTTACCGGAGTATTGGGATTGGTAATCAAGGAGTGTAGGACTGTCATGCTTATTGGAGATATGGACCTTTCTAGGTTGATGAATCATGCCTAGCAGATTGAGGAAGAAAAGTTGAAGAGAAGGGATAAAAGTAATAAGAAGGTTAGAACTAGACAGTTTGAGTATGGCTAGGCTAGATCTCATGAAGGGAATCATTCGCAATTTCAGAGTCGTTCGCCTATGCCCGCACCATCTCCAGCTAGTGCCCCTGCACCCAGAACCAAGCAGGAGCAGTGAGGGTAATTCTTCTATGTCCATGTCCCAAAATAGTATGAGTGGTAAGACCAGCTATCCTCCATGTGCTAAGTGTGGTAGGACTCATCCCGGTGAGTGCTTGGTAGAGCAGAAGGGTTGTTTTGGTTGTGGCAAGTTAGTCCATAGAATTAGAGAGTATCTGTATGCTAAGTAGGGAAATGGAGATGTTCGTCCCCAGACTCAGGCCACCATAGCACCAACTCCTGTAGCTCTCCCAACCCCTCCTCAGGGCACTTCATCCAGTATCGGTGGTGGTCAGTGCCAGAAATAGTTCTATGCTTTACCATCCTATCAGGAGTAGGAGAGCTCCCCAGATGTTGTTACTTGTATGCTTTGTGTATTTCATTTTGATGTTTATATGTTGTTGGACCCTGGGTCGAGTTTCTCTTATGTGACCCCTTAGTTGCTGTGAATTTCAAAATAAGTTTTGAAAATATCCCTAGGACTTTCTTAGTTTCCACACCAGTAGGGGAATCAGTTGTTGCCAAAAGAATCTGTAGAAAGTTTCCCATTACTATCCTTTATAAGGTCATGTTTGCAGACTTGATAGAGTTAGATATGATTGACTTTGATCTTATTCTTGGTATAGATTGGCTCCATTCTTGTTATGCATCTATAGATTGTCACACCCGAGTGGTGAAGTTTCAGTTTCTAGTTGAGCCAGTCTTTTAATGGTCAGGTAATTCAGTATCTCCCAAGAGTTATTTCATATCTTATCTTAAACCCAGAAAGTTAATATCAAAAAGGTACATCTACCATCTAGTTCGAGTCAAGGACACTAAATCTGAGACTCTAGCAGTTCAGTCAGTCAGTATAGTTAATGAGTTTTTGGATATCTTTCCCGATGATTTACTAGGGGTACCTCCTGATTGGGAAATAGAATTCAAAATTGATCTTCTACCTGATCCTCAGCCTATTTCTATTCCTCCATATCATACGGCTCTCCCAGAGCTTAAGGAGTTGAAAGAGAAACTCAAGGATCTTTTAGATAAAGGTTTTATCAGCCCTAATATTTCTCCACGAGGTGCTCCCGTTCTATTCGTACGAAAGAATGATGGTTCTTTGTGTATATGCATTGACTATCATCAGCTGAATAAAGTTACTGTCAAGAACAAATATCCTCTTTCTAGCATTGATGATTTATTTGACCAACTCCAAGGTGCCAGTTATTCCTCAAAGAGAGACCTTACATCCGGCTATCATCAACTTAAAGTAAGGGAATATGATATTTCGAAGACAGCCTTCAGGACCCGTTATGGTCATTTTGAGTTTCTAGTCATGTCTTTCGGGCTAACCAATGCTCCAGCAGCTTTCATGGACCTCATATATTGAGTGTTCAAATAGTATCTAGACATGTTTTTTATAGTATTCATAGATGATATCCTTGTGTTCTCTCGTAGTGAGGGTGATTATGCAGACCATCTTCAAATTATGTTACAGACTCTTAGAGATTATCAATTGTTCGCCAAATTTAGCAAGTATCAATTTTGGCTAAGGTCAGTATCCTTTCTCATTCATATTATTTCCGCCTATGGCATCAGGGTCGATCCCCGAAAGACAAAAGCTGTCAGAAATTGGCCTAGACCCATCTCTCCATAAAAAATTAGGAGTTTCTTAGGCCTAGCTGGATATTACCACCATTTTGTTGAGGGTTTCTCATCTATTGCATCCCCTATGTCTAGATTGACCCAAAATAAAGTTAAGTTCCAATGGTCAGACTCCTGCGAGAAGAGTTTTTAGAAGTTGAAGACTCGACTCGCTTCATCCCCAGTGTTAGCATTACCTGATGGTACTGATAGTTTTATTATGTATTTTGATTCCTGTAGAGTTGGTTTGGGTTGGGTTGTGTGTTGATACGAGAGGTAAGGTCATAACCTATGCCTTTTGGTGGTTGAAACCTCATGAAAAGAATTACCCAACCCATGATCTAGAATTAGCTGATGTGGTGTTTGCTTTAAAAATCTGGAGACACTATCTGTATGGTGTTCATGTTTATGTGTTCACGGACCATAAAAGATTGCAGTTTGTGTTCACTCAGAGGGAGTTGAATCTTTGCCAGAGAAGGTGGTTAGAATTGCTGAAAAATTATGACATGAGTGTGTTATATCACCCGGGCAAGGCCAATATAGTGGCAAATGCCCATAGTAGATTATCTATGGACAGCGTTACTCACGTGGAGAATAATAAGAAAGAGTTAGCTCAAGAAGTTCACCGTTTGGCTAGGTTGGGTGTTAGACTGGGTGATTCGATTAAGGGTAGCATTTGGGTGCTGAATGGTGAAAGATATTCTCTAGTATCTGAGGTGAAGGAGAAACAGGATCAGGATCCTATCTTAGTTAAGTTGAAGGAGTTTGTTAAAGACCAAAGGGTAGAGGTTTTCTCGCAAAGGGGAGATGGCGTGTTGAGATACTAGTGTAGATTATGTGTACCTTGTGTTGATAATTTAAGACAGAGAATTATGGCTGGAGCGCATGGTGCCTGATATTACCAAGATGTACCGCGACTTGCGGGAAATCTATCGGTGGAATGGCATGAAGAAAAACATAGCAGATTTTGTAACAAAGCGGCAACTTGTCAACATGTTTAGGTAGAGCACCAAAGACCTAGCAATAAGTTGTAAATGCTTGGTATCCCCACTTGGAAGTGGGAAGAGGTGAATATAGATTTTGTGACTGGGTTACCCCTTTTGCGTCGTCGTCATGATTTGATTTGGGTTGTTATTGATAGGATGACTAAGTTAGCGCATTTCTTGCCAGTACACATGTCCTATATAGCTAAGGACTATGCTAAGTTGTATATCCGAGAGTTAGCTAGACTACATGGAGTTCCTTTGTCTATCATCTCAGATAGGGGTACGCGGTTTATTTCCCAATTTTGGAAAGCTTTTCAGAAGGGTCTTGGTACCCAAGTTCATCTTAGTTCATATTTTCATCCGCAAACTGATGGTCAGCAGAAAGGACCATCCAAACTCTAGAAGTTATGTTGAGGGCATATGCTCTTGATTTCAAAGGTAGTTGGGACGAGCATTTGGCACTGATTAAGTTTGCGTATAATAACAGTTATCATTCTAGCATTCAGATGGCCCTATTTAAGGCTCTTTATGGGAGGAGGTATAGATCAACCATAGGTTGGTTTGAAGTCGGTGAAGATTCTTTGCATAGGCCCGATGTAGTGTTATAAGCAATGGAAAAAGTTAAGTTGATGAGAGAAAGATTGAAATAGCCCAGAGTCATAAGAAATCGTATGCAGATATGAGAAGAAGGGACCTTGAGTTTGAGGTTGATGACTTGGTGTATTTGAAGATTTCTCCCATGAAAGGGGTGAAGAGATTTGGCAAAAAGGGAATCTTAGTCCCCGGTATGTTGGCCCCTATAGAATTCTGAGTCGCGTTGGGAAAGTAGCTTATGAGCTTGAGTTGCCTACAAATTTGTTAGTCGTTCATCTTGTATTCCACGTCTCTATGCTTAAGAAGTACATCGGTGACTCCATTGTTGTAGTTTCTTTAGAAAGCTTACATATTCAGAATAACCTGTCATATGAAGAGATTCCAATTAAGATTTTAGATCATCAGATCCGTAGACTAAGGAACAAATAAGTTCCCTTGGTCAAATCTCTTTGGTGGAACCAGTCTGTTGAGGATGCCACTTGGGAAACAGAAGCTGATATGCAAGCCAAGGACCCTCACCTCTTCTCCATAAATTTAGATTTAGCCGAAGGTACTACTCTTTCTTGATTAAGTTCTTTTCTAATCATATATTCAACTATATAGTTATCCTCAATTGTAAGTTCATGCACTCACAGAACTACCCAAAAACTCATGATGATTTAAAGTTAGTTTAGCAAATTATTTTAGTCGTGCATGCTATTGTATCTCCTCATATTCCTCCGTATCCTTAGCCTAACAAACGACATTCGAGGATAAATGTTCCTGTTTATAATACCTCGCAAAAATCCTTGTCGTCTAAGTCTTGCAAAATATGCCAAAAGAGGTCCTATACTTTGAAAAATTTCAGCTAAGTGTTGGACTTAGCCTTTTCCTAAGCCTTTGAACTTTGAGGATTTCATTGACAACCTTCCCGAACTCAAAAAATTAACTTTTGAGTTAATTCATGATTGGGAAGTCCATAGTACATCTCGGGTTAGTTTTGAATTTTTTGGACTAGTGTAAGGGTGAGTTTGGACGTCCAAAATAGTGATGACTCACGATAAGCCCGTGTCGCGAGGGCCAGTTAACCCCGATGCAATGTCTATTTGAATTAATTAGGTATCACATCACGGGGCCACTTGACACAAGCAGGGGTCACGAGGTGAGGGCGGCCTTGTTCAACATTATTTTTATTCGAGTTTTAAGGGCAGATGAGTCATTTTCCCCACCCCAATTTGCCCAAACACAAGATTAAAGCCTATTCTAACCACATTAGGCTTATTTTTCAACAAATTCTCTCAAATTAAAAACCCTAAGCTTCAATACCCAATTCCAAAAAATTCAAGGTTCCACCATCATTTTTCTAAATAAGTTTAAGATCTGAAGTTCCCAATCCAAGAATTCCAAGAATCTTCATTCAAGAGAACAAATAGAATCTCCAAAGCAAGTTTGTTCATCTAAGTTCATCATCTAAGGTATGTGGGGTTTGACAAGAACAAATCTTTCATTTTTGTGCCCAAAAACTTAAATTTTTTGTAAAGATTACATGATTTACAAGTTGGGGTTTATACCCAAAGTGTCTTTTTTAAGTTTGTGAACTTGTAAACGATTTAAGCCTTGAATTTCATGTTTATCCCACCTATTATGCTTTAAATTGAGGATTTATATTATGAATTGTACATTTCTATTGTGAGTTGATATTTTAAAGTGTTTCAAAGATAATGGTTTAGAATTAAGTTTCGTTATGAAATTTTGATCATTTAAGTACATATGCTTTAAAACCCAAGTATGAATATTGATCTTTCATGAAGAGTATATTATTATCATGCTTAAATAAGAAATCATTTAAATTCTTAAAGAAAGTTGATGTTTTGATCCTAAGCTAAGATTGGAATCCACATTATTCTTACACTTTATGATTTAAAGCAAAGAGAAGCATAATTGGTTTTCATTATAGACCCTTAGGCTACTTTAATGTGGATTTCCTAAAAGTCCTGAGCAATAAGTATTGGAGTAATATATAGCACCGATTTGGGTATGATTCCAAGGTCTCATGCCCCAGAACTACGTGCCACCTTAGGTTTCTGATTTGCCCATAGTGGGCTAAGATAGTGATCGCTAAAGTTAAGGTTCTATTTTGATAGCAAAGATAGAACAACTCTCCCTAACATTAGCAAGACATTGGACTCCATGTCAGCTCACATGGTTTATGTTGGTTAGAAGAAACTCCCAAGCCATGTCCCAAAGTTCTATAGTCCCTAAGTCCCAAGGCTTTTAAGTCCTAAAATAAGAGGTGAACAGAAAAGCTTTTTGAAAACTAAGTATAAAGGCTCACAAATTTATTCAGATTATATTTTACAAAAGATATTAACATTCAGATTTCAGATGTAAAGAGTGAGTCCTTTATACACTTAGATAGTATATTTTAAAGAGAGAATTTAAGTACAACTTTTAGAATTAAATATGATGGCTCACAAGATTTATAAAGTATGAATTACTCTTATTGTTTCAGATTTCAGTATTTTAGACATTCCAGTTTACATAAGTTATTTACGTTTAGGATGCATTGATTTTGTAAAGTATGATAATGTTTTCTTATGCATTCCACCCCCATATGCCCAGTACGTCCTCAAAGTACTGATCCACATATATGTCTATGTGCTACATTGTCTTATAATGTAGGTTCAGGTGCTTAGTATCAGCAACATGAGTAGTTTGAGCATCTCTATCTACACTCCCACCATGGTAAGTCCTCATGATTTGAGGGCCTACTACTTCAAATTTCCAACTTTCATAAGTAATTGAGTTATCATTTTCAGTTTAGTCCGAGTCAATTGGGGGTCTATCCCAATGACTCTCTAGTTCTTTAACATAGAGGCTTATCGAACTATTAGTGGATTTCTATACTTTCAGTATTTTGTCATTCAGATATTTTTTTTCCAGTTATTTCAGTCCAGACTTGCTAAAATACAGTACTATCACTTAATTAGTTTATTTTAAAGTGAGCTCCAGATTCAGTAACAGGCTCAAAGGGTTAGATTGGTGCTACTTGTAGCCTTGAGCACTGTGTGACATCTCGGGATGAGATTTTAGGGCGTTACATCAGTATTTTCACTTGGAAGTAGGAAGAGGTAAACATGAACTTTATGACGGGTTTGTCTCATACTCGTCGTCAGCATGATTTGATTTGGGTTATTGTGGATAGGATGACCAAATCAACCCATTTTCTTTCCAGTCCAAACTTCTTTTTCAGCTGAGGACTATGCAAAGCTTTATAATAGAGAGTTAGTTAGATTGCATGTAGTCCAGTTGTCCATCATTTTAGATAGGGGTACTTAGTTTACCTCTTATTTTTTAAAGGCTTTTTAGAAGGGTCTTGTTACCCAAGTTCATATTAGTACAACCTTTCACCCTTAGACAGATGGTCAGGCAGAGAGGACCATTCAGACCTTAGAAGACATGTTGAGAGCTTGTGTTATCGACTTTAAGGGTAGTTGGGATGATCACTTGCCATTATTGAGTTTTCTTACAATAAATGCGACCATTCCAGTATCCAGATGGCTCTGGTTAAGGCTCTATATAGGAGGATATATATATCTCCTATTGGTTAGTTTGAGGTAGGTAAGATTGTATTGATAAGACCAGACTTAGTGTTCGATGCTTTAGAGAAAGTTTAGTTGATCAGCGAGAGACTTAAGATAGCCCAACACCGACAGAAATCATAGGCAGATGTGAGGATAAAGGAGCTCAAATTTGAGATTAGTGATTTTGTATATTTGAAGATCTCTCCAATAAAGGGAGTGATGAGATTTGGCAAAAAGGGAAATCTTAGTCCCCGATATGTAGGCCCTTTTAGGAGCTTGAGTCCTTTTGGGAAAGTAACGTATGAGCTTGAGTTGCCTGCATATTTGGCATTAGTGCATCCATTGTTCCATGTTTCTTTATTAAATAAGTGTATTGGTGATGCAGTGGTCGTTGTTTCTTTAAAGAGCTTAGATATTCAGAACAACCTTTCTTACGAAGAACTCCCAGTTGAAATCTTAGATTGCCAGATTCGCAGACTAAGGAACAAAGAAGTTCCCTTGTTTAAATTTTAATGGAGGAATCATTTCTTTGAGGGAGATACTTAGAAAGCAGAAGCAGACATGCGTACCAAGTACCCTCATGTTTTTTCCTCAAAATTAGACTCATCTCAAGGTAACAGTTTTCCTTGAAGTACTTTTATTTCATTCTTAGTTACAGCCATAAAATCATGTTCATGTTATTGCATGCATTCAATAATCAGTTCAGTCAGTCACCATGTTCAGACTTAGTTATGTAATCATATTTTTAGTTATGCATAATTAGCATGTAACCTCAGTTCTTCAGCATTCTCAACTTAATTAGTATCATTCGAGGACGAATGTTCCAAAGGGGGAGATAACCATGCTTCGATCTCATGAGAAATGAATTTTCATGGTTTGATAGTTTTAGGAGCGAGTTTGATGCGTATTAAGGCCTCAAAGAACTCCTAGCTATTAGACGGATCAAAATATCCCTTATCGATTGAGTTCTAGAGAAGGATATTGCTATAGTTAACTTTAAATAAGAATATATTTTGATCTACTTAGAATTTTCCAGCTCAAGATGCATCAAATTTTATATAATTGAGTCAGCTTTCCAATGATACCAATTTTTCCAAAATCGGATACTCGGGTGAGAAGCTATGACACTTTTAGTGTGAGGTAGTAGCTCACCGCGATTATGCTACGTCGCGGTGATTTCAAAAATCATGTTTATCCTTTTCCAGTGAATCACCACGATGGCACCACATCGCTCAAGCACCACGATGGTGCCGCATCGCGCCAAGGTGCAAAATTGGGATCGTTCTTTTTCTAGTGGCACAACACGATAGCATTGCATCGCGTTGGAGTGTAAAATCGGGATTTCCAATTCTGTATTTTAAATTTCCAAGGATAGTTTGGTCTTTTCACAAGTCCCCAAATCATTCCAAAACACAAAATTAAAACCCTATTCTCTTCAAAAAAATAATCATCTCTCAAGAACAAACCCTAGCCCTTCAAGATTCAAGCTCAAGTTTCAAGAATACCATCTAGAACCTTCACAAATTCCTCAGTCAAGGTATGTTAGGTGTTCATCCATGAGCCCTTTTCACCCATGGAGTCCAAGACTTTTATTTTAAATTTTAAGTTATGATTTTTACAAGTTATTATGATTTTTAACCATGAATCCCCATGAATTTTGACTCTTTACCATGTTTACATGAAATTGTTGTTACTATTAAAACCCACATATTTGAATGGTATTGTTCGCAGATTAAATTATAACTAATGATATTGGTGTTGAAATCATGCTATTAATACATGTTTTAAACTATTCTCATGCTTAGCTTAAACTACATATGTCAAGTGTTTGATGAAATGCCTACAAGAATAAGTTTTGAATAAATGCTTTCACATTATGCCCTTACAGTTTTTGTATGATATTGCTATCGTTGCAATTGAATCCTGAGGGTTTGAATACCCAAATTTTTAGCTGCTTACTTAATTTTTCAATGTCTAAGAAATGGTCACAGAATAGTTACAAGTCCTATCATTTCAGTCAGTTACTATAAACAGTTAAACAAAGATTGATTCAAAAGAAAGTTAAGTTTCAGTGGTCATATTCTTGTGATAAGAGTTTTCAGGAGTTGAAGACTCAACTCATCATAACCTAATTTTGATGTTACCAGATGGTTCAGATGGGTTTGTTGTGTACTGGGATGCTTCTAGAGTTGGTTTGGGGTGTGTTTTAATATAGAAGGGTAAGGTTGCGGACTATGCCTCTAGACATCTTAAGCCCAATAAAAAGAATTGCCATACCCATGATCTTGAGTTAGAAACTGTTGCTTTTGCTTTGAAAATTTAAAGGTACTATTTGTATGGGGTGCATGTTAATGTGTTCATGAATCACAAAAGCTTGCCGTATGTGTTTTCGCAGAAGGATTTGAATTTGCGTCAGAGGAGATGGTTAGAATTTCAGAAAGATTATGATATGAGTATTTTGTACCACCCAATCAAGGCCAATGTAGTGACAGATCCCCTAAGTAGATTGTCTATGGGTAGTGTTGCACATGTTGAGGATGATAAGAAGAAGTTAGTTAGGGAAGTTCATCAGCTTGCCAGATTAGCTGTTCGTTTGGCTGATTCAGCTGAGGGTAGCATATGGGTACAAAATAGTTCAAAATCTTCTTTGGTTGCCGAAGTAAAATAAAAGAAAGATAGGGATCCTAGTCTGGTAAAGCTGAAGGAGTCAGTCAGAGACCAAAAAGTAGAGGTTTTCTCCCAAGGGCGGGATGGTATATTGTGATGCCAGGGTAGACTGTGTGTGCCGTGTGTTGATGAGTTGAGACAACGAAGTCTTGTAGAAGCGCATAATGCGCGTGCCTTAATTCATCTAAGGGCCACAAAAATGTATCGTGATTTGCAGGAAGTCTATTGGTTGAGTGGGATGAAGAGGGATATTGCAGAGTGTGTAGCTAAGTGCTCCACTTGTCAATAGGTTAAGATTGAACATCAAAATCCTAGTAGGTCTATGCATGAGTTCAGTATTCCCACTTGGAAGTGGAAGGAAGTAAACATGGATTTTGTGATAGGTTTGCTTCGTACTCATCTTCAGCATGATTTAATTTGGGTCATTGTAGACAGGTTGACAAAATCAACCCATTTCTTACCTGTTCATACTTCTTATTCAGCTGAGGACTATGCCAAGCTCTATATTAGAGAGTTGGTTACATTGCATGGTGTTTCGCTATCTATCATCTATGATAGAGGTACTCATTTTACTTGTCATTTTTTAGAAAGCTTTCCAGAAGGGTCTTGGTACCCAAGTTCACCTCAGTACCACCTTCCACCCCTAGACAAATATTTAGGCAGAGAGGACCATTCAGACCCTTGAGGACATATTGAGAGCATGCATCATTGACTTTAAGGGCAGTTGGGATGGCTATTTTCCTTTTATTGAATTCGCGCATAATAACAACTATCATTCCAATATTCGGATGGATCCATTTGAGGCTATACATACAAGAAGATGTAGATCTCCGATTGGTTGGTTTTGAGATAGGTGAAACCATTTTGATAGGACCTGATTTGGTGTTTGATGTGTTGGAGAAAGTTTAGCTTATTTGGGAGAGGCTTAATGACAAATTTGTAGACTAAAGAACAAAGAAGTTTCCCTAGTCAAGGTTCTTTGGCGGAATCAGTACATTGAGGGAGCCACTTGGGAAGCAGAAGCAGATATGCGGACTAAGTACCCTAATCTTTTCTCCACAAACTCAGACTCAGCTTAAGGTAATAATTTCTCTAGAATTTTTTTTCCATTCTCAGTTTCAGCTGCATATCATTCTCATGTCATTTATGCATTCACAGAACCAGTTCAGTCATGTGCCATGTTTCAGACTTAATCATGTGATCACATTTTTGTCATATCTATTCAGCATGTAACCTTAATTCCTTAGTATTTTTAGCTTAGCCAATCTCATTCGAGGACAAATGTTCCCAAGTGGGAGATATTGAAATACCCCGAGAATCCAAACCAATATTAGAGCCATGATTCGAGCTCATGAGAAATGAATTATAGTGTTTTGATAGTTTTATGAGCGAGTTCGATGTTTAATAAGGCCTTAAATAATTTCTAGCTATTAGACGAATCAAAATATCTCTTACCGATTGAGTTTTTGAGAAGAATTTTGCTATAGTCAAACTTTAAACAAGCAAATTTTTCTATCTACTAAGAGTTTTCCAGCTCGAAACCCGCTAAAATGTAGGTAATTGAGTTAGTTTTCCAACAATACCAATTTTACAAAATCCGATACCTGGGTGAGAAGTTATGGCACTTTTAGTATGAGACAGTATCTCATCGAGATTATGCCGCATAGCGGTGATTCCCCAAATTCAATTCGTCCTTTTCCAGTGAAGCACCGCGTAACGTCAAGGTGCAAAATCGCACTCGTCCTTTTCCTGCGAAGCACTGTGATGGTGCCACATCACATCAAGGTACAAAATCAGGTTTATTCTTTTTCCAGTGGTGCAATGCGATAGCATTGTGTCACGCAGAAGTATAAAATTGGGATTTCAAATTCCGCATTTTAAATTTCCAAGGATAGTTTAGACTTTTTCCATGGCCCTAAATCCTTCCAAAACACAAAATTAAGACCCTAAAGGGGCATTATGTGCCCCATTACTCACAATTTCTCTTCAAGAAATTAATCATCTCTCAAGAACAAACCCTAGCCCTTTAAGATTCAAGCTCAAGTTTAAATAAAACCATTAAGAACCTTCACAAATTCCTCAGTCAAGGTATGTTAGATGTTCATCCATGGGCCCTTTTCACCCATGGAGTCCAAGAATCTAATTTTAAATTCAAAGTTATGATTTTTACAAGTTATTATGATTTTTAACTATGAATCCCCATGAATTTTTATTCAATACCATATTTACATGAAATTGTTGCCATTATTAAACCCCACACGTTTGAATGGTATTATTCTCTAATCAATTCATAATTAATGATGTTGATATTGAAATCATTCTATTACTATATTCTTTAAAATATTCTCATGCTTATCTTAAACTAGATATGTCGAGTGTTTGATGAAATGCCTACAAGAATGAGTTTTGAATAAATGCTTTCACATTATGTCCTTAAAGTTTTGGTATGATCTTGATATCATTTCCATCGAATCCTGGGGGTTTAATTACCTAAATTTTTAGTTGCTTACTTAGTTTTTCAGTGTCTAAAGAATGGTCACAGAACAGTTACAAGTCCTATCATTTCAGTTAGTTACTATAAATAGTTAAACATAGTTTAGAGTTTAGTGTCTATCAGTTGGGAGTAGGATTTAGCATCGAGCGAATGCAAGTTTATTTTTTTTATCAGCCTTTATTTTCTTCCTACTTTCTCAACTTCTACATTTTCTTTGATTTTTATTTTTTAAATATTTTTCTTCTTTTTTTGCAATTTTTGTTAGTTTTGTTCTAAAGAGCTGACACTATCACATTATAGAGGTAAAACTTATGACTTTCAAACAACAAGCTACATTTCACGAGCAAAAGTTGACACTACCACTTTGTAGAGGCAAGACTTATGACTTTCAAACAAGTTATGTTTCATGGGCAAGAGTTGACACTATTATATTGTGTTTTGGTTTATGAGAGATATTTTATAACTCTTACTTTAGAGGCAAGACTTAGCGCATGGAATTTCAAACTACAAATTATGCCCCACGGGCATGAGTTGACACTACCACGTTATGTCTTCATTTATGAGATGTTCTAAAACTCTTGCCTTAGATACAAGATGTAGCTCAAAGACTTTCAAACTACAAAATATGTCTCACAGAAAAGAGTTGACATTACCACATTATGTCTTGATTTATGAGATATTCTACAGCTCTTTCTTTAAAGGCAGTACTTAGCTCAAAGACTTTCAAATAGTAAATTATTCCCCATGGGAAATAGTTTACACAACTACGTTATGTTTTTATTTATGAGATGTTTTATAACTCTCTCCTTAGAGGCACAACTTATCCCAAGAATTTTCAAACAAGTTACGTATATTGGGCAAGAGTCAACACTAACACATTGTGTTTTTTTACTTATGAAATGCTCTATAACTCTTTTCTTATAGGTAAGACTTAGCCTAGGAACCATCAAACAACAAGTTATGCGCCATGGGAAAGAGTTGACACCACCACATTGTGTATTAATTTATGAGATGTCTTATAACTCTTCCCTTATAGACAAGCCTTAGACCAAGGACTTTCAAGTAATAAGTTGTTCCCCATGGGCAAGAGTTGACATTACCACACTGTGTTTTGATTTATGAGATATTCTATAGCTCTTGCCTTGGAGGCAAGAATCAACCTAAGCACTTTCAAATAACAAGTTACGTTCCATGGGTAAGAGTTGACATATCACATTATGTTTTAATTTATGAGATATTCTATAACCCGTGCCTTAGAGGCAAGACTTAGCATAAGGACTTTTAAACAACAAGTTACGCTCCATGAAAAGATTTTACACTATCACATTGTGTCTTAATTTATGAGATGTTTTATAAATCAAGAACTTTCAAACAATAAGTTATGCCCACGATAAAAATTAACACTACCACATTATGTTTTAATTTATGAGATGTTTTATAACTCTTGCTTTAGAGGCAAAACTTAGCCTAAGGACTTTTAAACAACAAGTTACTCTCCACGGACAAGATTTGATACTACCACATTGTGTCTTAATTTATGAGATATTTTATAAATCAAGGACTTTTAAATAACAAGTTATGCCCCAAGAGTAAGAGTTGACACTATCATATTATGTCTTGATTTGTGAGATGTTCTATAACTCTTGTCTTTGAGGCATGAATTAGTCCAAGGACTTTCAATTAGCAAGTTACACACCATGGGCAACAGTTGACACTACCACATCGTCTTGATTTATGATATGTTCTATAACTCTTGCCTTAGAGGCAAGACTTAGTCAACAAGTCACGTCCCATGGACAAGAGTTGACACTATCATATTGTGTCTTGATTTATATGATGCTCTATTAGTCTTTCCTCTAAGACAAAACTTAGCCAAATAACTTCTCAAAAGAACAAGGTACACCCAATGGACAAGTATTGACCCTACCATATTATTTTTTGATTTATGAGATGATCTATAACTCTTGCCTTAGAAGCAAAACCTAACTCAAGGATTTTCAAACAAGTTATGCTCCACGAGCAAGACTTGACACTACCACATTATACCGTGATTTATGAATTATTCTATAATTTTTGCCTTAGAGGCAAAATTTATACCAAAGAACTTTCTAACAACAATTCATGCCCTTAAATTTACTTTGGAGTTAAAAAAAGAAGATCCCTTCGCGGATTATCTAATTTTTTATTAGCAAATATAATAGAAGTTGACAAAAAAGAAAAAAGAGATCAAATCAAATAGAGAAATAAAAATAAGAGATTGAGAAAAAAAGACAAGAAAAAAATACAGATTAAGAAAAAAGCAAAAAATTATAAGAATTGAGAAAAATAAAAATGAGAAGAAAATTAAAAAAATTAAGTTTGAGAAAAATGACAAAAAAAAAGAGAAATGATAACAACCAGAAATAAAAGAAAAATAAAGGTTGAGACAAATGAATTAAAAAAAATGAAGAAATAGATAATGCTGAGAAAAAAGAAAAAAAAGAGAAAAAATAAAGGTTGAGACAAATGAATTAAAATATGAAAATAAAATTAATGAAAAAATAAAAAAGTGAAATAATAAAAATAAAAATAGAATTTGAAAGACAAATGAGTATGGAAATTATAAAAATACTTGAGGTGTAGAGGGATAAAATTGTACTTGTACTATACATAAAAGGGAAGAAAGGCTAGTATTTAAAGACTTTTCTTATCTGGATCAAAAATCTAAACCCACTATTAGGGCTATGCCATGTAATTTCCTGCTTTATAACTATTTCAGATTATTGATGGAACTACGGGAAATAATGGATGTTATTTGAAGTACCTATAATAAAGAAACACCTATTTTAAATAAATTAAACTGATTTAGTGAACTTAATTAGTTAACTAGACAAAAGAAAAATAATAAAATTTCTATTGAAAATTTGAAACAGGTTATATTTTTGTGCCACGAGATTCATGAATGTTTTATGTAAATGTCCCCTTTTTAGTTCTCCAAGATACTAGTTAGAGTTATAGTTGTATTAAATCTGGTCTTACCTTTTTTTGTATTTAAAACTCTATATATATCCCTGTATATGTTAAGCACATTGTATGAAGAAAACGTGAGAAATAAAATGTGGCAAGTTCTTGATCTTAGATGAATATCAGAGCTAGATGGTTTGTGCAATTACATATTTGACATCGAGACGTCGATCTTGTTGATTTTTCCAATGTTGGCCAAAATTATTGTAGGATCGAGAGAACGAGTTGCGTCCCCCTCTTCCAGTCCTCCCTCCTGAATTTATTCATCTACCATGAGTAGAATTTGAAAGGTGGTTGTTATTGAACTTTTGACTCAAGTTGACAGAAGGAAGGGTTCAGTAGTTTGGATATTCGAGGTTGTGGAGAGAGTGGGCTGACCATGAAGAAATTTATGATTAAGTTAGAGACCATGAATTTCAAAATACGTTATAGGTTCATCTTTGATAGATAATGCGTTAGCAAGATCTTTAAACTCGGAAGTTAGCCCTTAAAAATATAAATATTTTGGTCTGCGAGACAAAAGGGCCTTCCTAAGGCGGCAAGTCCATCAGAAAGTAATTTTGCCTTTTAATTTGGAGGTATTGAGAAACAGAAAGATTATATTGTTTTTTATTTTGAAGAGACATATGGAGACTAAGTATGCGAGTATTTGAAAGAGAGAAGAGAGCTCGAGTGAGGTCGTCCCAAACCTGTTTAGAGGTGGATAGGATAACAACAAGCGAGAGAGTTTCTTTCGACAGAAAAGAAATAAGAAGAATCATTATCAACTGATCTTGTTGAATCCATAGTGCGTGAGCATGATTGAATTCAGTAACAACGATTCCTTCTTTGGAAAAATGAGAAGTTAGGCATGGAAAAGTTCCATCAACTTGTCCAAAAAGATTCTACCATGCAAAAATGGAATAAGTTGTGTTTTCTAAAATAAGTAATTTATGGATATGAGTTTAATAGATATAAATTTATGTGCATGATTTAGAGAAGAAGGATAAGAAGAAGCCATGATGGGGATAGAGGACAAGAGAGGAAAAGAAGTAGAGGACGAAGAGCCAGACATAGCTATCTGATACCATATAAATTAAAGCCTTCTCGCTGCAAGCATTTAATGATTCGGATTGGGTAGATTCCTTGGATGATAGAAAATCTACAAGTGGATTTTTCATATATATTTCTTGTTTCAAGTTTGGTATCTTGTTTGTCGAAGAAACAACGTACGGTTGCTCATTCTTCCACATAGTCTAAATATAAGGCACTTGCCGACGCGTAACAGAATTAACATGGATTAAGTTTTTGTTATTTGAACTTGGTATCACTTTATCTATTGCTCCTACCTTATAGTGCAACCTATCTTTCAATTAACCCAATATTCCATGCTTGCACCAAACATATGAAAGTTGAATTATACTTTGTTCATGATAAAGTTGCTCAAGGTCATTTATCTATGAAGTTCATTTCCTCAAAGGACCAGTTAGCTGATATGTTCACAAAACCTTTAGCATCTCACAGTTTAAAATTTTCTATACTTTTAAATTGATGGTAAGCTACCATCCATCAGCTTGCATGGGGGTAATTGGAACATCTAAGTCTTATCATAATATGGCCGCTAGTAAGTCCGATAAGACTGAATCCAAGTCAACTCCAAAACAAACTATTCTAGATACTAGTTGTTGACACTTAATTTTTGCCCTCCACGATTAAATTGAATCCTAAGCTTCTTCAATTTTTAATAAAATCAAAATATTTACTTCATCCAAATTAAAACCGCTCAAAATATTTTTGTACGTAATTTTGTCATTTTAAGTAGCGATTACATTATCGTGTTCAATTATATGAGATTATATAATTTGATTACTTAAATATTTATTTTATGGAATATCAAATTTTAATTAAGGATTATTTTTGAAAATAAATATAATAATTAAAATCTTAATTTTAATATATTTTACTATCAAAATGATCTATTTAGATAAATATGTGTTTGATTTTACTAAATCAAGAAGCTTAAGATTAAAAAAGGTATTAATTCGAATCGAATTTCAATTCAATTTATCCAATCTATTAAATTTCATCATAATTGAAACCAAATTGACCACAATTGTAATGCAATTGGCCAATTAACTTTTAATTTAGTCAAAATTTAAATAGAATAAGCTAAATCTTAATTGAAATTATTTTTGAATAACCTTTAATCTAATTAGGATTTTTTTCTAAATAATTTCGAAGATTATCAATTTTCTAATTTAATTAGGGGTATTTTATCCCCATTAAATCTAATTAGGGTTATTTTAACCCCAATTAAATTTAATTAAGGTTATTAAATAACCCCAATTAAAACCCAATACAGCAGCCCATTTCCTTTTTAATTTGTATAAATAACATAAATACCAACCCTTTTGGAAGTAATTACACTCTCTCATTTTTTTAATTAATTTACTCTCTCTCGCTATTAATATACATAACATAGCTGACATATACATAGCATTCTGTGTATATGTTGGGATTTTTGTAATTTGTTTACGGAGTTGGGATTTTTTGTAATAGTAGAAACATAAGTTATGTATTTGTGTAATTTTTATTTTTAATTTTATCACCAGCCCAATCCACCAAGACTGTTCTGGCCCATTACCCTTTTCCTTGTCCATCAACCAACAACAAATAATAGGGTAACCTACATAAATCCCTGAATCTTTAAGTGATATTACAAAAAATCATGATTATTGTGTTAATTACATTTTATCCCAATTTTTGAAATGGTGATACATATATTATAAGGTGATACATATAAAAAATTGATACATTTGAAACTGACAAAGATATTTATTTAAGGAAATAATAGGTTTTCTTTTATTCACTGTATTCTTTTATTTACGGAAAGATATCTAATTTTTCTCTTTTTTTAGATTTAATTTAGGTGTTTTAATTATGTTTCTCTTTTTTAAGGAAATAATAGATTCTCTTTTATTCATTGTATTCTTTTATTTAAGAAAAAAATAATCTAATTTTTCTCTTTTTTTAGATTTAATTTAGGTGATTTAATTATATTTATCTTTTTTCGTCTTTAATTATGAAAGATACGGTTTTTTCATCTTTAGTTTCTTCTGTAATTTTAGTCTGCTTTTTTTAGATTTAATTTTAATTATGTTTCAATTCTTCTTTTAGTATTTTTTTTTTAAATATATTATTACTTTTGTTTCCTACACTGACTACAACATCATCTTTCATCAATAACATATGAATCTCCCAATAACTGAAATAAATAATTGTATCTACCATATGAATCACCATAATATCATATATACGAATCACCCAATAATTAAATTAAATAATTGTATCTACCATATGAATCACCATAATACCATATATATCACCCATTAATATCATATGAATCACCCAATAATTGAAATAAATAATTATATCTATCATATGAATCACCATAATACAATATGTATCGCCCATTAATATCATATGTAACACCCGTTAAAATCATACAAAATGTAGCTATCATATGAATCACCATAATACCCATATAATGATATCATATTTATCATTCGCATGAATCATTATTAAAAGAATAAACATGTATGAATAACTAAATAAATTTATATATGTATCAATAGATTTTTTTTCAAAAAAAAAAATGGGAGAGATTTTAGGAGAGAAAAAAAAGTTGCATGCATTAATGGAGGAGAAAAAATCAAGAAGAAAGATGACTTAAGCGTTAATGGAGGAAAAAAAAATCAGTAAGTAAGATGATTTAATTGTTGATAATTAGGGAAGGAAATCTTTGAAAAAAAAATAGCTTGAATGAGTTAATGGTGGAGTAAAAATAGGATGTGGGGCTTTATTGATATGTATCGAGAGTAAAGTTGAAAATTGATATTTTATGTAAATTTTTAAAAAGTAAGGGATATTAGGTAATATAATCTCTTAAGTATGGAATTTGTGTAATTTACCCCAAATAATAATCCTCAGCAGCCCAATGACTCCTTAACCGCCCCAGGCCTAACAAATAAGCAGAACCCGGCCCAGCTCCCTTTTAAATCCTCTTCTTCATCAACGACAAAACAACAACAACCAACTTGTATCAGTGAACCACAACAATGACAATTTAAACCGATAAACACAACGACAATCCACAACAACAACCAAAAAACCTGGCCGCAACAACCTCAACGACGTCCACCCGACAACAACAATTCCAACCAGCTCCGGCTTCGACAACACCAACATCTCGACCCGACCAGTATCGACAAAAAATAACTCCCAACGTTCATATCCCAGTCAGCAAGCAACCCCAATAACAACAGAATCAAATCCATCTCACCATCCGTACGATTCCATAGCTCATCTCCATTCCCTTTTCAAATTTTGAATTTCCCCTTTAAGAATTCCAAAACTGCCCCTCGTTTTCTCGATCCTATATCAATTGAAGCAGAAAAATCAAACCCCCTTTTCCCTTCTATAAAAAAGGGGGACTGTGAGCTAAAAAAGAAAGGGGAGAAGAGGAAAATCTTTGAGAAAAAGTCTTAAAATATTTTAAAATGGTTGGTTGAGAAAACTTTTGGTCAATTGGAAAATTTAATTGGAATGCTTGTAATACTCTTTCGAGCCTAGAATTCCGATTAGCATCAAGGTTTACCGGTGGTGATAGAGTTCGGCAGAAGCTCGAGTCCCGTTTCGCAGCTTCGAAAGAGGTAAACACCTCTTTCCATTTTGATTATTGTTATCATTTTTTATCTCCTTCTTTATAAATCCGTAGTTGTAAATGTTGTTTGCTGGGAATTAGTTGTTGTAGACTAAGGCCATAGTTTTATTTGATAAAGATTGTGGCTTTCAACGTGTTGATGTGTTAGCATATTTAGGTTTTTGGTTTCAGTTTATTTTCGTAAAATTTTGCTATATTTGATTTTCCCTCGGTGATCTTAGCTTTTTAGTTCTTTAAAGTTTGAATGTTGCTCCAAGTAAATGTCTTGCTTGTTAACCCTCGATTCATGTTATCGGTGTTTCCTCACGCTTGGTTTCGGATTGATTGAACATTGTTTAGTATGGGATTAGATTAGTGTTCTTATCATAGTTGCTAGCCTACATGTTTAATTGAAAGATTTATTTGGTAAAGTTCACTTTTTGGCGTTTTGTTTAAATGGAGACTGCGATTTGAGTTTCTCTAGCCCTCAATGCCAATGTTAGAAACTAAACCATGACAAGTTCACCAATCTAATGACTCCTTAAAAATTATTTTGACTCTTGTAGATCTGTTCTAAGAATGTCGAAAGAGGATGTTCTTCTCCGACAGATTATCTGATTTTCTTTTTAAAAAAATATTTGTTGCAGTATAGTATGTGCTCTTTATTTCATCTAAATCAAAGTCTCTTTTTGGGAAATATAAGATAGAGTCTGTACACGTGCTTGGTATTCATATTGTTGAGTATAGTTTTTCGTGTCAAAATAGCGTGGTAGGCATTTGGAGTCAAAACACTTTCGAATACCTTAGCTCTCTTTAAAACCATCTGACTAGAACTTTATTCTTCCCTCTGTTGAAACCTTGCAGTAACTCTAAAGCGAATATAATACTCACTTTATCTAGTGTGGATATGATGTTTATCTTTTTGAAATTATAGACATTTTGTCTCCTGTAGATGAAATCTTGCTAAATTCACGTTAATGTCAATTCTTGTTTTTTTAGGATTTCAATTGGGTTTGTAGTCAGGTCTCTTTCTTCATTTATTCCTAACCTTCAAGTTTCTCTTGAACTGAATCAGTGTTAGTTTGAGAGATGGAATATATTATCAAATAAAAGTTTATTGCAAAGTTATGCTAGAAAAACGTGATCTCTTGCAAATCTTTTGGTGCAAAACTGTTAAAGAACCCAATATGAGTGCATAAGATGGTGTAAACCCCAGTTGGTGTGCATTTTATTTCTTCAAATTGCAATAAATCAGTTTTCCATCATACAGTATGTTTGAAGTCATTAAGGTGCTTGATTATTTGAATATCCATTTTCCTTATCTTATTTTATTATCCATTTCATTGTTTCTTGTCTTTGGCCTATTCATTTATTATTGAAATTTGGATGTCTTAAAATGGTCACTAGTAGAAGGATGTCACTAGGTATCATTTTGGTGTTCTTACTTTTAAAAATGGTTTTGAATAGGGTAGTATTTAAGTATCAGTTTTCTAATGTGTTGATTTACTTTTTCCTTTGCATTTAGGATATGTTTTGATTTTTTTTCATTCTTCTTTCGCATGTGAATTCGCTTTGGAGTCCAAACTAGCTCCTCCCTTTTTGCATTTCATGATGGGCCAATAAGGCCCATCTTTTGATACGAGTTCCGCAATTACTGCAAGACCGATTGACTTTTGGATAAAGAAGTTGATATTGATAGAAGAGGAAAATGGGTTGATACCCATTGATGAAAAATTATAAACTTGTATTATTTGTTTTATTATTTTGTTCTGCTTCTTTCTTTCTTTATTTATTCATTTGGGCCTCGAAATCAAAGTTATAATTTTAGTATAGGTGAAGTGAATTTTGGGCCAAATGGTCCAAAAAGATGATTCAAGACAGGTTATGGGCTAAAAACTCAATATTTAGATTAAGACAGGTGACGACGGGCCAAAAGCCCAAATGGACAGTTTAGGATAGGTGCAAGTGGGGTGTAGGCCTAAAAGCCTAATCTCATTTTTTACCTTTTCCCTCTATGTTTATTTGCCATTTGTCTCTTCGAATCTAGTTAAATTCTCTACTAAGATGTCAAATTAATTTTACCAAGTTTTGTCTTAAATCACTTCTTTCAAAAATCAACTTTCCTTTTTTAAAGTTAGTCAAAAGAAATATTTTCAAATAGTCCGGATAATCGCAAGTTAGCGGACATTCTAGGTGCCTTAAAACCTTCTTAAAACGTTAATAGGAACCGCTTACTAAGTATCTTTAAATTTAAATGATTTTTCTGTCTTGGATCGTTTAAAGTATCGTATAAAGGTTTTCTTAGTTCCTTTTCAAAAATTAAGTGGTGACTCTAAAAGTCAAAATTTCCTCAAAACACTAGGTAGAGTTGTAGTTGTATACTATCTCAATGAGCCTTATCCTTTGTTGTAGTTAGAACTTTATATATATCCTTGTATATGTTAAGCATATTGTATGAAGAAAACGTGAGAAATAAAATACAAGTAGTTCTAGATCTTATAAAAATAATATTTTAAAAATTATCCTTCTGGAAAATGTTAGAATTTTTTCTGATGTATATCAATTCAATTTGTCGTTAATCATATGAAAAGTTAATAATTCTTCCCTTCTAAACGATGTTGTCTCAATCAATATTTATTTTTTGAACATAACACTATGTAATCACCTCGAGAGGAAAAATTAGTGTACAAGTTATTCTTAAAAAATTAATTGAAAAATGGTTAACTTGATCCATGTGTAGGCTGATGAAAAAAAGACAATTTTAGAGTTTTTTTCTTTAGATTATTTTTGAACTTGTGCCACGTTATATGAAGAAGCGAACTTTAATTTTATTCTCCTCGCCTCTTATTTTAAACTCGTAATAAGTATGAAATTATTTAATTATATTTTATTAGGCCATTCACACCAAGAAAAGGGAGAACAATTACCAAAAACAAAAAAGATAAACTTTTGAATGAAAAAGTACACTTTTTATAGTGTATGAAATTACGTAGGTCTTCTCAAAATCAGGTTATTTTAACTTGATTCCTATACCCCAATTTCTTAACACTTGTTAGGATATGAATAGAAATCAATATTTTAAAATTAGTGATTTGAAATTAAGTTGATTTGATATATTTTTCTCATAAATATGGAAATTTACAATTTGTGGAAATTATTAAAACTTCTCTAACTCTTGTACAATATTATCAAATGAGCAATCGTAGTTTATATGCAAGATGTGTATCAGAATACCTTAAGCTGCCACATTAATAAAATATAATTGTAACAACCTAAATCATTGTAACACTAAAATAGAGAGTAGAACCGTTTTCCCTTAGATAAAAATTTAAAAATTCAGGGCTAGCCTAGTCATAGGCGAATTTGAGTGTGTGTTGATCTAGGAAAATATGGTATTTATTAGAGCATTGGTTGGTAGTTTTGATTTGATTTTGTATTAGAGGATGAGTTTAGAATGTCGTGAAAACTCTCGACGCGTAGAACGAGTTAGTAAAACTCTAATTATGGCGATTGTCGTAAAAGAGTTGGTTCGTAAGGTCGAATTTTGGAAAGTCTGTTGTGAAGTGATCAAAATTGAGAACAAGCCATGAGTTACTGATTCGGGATCGCTGCAATGACAAAAGCGTCGTTGCAACAAAAGTATCTGTAATACCCCATAAGTTTCTAAGTCCAGTTCAGCCCATAGTACTTATTTAATACGTTTAGATCCTGAAAATAAGACTAAGTGTTGAGGGACTTAGTCACTTTTGACTCCCTTTAAATTTGAGGATTTTTAAGTTGACCTTAAGGCACCGAGATGATGATTTTTGAGTTGATTCATGTTTAGGGGTGTAAGTAGCATGTATCAGGTAAGTTTTAGATTTTTCGGATAAGGTTTGGACCACGTTTGAATTTTTCAGGCAGTAGCTCATTGTGATTGGACCGCGTCGCGGTGAGTATAGCGGTGAAGGAGTCACCATGTCGTGGTGAAGAGAAAATCAGCAATGGTCATTTCCAGTGACTCACGACAATCGCACCGCGTCGTGATGAATATAACGATGAGGGCATCATCGCATTGCGGTGAAGCCTTAATCGACATTCTAGTTCTGGATTTTAAATGTAGAAGGGTAGTTTCGCAATTTCCCCTCACTTTAACTTGGGATTTAGGTCCCAAAATAGTATCTTTACCTCATAATTCATATTTCACCCAAATTAAAAGCGATTCCTCTCTAGAACAAACCCTAGCCCCTTCAATGTTCAAGTTTAATTCTCAAGAAATCCACCAAGAATCTTCACGAATTCTTCAATTAAGGTATGTTGGATGTTGATTCATTGACCCTTTTCATCCATGGAGTTCAAGAACCCAATTTTCAAGTTCAATTATGATATTAACATGTATTTATGAATCTTATCCACGAACTTCCATGAATTTTAACTTTACGCCATGTTTACATGTGTTTTTCATTGGAATTAGTTCTTGACATGTTGAAGAATGAAAATTACACGTTGAAATCCCTAACCCATGATTTTAGTGAAGAAGTTATGTTACTATCCTATGTATCAAACTAATTTCATGCTTTAACTCACGACCCTCATGTGTTTGATGAAATGCCTCATAGGTGAATTTTTAACAATGACTATTTATGAAGTTCTCCAAGTTGTATTATGGTTTCAAATGCTCTCATGTGATCTTATTGATATTACTATCGAGTCTTGGGGGTTATGAATACCCAAAAACTTAGCTGTTTACTTAGTTTAAATACTTTCAGAAGGGTTTTGAATATATTAGAGTATTATCAGTTCAGTTAGTGCATCATGTCAGTCAACTCAGTTTATTCCAGTGATTAGACTATTCAGTTGGGAGTAGGATTTAGCACCGAGTGAACTCAGGGATGGGGGTTCACCTTCCAGTTGAGGGTGTGACCTTTAGTAGCAGTCCCTACGTTCTAGAACTATGTAGCCAAGGTAGGTTGAGACGTTAACCTGCCAGTTGAGGGTTGACACATATCTCATTAGGGCCTTGCCAGTTGAGGGTGATCCTTAGTCCTTCAGGACAACACTTTAGTGGATCCACATATCCAGTGTTAGTACCCATGGCACGGTACTGATACCCTTCCAACTAGGGTTATAGGTTGGACCTCAATTTACCTTATTGGGGCATATCGGTTAGATGATAGCTCCAACAGTCTCAGTCCAGTGTTAAGTTTTCAGACTTTCTTGACCATGGCATATAGTTATTAGTTGTTCAGCATCAGTATTTCAGTTTACATACTATTCCAGTATCATGCCATATTCTTGGTCATGCATTCTCAGATTTTATAGTATTTCTCGCATACTATACATCAATTATCTCATGCTATGTGTTCAGTCAGTATCATTCATGCATATGAACCACGCACGTCAGCCTAACCTCATTTAGCATACCAGTACATTCAAAGTACTGACCTCATACTCATTTTTTGCGCTATGATGTCTTATATTATAAGTTTGAATGCTCAGGTTCCTGACCGCACCTAGACCTCCCAGTTTATCTGCAACAGTAGCAGTGGGGAGTCCTCATGTTCTGAGGACCATTTGTGTTTATTTCAGTTTAGTTCAGTAGTCAGTCAGAGTTAGTTGGGGACTTGTCCCATCAACTTCACAGCCAGTCAGTTAGAGGCTTTTGAACACTTTCAGTCAGTTACTCAATTATCAGTTGTTACTGACAGTCTTACAATATTATTTTCAAACTGACGTTTTTAGTATTTTGATTCAGTATTGTCTTTGTATTTAAAAACCTTATGGTATTTTTGGTTAAATTCCGCACATGTTCTCTGTTATTTTATTCAGTGCTCACAACAGGTACCAGTATGGGTTAACTTGTGGTCCTTTGGGGATGTAGGCACTGTATGGCATCCAGGGTGTACTCTCGAGGCATTACAGTATCATTGCAACGTAGACCCATTTGGCCTAGAATCTGTTGCAGCGTTGATCATATCCCTACAGCGGGCAATGCATAATATTTTAATTTTTAATATCCAAAAATCCTTTTTTCATTTTCACTTTTCTAAAAACACCCCAGGGCTTAGTAGGAGACAATTCTCTTCATCTTTTGAAACATTTTATTTTTGAAGTAAGATTTCTTTACACTCCAAACTTGAATTACTCTTTTAAATTTGTAGAAATTGTGAAAATTATATTTATGATGGAAATTGAGGTTAGCCCTAAACTCTGAACTGGTGGAAATTGGTGGGTATTTAGCTTATTATCATTTGTTGATGAACATAGGATGTTAGAAAACACTTCCTATAATAGATTTCTTAATTGTAATGTTAAAATATGTAGAATTCAAGAGTTTAAAGCATAAAAAATGATAATTAATGAACTAGGATAAATTTTATGTTAATTTGATAAATGTGAGTTCCTAATGTTTAGGAAGGGTGAACTATTGTGTTAAGAATTGTGCAATTGCTATTTATAGATCAAGAAAAGTCTGAGATTGAAGGAATGACAAGTTTGTGAAAAATTAGTGCTTACAAGTAAAGAGTCGAGGTAGGTTATGGTTTATTTCTAGTAAAGATCTAGCTTTATTGTATGCTTATATGTGAGTTGGGTGTTTGTGATTTGCTTTTAGACACCATTTGTAATCACCACTTCTCCGATCCTCCACCGTAAACGACGGCGATTTTCTCATCTTCGCAGCAGCTCCGCCCTAAGAAAGTTCATCAGGAACTACCACGTCTTTGACCACCATTGGAATCTACAAATTCTGAGAGGATATGTTATTTTTTGGTGACCCTTCTCTGCAATCGAAACAACGAAGGCATTCTCCAATGACCCAAGTGATTGATGATCTCTTTTCTTCTCTGGTGAAGTCTCCACAAAAATTAAGGTTTTTCTCCTGAGATTATGGCATCTCAGACATTCTGTAAAGAATCCAGGAAATGAAATTTCCAAGAATTCTGGCGACTCCATAGATTCCGGTGAGCGGCGTCAGTTTCCGGCAAAACTGGTTGTCATTTTTATTATTTCAGCTCTCTTCTCTTGTATTTATAACCCTTTTAAGTAATACAAGCCTAGAACCGACACTGCAGGCGGTAACATTAAGATTCCGATGACCAGCTCATTTTTTGGTGAATAGCACATTGTTCGATGACCAATTACAAGCACACAGAACCAGTAGTAGAGTAACGACGGCGGCAACAAATTCTGGTGACTAATTTTTACATCAATTTGTCAAAATTCGACAACAAGAGCAAGAAAACAGTCTTCACTATGTCTTCTCCCAGTATCAGGTGCACTAGTTTCGGTCTTTTCTAGTTTATTCTTCTCTAGTTTATTTGGTATAGTCGTCCTACCCCTTTTATATTGATTTCTTGTATGGTTTTCATGATCTGTCCTGTACGGATACTTAGTAGGTGATTTGCATTAGGTAGTATAGCACTTGTTGTTGCTTGTGAGTATCAAGCCGGCTTACAGGTTGGTTTGCTTACTTAGTTGTTCTTAGCCATATTTTTTTCTCGTCATTTGTTTTTTCTCCTATTTCTTCATTTTCGGCTATCATATCCTCTTGAGTGGTGGCTAGGGTGATAGATATTGGACGAGGGTCATGTCATAAGTTAGGATCTGGGTAGGGGTCGTGTCTAGGTTTGAGTTGGGGGTTGGGGGTGAGGGGTAGTAGGGCTAGGTGGGATAAGAGTACGTCTAGGTTGAGAGTTGGGTCCTAGAACATAGGGTCTCTTCAAGGTAAGTCTATAGAGTTGGTGAAAATTCTTAGAAAGAGGAGGGTTAGTATAGCGTATGTCTAGGAAACTCAATGGGTAGGTACTAAGGGGAGAGATGTGGATGGATATAAGTTGTGGTACTCGAGTAGTGTGAGACATAGAAATGGAGTAGGTATCTTAGTAGATGAAAAACTTAGAGAGCAGGTGGTAGAGGTTAAGAGAGTCAGTGACAGGTTGATGTCTATTAAGTTGGTCTTGGGAGGTCTACGGAGAACGTTATTAGTGCCTATACTCCGCAATTAGGTTTGGATGAAGAGAACAAAAGGGCTTTGGGAAGGTTTTAGATGAGATGGGGAGGGGGATCCCGAGCATTGAGAATCTTTTCGTAGAAATCGATTTCAATGGGTATATTGGGTTTTTGTCGAGAGGTTATGTCAATGTGCATGGCAGTTTCGACTTTGGGGAGCGAAATGAAGGAGGAGTTTCTCTTTTGGATTTTCCTAGGGATTTTGGGTTGTGGGTAGAGAATTCAAGCTTTCTAAGGAGGAGGATCACCTTATTATGTTTCGTAGTTCAGTGGCCAAGATTCAGATAGAATTTTTTATCCTTAGGAAGAGTGATAGAGCGCTATGTAAAGACTGTGAAGTCATACCTAGCGAGAATCTTTCAACTTAACATAGGTTGTTGGTGATGGAATTGATGATTAATAAAGGTAGAAAGAAAAGAAGTGTGGAGGCTTGGCCTAGGATAAAGTAGGTTAGCTTGACTTTAGCTAGTTCTTTGGAGATGAGAGAGATGTTGAGGAGTAGGGGGCTTGGGAGAGTAGATGGGATATGGGAAGTATATGGGAGACGACGGGCAGTTGTATTAGGGAGACTGCTAGAGAGGTGTTGGGTGCCTCGAGAGGTCATCCTGCAAAGCATCGGGGGGACTGGTGGTGGAATAAAGAGGTCAAGAAGAAGGTGGAGTCTAAGAAGGTGGCTTATTCTAAGTTGGTTGAGAGCAAGGATGATGAAGAAAGGCAGAGGAATAAAGAGAAGTATAAGGTAACTAAAAGAGAGGCTAAGTTAGCGGTTACGGAGGCTAAGACGATATCTTTTGAGAGCTTGATGCTGCTTTAGAGGAGAAGGCATGGATAAGAAGTTGTATAGGCTTGCCAAGGCCAGGGAGCGGAGGGCTCACGACCTTGACCAAGTTAAGTGTATCAAGGAAGATGATGGTACAGTGTTGGTAGAGGATGCCCTCATAAGGAAGAGGTGGCAATCCTATTTTCATAAACTTTAAACGAAGAGGGGGACAAAGGTTTTGTGTGGGGGAACTTGGAGAAATCTGAGGTGTGTCACGATTATGGTTATTATAGAAGTATAAGGGTTGAGGAGGTCAAAGAGGCTATTCGCAGGATGCATTGGGGTAGGGCGATGAGGCCAAATAAAATTCTAGTGGATTTTTGGAAGAGCACTGGCAGGGCAGGTTTGGAGTGGTCGACAAGGTTGTTTAGTAGTATTTTTAGGATGACGAAAATGCCTAAAGCATAGAGGTGGAGTACTGCGATTCCATTGTATAAGAACATGGGAGATATCTGGAGTTTCAACAACTATAGAGGTATTAAGTTGTTAAGTCATACTATGAAGGTTTGGGAAAGGGTGGTCGAGTTGAGACTGAGAAAGATCGAGACTATCTTTGAGAACCAGTTCGATTTTATTCCAAGTCGCTCAACTATTGAGGCCATCCACCCTGTGAGGAGATTAGTGGAGCATTTTGGGAGAGGAAGAAAGACTTTCACATAGTGTTTATTGATCTTGAGAAGGCTTATGATAGAGATCCCAGGGAGATTTTGTGGACGTGCTTGAAGGATAAAGGGGTGCCCGTGGCATACACTAGGTCGATTTAGTACATGTATGATTGCGCGAAGACTCGGGTGAGGACGGTAGGTGAAGATTTGAAGCACTTTTTGATTTTGATGGGGTTGCACCAAGGATCAACTCTTAGTCTTTTTTTTATTTGCCTTGATGATGGATGTTTTGACGCGGCATATTCAAGGGGAGGTGCCTTGGTGTATGTTATTTGCTGATGATATGGTACTGATTAACGAGACTCGGGGAGGAGTTAATGATAAGTCGGAGATTTGAAGACTGACCATTGAGTCTAAAGGCTTTCGATTGAACAGAACCAAAACTGAGTACTTGGAGTGTAAGTTTAGTGATGAGTCACAGGAGGATGACATGGTGGTGAAGCTGGAATCTCCGGACATTCAGAAGAGGGAGAGTTTAAAGTATCTGTGGTCTATGATTTAGGGCAATGGTAAGATTGACGAAGATGTCACGCATCATATAAGGACAGGGTGGTTGAAATGGAGGCTTACTTTAGGAGTTTTATGAGATAAGAAAGTTCCCCCGAAGCTTAAAGATAAGTTCTACAGAGTGGCAGTACAACCAACTATGTTGTATGGAGCGAAGTATTGTCCAGTTAAGAACTCCCACATCATTGAAGGTGGCGGAGATGAGGATATTTCGATGGATGTGTGGCCATACCAGGAAAGACATAGTGAGGAATGAGACTATTTAGGAGAAGATGGGAGTGGCTTCGGTGGAGGACAAGATGCGGGAAGTGAGGTTACGTTGGTTCAAGCACATGATGAGGAGAGGATCTGATGCTCCAATGCGGAGGTGTGAGACAATGGATATGGATGATTTTAGGTGGGGTAAGGTAGGCCGAAGAAATATTGGAGGAAGACGATTAGGCATGATATGGAGCAACTACAACTTACGAAGGACATGACCCTTGATAGAAAGTTGTAGAGGACGCAGATTAGGGTAGAGGGTTAGGGGGTGGGAGTGCGTCAGTAGTAGTAGGGGAGTGTTCTTTATTTGTGTCGGAAGTTTCTTGTTCGTGTGCTAAGTGATGTTTATGGTTTTGAATAGATAGTTTTAGTATTATCTTGTCGCTAGCGATGTTAGTTTATTTTTCATATTGTACTAGTTTATATACATCTATGTTTTGTGTTTGTTATACTGCTATTGGTCCTAAGCCGGGGGTTTATCGGAAACAACCTCTCTATTTCACCTGAGTTAGTGGTATGATCTGCGTACACTCTACCCTCCCCAGTCCCCACTATATGGAAATATACTGGGTAGTTGTTGTTGTTGTATTGAGATGATATATTGATCAGGTGTCACGCTGACGTAGCCATATGTAGCGGGTGTCACGCCAACACTGTTATTGGGTCGAGTACTATGCCGATATTAGTACATGGACTGAGCTTGTCCCCTGCAGGTCATATCTGATAGTCCTTGGCGACTCTAGTAAATGCATGAGTACATCTTGCATGCATTATATATATATGTATATATATATATATATATATATATATATATATATATATATATATGTATGTATGTATATATATATGTATGTATGTATATATATGTATATATATGTATACATATGTATATATATATATATATGTATGTATATATACATACATATATATGTATGTATATGTATGTATCTATAATATATTAAAAGTGGAAAGACCATTAAAAAAGTGATTCGAACTTTTTGTCCTTCGTTAAAATATTTTGCAATATATAAAATAGTCTTTTCATCCTTTTTATCTAATTGTTTTTTGATTTTTTTTTATAATAGTTGAGACTTTAAAATCACCTAAAATATTACTTATTAATTTTTTCCTTATTTGAATGATGTATAAAGTCCTAAAATAAAAAGAATTTGTGCATGAAAAGGAAATTTTCTATTGACTAAAACTTTGTGGAAACTTTCGGTGACATAAGTTTCAATTTAAATAGGATTCAATTGCATATTATAATTTATAAATGATTGTACAAAACATCTCTGTTGCTATTTTATTTGTGAAGTAACAAAAACTTTAAAACTTTATACCAATACCCTAACGTAATAGGAGTAATATATATTACCACACGATTTTTAACAAAAAAATCGTCCTTTTCATTTTTTTTTTTTCGATCCTTTTTTGGAAAAATTTTCTTATAAATCAAAAGGTAGGTTTTCTTCCAAAACTATCGTACGTTGCGAGATCAAAGCAACTTTAGGTATGTAATTTTGATAAACAATTGTTAATTGAGTTTTTTTTTTAATGAAATTTTGATGTATCTTATGATTAAAGAGACAAGTTTGCTTGTGATTTAAGATAAGTTTTTTAATGAAATTTTGATGTATCTTATGATTAAAGAGACAAACTTGCTTGTGATTTGAGATAAGTTTTCTAAAATTTTAGTATTTTTTTTTATGTTTACGATCTTGACATATCTATGATTAGAGAGATAAATTTGCTTCTGATTTGAGGTACTTTTCTAAAATTTTAGTATGTTATTGAAGTTGAAAATAAATAAATTATCATGTATTCTTGAGAGACAGTTGTTAATCGAAAAGTTTTTGTAAGTTTTCTAAAATTTTAATATGTTCTTAAAGTTTATAATAAATAAATTATCATGTATTCTTGATGGACAATTGCTAATCGACATTTTTGTTTTTGTGAAATTTTGTTATATCTTATGATTGAGTAGACGAATTCATTTGTTCTTTGAGATAATTTTTTAAAATTTATTATGTTCTTCATTTTACAATCTTGATAGTATCTATAATTAAAGAGATAAATTTGCTTGCAATGTGAAGGAATTTTTCTAAATTTTTAGAATGTTTTTGAAATTTACAATGATAAAATTATCATGTATTTTGTATGGCAAATTGTAAATTGAGACTTTCTTATTTTAATTTTTTGAAATATTAATAGTATCTATGATTGATGAGATAAATTTATTTGTGATTGAGGTAAATTTTCTAAATTGTAGTATGTCTTTTATGTTTATAAAAATAAATTATCATGTGTTCTTTTATAAACAATTGCTAATTGAGAAGTTTTCTTCTGTTATTTTAGTTTGTTCTTGAAGTTTAAAATAATAAATTATCATGTATTCTTGATGAATAATTGCTAATTGAAAAGTTTTTTATAATTTTTGTTTGTAATGACTCGTATAAAATTAATAAAATTGAAATTGACTTATCTACAATTTTGAGTAGATACTTTTGATCGTTACACCCTGTCACAAGAAATTGGTTAGTCATTCTAATTCTATATGAAATTTCTTTTAAAATTTAGTTGCATGTAATTGTTTCACTTGTGTGAATAAACTATGAGATCTGATCTATCATTATTATTTTTTAATAATAGGCTCCAATGATTATTTTTTTTGTTCAAGCTATATATCATTTAAATAAATATAAAATTTATTCTAATGTTAAATGTTACTTTCTAATAGTTTTGCTCTTTCGTATACAGTACATGTGCAAAGCACGTACACTAAACTGGTATATGTATACGTATGTATATGTATATATATGTATGTATATATGTGTGTATATATATATATGTATATATACATACATTTATGTATATATACATAAAATTTGTATATATATGTATGCATATATATACATACATGCATACATACATATATATATATATATATATATGTATATATATGTATACATACATACATATATATGTATACATATGTGTGTGTGTGTGTATATATATATATATATATATATATATATATATACATATATACATACATATACATATTTGAGAGTCCTTGTCGACTCTAGTGTGCGTGTCTACACAGAGGGGAATTTAGAATTTGAAGGTTTCGAATTTCATATTGTCCAAATAAGATACACGGGTCGGTTTCTTCAATGTTAGGTTACAATTCTGGTTATTCATCTTTTTTTATTTTATAAACAAATCGATTTAAGGATACTTAAGCAATTTATTTTATTTTTAGAATAAACGTCCTTATTCTTTAAAAATTTGAGAAAAAAGAGATTTTTTACATTGAAAATTTAACTTGTTTAACCATATAATACAATTACCTTAATATATTCATATTCTATTATCGTAATGTATTGACAGTGTTGTTGAAGATATATAATTGAGAATGAATACAAATTTATATCTTCAATTCAGTGATCTTCACTCAACGCGAACATTGGTGAAAGATCAAAAGAACCTTTAAATTTTAAAAAAATTTCATCATAATACTATTCATCATTTTAAAGAATTAAAACTTTCTTTAGAATTTACTATTTAAATATATTTTATTAATATTTATGCGACATTTAAATATATTAGCATTAATATTTATGTAACGCTTAAAATTGAGTACTCATTAATTGATATAAGATATATATTAATCTCGTATCAAGAGAAACTATTAAGAGAAAGTAAGAAAAAATCAAGAATTAATTAAAGAAAAAATTGATTTGGATTAATAAAGAACAACAAGTATAAAAAGCACCATTGAAAATAAAGAAGAAATAAAGAAAGAGCTAAAGGCTCCAGATACAAAAGTGCTGAGAGTGGATTTCGAATCCTCGACATATATATGTGAAGTCAACTCTTTGCCAGTGGCACCATTCACCATTTTGCTCAGTGGGTGGCAGATTTATCATATAGTCAATTTCTAATATAGATACACACACATACACATATATATAAAGTCTTAACCGAGGTGATCGGATACCACAACACCCCGACCCATAGACATAGATTCATATCTTTGTGACATGTTGCATGCATGCAATCATAATTTCATTTGAATATATGTGTGTTTGTATGTGTGTGCGCATGTGTGTTGTGGTGATCATTGTTGAAGAGTTTTTCCCAAGTGTTGTTGATGTATTTGTATACTTATATGCCTGATGAGATAAAGTGTTATGACTATATTTGAGAGTCAATTAATTATAATTGTATTTTGATCGTTGTTACTTGCATTTAACTTGTCTATTTGTATGGTGTTGAGTTGAGTCGATCGATGATGCATAACATTATTTAGTTGTTGTATTGATACTACTTGTAATCTTCTTTTTGATGAGTGCGGAGCATGTTTCAGCATTTGAAATGAGATCTCGATTCTAGTTCGTGATTCAGACATCAATTCAAGGGTAAGCTCCGTGTTCGAACAACCATTGGATCATTATCATATTATTTATGTCTTTTGTTTCAGAACTAAAACGTTTCTTTATTTAATATATTGACTTATATTTTAGACTTGATTCTAAATACTGTTTAGTTATTCTTGTACGGTGACTTTTAGGCCTCGAAATTGTAATAATTACATATACTTCTGCATTCTATTTTGCTGACAAATATTAATTTAGTATTGAATTTGATTGATTAACATTATGTTTTAGTGAATTAATCTTAGTATTTAAGGAAAATGTCTTGTGAAGATCTAATTTAGATGGTTAAGGGTTGAGTTAGATGGTTCTCCCACTGTAGAGTTAGGATGAGTGTCACTCATGACCAATTAGATCGTGACATTAATGTATGTCTGTAACACCCCACGTTTTCGGGCTAGAATCTAAATCGTTATTCCTATGCATACAGACTTAAACCTAATTATTCTATGTTTATACATGTGTGATTATCAAATATATTATGTGGGAATATCTTTGGGTATTGATCAAGGTCATAATATCCTCCTAACTCTAGGACGAGTTGTGAGCACTTCTATTGATTAAGTTTTTGTAACGCCCCGAAAATGGGTCCCGGGGCGTCACACGGTGCTTAAGGCTACAAGTAGCCCCAAGCTAACCCTTTGAGCCATTTTCCTACTATTCATCACTTATCACCAAGATCATTATAGTCAAAACATCCTCCATAATATCAAACTACAGTACGAATGAAATATGGAAAGAAACAAAATACGACATCTCTGACAAATCTGATCGATCTAACCATCTAGCCTGACAAGCCTCTACTAAACTGTATATCAATAAGCCATTGGGACAAACCCCAACTGACCTGAACTCAGAAAATAATCTGAACAACTCAAAGTAAATGAGGAAATCTGGATAACTAGTCCCCGGATCATGAGGACTCACCACTGCAGAAAATATAATCAATATGCTCAGAGAATCTCGATCAAGTCTGGAACTGAGCACCTGACCCTATATTATAGGGAAAATGTAGCCCACGTACGAATATGTGGGTCAGTACCATGGAATATGAACCGAGTATATGGGGGCGTATGTAAGTTTCAAAAATCAAATATCATAAGTATTCACAGGAAACATGCATGCTATAACAAGTGACTCACATAGCTCGAATAAAATCATCATAATCACAAGAGAGTAAAATACATTGGGTGAAAACATATGAGTCATCATAATAAATCTCAATCCTTTTCATCTCGATTTCAAATCATCAATGTAATCAGATCTCATAACCATTCTCTTTAGAATATATATTCATTAAATCTTTCAAAAATAATGATTTTCACAACTCAAGCTTTCAAGCAACTATATTTTCATCTCAGATAGAAGAGTACACACACACACTGGGAGATCTTATAACCGACCTAAACCATGTGAGCCACATAGAGTCCAACGTCTAACCCACGTTGGGGAGAGCTGTCCTATCCTTGCCATCGGAGTACGACCTTAAATTATCAATACAGACACTAGTGATCACTATGTAAATCGGCCTCCGGCTCACAACCTACGGGGGCACGTAGTTCTAGGGAAGTACCAAATTCTGCTATACCTCCCGCTCGGTGCTAAAGACTACTCCCCGACTTAGCTCAGATCTTTTTAAAAAAAAATTCACTAATAAACAGTTCAATATTTCACAACGGGAGCCATCATGCTACCCCTTTCATAATAGATAAGTAAATAAATAAAAGTGGATTTCTTTTCTCATCTCGGGTTCGAAAACACCCCTTTTTACGACCAAATAGGTCAAAGCTTCATTATCATCACAAATCATTCAAACTCAAAGTGTTTATAACACATGATGTCTCAAAAGCAACAATCTCAATTAGAGTTCAAAACTTATGCCTCAATATCATACAAAAATTTATCAAAGTTAGAGCTTTACATTATAAACACGTATAAATTCCTTCAAAATCAGGAAAATTAAGCCATAAGGCATAAAATATCATCTTTCTCATATCATTCAACTTCTAAAATATCAATAATATCATAATCTCATGTTAATCAACATAGTATATGAATTCATGCTTCAAAATCATAGCAAAACATATAAAATTCATAACTTTGTAAAATAAAGTGTCTTTGGGCACAAGAACGAAAGGATATTCTTCTTCATAACCCCACATACTTCAAACTTGAAGCTTTAGAATGACTTCCCGAACAATGTAATGCTATTCACGAACTTTTGGGTTTTCCACGTAGCCTTCGTGATGGGAATTCCGAATATGTAAAAATATTAAAGTTTCCATGGTTGAATCTCTAGCTATGGTGTTTTTTATGTCGAAACCCTTGTAGGTGTTCTTGAGGATTTTTGATGTTTTGAAGTGTAATTTGGTGTTATGGGGATTGAATCCCGTGTTAAGGAGGATAAGACATTGAAAATTACCATAAAGCCATCAATTAAGCGGCTGAAGTTGCTGAAATTTGGTCGGGCACGCTAGGCAAGGCGGCGCCCTGCATAGAGAGGGGGTGAGACCAGGGTGGTGCCCTGCTTTGAGAGGGGGGGAGAGTTGGGCGGCGCCCCACTTAGAGAGGGGGGAAGAGCTGAGCAGCGCCCCTCCAGCACCTTTAGCTACTGGAAATGCAACCCAAGCACAACCTTAAGCTTGTCTAAAAATTCTGAAACTTACCCGAGGCGTACTACAACCTTGCCCCATTGCAACACAACAAAAATCTCTAGAAACGAACGTCGGGAAGGTCACAAAATGATTCAACGAAGATTAAGGGTCCAAAATAAAACTAAGTGTTGAATCACCTTGTAGAAAATTCTAAGTGTTGAACTTAATGAGACTTATTTCGGAGGCTTTAACGAGGATGAAATTTTACGGCGTCTTACATTATCTCCCCCTTGGGAACATTCATCCCCGAATGACACTAGATATGCCAAGAGTACACAGGAAACAAAGCATACCGCTGAGACCACTTATTAAACTCATCTCCACATCTTTCTAAACTCCGGATACAACATAGAATGTATAAATTCTTGAAATAACAACTGAACAATAAGAAATAGCAGCTGAACTGCTGCAATTTTGAACAAAAAGTACATGCTTTAGAGAAAAACGGTACCTTTGGCTTGATCAGAGCTTGCGGAAAATAGGTGCGGGTATTTGGAACGCATATCTGCCTCGGTTTCTCAAGTTGCACCCTCAACAGATTGGTTTCGCCACAATTCCTTGACCAAGGGAACTTCTTTGTTCCTTAGTCTTCGGACTTGGAAATCAAGGATCTCAACAGGGATCTCATCAAAGGAAAGACTATCCTGAACTTCAGCACTCACAGGAGAATCCACTACTACGGAATCGCTAATATGCTTTTGAAGCATGGAAACATGGAACTCCGGATGCACAACAGACAACTCAGAAGGCAACTCAACCTCATAAGCTACCTTACCAACATGGCTAAGAACTCTGTAAGGTCCAACATAGTGGGGACTAAGCTTCCCCTTCTTTCTGAATCTCTTTACCCCTTTCATGGGCGAAATTTTCAAATACACCAAGTCGCCAACCTCGAACTCAAAGTCTCTTCTCCTAACATCCACATACGACTTTTGACGACTCTGAGCTATTTTTAACCTCTCTCTAATCAACTTGACTTTTTCCATAGCCTCTAACACCGAATCAGGACCACTCACAACAGCTTCACCCACTTCAAACCAACCTATGGGTGACCTACATTTCCTCCCATACAAAGCCTCAAACGGGGTCATGCCAATATTAAAGTGATGACTGTTATTGTAAGCAAACTCTATCAATGATAAATGTTCATCCCAACTTCCCTTAAAATAAAGAGCACACTCTCTCAACATATCCTCTAAAGTCTGGATGGTCCCATTAGCCTGACCATCTGTCTGTAGATGAAAAGCAAAACTCAAAAGTACCTGGGTACTGAGACCCTTCTGGAAAGCTCTCCAGAAATGCGTAGTGAAATGAGTACCCCTATCCAAAATGATAGACAAGGGAACTCCATGCAATCTGACTAACTCTCGGATGTACAATCTAATGTAATCTTCAGCAGTATAGGAAGTATACACAGGAAAGAAGTGCGCAGACTTAGTCAATCTATCAATCACAACCTAAATAGAATCATGATGGAATCGGGAAGGAGGTAAACCAGTCATAAAATCCATATTTATCTCTTCCCACTTCCAAGCGGGAATGCTAAACTCCCGCATCATACCGCCAGGTCTCTGGTGTTCTACCTTAACCTGTTGGAACGTCACATAATTAGCCACAAATCCTACTATATCTTTCTTCATGCCACTCCACCAATAGATTTCCCGCAAGTTGTGGTACATCTTGGTGGTACCAGGATGAATAGAATATCGCGCCCCATGCGCTTCATCCATGATTCCCTGTCTTAGATCATCAACATTTGAGACACACAATCTACCCTGCAATCTCACCACACCATCTCTCTCTTGGGAGAAAACCTCCATCTTTTGGTCCTTGACTGACTCCTTCAGTCTGACAAAACTAGCATCTAAGTCTTGCTTCTCCTTTACTTCCGAAACCAAGGAGGATTCGAAACTACTCTGGACCCCTATACTACCTTCAGCAGAGTCAAACAACCTAACCCCAGTCTAGCCAAACGTTGCATATCACGAGCCAACTCTTTCTTACCCTCTTTAACATGCGAAACACTACCCATAGACACTCTACTTAGGGCATCTGCTACTATATTGGCCTTGTCCAGATGGTACAACACACTCATGTCATAATCTTTTAACAGCTATAACCATCTTCTCTGTCTAAGATTTAACTCCCTCTAGGTAAATACATACTGCAGACTCTTATGATTGGTAAACACATCGACATGGACACCATACAAGTAGTGTCTCCAGATTTTTAGAGCAAACACAATAGCAGCTAACTCAAGGTTATGGATGGGGTAATTCTTCTCGTGTGGTTTTAACTGTCTAGAAGCATAAGCTATCACCTTACCCTTCTGCATCAATACACAACCCAAACCAACTCTAGAAGCATCATAATACACCACAAAACTATCAACACCATCAGGCAAAGTCAAAATAGGAGATGAAGTGAGCCGAGCATTAAACTCCTGAAAACTCTTCTCACAATAAATCGGACCACAAGAACTTCACTTTCTTTTGGGTGAACTGGGTCATAAAAGACGCTATAGAGGATAAACCTTCAACAAAATGGCGGTAATAGCCAACTAGACCCAAGAAACTTCAGATATCAGTCGGAGAGATAGGTCTAGGCCAGTTTCTAACAGCTTTGGTCTTTTGGGGATCAACTCTAATACCCTTGAAAGAAATAATATGACCCAGAAAAGCAACTGACCTTAGCCAAAACTCACACTTGCTGAATTTGGAAAATAATTGATGATCTCAAAGGGTTTATAAGACAATTCAGAGTAAATTTGCATGTTCATTCTCACTACGGGAGTACACCAGAATATCGTCTATAAACACTATGACAAACATATCAAGATATGGTCTGAACACTCGATTCATGAGATCCATGAAAGCTACTGGGGCATTAGTTAACCCGAAGGACATAACAAGAAACTCAAAATGACCATAGCGAGTTCGGAAGGCTATTTTTGGGATATCACACTCCCTAACTTTGAGTTGATGATAGCCGGATCTAAGGTCTATCTTTGAGAAGTAACTTGGACCTTGCAATTGGTCAAACAAGTCATCTATTATTGGAAGGGGGTACTTATTTAGACAGTGACTTTATTCAACTGGCGATAGTCAATGAATATACGTAAAGAACCATCTTTCTTTCTCACAAATAACACAGGAGCACCCTAAGGAGAAACACTAGGCCTTATGAAACCCTTATCTAGCAGATCTTTGAGTTTCTCCTTCAACTCCTTAAGTTCTGCAGGTTCCATACGGTAAAAAAGAATAGAAATAGGCTGAGTATCGGGAAAAAGATCGATCCAGAACCCTATCTCTCTATCAGGAGGTATCCCTGGGAGATCTTCCGAGAAGAGATCAGGAAAATCATTAACAATACTAACTGACTGGAGAGTTGGAGTCTCAGACTTAATGTCCTTGACACTAACCAAATGATAAATGCACCCCTTGAAAATAAGCTTTCTAGCTTTGAGATTAAAATAAAATGACTTTTGGGGGATATAGAACTCCCAGACCACTCAGATACAGATTTATCAGGAAACTGGAACTTGACTACTCGGGTACGACAATCGATAGAGGCATAACAAGAATGAAGCCAGTCCATACCCAGAATGACATCAAAATCCACCATGTCTAACTCAATCAGGTTAGCCAACATGACTCTATGAAGGACTGTAACAGGACACTTTTTATACACTTTCTGGGCAACAATCGACTCACCCACTAGGTAGAAACTAAGATAGGCTTAGGAATACTTTCAAGACTCATTTCAAAATTCACAGCAACCAGAGGTGTAACATATAAAAAACTGGACCCAGAGTCCAACAATGAATAAACATCAAACTAAAATATACAGAGCATACCAGTGATAATATCGGGAGAGTCCTCCTGCTCCTGGAAAGATGGTAAAGCATAAAATCGATTCTGGCACTAACCGCAAGTGGTGCTAGAAGAGACACCCTGAGCTGGGGCTGGGCGAGTTACCTGAACTGGTGCACTAGCAGTTTGAGTCTGAGGGCGATTATCACGTCGCCCTTGCCTGGCATGTGGGCACTCTCTAAGTTTGTGACCCCTGTCACCATACCCAAAGCAACCTTTCATCTCACCCCAACACTCACCAAGATGGGTCCTACCACACTTAGGACACAAAGGATAATTTAGCTTATTTCCAATACTATACTAAGTCTTGGACATATACGACTTACCACTTTGCTCCTGCCTATCCCTAGGAGTGGGAGCGCTAGCAAACGATGGTGCTGGTGCAGATAAATGATTCTGAAACTGAGGGCAATTCTCTCCCTGTGATCTAGTCTGACCATGTCCATGCTGCTCGGACCTAGCTTTCTTATTCCCTCTTGTTCTATCCCTCTCCTTGATCTTGTCTGCTTCAATCTGTTAGGCATGTGTCATCAGTCGAGAAAGGTTCATCTCACTACTAAGCATAGCCGATCTATACTTCTTAACTACATAGCCCGACACTCTTGTCACAAATTTACTCACACTGGCCTGGTTATTAGCAATCAAATCAGGAGCGTATTTGGCCAACTGATTGAACTTCAAGCAGTACTCTTTAATAGTCATAGAGCCCTGTCGTAAGTTCATGAACTCCTCCACCTTTGCCTCTCTCAGCTCCAAAGGGAAAAACTTATCCAGGAATGCATCCTGGAACTCCTGCCAAGTCGTAGGGGCGGCACCTTCACCTCTACCCTTCCTCCAAGCAACTACCTAATCATAAGCAAGGTCTTTCAACTGATACGCTGCCAACTCCACACTATGCTCCTCAGAGACATGCATCACTTATGTGATCTTCCTCACCTCCTCCAAGTACAACTGTGGATCCTCACCTACCTTGGACCCATAGAATTCTGGCGGATTCATCCACATAAAGTCAAGAATCTTAGCAATAGCTGAATCACCTACCTACTGTTGTGGAACTGGGGCTGGATTAGCCTGAACATTCACAGTAACAGCTTGGGCCAGTGCCTGAAAGGCTGTCCGAAATTCGGCATGGGATACATTTTCATTTAGTGGTTCATCAGGCTGAGGTTGCTGACCAGCGTTATTCCTTCTAGCTTGGCGAGAAGGCATATTCTGAAAGAACAGACCATGAATTTATAGCAGAGAGAGATACTATAAGCACGATGGACTTCTAAAAGAAAGAAATGACCTTCTTCCTAAAACGTCTCGTAGCCTCTTGCTCATAGATGTGGCGCGCTACACACCGATGACCAAGACTCTACTTAACGTGGATTGTCAGAAGCCCTAGGACTCCAATAACCTTAGGCTTTGATACCAAGTTTGTAATGACCCAAAAATGGGTCCCGGGGCGTCACACGGTGCTTAAGGCTACAAGTAGCCCCAACTGACCCAAACTTAGGAAATAAACTAAACAACTCAAAGTAAATGAGGTAATTTGGATAAATAGTCCCCGGATCATGAGGACTCACCACTGCAGAAAATGCAGATCAATATGCTCGGAGAATCTCGATCAAGCCTGGAACTGAGCACCTGAACCTACATTATAGGGAAAATATAGCCCACGTACGAATACGTAGGTCAGTACCATGGAATATGGACCTAGTATATGGGGGTGTATGCAAGTTTCAGAAATCAAATATCATAAGTATTCACAGGAAACATGCATGCTATAACAAGTGACTCACATAACTCGAATAAAATCATCATAATCACAAGAGAGTAAAATACATCGGGTGAAAACATGTGAGTCATCATAATAAATCTCAATCCCTTTCATCTCGATTTCAAATCATCAATGTAATCAGATCTCATAACCATTCTCTTTAGAATATATATTCATTAAGTCTTTCGAAAATAATGATTTTCACAACTCAAGATTTCAAGCAATTATATTTTCATCTCCGATAGAAGAGTACACACACACACAAGAAGAACTTATAACCGACCTAAACCATGTGAGCCACATGGAATCCAACGTCTTACCCGCATTGGGGAGAGCTGTCCTATTCTTGCCATCGGAGTAGGACCTTAAATCATCAATCCAGACACTAGTGATCACTACATAAATCATCCTCAGGCTCACAAACTATGGGGGAACGTAGTTCTAGGAAAGTACTAAATCCTGCTATACCTCCGGCTCGGTGCTAAAGACTACTCCCCGACTTAGCTCAGATCTTTTCAAAAGAAAATCTACTAATAAACAGTTCAACATTTCACAACGGGAGCCATCATGTTACCCCTTTCATAGTAGATAAGTAAATAAATAAAAGTGGATTTCTTTTCTCATCTCGGGTTCTAAAATACTCCTTTTTACGACCAAATAGGTCAAAGCTTCATTATCATCACAAATCATTCAAACTTAAAGTGTTTATAACACATGATTTCTCAAAAATGATGATTTCAATTAGATTTCAAAACTCGTGCCTCAATATCATACAAAAATTTATCAAAGTTCAAGCTTTACATCATAAACACGTATAAATTCCTTCAAAATCAGGAAAATTCACCCATAAGGCATAAAATATCATCTTTCTTATATCATTTAACTTCTAAAATATCAATAATATCATAATCTCATGTTAATCAACATAGTATATGAATTCATGCTTCAAAATCATAGCAAAACATATAAAATCCATAACTTTGTAAAATAAAGTGTCTTTGGGCACAAGAACGAAAGGATGTTCTTGTTCATAACCCCACATACCTTAAACTTGAAGCTTTAGAATGACTTCCTGAATAATGTAGTGCTATTCACAAACTTTTGCATTTCCCACGTATCGTTCATGATGGGGATTCCGAATATGTAAAAATATTAAAGTTTCCACGATTGAATCTCTAGCTATGGTGTTTTTTATGTCGAAACCCTTGTAGGTGTTCTTGAGGATTTTTGATGTTTTGAAGTGTAATTTGGTGTTATGAGGATTGAATCCCTTGTTAAGGAGGATAAGACATTGAAAATTACCATAAAGCCATCAAATAAATGGATGAAGTTGCTGAAATTTTGCCGGGTGTGCTAGGCAAGGCAACGCCCTGCATAGAGAGGGGGTGAGACCAGGGCGGCGCCCTGCTTTAAGAGGGGGGAGCTAGGCGGCGCCCCGCTTAGAGAGGGGGAAAGAGTTGGGAGGCGCCCCTCCAGCGCCTTTAGCTACTAGAAATGCAACCCAAACATAGCCTTAAGCTCGTCTAAAAATTCTGAAACTTACCCGAGGTGTACTACAACCATGCCCCATCGCAACGCAACAAAAATCTCTAGAAACGAATGTCGGGAAGGTCACGAAATGATTCAACAAAGATTAAGGGTCCAAAATAAAACTAAGTGTTGAATCACCTTGTAGAAAATTCTAAGTGTTGAACTTAATGAGACTTATTTTGGAGGCTTTAACGAGGATGAAATTTTACGGGGTCTTATAGTTTTAGTGAAAGATTTACCTTGGATCAACTTCAATCCACCATTACTCCTTTTACATAATGAGTTACGTGTTCTACCTTATATAAAATGAAAGGTCTTTAAACCTTCTTTCCAACGCATTTTGTTTAACCTTAATCCGATATTGGAGTAAAATGTTATGCCCATTTTACTTTAACATGTCAGTTTGTCAACTAAGTGACGACCTGAACTGATAAGCCGTCAACTATGTGACGACTTATCAGCCAAGTCGTCTGCCCAAACCAGAAACCCATCAAATTCAGCTCCTAAGTGACGACTTAAGTTTATAGGCCGTCAACTATGTGACGGCTTATCAGCACAAGTCGTCGCCCTTAAAATTCAGCAATTCCCTAACAGTTTTGGAAGGGTATTTTGGACTTTTGCTTCACCTTCCACGACTTAAATCATCAAAATCACGTATATAACCATTATAAATCAGTTTTAAAATCCCTTAATCCTTTTTATTCACAAGAACAAGATTAGGGTTTCCTCTCCAGATCATCTCCCAAGAACAAGATTCAAGCTCTTCTTCAAGAAAACCAAGAAATTATCATTTCCAATCCAAGAACGTTCAAGAAAAGTCAATTCTCTTTCAAGACTAAAGCTTTAAGGTATGTGGGAGTTCATCTATGAGTTCTTTTTCACCCATGGAGCCCAAAAACTCTTTTCTTTAAGTTAAAGAATGAATTTCCCAGTATTATGATAATTTGTATGTTTAAGAAGGATTGAATTTCATGTTTTTATGATATTTTTAATTCAATTCAGCCCATGTATGATCCCATGCAAGATTTTGAACTCCCCATGCTATGAATTTAAGTCTCCCATGCTTTAATCAAGTAAATACCATGATAGATCCTAGATTCATGATGTTTAACAATATTCTCATGTTTTAAGTCCATGCCTTTCACATGTTTGATGAAATTTCCATATCTTGTTAAGTCAATTTCAAGATGATCCCCAAGTGTTTGTCAAAATGTCTCAGTGAATAAATTGTAAACAATGGACTATTTTTATGCTTTCAAGATTTGCTATGTCTTATTATTGAAGCTATTGAGTCCTGGGGGTATTCAATACCCAAAAATCTAGCTGTTGATATAGAGCTATAGTAGTTACATAATAGTCTCAGAAATATCACGATCAGTAGTATTCAATCAATACAGAACTTAGTGTATCCAGTCAGCCATCAGAACTTAATAAACTCAGTCCAGTTCAGTAAGTTAACACGATTAGTAACAGTTCAATCCAACCTAGTATGGTTTAGAAATCAATCTAGTGTCTATTTCAGTTGGGAGTAGGATTCAACATCGAGTGAACCCAAGGATGGGGACTCACCTGCCAACAGAGGGTGTGACCTTTAGAAGTAGTCATTGTGTTCTAGAACTATATATCCAGAGTAGTTTGAGACATCAAGCTGCCAGATTGAGGGTTGATGAGGTTATTTAACTTACCAGTTGAGGGTACCACCATTCTCATTTAGGGCACCTGCCAGATGAAGGTGACTCTTTAGTGTCTTTACCTGGGCACGGTACTGACACCCTTCCAACTGGGGTTACAGGTTGGACCCCAGTTATCTTATTTAGGGCATGTCGGTTAGATGATTACCTCCCACAGTTTTAATTTTAGACATCAGTATAAAACTCAATTCAGTTCTACAGAATCAGGACTATCAAAAACAATCACCTAGTTATCAGTAATACAGTTATCAGTAAACTCAGATATCAATTACTCAATTATCAAAACTCAGCACTCAGAACTTTAGTTACAGTCTCAGTTAATCTTAGTTACAGTCTCAGTTACAGTCCCAATTCAGTATTCAGCTCAGAACCCAATTTAGTTTCAGGTTTGCTTGACCATACAGGACAGTTATCAGCTATTCTATTATCAGTATTTCAGTACCTCAGTTTACAAACTATTTTAGAATCATGTTATACGCTTGGTCTTGCATTCTTAGATAATACAGTTTATATGCACTTATGCTCAGTTATCTCATGTTGCTCAGTCAGTCCTTACCTCATATGCATAGTACTCTACAGTTTCAGTCCAGTTATTCAGATTAAGTACAATTGAATCTTACATGAACAGTATTCAACTATCAATCATTCAGTTAATCCAATAAGTTAGTATGTTTATGCATTCATGCTCAGTAAGATTGTATACTCAGATCGTCGATTTTTGTCAGTCTCTATCACGTTGTTTCAAACCCAGTATTCATACAGTATCCATATTTTACCATATCCCAGCTTGAGTTATACTTACATCATTAAATTAAAGTTTTACAGAAACTAAGTGTAGAGATTTACCATTTTATCAAAGAATGTTTTTCACTCATGCTTTAAGATATTTCAGTTTTCAGTTTATTCTAACCTATTGGTGAGTCCATTTATACTTATCATGCATGTTTTATGATTACGTATGAAATCAGTTTTACTTATTGCATTCACCCCTACATACTCAGTACATTCCAAAAGTACTAATCCATATATACGTCTGTGTGGCTACTTTGTTTCATAATGTAGGTACTAATTATAGCCCACACATCATGATGAGACAGTTGTAGATTCCAGCCAACAGGTGATGAGTTCTCCTACTTCGGGAACTCCAGACAGTCTTAGTTTATGTATAGTTTATTTATTTTCATGCGTATTGATTAGTGGTAGTTGGAGGCATGTCCCAGCTATCTATAGTCAGTATAATTGATGCTTCATAGATGTCAGTCAAAGTCAGTCATGTAATTTTAGTTTCATCCTTTAGATTTATCAGATTATAAAGCTTTATCAGTATTATATTTATTTCAGACTTTCAGTATGAGTATATTTCCGCACATCAAAATAGCTATTTATTATGTTATAATTTAGTTGCTTAACAGTATGCCAGTTCATGGGTTAGCTTGAGATCACTTGTGGTTTCTAGCACCGTGTGACGACTAGGGGGTAGTCTCGGGTCGTTACAATGTCGCTATGTGTCTTTTATAAATAAACGTGACTTATTAGATTACAAACTTTCAATACACATAATTTTATGAAGATCCACATTGTCCAACAAATTAACAATAATAGTAACTAGTTATTCTTTGATCAATATAATTTTTACCCTGAAAATGATATAGTTGAATTTACATATGAGATCAAGAACGGTGTGTTAAATCTAGCTTTGTTTATGATATGTTTACCAGTGGCAAATTAATTATCAATGTAACGAAAGACAATGCGTAACGTAAGAAAATTAAATTAAATCAATAGCAAAGAACATATAGGTGAAATTAGTGCAAGTAAAGAGTGTATCGTATTGCCTCAGGTTTGATTTCAATTGCCTTTCTAGTGTATTGAAATCCCTCTCTATAGGGCACAATGAGTGGCTTGTAGCCAAAGGAATGAATTAGCTAAAGGGACTCTATAGTAATTAGCTAAAGGGACTCTATAGTACAATATACCAAATGATATGGTGCCATGTATCCTATCTATTGTTGGTGTCAACTATTTTCTGCAGAGGCTGATATAATGTGAATATCATAACTAATAGACTTTGATGGTTTTATCCTTTGTTTTTCTTTCTCGTCATCCCAGTCTATCGAATTGTGGTATTACCCCTGGCAGAGGTTTCATTGACGGTGCCACCCTTATTGTCCACAACAAGGCATTTGTTCACGAGAGGCCCACTCGTTCCCCTCTGCAACCCTCGAAAACTTTACCCATTATAATAATCATCCCACCCAATACAATTTATAACTTTACATCGGCATGATCTTTATTTATCAAATTTTATAGGTATTTTTGATAAATTTATGGGTTTAATTTTAATTTTTTTTTTTTTTAAAATCACAAATTTGTAATGGAAATTCTACCTTTTAGATGAATTTAAAATATAAAATTAATATTTTAGTTAACTACTATAATCAAACACAAATTTTCAATCAAAACTTTAAATTTAAAATATAAATTGCATGATCAAATATCCTTTTAAGTATACATTATAAGGAGATTCAAAATCATTCGAAAATTAGGACATAATTGTTATTCCTAAAATATCGAATGGTTGACCAATTAATTATATAACCAACGTATAGGGACATCCCTTGTGGATATCGAATTCATCTAAATCAAACACTTTTAACATATAGCATAAATTTATATGAAAAATTAGTAAAATTATAGCGAGTAGTTAATATAAGTTCATTATTTTAAAAGTATAACAAATTAATATTAAAAAATTATAAATTTCAAATTCTTATATATGTTTTCGACTAATATTTTCGGAGAAAAGTTATGGCAAAACTAGAATTTTATTAAAGAAGTTTAAATTTTTTTAAAAAAAAACTAAAAGAAGTTACTGAAAATTTAGAATCTACTACTAATAAGTTTAATTATATATATAAATGAATAATATAATTTTTATCAAAAAAATGTAGATTCTCTCATTCTACTTGATTTCCGCCCTAACAAACCGTGTATGGTGCAATATTGATAAGGAGAATGAGTCTCAACCACCCCACTTGGGTTGTTGAGTGGATCAGATTAGAGAATGGATATCTACTAATCATTTGATGCTCTGAAAGTGACTTTCCAATTTTGGTTGTACTTTTTGACCAAAACTTTGAAGAAATTATCCACCTAACGAAACAACAAATGGTAGGTATCCCTCACGTTAATTTCTAGCGACTTTGTTGAAAATTTTCAGCAAAAAAGTCGTATTCCTTTAATTTGTAATCATAAGAGGCCGTTTGGGTTAGCTAATTATAGCTAGTTGATAAGTATCTTGAAGTGTTGAAATTAGTTTTATAAATAAGTAACTACATTGGATAAAAGTATTTAAAATGTATATTAAGTAGTTGATGTGTTTTATTAGAAAAAACTACTAACAAGCTATTTTTAAATAAGGGGGAAAAATAATCAAAATATACCTTTTAGATTGCATCTCACAGCAATACCTTTTAGATTGCAATTAATAGCAACTTTAAAAACATAAATAAAATAATTTCTTTTTAAAATAAAAATTCATCCTTCAGAAAAAGTTTACTCTCCTCTTCAAATTCTTCTTTCCTTTATTTTCTCCCTATATTTCTCTCTCTCTCTTTATATATATATATATATATATATATATATATATATATATATATATATATATATATATATATATAAAGGGGTTGGTTTTCCCCTATAAATAAAGGGTTTTCTTCATTGTAATTGATCCATCAAGAAATCCCTCAAGAGAAATAAGAATGACTCTTTATTCTCTCTCTACTTTTCTTCTTTATTCTTTATTATTTTATAATACGTTATCAGCACGAGACTTCGCCAAATAAGGTGAGATTATTAATCTAAAGGTAATTTCAAGGTTTGTAATTCCTTATTTTATTTGTCTTTTGCCACTAATGATATAATTATTATTGGATTTGAGAAAAAATAACTGATTTGAAACCACTCATGCTTTAAATTTGTTCATGAAGAACAATATTGTTAAAAGATATGATGATGAATTTAAATCGAGAAGAACAACACAAGATAATAAATAACATTGAAAATCTACAATTAGATATTCATAAGTTAGTTATCCGCAGAGATCCGCACCCCCCCTTATAAATGAAACACAAGATAATAAATAACATTGAAAATCTACAATTAGATATTCATAAGTTAGTTATCCGCATAGATCCGCACCCCCCTTATAAATGGTATCAAAGCCCAGTTATTTAAAAAATACAGCAGTAATGTTGAATTGAATTAATTATGGGAAGACCATTTAAAAACAGAGAAGCTTTTAGAAAAATTAAAGAATCTTTAATTAGTAATTATTCAGAATATAAAAGTCTAAATAAAACAAAAGAAAACCCACAAAGATTAGTCTACCTAATTACCTTAATATCTAGTATTGAAGCAAAATTAATAATACATTTAAAATCTAGAAGAATGAGACACATACCACCTAATTATGATAAAATTAGATTTAAATATCCACCAAGATATAATAAATATGATTTGAATGAATAAAGTACAAAAAGACAAAGAATTAAAACAAATTATTTCTGAAAAACGTAAAGAATTAAAAATAAGAATAGAAAGACTACATTATAATATATTTGTCGGAGTTAGTGAAAACTCAATAAATACACAAAAAGATGAAATATCAAAATTAGAATCACAAATAGATAGTTTAGAATATATATATCAACATGAACTATTCACAATAAAATGAACAAAGAAGAATTTATAATAGATGAAAAAATATATGAAAATCACGAAGGATTAAACATAAAAATAATATTTTCTAATCTAGGAAGAAGGTATAAAAAAATAGGTGAACATTTATATCTAATGTTAGAAAAAGAAGAATTAAAATTAGAAGATAAATTGACAGCCATGGTAAGAATAGAAAGAGAAAATGAAGAAACAGATGGGAAAAAGGAAATAGAAAAAATTAAACAACAAACTACAGAAGAAATACGAAAAATAGAAGAAACTAAAACTAGTAGGATTGCTGAATTAGAAAAAGAACTACAAATGTTAAAAAATTTGTATGAACAAAGACAAAAAGAAAAGGAAGAAAAAGATAAAGAACAAAAATTACTAATTGAGATAAATCAATTTAAGGAAAAATTAGAAATAAAAAATAAGGAATTAGAAATAAATAATATAGATGTTGAAGAGACAGATAATTATGATTCAGAAGATAGTGAAACATATACAGAAATATTAACAAATACAAAAGATTTAGAAATCAACGAAAAACAAGAAGTAATTAATGAAGAAAACTCAAAAAATATCAACACAGAAATAAATAATCTTGATAAAAAAGAAGATGAAAATATAATACCTAGAACATCAAAAATAAGAAAACCTACATATTATAAGAATAAGTTTAAAAAATATAATGAATATGACAAATGGACACCAAAACAAATAGTTAATAAAAATTATAACTTTTTAGACCTAAACTATGTAATAGATACAGAAAAAATAATACAATTATGGATAAGATATATGACAAAACAATTATTAGATAATAATATAAACATGACAGATGCACCAGAATATATAGAAAGAACACTAATAGGAACAGTGAAATTATGGTTTTCAAATTTAACTGAAAATAGCAAGAAGGTATTAAGAACTAATAAACTTATAGAAGGAACATCATCAACAACAACTAAACTAACACCTATAGAATTGTTAAAAAAATATGAAACAGCTATAAAAGATGAATTTGATAGTATGACAACAATAGAAGAAGAACAAGATGAAGAAAAGGATACAAATAGGAATTTAATGTTAACATTAACAATATGTAATATGTGTTATATAGATGAATATACTTGCGCATTTAAAGAATATTATTATAAAGGAGCATATAATATAGAAGAAAGTAAAGAGATAAGAAAATTATATTTTAATAAATTATCCGAACCATTTAGTTAAAAGATAATAAAAAGTTGGGAAGAAGCAAAAATAGTAGATACTTTAGGAGCAAGAATAAAATTTTTACAACAATGGTATAGAAACTTATGTGAAAAATATAGAGAAGAATTAAAAATGGAAAAAACATTGACAAGAAATTTAGCATGTTGCAAAAATAAAATAGCACCCCAATTTGGATGTGAAGAAAGATATTATAAGAAAAGAAAAAGACAAAAGAAATATAAGAAATATAAAAAATCAAAATATAAATACAAAAGACCATATAGAAAGAAGAAATCTATAAAAGAATGTACTTGTTATAATTGTGGAAAATTAGGCCATTTAGCTAGAGATTGTAAATTACCTAAAAATTCAAAAAATAAACAAATATCAGAAATAAAAATAGATAATACAGAATATATGCAGATAGATAATATAGATTATGAATTAGAAAGTGAGGATAGTATATATGAAATTTCAGAAAACGAAACAGATAATGAAATAGATAGTGAAATAGATGAATCAAATGACTGAAGAAGATATAAAAATAATAACAAAGGAAGAATATTTAAATGATGAAGGAACAAAATAAAAAATAATATTTGACAGTAACATATTTGATGAAATAAAAGGAAAAAAATTAGATTTAAGTGTAGAAAAAATATTTAAAATACCAACAATAAAAAATATTTTTACTAGGAAAAAGGACGAATAGTATGTAGTATGCCAAAAGGAACATGTAATAGACTGTAGATATGCAAAAGGCAAAGCTAGTATATACCACTAGTAACAAAAAGAATAATTAATAAAGAGATAAATGATATAAAAAGTACAGGAGACCCAATAAAATATGTACACCTTGGAGGTACAGAGATATTAATAAAAACATGTTTTAGAGAAGGAATAGATACACCAATAGAATTATATTTAGCAGATGATAGAATTATAAAGCCTATAGAAAAAAACATAATAACTGCCGTAAAAGGAAACCTAATATACCAAAAATTCAAATTTATAACAAGTGCAAATTATTCAGTAGCGGTAACAGATAAAAATATAGATAAATCACTAGTATTATATTGAAAAATATCAGGAATAGAATTAACCCCAGAAAGTAAAATATTTACAGCAAGATGCAAAAATTTATATGTATTAACAACAAAACATAAAATAACAGGAAAAAATAAGATTAACAAAATACGAATAGAAAGTCCATTAGAACAAATTGTAAAAATAATAGATTATAATGATTATAGCTATAGAGACATAGATATAGAAGAAAATTTAGAAATAGTAAATGATAGAATAAGTACAACGAAAAGAATAGCTGATGAAAAACCAGAATCATCAAGCTCATCAAAAAGAACAAGTTATGAAATAAATTCAACAAGTAATTTAAACCAATATTACATAACAGAAAAAATAAATGAAAAAGAATATTTAATACTCTTGAATACAGGACAAGACGAAAATTATATAGCAAAATATCTAGTAAAAAATGAAGAAATAAAAATTGATAATGATATGTGCCCAGATCTACCAAGAAGTTTAATAAATAGTAAAAATATAACAGAAAAAGAAATAATAATAGGAATTAGAAAAATAAAAATAGAATTTGAAGTAAAGGAAGAAATGCAAAAAGCAGATATAATATTACGAATAAAATGGCTAGAACAAGTAAAACCATATAATATAGAACATACACAATTAACCTTAACATATAACAAAGAGAAATTATTCTTAAGAAGAGCCTTAACATAAAATGAAAATATATGTATTAATGAAGATAGTAGTAGAAGGATATTACAGTAGATATTATACGCCTATGATATATACAGGAGCAGAAACTAATTTATGTAGATATAATTGCTTACCAGAAAGTAAATGGGATAAATTAAAAACATCAGTAATAGTTAAAGGATTTAATAATGAAGGAAGCTTAATTACTTATAAAGCTAGGAATGTAAAAATACAAGTATGGGATAAGCTATTAACAATAGAAGAAATTTATAATTATGCACTAACATCAAAAGATATACTTTTAGGAATACCATTTTTAGATAAATTATACCCACATATAATAACTAGGACAGACTGGTGGTTTACAACACCATTTAAATAGAAAGTGAGAGCAAAAAGAGTTAATAATAAAATAAGAAAGAAAACTGATTGGATAAAAAGAAGTGAAAAAATTACACAAAAGTTAGAAAATATAAAAAATACTGAAGATACAATAGAACTAGTAGTATTTTCGATAAATAAAACAGAAATAACTATATTTTCAATAAATAAGATAGAAATAATTAAGAAAAAATTAGAACAATTATATAGTGAAGATCCATTAAAAGGATGGGAAAAACATAAAACTACTATAAAAATTGAATTAATAGATAAAAATAACATAATAACCCAGAAACCATTAACATATAATTTTGACGATTTAAAAGAATTTAAAATGCATATAGAAGAATTATTAGAAAAACAATATATACAAAAAAGTAATAGTAAACATAATAATCCAGCATTTATAGTAAATAAACATAGTGAACAAAAAAGAGGAAAAAGTAGAATGGTTATTGACTATAGAAATTTAAATGCAAAAACTATGACATATAATTATCCAATACCAAATAAGATATTAAAAATAAGACAAATACAGGGATATAATTATTTTAGCAAATTCGATTGTAAATCAGGATTTTACCATTTAAAGTTAGAAGAGGAATCTAAAGAATTAACCGCATTTACGGTACCACAAGGATTTTATGAATGGAACGTATTACCATTTGGATATAAAAATGCATCAGATAGATATCAACATTTTATGGATAGTTATTTTAAACAATTATCTAATTGTATAGTATACATAGATGATAGATTATTATTTACAAAAACTAAAGAAGAACATTTAAAATTATTGAGACAGTTTATATATATAATAGAAAAATAGAGAATAAGTCTAAGTGAAAAGAAAGCTGAAATTATGAAAAATCAGATAGAATTTTTAGGAATACAAATAGATAAGAGTGGAGTAAAAATGCAACAACATATAGTACAAAAAAATAATAAATTCGAAAGAAGAATTAGATACAAAAAAGAAATTACAATCATTTTTTGGATTAGTAAACCAAGTAAGAGAATATATTCCAAAATTAGCAGAAACTTTAAAACCACTACAGAAAAAATTAAAAAAGGATATAGAATATAACTATAATGAAGAAGATAAAAAACAAGTTCAGAAAATAAAATTACTTTGTAAACAATTACCAAAACTACAATTTCCAGATGAAAATAAAAAAATTATATATATAGTAGAAGCAGATGCTAGTGAATGTAGTTATGGAGGAGTACTTAAATACCGATATGAAGCAGAAAAATTAGAACACCATTGTAGATACTACTCAGGTACGTTCAATGAAACAGAAATAAAATGGGAAATAAATAGGAAAGAATTATGTTCATTATATAAATGTTTGTTAGCATTTGAGTCATATATTGTATATAACAAGTTTATTGTACGAACAGTTAATACACAGGTACGCTGGTGGTTAACAAAGAAAATACAAAATTTAGTTACAACAAAAGAGATTCGGAGACTAGTCTTGAATATATTAAATTTCACATTTATAATTGAAGTAATTAGTACTAACAAAAATGTTATTGCAGATTACATATCAAGACAAAGCTACACAGACTGATATAATAGAAGAAGACACTCTAGAAAAAATACTCAACACCCTAACTACACTTTCAATGAAAGTGGACAGTATGGGTAATGAGATAGAAAAGCTAAAGACTAATGAAGATAAACTGAAGTCTATAGCTACAAATCAGCTAACTCAGCAGTGTGCAGAGCTATGTCGATCGGAAGACATTAAAGTTTCAGATCTAGAAGGAGACGATGGGACACTACATAAAACCCATAATATTTGTCAATCTACTTCTGCAGGTGCAAGCAGAGGAGTTAGTAGACAAAGATATCAGAACATGAATATGAATAAGATATTTGTTATTTACATGATTGAAGGGAATATTTTAAAAATAACAATTTTATAAAAATGAATAATTATTTATCTGATGTGATGGTAGATAAATTTAAAATACTTATTTTGTATGCACTTAAGGATATAAAAGTACTTCTGGGCTAATATTATCTTCTCCTTATGAGACAAGAATAAGTGTCATAGCCTAAAAGGCTAAAAAGGCTACAAGAATTAGTGCTATAGCCTTAAAAAGTCAAAAAGGCTAAAGAAAGGCTAAAAAATTATACAACAATTTTACGTAAAATTTAATCTCTTGTCTTCCATTATTACTCCGTTGATATCTTCTCGTTGTCGTATCTGCTGTTTTTCCATATCTCCATTATTGCTTCTTATCTTATTTTCCAGCTGACATGCTTATCTTCTTGATTCTTTTATTCTAGGTGGACTTCTGGGATAATATTATCTTCTCCATTACATCTTGAATATTGATGGTCTGGATATTTATGTCCAATTATCTTGCAATATCTTGTCAATAATCCGTCTGAAATAAATCTTTTCTTAATTGCTCTTGCAGTAGTTTGTTTTTCTGGGTTAAGTAATGTCATTATCCATTGCCTAACATCTTCCATATCTGCTTGTCGTAGTTCTTTTGAATTTGAATAAATCATCTGATGGTCTCTCGAATAATAGCTCCATATTGGGTTTCCATTGGTATAATTATTTGCTAATTCTTGAATAATTGTAGCTAGTCTAATGAGTCATTTATTTGCGTAGAAATCAGGTATCTCAATTATGGGTATCTCTGGCTGCTGCGTAATATCTTCCGGTATAATCATATCTCTGGTTAGTCCTATTTTCATAACTTGTATAACTGATTTTATTTCGTCGTATAATATCTCTGTTGGTGCAGTATAACACTTTATATAAAATAGATTTCCTTTTGTTATCCTTTTATAGGTGGTGAATATTTTATGTAATTCTTCCATAGCTGTTAGTTCTTCTTCGTCTTGGGTGTATATGGTATTTAATAATTCATAGTCAAAACAAGTTTTCACTAGGCTTGGGTTGGTTTTGGGTAGTGCAATTAGCTTGTTGTAACCTTGTAATTTTTGGGTTATATAATTTGTGTTTGGTTCTTTGATATTTGTAGCTCTGGGGTTAAGGTTTAGGAAAGTTTGTACTCTATAGATATTTTCTATGTATTTTTGGGTTGTATAGTTGTAAACTTTTTTATCTTGGTTCAGACTATCTCGGTATGTGGTAATTTGTGGGGATATGAACAAGGGGTCTTTTTGTGTTTTTGGTATAAATGGTTTCTCAAATATCTTATTCATATTCATGTTCTGATATCTTTGTCTACTAACTCCTCTGCTTGCACCTGCAGAAGTAGATTGATAAATATTATGGGTTTTATGGAGTGTCCCATTGTCTCCTTCTAGCTCTGAACTTTAATGTCTTCCGATCGACATAGCTCTGCACACTGCTGAGTTAGCTGATTTGTAGCTATAGACTTCAGTTTATCTTCATTAGTCTTTAGCTTTTCTATCTCATTACCCATACTGTCCACTTTCATTGAAAGTGTAGTTAGGGTGTTGAGTATTTTTTCTAGAGTGTCTTCTTCTATTATATCAGTCTGTGTAGCTTTGTCTTGATATGTAATCTGCAATAACATTTTTGTTAGTACTAATTACTTCAATTATAAATGTGAAATTTAATATATTCAAGACTAGTCTCTGAATCTCTTTTGTTGTAACTAAATTTTGTATTTTCTTTGTTAACCACCAACGTACCTGTGTATTAACTGTTCGTACAATAAACTTGTTATATACAATATATGACTCAAATGCTAACAAACATTTATATAATGAACATAATTCTTTCCTATTTATTTCCCATTTTATTTCTGTTTCATTGAACGTACCTGAGTAGTATCTACAATGGTGTTCTAATTTTTCTGCTTCATATCGGTATTTAAGTACTCCTCCATAACTACATTCACTAGCATCTGCTTCTACTATATATATAAATTTTTTATTTTCATCTGGAAATTGTAGTTTTGGTAATTCTTTACCAAGTAATTTTATTTTCTGAACTTGTTTTTTATCTTCTTCAGTATAGTTATATTCTACATCCTTTTTTAATTTTTTCTGTAGTGGTTTTAAAGTTTCTGCTAATTTTGGAATATATTCTCTTACTTGGTTTACTAATCCAAAAAAATGATTGTAATTTCTTTTTTGTATATAATTCTTCTTTTGAATTTATTATTTTTTGTACTATATGTTGTTGCATTTTTACTCCACTCTTATCTATTAGTATTCCTAAAAATTCTATCTGATTTTTCATAATTTCAGCTTTCTTTTCGCTTAGATTTATTCCCGATTTTTCTATTATTTCTGTAAACTGTCCCAATAATTTTAAATGTTCTTCTTTAGTTTTTGTAAATAATAATATATCATCTATGTATACTATACAATTAGATAATTGTTTAAAATAATTATCCATAAAATGTTGATATCTACCTGGTGCATTTTTATATCCAAATGGTAATACGTTCCATTCATAAAATCCTTGTGGTACCGTAAATGCGGTTAATTCTTTAGATTCTTCTTCTAACTTTAAATGGTAAAATCCTGATTTACAATCGAATTTGCTAAAATAATTATATCGCCGTATTTGTCTTATTTTTAATATCTTATTTGGTATTGGATAATTATATGTCATAGTTTTTGCATTTAAATTTCTATAGTCAATAACCATTTTACTTTTTTCTCTTTTTTGTTCACTATGTTTATTTACTATAAATGCTGGACTATTATGTTTACTATTACTTTTTTGTATATATCGTTTTTCTAATAATTCTTATATATGCATTTTAAATTCTTTTAAGTCGTCAAAATTATATGTTAATGGTTTCTGGGTTATTATGCTATTTCTATCTATTAATTTAATTTTTATAGTAGTTTTATGTTTTTCCCATCCTTTTAATGGATCTTCACTATATAATTATTCTAATTTTTTCTTAATTATTTCTATCTTATTTATTGAAAATATAGTTATTTCTGTTTTATTTATCGAAAATACTACTAGTTCTATTGTATCTTCAGTATTTTTTATATTTTCTAACTTTTGTGTAATTTTTTCACTTCCTTTTATCCAATCAGTTTATTTCTTATTTTATTATTAACTCTTTTTGCTCTCACTTTTTGTTTACATGGTGTTGTAAACCACCAGTCTGTTCTAGTTATTATATGTGGGTATAATTTATCTAAAAATGACATTCCTAAAAGTATATCTTTTGATGTTAGTTCATAATTATAAATTTCTTCTATTGTTAATATCTTATCCCATACTTGTATTTTTACATTCCTAGCTTTATAAGTAATTAAGCTTCCTTCATTATTAAATCCTTTAACTATTATTGGTGTTTTTAATTTATCCCATTTACTTTCTGGTAAGCAATTATATCTACATAAATTAGCTTCTGCTCCTGTATCTATCATAGACGTATAATATCTATTGTAATATCCTTCTACTACTATCTTCATTAATACATATATTTTCATTTTATGTTAAGGCTCTTCTTAAGAATAATTTCTCTTTGTTATATGTTAAGGTTAATTGTGCATGTTCTATATTATATGGTTTTACTTGTTCTAGCCATTTTATTCCTAATATTATATCTGCTTTTTCCATTTCTTCCTTTAATTCAAATTCTATTTTTATTTTTCTAATTCTTATTATTATTTTTTTTCTGCTATATTTTTACTATTTATTAAACTTCTTGGTAGATCTAGGCACATATCAATATCAGTTTTTATTTCTTCATTTTTTACTAGATATTTTGCTATATAATTTTCTTCTTGTCCTGTATTTAAGAGTATTAAATATTCTTTTCATTTATTTTTCCTGTTATGTAATATTGGTTTAAATTACTTGTTGAATTTATTTCATAACTTGTTCTTTTTGGTGAGCTTGATGATTCTGGTTTTTCATCAGCTATTCTTTTCGTTGTACTTATTCTATCATTTACTATTTCTAAATTTTCTTCTATATCTATGTCTCTATAGCTATAATCATTATAATCTATTGTTTTTACAATTTGTTCGAATGAACTTTCTATTCGTATTTTGTTAATCTTATTTTTTCCTGTTATTTTATGTTTTGTTGTTAATACATATAAATTTTTGCATCTTGCTGTAAATATTTTACTTTCTGGGGTTAATTCTATTCCTGATATTTTCCAATATAATACTAGTGATTTATCTATATTTTTATCTGTTACCGCTACTGAATAATTTGCACTTATTATAAATTTGAATTTTTGGTATATTAGGTTTCCTTTTACGGCAGTTATTATGCTTTTTTCTATAGGCTTTATAATTCTATCATCTGCTAAATATAATTCTATTGGTGTATCTATTCCTTCTCTAAAACATGTTTTTATTAATATCTCTGTACCTCCAAGGTGTACATATTTTATTGGGTCTCCTTTACTTTTTATATCATTTATCTCTTTATTAATTATTCTTTTTGTTACTAGTGGTATACTAGCTTTGTCTTTTGCATATCTACAGTCTATTACATGTTCCTTTTGGCATACTATATAATATTCGTCCTTTTTCCTAGTAAATTTTTTTTTATTGTTGGTATTTTAAATATTTTTTCTACACTTAAATCTAATTTTTTTCCTTTTATTTCATCAAATATGTTACTGTCAAATATTATTTTTTGTTCTGCTCCTTCATCATTTAAATATTCTTCCTTTGTTATTATTTTTATACCTTCTTCAGTCATTTGATTCATCTATTTCATTATCTGTTTCGTTTTCTGAAATTTCATATATACTATCCTCACTTTCTAATTCATAATCTATACTATCTATCTGCATATATTCTGTATTATCTATTTTTATTTCTGATATTTGTTTATTTTTTGAATTTTTAGGTAATTTACAATCTCTAGCTAAATGGCCTAATTTTCCACAATTATAACAAGTACATTCTTTTATAGATTTCTTCTTTCTATATGGTCTTTTGTATTTATAATTTTTTACATAATATCTTTTTCTTGGTTTCTTGTATTTATATTTTGATTTTTTTATATTTCTTATATTTCTTATGCCTTTTTCTTTTCTTATAATATCTTTCTTCACATCCAAATTGGGGTGCTATTTTATTTTTGCAACATGCTAAATTTCTTATCAATGGTTTTTCCATTTTTAATTCTTCTCTATATTTTTCACATAAGTTTCTATACCATTGTTATAAAAATTTTATTATTGCTCCTAAAGTATCTACTATTTTTGCTTCTTCCCAACTTTTTATTATCTTTGAACTAAATGGTTCGAGTAATTTATTAAAATATAATTTTCTTATCTCTTTACTTTCTTCTATATTATATGCTCCTTTATAATAAAATTCTTTAAATGCGCAAGTATATTCATCTATATAACACATATTATATATTGCTAATTTTAACATTAAATTTCTATTTGTATTTTTTCTTCATCTTGTTCTTCTTCTATTGTTGTCATACTACCAAATTCATCTTTTATAGCTGTTTCATATTTTTTTAATAATTCTATAGGTGTTAGTTTAGTTGTTGTTGATGATGTTCCTTCTATAGGTTTATTAGTTCTTAATACCTTCTTGCTATTTTTAGTTAAATTTGAAAACCATAATTTCACTGTTCCTATTAGTGTTCTTTCTATATATTCTGGTGCATCTGTTATGTTTATATTATTATCTAATAATTGTTTTGTCATATATCCTATCCATAATTGTATTATTTTTCTGTATCTATTACACAGTCTAGGTCTAAAAAGTTATAATTTTTATTAACTATTTGTTTTGGTGTCCATTTGTCATATTTATTATATTTTAAAACTTATTCTTATAATATGTAGGTTTTCTTATTTCTGATGTTCTAGGTATTATATTTTCATCTTCTTTTTTATCAAGAGTATTTATTTCTGTGTTGATATTTTCTAAGTTTTCTTCATTAATTACTTCTTGTTTTTCGTTGATTTCTAAATCTTTTGTATTTGTTAATATTTCTGTATATGTTTCACTATCTTCTGAATCATAATTATCTGTCTCTTCAACATCTATATTATTTATTTCTAATTCCTTATTTTTTATTTCTAATTTTTCCTTAAATTGATTTATTTCAATTAGTTATTTTTGTTCTTTATCCTTTTCTTCCTTTTCCTTTTGTCTTTGTTCATACAAATCTTTTAACATTTGTAGTTCTTTTTCTAATTCAGCAATCCTACTATTTTTAGTTTCTTCTATTTTTCGTATTTCTTCTGTAGTTTGTTGTTTAATTTTTTCTATTACCTTTTTTCTATCTATTTCTTCATTTTCTCTTTATATTCTTACCATAGCTGTCAATTTATCTTCTAATTTTAATTCTTCTTTTTCTAACATTAGATATAAATGTTCACTTATTTTTTTTATACCTTCTTCCTAGATTAGAAAATACTATTTTTATTTTTAATCCTTCGTGATTTTCATATATTTTTTCATCTATTATAAATTATTCTTTGTTCATTTTATTGTGAATAGTTCATGTTGATATATATATTCTAAACTATCTATTTGTGATTCTAATTTTGATATTTCATCTTTTTGTGTATTTATTGAGTTTTCACTAACTCCGGCAAATATATTATAATGTAGTCTTTCTATTCTTATTTTTAATTCTTTACGTTTTTCAGAAATAATTTATTTTAATTCTTTGTATTTTTGTACTTTATTCATTCAAACCATATTTATTATATCTGGGTGGATATTTAAATCTAATTTTATCATAATTAGGTGGTATGTGTCTCATTCTTCTAGATTTTAAATGTATTATTAATTTTGCTTCAATACTAGATATTAAGGTAATTAGGTAGACTAATCTTTGTGGGTTTTCTTTTGTTTTATTTAGACTTATATATTCTGAATAATTACTAATTAAAGATTCTTTAATTTTTCTAAAAGCTTCTCTATTTTTAAATGGTCTTCTCATAATTAATTTAATCCAATCTATATTTAAACATAACTTTAAATATATATACTATTGATCTATTTTTTTTAAATAACTGGGCTCTGATACCATTTATAGGGGGTGCGGATCTATGCAGATAACTAACTTATGTATAAGTTATTGCCTAAGACGCCATTTATATAAATGAGATATTGAGTTTGAATCTAAATATACCACAGTGATGATATTATGATGGCAAAAGCAAACTAATGGGTGCTTGTGAAAAGTGATGAGACATGTCCCATTAAATATGCTCCATTCTCTAAAGTAAATGTGGTAGAAGTGTATAATATGTTTGAAAGAAGACAAGTGGTTGAATGTACGAATATAAACGTGAAGGGACAATATGATAATAATCATCAAAAGTGCTAATAGTTTCATACGTTTTTTCTGATTATAATATATGTTAGAGAAAAATTGTAATGCTCTGGGAGTACAACCTAGAGGCTATACGATGCTTACGGTAACAAGTGACCACAAGCGAACTTATGAGCTGCTACCTGCTGTGAGCACTGAACAATGCTGATTAAAAAAACATGTGTGGAAATAACTGAATATGCCATAAGCGTTAAATACTAAAAACAATACAACTGAAATCCACAAATCTGAAACACAAGCAAAAATGCTGAAAATTGACTGCTAAAATTGACAACTAACTAACTATTTGAAAGTGTTTGAAAGCCTCTAAACTAACTAAATAAAAGTAGATGGGACAGACCCCAACTAACTCAAACTGTCTAACTGAAAGAAAATACTAAACAACTGAATAAATTTGGGATAAACAACCATGTCCTCGATAGATGAGGACTCACTACGACTACTACTGATGATGCGCTGGAATGTCTAAGTGCGGTTGGGAACCTGAGCATCCGAACCTATGATATGAGACATCATAGCATAAGAAACGAGTATGCGGTCAGTACTTTGAATATACTGATATGCTAAATGAGGTTAGGCTGATATGCATGGGCTCATGTGCATGAATAATAATTAATTAAATAAATAAGATGAGGTAACTGATACATAGTATGTGTGAAAACTGTAAGATCTTATAATGCATGACCAAGCATATAACATACTGGGACTGAATAACTGATAACTGTATGCTATGGTTAAGCAAACTTGAAACTAAACTCTGAACTAAAATACCGAACTAAGACTGTGAGAGCTATCATCTAATCGACATGCCCCAATATGAGCTAATTTGGGGTCCAACCTGTGACCCCAGTTGGAAGGGTATCAGTACCATTCCATGAGTTCTAACACGTGGCTGTGTGGATCCACTAAAGTGAAGTCCTGAAGGACTAAAGAGTCACCTTATACTGGCAGATGCTCTATTGAGATATATGTCAACCCTCAACTGGCAGTTTAATATCTCAACCTACGCTGGCTACATAGTTTTAGAATGCAGGGACTACTACTAAAGGTCACATCCTCAACTGGAAAGTGAGCCTTCATCCTTGGGTTTGCTCAGTGCTAACTCCTACTCCCAACTAAATAGACTCAGATTACTGAAATGATCTAAGTTTGAATGGTATAATAACTGACTGAATTGGTAATATTAAAATGTATCCAAAATCATTCTAAAACTACTGAGACTAAGTAAACAACTAAGTTTTTGGGTATTTATAATTCCCAAGACTCAATAACATTAACAGTAGAAACATACTAAAGCTTCAAAAGCATAATAAGTAGTCATTGTTCAAAATTCATCTCATAGGCATTTCATCAAACACTTTAAATGCATGAACTTAAGAATGGGAATAATTAAAACATGTGGGATTAACATGATCATAAAATTTAAACCATACATTGGGGGATTTAACATGGAATTTCATTCTTTAAAACGTGTAAGGGCTTCTTTCCAACTAACAACACTTGTAATCATCATGCATAATCAAAATTCCCAAAACCTTTACAAAAATAACTCATTATAAACTTGTAAATTCATGATTTAAACTTAAAAATAGGTTATTGGAATCCATGAGTGAAAAGGGCCCATGGATGAACATTTAACATACCTTAAAGCTATAATCTTGCAAGAGAATCTACTTTCTTGATCGTTCTTAGATGGTGAAGCTTGAATTCTTGAGTTTTCTTAAAGGAATAATGATTGAACTTGATGAATTTGGGGAAAGGTTAGGGTTTAGTTTAGAGAGAAATTGAGGAATTTGGGCATATAATGACTTAACTGATGATAAAGCCCATGTTTTTACGGATTGGGGCGATGGAAAAAGACAAGTCTGCCCCTCTGGGATTTAAATTCATAAATAGAACACCGAATTGATCATCACCGCGACACGATGAATCCCTCATCGCTATATCCGGCGAGATGCGATGCAATCGCGTTGAGCTGCTGGAATCAAAATCTAAACGTGCCTCAATCCTCATTTGAAAAATCCAAAACTTCCCCGAGACATGCAACTACTTACACCCCTGAACATGAATTAACTTTGAAATCATCGTCTTGGGGTTGGAAAGGTTACTTTAAAAATCATCGAAGTTAAGAGGACAAAAATAAAACTAAGTCCCTAATACTTGACTAAATTTTTAGGTTCGAAGCCTCTTATGCATGCACTATGGGCTGAACTGAGCTAATACTAATATAGGGTGTTAAATATCTCCCCCTTGGGAATATTAATCCTCTAATGAGACTAATTAAGCTGAAGATACTGAGGGAACTGAAATCACGTACTGAACATGCATAACTGAAAACATAGTTACATGACTGAGTATGAAACATAATACAAGACTGAAATGATTTGTGAATGCATGCAATGACAGGAAGATAATTATATAATAATTGGGACTGAGAATGGAAAAGAGAAAATCTATGGAAAACTATTACCTTAAACTGAGTCTGAGTTTGCAGAGAGAAGATGAGGGTACTTGGTACGCATGTCTGCTTTTGCTTCCTAAGTGGCCCCCTCAACAGACCAATTCCACCAAAGAACTTTGACCAAGGGAACTTCTTTGTTCCTCAATCTATGAACCTAGTGATCAAGGGTTTTAACTGAGGCTTCTTCGTAAGAAAGTGTAATGCCCCGAGTCTGGTACCTTGGATGCTACACAGTGCTAACAATCCCAAAGTACCACTAGCTAACCCGTGGCTGATATATGTAACTGCACACTGAATAATATTAATATTGTAATAGCAATTTAACTGAAATAAATGCGGAAATATAGCAAAAAAATTTCCATAAGGTTCAAAATACTAAACAATACTGAATAAAACCACGTCTGAACAAGGCATGATAATACCAAGACTAAAACATGCTACAGTCTGAAAGCCTCTAAACTGTCTGAATAAGGAGTTGATGGGACATGTCCCCAACTAACTCCATCTACTGAAAATGACTAAGTACTGAAATACTGAAAGAATAAAATAATCATGTCCTCAAAATATGAGGACTCACCACTGAATCTGACTGTTGATATTTGAGTTACTAAGCGCAATCGGGAACCTGAGCGTCCGAACCTATGGTATAAAACACCATAGCAGAAAAGGAAATTATGCATTAGTACGTATGAATGTAATGGTACACAAAGTGAGGTAAGGCTGAATGCAAGAGTTCATATGCATAAACTAAACTGACTGAATAACATGAACATGACTACGTAAGGATACATGCATGAATACATGACTGTAACTAAAATCATAAGGATTCTGAATATTGAGTTTACTGATAACATGGATTACTGATAACTAATATAACTGATCACTGAGTGACTGTGTCTGACAGTCCTGATTCTAATAAAATTAGCTGAGTTTCGTAATAAACTGAGTGATGTATCTGACAATCTTGAAATCTGTAGAACTATCTGAGTTCTTTATTGAAGATTGAGACTGAGACTGTGGGAGGTAGTCATTTAACTGACATGCCCCTAATAAGATATTATAACTGAGTTGGGGTCCAATCTGTAACTCGAATTAGAAGGGTGTCAATACCACGCCACTGGTAAGGACAAGCTACGAGTGACCCACAACTGTCAGGTACTCTAACGAGAATGGCGGGACCCTTATCTGACAGGTTAATCCACCTAATCAACTCTCATATAATAGGATTTGATGTCTCAACCTATGCTGGCTACGTAGTTCTGGAATGCAAGGACTACTTCTAAGAATCACGCCCTCTGCTGGAAGGTGAGTTCCCATCTTTGGTTTCACTCGGTGATGACTTGTACTCCCAACTGAATATATACTAAACTGAGTATACTTGACTGAACTGGACTAATTTCACTGAATTCCATTGACTGACAGAATATTACTAAATTTTGTTAACTGACTAAATTACTGAGGACTGAACTGAATACTACTGATTTTTCCTGAGTTCTAAGACTGACTGAATTATACTGATCGTGGCTTGACTGAGGTTATCTTGAAAACTGACATTGGATCTAGGCACACAGCTAAATTGTCGAGTATTAAATACCCCTAGGACTCAATAACATGAAAATAAATGAGACATGACACTACTTGAACACATGACCATAGTTAACAATTCATAATACTATCATTGAGGGATTTTAGGAAGCATTCACAAGTCCTAAGCTTACACATGAATGGGAATACATGCTAACATATCATAATTTCACAAATCCATACTTATGAGTATTCCACCAAATCATTACAAGACATAGAATTTAGCATGAGAGTCATTTTGAACATGTGGGTACATCATAAGTTCATCATGTAACTCACAAATAGGTCATAATGCACAATTCTTAACCACTTAGGTATTTTAACAAACACATAGAAGGCATAACCTTTTCAAGGGCAAAGATAAAAAAATAATACATCATGGCTATATCAAGCACTTCAATTTAAGGATTTCAATCCACATACTTAACATAAAGTCATGAGAATTCAATAAAGATTCAATCCTGGAAATCATATCACAAATTAAATATGTTTACAATCAAACCCACAAAATAGAATTCAAAAGTCATATTTTGAAAGGGGTTTCTTGAGCTCCAAGGGTAAAAAGGACCCTTAGATGAACACTTTACATAACTTGGTTGACAATTTCTTTAATATTGATGGAAGAAGGCTCAAGTTCTTGAATTAAAATTAATCACATAGGGTTTCTTGTTCTTGAGTACTTGTGAAATAATGAATGTATTTAGCCAAAAGAGGGCTAAATTTTGTGTTATGAGGAGTGAGGGTTGGGGAAAAATTACCTAATTACCCTTAATGACGCAGGTTTAAAAGACAAAAAAATATGCCCAGTGATGCTTATCCGACGCGGCGTATCGAGGGTACTAATGTAATAACCGACGCACCACACCGACATCGCATTGGTTCACTGGAAATGCCTTAAGCTGAGAAAAATTTTCTCTGTCAACGCGATTGGAAATGCGACACGCCAACATCGTATTGACTCACATTTTTGGGATTTCAAACTAGGTCTAAACGAGGTCCGAAAAATCAAAAACTCATCTGGAAACCCCTATAGACATTCCTGATCATGAATTTATAAATCTATAGACCATTAGAGGACATTAAGGTTGCGGAATTAGATTTTCATCTGGGACCCCTTGACAAGCTTAAAGGACTGAATTAAACTAGAAATTTTATGGGGTCTTACAATATCTCCCTCTTGGGAATATTCATCCTAGAATGAGACTGACTGAGATGGGAGAAATGATAAGCTGAAGTACATACGAAACATGAACAACTGAAACATGATTATATGACTAACATTACTGATTTACTAAGATTCATACTGAGCATGCATATCTGATGCATGATTTCATGACTGAGTTGATACATGAATGCATGACTGGGAGTACTGATAAGCTGATCATGCATATCTGATGCATGAATACGTGACTGAACTGACTCTTGAACATGCGACTGAACATGCAATGGTAAAGGATACCAAGTTGAAATGGAAAACTGAGCATGAAACTGAAAACCAAGTTTGTAACTGAAATATGAACATGAAATGGAATAAGATTAAGGAAATCTATTACCTTGGGCTGATTCTGAATTAGTGGAGAAAAGGTGAGGATACTTGGTTCGTATGTCTGCTTTTGCTTCCCAAGTAACTCCCTCAATAGATTGATTCCGCCAAAGAACTTTGACTAGAGGGACTTTTTTGTTCCTCAGTCTGTGAATCCGAGAGTCAATGATTTTGATTGGAATTTCCTCGTAAGAGAGATTGATATGAATAACTATGCCCTCAACAGGGACTACAACTGCTGGGTCACCTATGAAATTCTTAAGCAAGGAGACATGGAACACTAGATGCACTGGAGCTAGATTTGAAGGCAACTTGAGCTCATAAGCTAGTTTGCCGAAGCGACAGAGAATTTTGAAGGGATCGAGATATTGGGGACTAAGTTTTCCCTTCTTGCATAACCTCTTCACTCCCTTTTTAGGAGAGATTTTCAGGCACACATAATCACCAATCTCGAACTCGAGATCCTTTCTGTGCATATCTTCATACGATTTTTGTCAGCTCTGAGCTGTCTTGAGCCTCTCTCTGATTAACTAATTTTTTTTTAAGGTATTGAAGACTAATTCAGGCCCTACCACTGTGGCCTCACCGACTTCGAACCAACCGATTGGAGATCTATATCTCCTACCATAGAAAGCTTCGAATGGAGCTATTTGAATACTGGAATGATAACTGTTGTTGTATGCAAACTCAATTAAAGGAACATGCTTATCCTAATTACCCTTAAAGTCAATTGCACATGCTCACAATATATCTTCTAAAGTCTAGATGATATTTTCTGCTTGACCATCGGTCTGAGGATGAAAGGATATATTGAGGTAAACTGGGGTACCAAGACCCTTTTGGAATACTTTCTAGAAATGAGAGATGAATTAGGTACCTCTATCTGAGACAATAAATAATAGAACACCGTGAAATCTAACTAACTCTCTGATATAGAGTTTGGCGTAATCCTCGACTGAATAAGAGGTATGGACTGGAAGGAAATGAGATGATTTGGTCATTCTATCTATAATGACACCAGACTGAATCATGCTGATGACGAGTATAAGGAAAAACTATCACATAGTCCTTGTTCACTTCTTCCCACTTCCAAGTAGGAATACTAAACTACTGTATGGACCCATTTGGCTTCTGATGCTCAATCTTAACTTGCTGACATATTGACCACTTAGCTACAGACTCTGTAATATCTCTCTTCATCCCACTCCACCAATTGATTTCCCGCAAGTCGCGGTACATCTTGGTGGTCCTTGGATGAATAGAGCAACGCGCACCATACGCTTCAGCAAGAATTCACTTCCTTAAGTCATCAACACCTGGCACACATAGATGACCCTAACAATCCAAAACACCATCTCCCCCTTGGGAAAAAACCTCTACCTTCTGATCTTTGACTGGCTCTTTCATCTTGACTAAACTGGGATCTCTATCCTACTTTTCCTTAACTTCATAAACTAGAGATAATTCTAAACTGTTCTGAACCCACACACTACCTTCTGCTAAATTGACTAAGCGGATACCTAGTCAGGCTAACTAATGAACTTCCTGGGCTAACTTCTTCTTACCGTCCTTAACATGAGCAACATTACCCATAGACATTCTACTGAGAGCATTAGCCGTTATATTGTCCTTGCCCGGATGATGAAAGACACTTATTTCATAATCTTTCAAGAGTTCTAACCACCTTATCTAATAAATATTAAGCTCTTCCTAAGAGAATATGTACTGGAGGCTTTTGTGATATGTGAAAACATCTACATGCACCCCATACAAGTAGTTCCTCCAAATCTTTAAGACAAAGACTACTGCTGCTAACTCAAGATCATGAGTCGAATAATTCTTTTCATGAGGCTTAAGTTGTCTGGAGGCATAGGCTATGAACTTACCATGCCGTATGAGGACACAACCCAAATCTACCCTGGATGTATCGCAGTACACGACATACCCATCTGGGCTATCTGGAAGAGTCAAAACTAGAGCTGAGGTGAGTCGAGTCTTCAACTCCTGAAAACTCTTATCGTATGAATCTGACCAAACAAAATAAGCTCTTGATATCTGATGGAGTGATGGGTCTAGGCCAGTTTCTCACTACTTCAGTCTTTTGAGGATCAACTCTAATGCCATCATCGGAAATAACATGACCACGGAATGATACTGAACTTAGCCAAAATTTACACTTAATAAATTTAGAGAATAATTGATGATTTTTGAAAGTCTTCAATACTATTTTGAGATGGTCTTCATGGTCATGCTCATTGCAAAAATAGACAAGAATGTCATCTATGAAGACTATGATGAACATGTCCACGTACTGCTTGAACACACGGTTCATCAAGTCCATAAAAGCTGCTAGGGCATTGGTAAGATCAAATGACATGCCTAAGAATTCAAAGTGACCATACCGAGTACGGAAGGCTATTTTTGAGATGTCACATTCTCTGACTCTAAGCTGATGATAGCTTGATCTGAGGTCTATCTTAGAGAAGTAACTGACACCCTAGAGTTGGTCAAACAATTCATCAATTCTGGGAAGTGGATACTTGTTCTTGACTATGACCTTATTGAGCTAACGGTATTCTATGCATATTCTAAGAGAACCATCTTTCTTTCACACGAATAGAACTGGTGAACCCCATAGGGAAACTCTAGGTCTGACGAATCTCTTATCTAGGAGATCCTTCAACTGCTCTTTTAATTCTCTGAGTTCTGTTGGTGCTATTCTGTATGGTGAAATAGATATGGGCTGAGTATATATGAGAAGATCAATTCCGAAGTCTATTTCTCTTTCGGGAGAAATTCCAAGAAGATCCTCTGGAAACACATTTGAATATTCATTCACTACTGAAACTGACTCAATACTGAGAGTTTTGGAACTAGAATCCTTAACTCAAATAAGATGATAGATATATCCTTTAGATATCATTTTCCTTTCCCTTAGGTAGAAAATAAGCTGACCCCTGAAGGCTGAAGTATTACCCCTCCACTTTAGGATAAATTCATTCAAAAACTGAAACTGAACAATTCTATTTTTGTAGTCGAATGTGGCATAGCAGGAATGAAGCCAATCCATGATGATAATGACATCAAAATCAGTCATATCTAATTCAACTAAGTCTGCTGAAGTGACTTTCTGGAATACCATAACTGGATAGTTCCTGTTTACCCACTGGGCTATGATAGTTTTACCCACCAGGACAGAGACTGAGAAGGGCTCTACTAGAATTTTAATCAACTTCTATATAAGGAGTAACAAAATACAAGAAATCTCCTGGATCTAGCAAAGCATAAACATGTATTTGAAAGATCTGTAATGCACCAGTGACCACATCAGGAGAATTCTTGTGGTCCTTTCGAGACTGAAGATCATAAAGTCTATTTGGGCGTTGTCCACTGGTGACACTGGAAGTGGCACCCTGTTGATTCGGGCAAATTGGACTGAGCTGAGGAACGGTTAGGCTAACCCTGAAAACATGACTGAGGACAATATTTGAATCTGTGGCCTGGATTTCCATATCCAAAACAAACATCACTACCAGCTCTGCAAATACCCTAAAAGTGCTTGCTATAAATCTGACAAAGAGGATGAGTTTGGGCACTACTAACGCTGCTCTAAGATTTAGAGTCTAGCGCCCTATCCTTGTTACCATTCTTGAGCTTAGAAACTAGATCACTGGTTGAGAAAAGAGCTGGAATTGAGGAATTTGGACGAAACCGAGAACGATTTCCACCCTATGACTTAGGCTGACTGAAACTAAAGCTACTTGTTCTAGCTCTCTTATTCTACTTTTCTTTCTCCTTATTCTTCTGCTCCTCTATTTGCTGAGCATGGGCCATTAGCCTATCCAAGTCTATCTCACTAATCGACATCGCAGTCCTGCACTCTTTGACCACACTATCATTTACTCCAGACACAAACTTACTCATTCGAGATTTGCTATCTGCCACCACATGAGGAACATATTTTGCTAGTTTAGTAAACTTGAGAGAACACTCTTTCACTATTATGTTGCCCTACCTGAGGTTAATAAATTCTAACACCTTAAATTCTCTCAGCTCTAAGGAAAAGAATCTATCTAGAAAAGTGGTGAAAAACTCCTCCCAATCCATAGGCCCGACATCTATAGCCTTCTCTGCTTTTTACTATTCAAACCAAGTGTGAGCCACATCCTACAATTGATATGCAACTATATCAATACTCTGGATAGCAGCCATTCCTATTGTATCAGTAATTTTTTGCACCTGATCAAGATACTCCTGAGGGTCCTCATCTATCTTAGACCCAAAAAAAGAAGGAGGATTCATTCGAGTAAAGTCTCGAATACTAGCTAGAGAAATTAGACACTGGGTTGGCTGGAACGACAGCTGGAGATTTATTCTAGGCGGCAATTGAATGAGCAAGAGTAGTGAATGCATATCTGAATTCTGCATGGGAGACATATTCGCCTAAAGGATTAGGCTGATCGGGCTGAGGGGCTAGCTGATCCCCTGTTCCTGTTCCCTGAGTCCTCTTTGGAGGCATTTTCTATAGATGGAAGAGAAAGAAGGATTGGACTGAGAGCTTAACTGTACCTCATGCTCACTCACACGGCATGAATACTGAAAAAAGGAAACTGTTCATAAAATATCTCATAGCCTCCTGCACATAAATATGGCATGCAACATACCCATTCATAAGACTCTACTAGATGTGGCTTTTAGATTTCCTAGGACTCTATTGAACCTTTGGCTATGTTCCAAGTTGGTAACACCCCGAGTTTGGTACGCTGGAAGCTACACGATGCAAACAATTCCAAAGGACCACTAGCTAACCCATGACTAATATTTGTTACTGAGCACTGAATAATAGTAATATAACTAAAATAAATACGAAAATCTGGTGAAAAACTTTCCATAAGGTTCAAAATACTAAACAATACTGAATAAAACAACATCTGAACAGGGCATGATAATACCAAGACTAAAATAACTGTCTGAACATGCTATAGTCTGAAAGCCTCTAAACTATCTGAATAAGGAGTTGATGGAACATGTCCCCAACTAACTACATCTACTGAAAATGACTCAGTACTGAAATATTGAAAGAATGAAATAATTATGTCCTCGAAATATGAGGACTTTCCACTGACTCTGATTGCTGATATTTGAGATACTAAGCGCGATCAGGAACCTGAGCATCTGAACCTATGGTATAAAACACCACAACACAAAAGGAAAGTATGCATCAGTACATATGAATGTACTGGTACGCAAAGTAAGGTAAGGCTGAATGCAATAGTTTATATGTATAAACTAAACTGACTGAATAATATGAACATAACTACGGGATGATAATGCATGAATACATGACTGTAACTGAAATCATAAGGATTCTAAATACTGAGTTTACTGATAACATAGATTACTGATAACTGATATAACTGATAACTGAGTGATTGTTTCTGAAAATCCTGATTTTAATGGAACTAGCTGAGTTTCGTATAAAGCTGAGTGACTGTATCTGACAGTCCTAAAATTATAGAACTATCTAAGTTCTTAACTGAATACTGAGATTGAGACTGAGACTGTAAGAGGTAGTCATCTAACCAACATGCCCCTAATAAGATATTATAATTGAGTTGGTATCCAATATGTAATCCTAATTGGAAGGGTGTCAATACCGCATCACTAATAAGGACAAGCTGTGAGTGATCCTCATATGTCAGGTACTCTAACGAGAATGGTGGGACCCTCATCTGAAAGGTTAAGCCACCTTATCAACCCTCATCTGATAGGTTTTGATGTCTTAACCTACGCTGGCTACATATTTCTAGAACGCAAGGGCTGCTTATAAGAATCACACCCTCTGCTGGCAGGTGAGTTCCCATCCTTGGGTTCACTCTGTACTAAATCCTACTCCCAACTAAATAGACACTGAACTGAGTATACTGGACTGAACTAGACTGAGTTCACTTAATTCCATTAACTGACGAAATAATACTGAATTTTGTTAACTGACTGAGTTACTGATGACTGAACTGAATACTACTGAGTTTTTCTGAGTTGTAAGACTGACTAAATTCTACTGATTGTGGCTTGACTGAGGTTATCTTGAAAACTGACATTGGCTCTAGGCACACAGCTAAATTGTCAGGTATTAAATACCCTCAGGACTCGATAGCATAAAAATAATTAAGACATGACACTACTTGAATACATGACCATAGCCAACAATTCATAATACTATCATTGAGGGATTTCTTGAAGCATTCGCAATTCATAAGCTTACACGTGAATGGGAATACATGCCAACATATCATAATTTCACAAATCCATACTATGAGCATTCCACCAAATCATTACAAGACATAGATTTTAGCATGGGAGTCATTTTGAACATGCGGCTACATTATAAGTTCATCATATAACTCACAAATATGTCATAATGCACAATTCTTAATCACTTAGGCATTTTTAACAAACACATGGAAGGCATAACCTTTTCTAGGGCTTGGATCAACAACTAATACATCATGGCTATATTAATCACTTCAATTTAAGGATTTCAATCCACATACTTAACATAAAGTCATGAGAATTCAATAAAGATTCAATCTTGGAAATCATATCACAACATAAACATGTGTACAATCAAACCCACAACATGGTATTCAAAATTCATATTTTGAAAAAGGTTTCTTGAGCTCTAAGGGTGAAAGGGACCCTTGGATGAACACTTTACATACCTTGGTTGACAATTTCTTAAAGATTGATGGAAGAAAGCTTGAGTTCTTAAATTGAAATTATCACCACAGGTTTCTTGTTCTTGAGCACTTGTGTAATAATGAATGTATTTATTCAAAAGAGGGATAAATTTTGTGTTATGAGGGCTTAAGGTCAGGGGAAAATAACCTAATTACCCTTAAGGATGCGGGTTCAAAAGACAAAAAAATGTGCCCAGCGATGCTGCATCCAACACAGCGCGTCGAGGGTACCAATGCGATAATCGATGCGACATACCGGCATTGCCTTAGTTCACTAGAAATTGCCTTAAGGTGAGAAACATTTTCTCTGTCGACGTGATTGGCAATGCAATATGCCAACATCGCGTTGACTCAATTTTTGGGGATTTCAAACATGGTCTAAACGAGGTCCGAAAAATCCAAAACTCATTCGGGAACCCATATAGACATTCCTGATCATGAATTTACAATTGTATAGATCATTAAAGAACACTAAGGTCGCAAAATGAGATTGAAAACTTTCGAAGGATAAACATAAACTAAGTCTCAAAACTTAGCTAGAATTTTCTAAGTTTGGGACCCCTTGACAAGCTTAAAGGACTGAATTAAACTAGGAATTTCGTGGGCTCTTACAGGAAGGTTGTCCCGAATGCCCGTACTTTCCAATACACCTTTTAATAAAGAAATATGAAATACTGGATAGCCTGATGCTAATCTTCAGGCAACTCAAGATCATAAGCTCCCTTTCTATAGTGACTCAAGACTCTATAAGGGCCAACATATCAGGGACTAAGCTTCCCCTTCTTGCCAAATCTCTTCAGTCCCTTCATAGGAGAGATTTTCAAATAAACCAAGTCTCCAACTGCAAACTCGAGATCTCTCCTGCGGACATGTGTATAGGATTTCTGATGGCTTTGAGTTGTCTTAATCCTCTCTCTGATTAGCTAAACTTTCTCCAATGCATCAAATATCGAATCTATCCCATCAATGTGGTCTCACCTACCTCAAACCAACCAATAAGAGATCTATATATCCTCCTATAAAGAGCCTCAAATGGAGCCATCTGAATACTTGCATAATAACTTTTATTGTAAGCAAACTCAATCAATGGCAAGTGATCATCCCAACTACCCTTAAAGTCGATAACATAAGTTCTTAACATATCCTCTAGCATCTAAATGGCCTCTTTACCTGACCATCTATCTGAGGGTGAAAGGCTATACTGAGATGAACTTGGGTACCAAGACCCTTCTGAAAAGTTTTCCAAATATGAGAGGTAAACTGATTACCTCTATCAGAGATAATGGATAACGAGACTCCATACAATCTAAACAACTCTCTAATATAGAGCTTGGAATAATCCTCTACTGAATAAGAAGTATGGACTGGTAATAAATGGGATGATTTGGCCATTGTATCCACAAAAACACAAATCAAATTATGTTGGCGATATGAACGAGGAAACCCTATCACAAAATCTATGTTCATCTCTTCCCACTTCTATATGGGGATGTGAACTCCTATATAGTACCGCTTGGCCTTTGGTGCTCAACCTTAACCTACTGACAATTTGCATACTTAGCTAAAACTTTGCAATAACTCTTTTTATACCACTCCACCAATAGATTTCCCGCAGATCACGGTACATCATTATGGATCCTAGGTGAATAGAGTAACGTGCACCACGCACTTCTGTAAGAATTAGTGGTGTCAATCCGTCAACACATGGCACACACAGTCTACCCTGGCAACTAATACTCCATCTCTCCTTGAGAGAAAACTTCTATTTTCTAATCTCAGATTGACTTCTTCAACTTAACTAGACTTGGGTCCCTATTTTCTTTTCTTTCACTTCGGCTACCAAAGAATATTCTGAACTATTCTGAACCCATACACTACCCTCAACTAAGTCAACCAAACGAATGCCTAATCTAGACAACTGATGCACTTCCTGAACCAAATTCATTTTATCATCCTCAACATGAGCTACACTACTTATAGACAATCTACTAAGGGCATCTGCCACTACATTGGCCTTTCTCAGATGATACAAAATACTCATATCATAGTCCTTTAATAATTATAACCACCCTCTCTGATGGAGATTTAACTCTCTCTACGAAAACATATACTGTAAATTTTTATGGTTCATGAACACATCAACATGCACCCCATACAGATAATGCCTCCAAATTTTCAAGGCAAACACAACGGCTGCTGACTCAAGATCATGGGTAGGATAATTATTTTTATGGGGCTTAAGATGTCTAGAGGCATAGGTTATGACCTTATATTTTTGTATCAAAAAACAACCCAAACCAACTCTGAAAGCATCACAGTAAACAACAAACCCATCTAAGCCATCTAGCAAAGTTAAAACTAGGGCTGAGGTGAGTCGAGTCTTTAACTCCTAAAAACTTTTCTTACAAGAATCTGAGCACTGAAACTTGACCTTCTTTTGATAATATGGACATGGGGGATGCAGTAGATTAAAACCTTTCAACAAACCATCTGTAATAGTGATGATAGGTGAATTTACACGCCTAAAGTACTATATTTTACCCATATTTTAGCTAAGTTTTAAGGACAAATTATATAATTCATGCACTTTTAGTCCTTTTTCCTGTAAGTGAGCTAACAAACATGATTAGCAAGTTTTCAAGTATAAATGATGCAGATTTCAGCATTTTATGGATAACTTGACGCCAAAGAAAGCTTCACAAAAGGAGGAAAGCAAAGCTTGGACGCCAAGGACCAAAAGTGGCGTATAGGAAACCTGTCCCGGGCAAAAACAACAATTCTAAAGACTTTGGAGATTAGCAGTAACTTATTAGGATCAGGATAATGATGCAGTATCCTAGTAGGATTGGGATAAGTAATGCAGTAGCTTAGTAGGAATAGGATATGGGTGTTATAAATACCCTATTTTGCTAGAGATTTTGATTCATTCACCCATTCATCCATCCACCCATCAATTCCCATCCATCCACCATCCACCCATCCATCAACCAAATTTCTGCCACCATCATCCCTATTCCCCCTATTCGATCTTTCTCTTTTTCTTCTTAAATTCATTGTTGACATTATTTTTCATCTATTCAACTTTTAATTTTTACAACTAGAGAAACGCTATTTGCAAGGCATTCACGTGAGATTTTTATAATGATAATGTCTATTGTGATTTCTTTCACACTCATGAATAGCTAAACTTCTCTGTTGGGGTTATGGAAGCCTTATGAGATACTATCTATTGCTATGAGTTTGTGAATTCGTGACACGTATGTTGCTTATATCATTATTCTCTTCATCTTAATCTAAATTCTTTGTGGCTGCAGACGCATAGAATACGTCAGTATAGCATTAACTTGTTCGAAAGAAAAGTTATATGTCTGGAAAAGAGATAATGTCAAGGTAATAGGGTCCCATCCCCTATTAAAAAGTTAGTGCCATAACTGGATTAACCTCTTGGAGAATTTGTACCGTTAGATATGCTTTAAGATCGAAAGAGTTAAAGTGAAATAGTCCTTGTTTAGGTCGAAAGACGCTTGGATTTACCATCGAATACAATTCTTTATAAGCACATGCATGTCTGAATTCCGCATAATTCATAGCCAATAGAGACGTATAACTCATAAGGTGGACATAACCCCAACTTCTCAATTCTCATTGTTTTACATCTTAACTACATATTCTTTCTTTTTACTTTGCTAATTTCTGTTTTTACTCTATTATTTTATTTACATCAATTGCACATCATAATCCCCCCCTCTTTTACGAGACTTGCATCAAAAGTCTAATAATCATTGCTTACTTGTTGACCGGCTATTCCCTGTGGGATCGATACCCAACCCAGTTGGGTTATATATTTGACAACGACCGCTTTACACTCCTACGAGAGCTATAGATTGAGCGTTATCAAAAATTGGCGCCGTTGTCGGGGAATACGGTTGTCAACTAAGTTTGTGATAATTACTAGACCCTTTGGTCAAAGATTCTCGTACTTTTACTTTTAGTTTTTGTTTTTGTTCTATTCAGGTTCTGTTGACAGAATGGATGCACAACGTGACATAGAAAGAATGGCTGCTCAACAGGAGCAGGCTAGGTTAGCTGCATTGGCAGCTGCTCAAGTGCATCAACAGAATATTGATAACCTAGGCCGAGCAACAAATCCTGACGATGAGGTCCTGGGTGATGAGGAGCTACTAAACCCACGGCATACTACTGAGGTGGCGGTGCCCATGCAGAGAAGAGATCGTCAAGCGTGATTGAGGCCTGATCGCCGAGCTGTGCAGATTCTTTTTGATGACGATGATGATGATTTGGATGAATGTGGTGCCACAGGAGCCAAGTTCAATATCACTAGCACCATGATTCAGCTTTTGCAACTCAAGGGATTATTTGGTGGACTAGCAGGCGATGATCCGAATATGCATCTCATTAACTTTATTTCTACATGCAAGTCGTTTGACAATCCTGGCGTTGGTCAGAATGTAATTTGATTACGTCTATTTTCATTGTCTCTGTCTGGGGAGGCAATTCTATGGTTGAATGGGCTGACTCCTGATTCTATTACAAATTAGAGGCAATTGAAAGACGCTTTCCTAGAAAGATTCTTTCTACCATCCCAAAGAGCTCAATTGAGAGATAAAATCAGCAACTTTCAGCAGCTTCCAACCGAAGCTCTTCATGAAACATGGGAGAGGTTCAAGACGAAGCTAATGCGTTACCCAAACCATCATATGACCAATGTCCACCTAATGGAGATACTATACAGATCCTTGAATTCAATAACTAAACCAGTGGTGGATAATGCGGTTGGAGGATCTTTTATGGACCTCACCTTTGGGCAGGCAAGCAATATGCTAGATCAGATGACAAAGCAAAGTAGAGCTTGTCATACCAGGGATTCTGAGGTAGCAAGCCCTACTATATCTATTGGCATGACTGCTGAACAAAGGAGAAGAGAAGAAGAACGTGATCAAGATATGACGCACATGAAAATACAAGTGGATCTTCTTACAAAGCATATATTATTAGGGAAGACCAAAAAAGTCAAAGTTATTGTGTCAAAAGGAAGAGACGAATCTGATTCGGAAGAAGAGGACAACTACTTGAACAATCAGGGGGGTTTTCGAGGTAATACCCAAGGAAACCAATGTCGGAACTATTATGAGAAATCTGAAAACAAGGACCAAGGTAGTTGGAAGAACAAGAATGACAATAGTGGTTTGTATGTTCCCCCAGGAAGACGTGACGCCACTACATCTGGTTCTGGAAATATGGAAGATATGATGGCTAAATTGTTGAAAGGAGTGGAAGCAACCAACGCGGGAGTAACAGAGGTAATAAATGATTTGTACTCAATGAAGCAATTGGTTGACTCACATTCCACTTCAATAAAGCAAATAGAACAATAATTGAGCCAACTTTCAGCAGCACTCAATCAAAGAAAGGCTGGCACTTTACCTAGCGACACAGTACAAAACCCAAAGAATGATGGGTCATGCATGGCCATTACTACCCGAAGTGGTAAGGTGCTGGAATCTTCATCAAAAGGAAAGCAAGTGGTTGACGAAGTAGTAGACATAGTTGATAACGCAAAAGGTAAAGAATCCGCAGAAACTGGCCACGACGTCCATGACGTCAACCCCAGCGGTTTGCAGCCTGAAACTACCAAAATTCGGAAGCGAGAGGAGAAGAAAGCCGTGGAGAAAATAATTCCATACCCACCACCACCTTTTCCTCAAAGATTGAATAAAGTGGCGGATGATACGAAGTTCAGCAAATTCATAACTATGTTAAAGCAGCTAACCATTAATGTTCCATTGGTGGAGGCACTTGAACAAATGCCTGGGTATGCGAAATTTATGAAGGATCTTTTGACAAAGAAGCGGGTAACAAGCTATGAGTTGAAAGATAATGTTCATCACTGCAGCGCAATCGCTACCCGATCACTAGTTCAGAAGAAGGCTGACCCCGGTGCTTTCACTATTCCTTGCACTGTTGGATCTTTGAACTTTGCCAAGGCATTGTGAGATCTGGGTGCTAGCATCAATTTGATGCCACTATCCGTCTACAGGAAGTTGGGGTTAGGCGATCCGACACCAACCAATATGAGGCTCGTGATGGCTGAAAGGTCGGTAGAACGACCTGTGGGTATCTTGAATGATGTGTTGGTGAAGGTTTCTTCATTCATCTTTCCTGCAGACTTCATAATTCTGGATTGCGAGGAGGATTCTGAAGTTCCCATAATCTTGGGATGTCCTTTCCTTGCAACAGGAAGTGTGCTCATTGACATGAGAGCTAATGAGCTTTTATTTCGATTGAATGACGAAGTGGTCCGCTTTGATATATGCAAAGCAATGAAGCAGCCCAGCGATATGAATGTGTTCTCTGTAGCTGATGTTCATTATGAGGATAAGAAAGCACTATCTGTAGAGAAACAGCTTACTGTTGAGCCATTATCTGCTGTGCTGTTGAATGTTGAGCATAAGGATGATGAAGATTATGAACAAACTATGTGTGCTCTAATAGAAATAGAGTCCTATTCTCATACTCCTAAACAACCGGACCTTGATCTTAAGAATCAACTGTCACCAACAGCGAAGACTTCCATTGAAGAGCCACCAGTGCTAGAATCAAAAGAACTCCCCAATTATCTAGGGTATGCGTTCTTGGGAAGTGAAAATACATTTCCGATGAGTATTGCGGATGATTTAAGTGAACAGCATGTAGAGGCTCTCATCTCTGCTCTGAAGAGGTACAAGAGAGCCATGGGTTGGTCTATTGATGATATCATTGGGATCCTTCTTGAGTTAGGTACGCACAAGATTCATCCCGAAGGAGATTGCATGCCCACAAGTAAGCATCAGCGTCGTCTGAATCCATTCAAAAAATGATGCCCCATCCATCTCGATGAAGTCTAAGTAATCGAGATAGCTATGTCATGCCGCGACAATAAATCAAGCGCTAGATGGGAGGCAACCCATCATTTTTCACTTTTGTCTTTATTTCGTTCTATTACGTGTTTGATTTTGATAAATAAAAATCCAAAAAGAAGAGTCGTGACACGACCAAAACTAAGGCGCTTGATGGGAGGCAACCCATCGTTCTAATCGTCTTTGTTGTTTTTGAGTGGTGCAAAGAGGTGTAAAACGAGGAGGTCGGTTTCAAATTTTTATTTGGATGTATTGCATGTTAAAGGTGGTAAGTTAGGAATGAAGAAGCAAAAGGCTATGGATTGGGCATTGCTTATGAAAATATAGGCAACGAACAAGGCTAGGCCTATGTAAAACTAAGCCACGAACAAGGCAAGGCCTATACTATGGCCTAAGCTCTCGGAATCTAGTGTGCCATAGCATAGGCGCCGCCCATGCCCAAGTATGGCATAGCATAGGCGCCGCCTATGCCAATGCCTTTTGTCTCTGAATCTCATATGCTAAGTGAAAGGCGCCGCCTATGCCTAAGAATGCCATGGCATAGGCGCCGCCTATGCTCAATAATGCTATACAAAAGGCGCCGCCTATGGTCACTTCTTGTCTCCAAAACCGATTTTAAATGGGTCAAAACCCGACCCAACCTTACCCTATAAATAAGAGACTTAGTCTTGAACCAAAAATACATTGGAAACCTAGCATAAGCGCCGCCTATAGTCTCCAAATCCTCTCAAAAATTTTCCTTTTGCTTTTTTTCTTCACAAGAACATCATCCAAAGGCATCAATCAAGTAAGTACTTCTTTGTTCTTCATTTATATTCCGTAAGCACTACACTACTACGCCTATTATGAATTGTTAAATCTTGAAGTAGTATTGATGATTTGAATGTGATTGCATTGTTGTGATACAACCAAGTGAGTGAACGTATACGTAAGGATGATCTTAACTTGTTCCCAACTTGTATTTGATTTTGATGCACTGTCATACTTTTGCGGAATTGATATGGTCATAAAAATTGCATAATCTTGTCACTTGAATACTTACATGTTGGAATAACTTGTTCATCAAGATGAGAATTATGGTTGACTACCAACATAGGAGGTTGTGATTATTTCTAGATGCTATACCTTGATTCAATCCCTATGTAGTAGTCTTGATATATCAAACATGAAAGTATTGCTAAGAATACAAGAAGTATGACTGCATTGATTTTATTGTTGGAATATAGCACCTAAAACGTATATCGACGAAGTCTGAGTAATCGACCACTTTCACTTCACTAGTCTGTACCAACAAACTAAGTGTGGGGTGGTGCCACTACTGCTTGTTTATAGATTGTATCCATCGAGATGACGCTAACATGAACATTGTTTTAGTCTCAGGTACAATGGCACCCAAAGCAAGACAAGGCAAAGATAAGGCAACCACTTCCCAAAAAGGCAAGAAAAGAGGACGCAAAGAGCAAGAAGAGTCCTCCTCGATGCAAGTACCACGCCGCATGTTTGGAATTAAATGGGTTTTAGAGGAGGAAGCAAAGGAATGGTATAGGAACAACAAAGAGAAGAAATATGCTCATGTGGACTTGATAAACAAGGAAAACCTAGCAAAGAAAGAACCGCGCATGTTGGCCAAGATCATGGCATTACATCTTGATTTCATCTTGCGAGACATGGGAGAGTGCAATCTCGATCTAATAAGAGAATTCTATGCCAACTGGTCACCGAAAACCACAGGGAGCAAAGTCAAGATTCGGGGCCAAGTTTTACAACTCAATGCGGATTTCTTCAACTCCTTTCTTGGCTTGCCTTCAGTCGATCCATTACCATTCAAAGAGCTGTACAATAGACCTCCATATAGAGCCATTCGACACACACTCTGTGGAACAAGATCCATGGCACGGTGGAGTAGACACAAAGACACCGATCAACACAATTCCTTCCCATATGCTCCTTTGAATAGGGAAGCAAGTATATGGTTGCGCATAGTCAACTCTTGCCTCATTCCAGGGACGCAATACACAAAAATAACAAGAGATAGAGTGTGCTTGGTATATGCATTGATGACGAATGTCCCTATCAACATTGGGGAAATCATTCGATCTACAATGCAGAAGGCTAGGCTACACAAGCGGTCCCATTTCAGCTTCAGCAATCTGTTGACTGCAATCTTGAGGAAGGAAGACATCGAAGAGGAACCGGCTGATCATAAACTCCCACACAACCCGAAGAAGGTTGACCTTACAAAGGTCAAAGATGCTAAATCAACACATTGTGTCAACCTTACTACGGCAGAGAGACATGCTCGGGACGAGAGTTTCTTTCGCCATCTTTTTGGCATAACTCGGTTTACAATGATGAGCGGAGGTCGTGTTCCAACTGCTGCAGAGCTCCAACAGCTGGATCATGACTATCCAATGAATGTGTATGCAAGGGAGATGTGTGGAGTAGGTACATATTTTGAGGAACCTCTTGATGACGATGTGCCAACCAATGATGATCGACGAAGGCCAGACTCCGACGTGGAGGAGAATTCTGATGACGACGACTCCTATGATGATTCCGACGAAGGGGGTATGACCCCCGACATAGAGGAGGAGTTCGACTGACCAGGTTCTTCGTATTTATTTTCCACTGAGGGCAGTGTGTCTCGTCTAAGTGTGGGGTGGTGGTATTTGCATGCTATACTCCTTTATCCGCATTTGCATTTATGTTTGTTTGCTTAGCTTAGTTTTTTTTTTTGCTTAGTTTTTTTTGTTTTTCATTTTTTTTTAATAGTTAAAGATTTTTTAGTAGTTAAATTTTTTTTTACTTAACTTCGCATGAAACTATTCTAATAGGCAGCATGAGATTATAACAAGAGTTTGTGCTAAAATCATGACTATTGAGACGTTTAGGATCTAATTGTGACTCACTATGTGATATGGTGTGGTTTAATTCCTTTATCTGTTGGGTCAAGAGTCTATACTACTCCCAATAAAGTCGACCATGTGCCTTGTGTGTGTGAGATGATAGTATATTCTATGTTTGTGGCTGATGCTAGAACTTGCCTGGTATGTATGTAAAGCGAAAATAAAGAGTGTGAGTTTAGGAGATGATTTAGGCATTTCTTTGGCAACCCATGATTGCTTACCTTCATTTTATCTACCCATGGACATCATCCTAGATAACCCCCTTTGAACCTTTAGCCTATTTTCTTTGACAACCTCATATGTAAGCTTAATCCATTTTTTTTCAAGACCATAATTTGATCCAAATTCCTAGGTGCTTTAAAGTGTAAAGTCATTTGACAAAATAAGAGGAAATTGGGTGAGTATGATGCTTTAGAATGTAATGGTGCTTGAATTTGTTATGAAAAAGAATTGCTATCATAAGAGGTGTTATGAAAAAAAAAAAGAAAGGAAAACTAAAAAGTTAGTTATGTTCAAAAATTGAAAAACAAAAGAGGTGACAAAGGGAGGTAGATTAAAAGAAAGCAAAAAGGTTGTTTGAAAGAAAGCATAAATGTCATATTGTGATGTATTAAAGCGCTTAGGAACATAGTCACTATTTCTGGCCAAAATAGTCCTACCCGTCCCTTAGCCTACATTACAACCTGTAAAGACCTATTTGATCCTAAGCTTAGCATTCTGATATTTAGTAGAGCATTACACTAAGGGCAAGCCTATGGTCATCAGTTGCAACATATGAATTCTTTGTGAGAGTGAGAGCAAGGATTATCTTATACCCATGTTCAAAATATATACAATACTTGTGAGTGATTATGGGTAATATATTGTGAAACACATATGGTTGATGAGTTTTGGGTAGTCGTGTATGATTATTTGTGCCTTAACTTATGGATACGAATTAACCATCATCACAAGTCTATACCAGAGGTGGAATTGTTTCTAGTAGTGATCAGAAAAACTACTCTTTGTTGATAATTGTTATGCTTGTCTTGATGAATATTTTGTTTTGTTACTGTGAAACCCTAAGTAGATGTTTATATGGACATGGTATTTTGTTCGAGGATGAACAAAGCTTTAAGTGTGGGGTGTTGATGATAGGCGAATTTACACGCCTAAAGTACTATATTTTACCCATATTTTAGCTAAGTTTTGAGGACAAATTATATAATTCATGCACTTTTAGTCCTTTTTCCTATAAGTGAGCTAACAAACGTGATTAGCAAGTTTTCAGGTATAAATGATGCAGATTTCAGCATTTTATGGATAACTTGACGCCAAAGAAAGCTTCACAAAAGGAAGAAAGCAAAGCTTGGACGCCAAGGACCAAAAGTGGCGCATAGGAAACCTGTCCCGGGCAAAAACAACAATTCTAAAGACTTTGGGGATTAGCAGTAACTTATTAGGATCAGGATAATGATGCAGTATCCTAGCAGGATTGGGATAAGTAATGCAGTAACTTAGTAGGAATAGGATATGGGTGTTATAAATACCCTATTTTGCTAGAGATTTTGATTCATTCACCCATTCATCCATCCACCCATCAATTCCCATCCATCCACCATCCACCCATCCATCAACCAAATTTCTGCCACCATCATCCCTATTCCCCCTATTCGATCTTTCTCTTTTTCTTCTTAAATTCATTGTTGACATTATTTTTCATCTATTCGACTTTTAATTTTTACAACTAGAGAAACGCTATTTGCAAGGCATTCACGTGAGATTTTTATAATGATAATGTCTATTGTGATTTCTTTCACACTCATGAATAGCTAAACTTCTCTGTTGGGGTTATGGAAGCCTTATGAGGTACTATCTATTGCTATGAGTTTGTGAATTCGTGACACGTATGTTGCTTATATCATTATTCTCTTCATCTTAATCTAAATTCTTTGTGGCTGCAGACGCACAGAATACGTCAGTATAGCATTAACTTGTTCAAAAGAAAAGTTATATGTCTGGAAAAGAGATAATGTCAAGGTAATAGGGTCCCATCCCCTATTAAAAAGTTAGTGCCGTAACTGGATTAACCTCTTGGAGAATTTGTACCGTTAGATACGCTTTAAGCTCGAAAGAGTTAAAGTGAAATAGTCCTTGTTTAGGTTGAAAGACGCTTGGATTTACCATCGAATACAATTCTTTATAAGCACATGCATGTCTGAATTCCGCATAATTCATAGCCAATAGAGACGTATAACTCATAAGGTGGACATAACCCCAACTTCTCAATTCTCATTGTTTTACATCTTAACTACATATTCTTTCTTTTTACTTTGCTAATTTCTGTTTTTACTCTATTATTTTGTTTACATCAATTGCACAATCCCCCCTCTCTTTTACGAGACTTACATCAAAAGTCTAATAATCATTGCTTACTTGTTGACCGGCTATTCCCTGTGGGATCGATACCCAACCCAGTTGGGTTATATATTTGACAACGACCGCTTTACACTCCTACGAGAGCTGTAGATTGAGCGTTATCAAATAGCCACCCAAACTCAAGAAACTCCTAATATCTAACGGAGAAATGGGTCTGGTCTAGTTTCTGACTGCTTCAGTCTTTTAAGAGTAAACTCTAATGCCATCTTCGAAAATAATATGGCCAAGAAAAGTTACTAATCTTAGCCAGAACTTGCACTTACTGAATTTTGTGAACAACTGATGGGCTCTAAGAGTCTTCAATACTATTCCAAGTTGGTCTGCATGATTATTTTCACTACGGGAATAGACAAGAATATCATTAATAAAGACTATGATGAACATGTATAAGTACTGATTGAACACTCTATTCATCAAGTTTGTGAAAGCTGCTGGGGCATTTGTTACACCAAAGGACATGACTAGGAATTCAAAGTGGCTATACCGAGTTCTAAAATCTATTTTTGAAATGTCATAGTCTCTGACTTTGAGCTGATAATAGCCGGATCTGAGGTCTATCTTTGAAATAACTAGCACCCTGAAGTTGGTCTAACAAGTCATTAATTCTGGGGAGTAGGTACTTATTCATGATGGTGACTTTGTTCAACTTACGATAATTGATGCACATTCTAAGAAAACCATCTTTCTTTTTCACGAAAAGGACTGGAGCGCCCCATGGGGAAATACTAAGCCTGATGAATCCCTTATCTAAGAGATCTTTAAATAATTATTTTAACTCCTTAGGCTCAGCTGGATCCATTCTGTAGGGTAGAATAGAGATATGCTGTGTATATGGAAAATGGTTTATTTCGAAGTCAATTTTCCTTTCAGGAGGAACTCCGGGAAGATTTTTGGGAAATACATCTAGAAATTCCCTCACTAATGAAACCTACTCGAGACTAGGAGTCTCTAAAATAGAGTCTTTGACTCAAACAAGATAGTAAATACACCCCTTGGATATCATTTTTCCCACTCTAAGGTATGAAACAAGCTGACCTCTAAGAACTAAGTACTACCCTTTTATTCAAGGTTTGGTTCATTCAGAAACTGAAATTGAACAACTATGTTTCTATAATCAATTGAAGCATAACATGAGTAGAGTTAATCCATGATGAGAATGACATAAAAAATCCATCATCTCAAACTCAATAAGATTAACTGAAGTGACTTTCTAGGATATTGTGATCGGACAGTTCCTGTATACCTTTCTAGCTACAATAGAAACACCTACTGGAATGGACATTGAGAAGGGTTTTGCTAAAGTCTTAGGACTGATACCAAAATTCACAGCTCTATAGGGGGTAACAAAAAAACGAGAAGCTTCAAGATCTGACAAAGCATAAGCATATAAATGAAAGACTTATAACGTACTAGTAACCACATCAGGAGAATTTTCTTGATCCTATGGAGACTAAAGTGCATACAATCTGTTTTGCCGCTGCCCACTGGTTGTGCTAGAAGCGGCACCCTACGGAGTCGGGTGATCGGATAGAACTAGGGGACGACTGGAATGACTTTGCTGGCCACTCTTTGGGCAATCCCTGACTCTATGGACTAGCTTTCCACACCTAAAGCATATATCACTGCCAAATCTACACATACTCTGATGGTTTCTACTGTATTTCTAGCAAAGAGAATTTGTACGACCACTGTTCACACTACCCTGGGGATTAGGTCCTGGTGCCTTATCCCGATTATCATTATTGAAATTTAGCACTGATGCACTAGATGAAGACGGAGCTAGGGCTGAAGATTTCTAATGGGATTGAGGACAGTTACCACCCTCTTACCTTGGTTGAGAAAAACTAAAGCTACCTATTATGGCTCTCTTATTCTCCCTCTCTCTTTCCTTAAAATTATGCTCCTTATTCTATTGAGTATGGACCATCAACCTAGACAATTCTATCTCCTTAATCAGTATCACAGTCCTGCAGTTCTTAAACATACTATCAGCTATACCGGAGACAAACTTACTCATCCTAGACGTATCATCAGTCACCACGTTAGGAGCATACCTGGCTTGCTGAATAAACTTATAAGAATACTCTTTCACACTCATGGTCCCCCTCTTCAAATTGATAAAATCTTGCACCTTATACTCCTTTAAATCTAAAGGAAAAAAATTATCTAGAAAGGCTGTAGCAACCTCCTCCTATTTAATAGGCCCTACATCTGTACCTTTATCTCTTTTCCACTACTTATACCAGGTGTGAGCAACATTCTGTAACTAGTAAGCACCTAAATCTACACTCTTACTAGAAGTCACACCTATAATGTCAGGTACCTTCTAACTATGTCAAGGAACTCTTGTGGATTCTCATCAGACTTGGAACCTGAAAACAGAGGAGGGTTCATTCTAGAAAAGTCTTGAATCCTAGATGCGGAAGTATTAGCTACTGAAATGACTGGGATAGCAGCTTGATGATTATTCTATGGTGCTACCGAGTGAGCTAAAGTAGTGAATAAAACTCTAAATTCGATATGAGAGATATGCTCGTTCAGGGGATCTTCCTAAATGGGCGAAGGTGCGGGTTGATTCTCGTTTCTTCTTTTGTTAGTCTTTCTGGGAGGCATGTTCTATACATGGAAAGAAGATTGAATTATAACAAGAGTTTGGATTGAGCTTATTCTTATTCACATGACATGAATACTTGAAAAAAGAGAAACTTTTTCTAAAACGTGTTGTAGACTCTTGTCCATAAGTGTGGAGCACTTCACACCCATGCACAAGACTCTACTCAATGAAGCTTTCAGAATCCCTAGGAAAATTTAAAAACTTAGGATCTGATACCAAGTTTGTAATGCCCCAGGAGTACACCTTGGATGCCACACAGTGCTTACGGTCATAAGTGACCACAAGTTAACCCATGAGCTGGTACCTACTGTGAGCACTGAACAATACTAGTAATAAAAGAATATGAGCAGAAATAAAAGAATATTCCACAAGGTTTAAATATAAAAAAATACAATGAAATCCATAAATCTGAAACACAAGCAAAAATATTGAAAACTGACTGATAAAATTGACAACTAACTGACTGTCTGAAAGTGTATAAAAGCCTCTAAACTAACTAAATAAGAATTGATGGGACAGGGCCCAACTAACTCAAACTGTCTAACTAAAATAAAATACTGAACAACTGAATGAATTTGAGATAAATAACCATGTCCTCGGTAGATAAGGACTCACTTCGACTACTGCTGCTGATGCGTTGGAATGTCTAAGTATGGTCGGGAACCTGAGCATCTGAACTTATGATATAAGACATCATAGCATAAGATGCGGTTAGTACTTTGAATGTACTAGTATGCTAAATGAGGTTAGGCGGATATGTATGGGCTCATGTGCATGAATAATAACGGATGAATGAATAGCGTGAGGTAACTGATGTATAATATATATGAAAGCTGTAAAATCTGAAAATGCATGACCAAGCATATAACATTATACTGAAATAGTCTGTAAACTGAAATACTAAAATATAAGGACTGAATAACTGATAACTGTATGCTATGGCCAAGAAAACTTGAATCTAAACTTTGAACTGAAATACTGAACTAAGACTGTGGGATCTATTATCTAACTGACATACCCCAATATGACCTAATTTGGGGTCCAACCCGTGACCTCAGTTTGAAGGGTATTAGTACCATTCTAAGGGTATTAACCTATGGCTACGTGGATCCACTAAAGTAAAGTCCCGAAGGACTAAAGAGTCACCCTATACTGGCAGGTGCTCTAGTGAGATATATTTCAACCCTCAATTGGAAGGTTAACATCTCAACCTACGCCGGCTACATAGTTTTATAATGAAGGGACTGCTACTAAAGGTCATATCCTCAATTGGCAGGTGAACCCCCATCCCTGAGTTTGCTCGGTGCTAAATCCTACTCCCAACTAAACTGACTCAAATTACTGAACTGATCTTGGTTTAACTGGTATGATAATTGATTGAACTGGTAATACTCAAATGTATCTGAAGCCATTCTGAAACTACTGAGACTAAGTAAATAGCTAAGGAATCTATAACATTAACAGTAGAAACATACTAAAGCTTCAAAAGAATAATAAGTAGTCATTGTTCAAATATTATCTCTTAGACATTTTATCAAACACTTTAAATTCTTGAACTTAAGCATGAGAATGATTGAACATGTGGAATTAACATAATCATAACATTTAAACCACACATTGGGGATTTATCATGGAATTTCATGCTTTAAAAATGTAAGGGCTTCTTTCTAACTAACAACACTTGTAATCATCATGTATAATCTAAATTCCCAAAAGCTTTATGAAAATAAATCATTGTAAACATGAAAATTCATGATTTAAAACATAAAAATAGGTTCTTGGACTCCATGAGTGAAAAGGGCTCATGGATGAACATTTAACATACCTTAATGCTTTAATCTTGCAAGAGAATTACTTTCTTGATTGTTCTTGGGTGGTGAAGCTTGAATTCTTGTTTTTTCTTAAAGAAATAATGATTGAACTTGATGAATTTGGGGAAAGGTTAGGGTTTAGTTTGGAGAGAAATTTAGAAATTTGGGCATATAATGCCTTAACTTCGTGTTTTTACGAATTGGGGCGATGGGAAAAGACAAGACTGCCCCTCTGAGATTTAAATTCATAACTAGAATGCCGAATTGAGCATCACTGCAATGCGATGAACCCCTCATCACTGTACCTGGTACGATGCAATGCAATCGCGTTGAGCTGCTGGAATCAAAATCCAAACGTGCCTCAATCCTCATCTAAAAAATCCAAAACTTCCCCTAGACATGCTACTTATACCCCTAAACATGAATTAACTTTGAAATCATCATTTTGGGGTCGAAAAGGTCACTTTAAAAATCGTCAAAGTTAAGAGGCAAAAAATAAAAATAAGTCCCCAACACTTAGCTAAATTTTCATGTTCTAAGCATCTTATGCATGGACTATGGGCTGTATTGAGCTAAGACTAATATGGGGTATTACAAAAATTCTCTACATTAGATGCACACCTTGATTTGCTCTTGAATTAGCAATATTTTGAAAGAGGTTATAAGCTATCATAATTTGATAGTCTTAAGGCACAATTATATTTCATTCTTGGGGAATGAGAAGTTTATTAATACAAATGTGCACTTGATTGTGATGGTATTAAACTCACCTCGGAAAGAGGCTGAATAATTGAGAAGAGTTATTTTGAAATCTACTTCTAAAGTAGTAAATTTGAAATTTAATCATGTAATAGAAAATCTGAAATTTACTGAAGTAAAATGTACATGTCATGGTAAACTTAGAGATTGCTAGAATAAAAATTCATAAATTGACCTGAACGATTGTGATATCCTAAAGATGTGCGTACTGAGTATTAAACATATATTAAAGAATTAGAAAATTCTTCATCACTTTTGATGTTGCTTGTTCTCATGATAAGTTGGTTGAACCAACTAATTTTTGGATTAGATCATTTAAAATATGAAAAGTATAAAAGGTGAATAAAGGCCCGTTCACCAGTCATGTGATCTGTTAATATGTATCGATATAAGATGATCACTTAACCGTTTATTATCAACCTGCAGTTTGACATTCATTAAGTTGTTTTCTCAATAAATTTAAGTTAAAAGCATATTAGATTGTGTAATCAAGATAATTCATCTTGGTGATGATGGGTTGGCATTGAATGTCTTCAATAAATAGATGAACCATTGCTAATGAGAATAAAAACTTCATCTGTTGGTTTGAAATATTATATACAAAAGTACTTGTATGAATCAAATCAATAAATTATGATTAATTCTCCATCAAAGTTGGTTCTGAGTCAGGAATCCATCTAATAGTTTTGATGTGCGGTATACGATTAATAAATACACCATAATGCACAAAGATGGATTCCTCAAATAAAATGGAGGATGTATGTTAATTTTTCTAACATAAGGGGGAGATTATAAGCAGCTATAAAATATGTTAGGAATTATCATTAGATCCTCATTCCAAAGATAATTCAAGTCAAATGCTGAAAGCATCTCATATTTAAGCTGCAAGTGCTCATATTTTATTTCTCTAAAGGGCAAAATCTATGCATGCGTGAAGCATTGTAGAGAAATCGATTTCAAATAAAATAATTCTTGAAAAGGATAAGGAATAAACAATCATAATAAGAAGACAACGTGCTCTTGAAGAGATTATGACATAATACTTCATGAAACCTTATGAAAGGTTCAAGTACCTGAAAATAATGAAGTGATGAGATCTCAAAAGTTATGTCACATTGTGAATTGATACAAAATGATACATCATCAATGATATCTTTTATACAATATTGATGCAATATTGTGAAAAATTACGAGGATTCAAATTTTACGTTTACTAAGCATACCGACGTAGAAATATTTATCAAGTGACGTGAAAGGATGCATCTTGGTTAGTATAAAACTTATTTGATTTACAGTCCAGATACTTGAAGATGTCACTTATATAATGTTGAATATTGTCACTTGACAAAATTTATACGAAAACTTTTCTAAGAATTCAAAATTTTTGAAGCATATAAAAGTTTTTGGGAAACTTATTTATAATCCTTATATTATATAAGGTTATAGATTGAAAATTATTGAAACTTTTGGAGAGTTTTCAAAAGCAATAGATTATTTACTGAAATGAGAAATATACCAATTTAGATTGGTTATGAAGTACTATATCTTAGTGTAATTGGTGCACTCATGTATCTTGCAAATACTACAAGGTTTGATATAACCTTTTTCAGTTAATTTGTTAGCAGGTAGAGTTCTACTCCTACTAAGAGTCATCGAAATGGGATAAACATGATCTTATTTTACTCTAAAGATTGTAGTCCCAATCTTGTTGATTATATTAATGTTGGGTATTTATTTAACCCGCATAAATCTCGATCTCAAACATGGAATGTGTTCATATGCTGGGACACTGCCATATCTTGAAGATATACAAAATAGTCTATCTAGCCACTTCAATGAATCATGCTGAGATAATAGCTATTCATGAAGCTAGCCGAGAATGTGTATGGTTGAGGTGCATGATACATCTCATTCAATAAAAATGTGGTTTGAAATGTGACAAAGTACCTGTGAATTTTATGAAGATAATGCAAAATGCATAACACAACTTAATAGAGGATTCATAAAAGGAGATAGAATAAAACATATTTCGTCAAAGATTTTCTATACACACGATCTCCAAAAGAATGGTGATATTAACACGCAACAGATTCATTCAAGTGATAATGATTTATTCACCAAGTCTCCTCTAACTTCAACTTTCAAGAAGATGGTGCACAACATTATGATGCAAATATTCAAGGATGTTCTTATTAGGAGAGTTAATACGTATTGTACTTTTTTCTCCTTATGAGATTTTTTTCCGCTGAGTTTTCTTGTAAGGTTTTTAATGAGTTAGCCTATATGCATATTGTTAGAGATGTGTACTTTTTTTGCTTCACTAGATCTTTTTCCACTGGATTTTTTCTAGTAAGATTTTAACGAGGCACATCATCTATCAATTAGACATTCAAGGGGGAGTGTTGTAAATATATTACCATATATAGTGAATGTCTACTTTATCATATATAGTGAATGTATACTTTACCATATATAGTGAATGTCTATTTATGGAAAAGTTAGAAACACCAAGGTTAGTTTTTTTCTATAAATAAAGGGGTTCCTTCATTGTAATTGACCCATAAAAAAATCCCTCAAGAGAAATAAGAATTACTCTCTATTCTCTCTCTAATATTCTTATTTATTCTTTATATATATATATATATATATATATATATATATATATATATATATATATATATATATATATATATATATATATATATATATATATATACTTCTCCAAAACTAATTCAAATCCGCAATAGAAAAAACATAGTAATTAATATGTGGTAACCTTCTCTCCATGAATTTCTTCTCATAAATTTCTAAATTTCTTTAAGTTTTTAATCAATTTCTTCATCATACAAGTTATAGTAATCTTATTTCCTTATTGTTTTTGAAAACCTTGGTTGGGAACTTTTTCATAAATATAAAATCTTGATCCAAAGAGATAAGGAATGAGTATATAAATTGATATCACCTAAATTGAGTAGCACAATCCATAAATATTAGTTTATATATTTATTTATTTCATACACATTCCATATAAACATGATGTTTCATATATGATATTGGTATATAATATGGTTTAAACTTGATTGGAAAAACTAAATCAAATGTAATACACATAAAGCGTTTGTGTATGTAAGGGGTATAAACTTAGTTTTTAAATAGTTTCACACAAAAATCATAATATTTTGGCTTAAGTCATCGATAGCCACTTAAAGTTGTTCCAAAAATTCAGTTGGACCCCCCAACTAAGGTCTGTACCTATCAGGCCCCTAACCCACTGAAATTTGATCCATCTAGGCCTTTTTTGGACAATCAGCAAAAGGTATAGAGTGTGTGTAACACGCTAACGTGATGTGACAAAAATGACCAATAAGAAAAAAATACGTGTCATTGAGGATCCAATAATTATTAAAAAATAATTATAAAATCTTTAAAAAAAAATGGTCCATCCTCCCCCCACCCCTACCCGACCTTCATCTTCTTCTCTAGCCATCCTTATTCCTTATTCCCTTATTTTAAGTTGTCATGTCCGACACCCTTTTTTTAACAGCCATCCTTTCCTTCCTTATTCCGTATTCCATATTTTAACAAAGTATTGTCTTTGCCTCCCCTTTTTTAAGTTTTCATGACAACTTAAACAACCATCCTTTCCTTCCTTCTTTAAGTTGCCATGTCCAACACCTTTTTTTAAACTTTACGGAAAATCTCAAATTTTAAATTGACCCAGAAAGTGATTGAGCAGACCAAACAAATTAAAATTTTTAATGAAGAAATTGATTTTTGAAAATGCAAACAATTGTATGATTTTCTTCTATGAAAGTCTGATATAAAATTGAGTCACTATTACCCTGTTACGATATCGTTGTTCCATCGGTGAACTTCCGTTCTCAAATTCGTTGAATCTGAAATCATTTTTTTGAATGGTTGAGTTTTGTTGTTGGGGGACAGTGTCGACGGGATGAAGGGGCAGGGGACGGGTTTTGGGGGTGGGAGTGGTGGGTCGTTTTTAAAAAAAAATTAAAAAATTATTATTTATTAAAAATTGAATTAATAAAATAATTAAAGTGTAATTTTTTTAATAAAAATAAAAGCAAAATATCAATCTACATTCAAAAACGTGCCTAATGAAAGCGTTTTACACTTTTCTTGTCAAGTCAACATTTCCTGATAGGTATCAATTTTAAGCAGTTGAGGTGCCTGATAGATACAAGCCTTAGTTGGGGGGTCCAATTAAATTTTTAGGACAACTTTAAATGGCTGTCGATGACTTAAGCCTAATATTTTTTTACTATAATTTTAATATTAATTACATGCATTGAGATCTTGATGAGAAATACCATTTAGTACATGAGATAGATATATAAACTGATTTCAATATAATTTGTATAAGATTTTATATTATTTTTATCTACTAAAATCAAAGAACTCATTGATGAGATGAAAGTAAATTAATTAAGAAAGAGATTATTAATGAGATGAAATTTTCAATCAATAAAGAAAATATAGAAGACAGGTTTATTTGTGAAAGTAAATTAATGTGACTTTCACTGAAAAACAAAAAATGTGTATAAATGAAGATAATTTATTATCAGATTTTACTCCTATAATAATTATCAACACGATAATTGAGGTGAGTCGGAAAATATAAACACAAATATCTATGAGTGATTTAATTAATATATAAATTAAATAATTTTTAAAAAATATTTTTAATAAAAAAATTAAAAAAACTGCCGCAACTTGCAATTAACAACACAATTCAATAATTATAAAAATAGTTTTACAAGTTGCAATAACAATCTAATAAGTACATATAAACTATTTTTCACTTAAATAAAATGGATAAATTATCTTTAATTGATTGACCAAAAAATATAGATATAAAAGTATATTTGTATTGAAAAGGATGAATAACGAACATCTAACGGAGAGGAAGGTAAAAAGTTAGTTTTGGAAGAAATATTTTGATAATTAGAAAAATAAAATAAAGAAAACATAATAATATCTTAATCAAATTGAAATATCACAAGTTGGGATGATCAACTTCTCATTTTTGATTGATTTTGGCTCATAATTAAACACTTAGGGGTCATTTGGTATGCAATAAAATATAGGATATTTCATGATTAAATTTGGTATTAGATTTATATCATATTTAATTAATGGTATAAAGTTATTTCTAGACTAATTTATCCCATCAATCATTGTATAAATCTAATACCAAACTTAGTCTTAAAATATTCCATCTTATCCCATCAAACATGAGACTATTGTATACCATCTCCCATATGGTGTATATATATAAATCGAGAAATTATAATCCCAATATTATAATTTCAAAATAATTTAATCTACAAATTAAATGACCCCTCAATCTATCCGAATTTTAAGTATTTTCAAACACATAAATAAATTAGATTTGACCAATTTATATGTTACATTAATAACAAATTGAAATCTTAAAGATTTAAAATTTGAGTAAGCAATTATTCATATAGTTGCTCTAACTATTAGGTAATGAACATTGCTTTAAGAACTTATTTATTTATTCAAAACTCAATTTCCTATTATATAACCTATGATACAAGACTTTATGTCTACCTTGGAATCAAATTCATTACTCCCCCAATTTTAATTTGTCTAGCTTGATTTGGAGTATGAGGGTTAAACTAACAAATACTTGGTGTTAATTTTGATATAGGATCTTCAATTTTTGTGAAATAAAATTTATATATTTAAAAATTACATTAAAAGTAGCATAAGTCAAGATAATTAATAATTTAAATTACATAGAGGCTAAAAAATTACGACAAAAAATATCTTTTAAGTGTCTAAAATAACTATGACAAATAAATTTAAATTGAAGAGACACTTATAAATAAGTAAATTATAAAAGAGAATGTTGAAATAAGAAACACGTTATTTGTATTCAAAACTTGAAAAGTTTTACCAAGAAATATGATTAACTCATAATCTGAAAAGATGATAAGAAGTCCAATCTTGAAAGGACTAAAAGAAAATAACTTCAACTATGGCATAACATTCCTCAATTGTTCCAATCAATCACCGCTTTGCCTTTTCTGTCAGTCTCGATCTTGCTTTCTATTTTAATTGGTAAAAATAAAATCAATTAAAATTAATATATATATATATATATATATATATATATATATATATATATATATATATATATATATATATATATATATATATATATATATATATAATGTTATTTTTTTAAGGGCGGGAGGGATATTATGAATCTACTAAAATAACTTATAAAAATTTGGATTTGTCTTGAGCATGCACAAGTGAGGATCCGCTGGTAGACCCTGAATAATAAAACTCGAATCGTACAACTGGTTGCCAATAGGGTTATGTCTCAACTTACTTTCAACTTTAACTGGTACAAAATAAAATCAATTAAAATTAATACATGTATCACACTATTTTTTTAAGGGGTGGGGATGGGGCGCGGTGGGGCGAGGGACTTATGGATCTTAGAACATCACTTACAAAAGTTTGAATTTGCCTTAAGCATAAGCAAGTGAGGATTCACTGGTAGACCCCAAACAACAAAAATTAAATCGTACAAATGATTGCCAATAGGGCTACGTTTCAATTTGCTTTCAATTTTAACTGATACAAAGTAAAATTAATTAAAATTAATACATGCATAACACTATCTCTTTTTGAAGGAGGTGAGGGATTATGAATCTAAGAAAATTCACTTACAAAGGTTTGAATTTTTCTCAAGCATACGCAAGTGAGGATCCATTGGTAGACTTCGGATGACAAAACTTGAATCGTATAACTGATTGTCAATAGCACTATGTTTCAACTTGGTTTCAACTTTAACTGGTACAAAATAAAATTAATTAAAATCAATACATGTATAATACTACTTTTTTAAAGGAGGTGGGGGTGGAGGCTTACGAATCTAAGAAACTAACTTACAAAAGTTTGGATTTTACTTAAGCATATGCAAATGAGGATCCACCAGTAGACCCTGGGCAACAAAACTTGAGTCGTACAACTGATTGCCAACAGGATTGTGTTTCAACTAAGGATCAACCGATAGACATCTGACAATAAAACTTGAATTGTACAACCGATTATCAATAGAGCTACATTTTAAATCAATAAAAATATTAACACTTTCACAATTGTATTGTTTTATTTTTATCCGTACAAATTAAATTCACGACGATTGCTATTTCTCTTGCAATTCGTTGTAATTTAATAAGTTAGTCACAAAATTAGTAAGAAAAAACATTTATGTAAGCTTTGGAGATATCCAAAATAAATATTTTTTTTAAAAAATAGATAAAGTAATTAAATTTAGAAAATGACTTTTACAAAAGCTTTTTTACCAAGAAGAGAAATTTCACCTTGTAAACCATGAATGCTCTCTCTTCGACCATCTTTCTCCTTGCTCAACAGTTTCTCTCTGTTGTAATTTTGTTAAAATTGAAAACAACAAATTATTTTATTAATTTAAAATTGTTATGAATACAAATTTCTTGAAAATTATTATTTCTTTAAAGAAAAATTGACTTGTTAAATTATTAAAACTAAATTAGGGATGAGGTACACTTTTTTACTAGAAGATGGATGATGCAGCATTGACGACATTGACGACGTTGTAGATAGCTAGCTTGCATTCATAAGAAAATGGAATGTAACTAATTCCATGATAAAAAGAGCTTAAATATTCACCATCAACTCAAGAAAAGAGATGATGATGATGATGATGATGATGATGATGATGATAATAATAATAATAATAATAATAATAATAATAATAATTTGTCGACATATAGCCTTGAACTTTTACATTTTGAACTTTTCTGCACTGAAGGAATAAAATTCTTATTGGGGTTTGTATTATTTTCCTATTCCAAGAACAAATAATACTCATGATATAACATGAAAAATTCCCAGTTTTACCAATTAAAACCACTACAAAGACATCAACCCTTGAAAACTCAAAACCAGCTTCTCCAAAGTTGACCTATTCGATTCTTTTAAAACAAAACACTAGCCAACTCAATGGAAATACAGAGGTGGAACCAACTCCTATAAAAAAACTGATTTCATTAATGGAGTTCCTCGTGTAAGGTGGATAGAAGAAGAGGTAGACAGAATGAAAGTGATTAAAGGGCTTCAATATGTAATCATTGGGAAGTTCTCATATGGATGGCCTGACCTAGAGAAATTTAGATTACAACTTCCTAAGAAACTCAATGTGAAAGGCGGATATAACATTGGGTTATTGAGGAATCGTCATATTCTAATGAGATTTGATAGAGTTGATGACTTTGCCACTATAATGTCCAAAAGTGTTTACTATATGAATGCTAATGATGGATATTCTTATTAGATGCGCCTCTTTATATATGATGCTAAGTTTAAAACAAATAAAGAAACTACACAGGCAATGGCCTGGATTTCTTTTTTATTCTTAAGCCAACATATTTTATGAAAGAATCACTTTTCTCATTAGTTTCTGCAGTTGGAAAATCCATTTATATGGATATGGCTACTGTCAACAAGATGAAACCTAGTTGTACTAGGATTAGATATAGGTGAATTTGTTTGCTGATCTTTCTACATATGTTGAGATAGAGATTGTGGACTCAAAAAATGGAGTTTCTAGAATCAAAAGGATAATGATTTAGTATGATTTTCTACCTAAGTGCTGCAAGAAGTGTATGCTCTAAGGAAATAATGAAGCTGAGTGTAGGATCTTACACTCTGAGCTGAAGCAATTATTTGAAGAAGTTAAGAATAATTCACAGGGTCATACCTAGAATAAGGCTGAGAGGAGGGACATAGCAAGAGGAAAAGAGAAACAACAATAATTTATAAGAATAGGTGGCACCCTACAAGAAGAAGATTTTCTAATAAAGGTTATCGAAGAGAGAAGGCTATAACCCCTAAGAAGATAAGCACTACTAATCAATTTCATTAACTGACAGATGACGTAGAGGAGAACATATAGAATCACAATAAAGTTATTACATCTAACAATGAGCATAATGATGCTACTAATATAGGGAAGGGAATAAGGGGATGTCAACAAAGGACTGGGTAACCGAGTCCTTTCATCAGCAGGAAGAAACAACTCACATTGTCAACAATAATCAGAATGAATCTACAATAAAGAAGAAAAATAACTCCTATCATAATCATTTAACTGGTGTAAAAAATATGAAAAACTCACCAGGTATTGATGGTAGATATAAAGTGGGGAATGAACAGGTGAATCATGACAAATAGCAGAGCCCTGTTGATAGAGACAATAACAAAAACAAAGTCATGAATGTTATTTCACCTCCCCAAAGTAGCAAGTGATATGATGTACAGTACTTTGAGAAGGATGAAGTCATCAGTGAAGAATCAATTAATAATAGCCTAGTTATTGTAGATATTCCACTAGCTCTTGAGGATCCAGTGTGTTGTGGAGATTCATAACCTCCTAAATCAGTTGTGACGCCCCAAAAATAGGTTTCAAGACGTCACACGGTGCTTAGAGTCACAAGTGATCCAAAGCTAACCCTTTTACTGGCATACTTACAAGCAAATAAATAAAATACATAAATTTAAATAAAATCAGCAGAAACATAAAAATACTTCTGAATGGGATCAATTCAAATATGAATTTATAAGATTACAACTTTGCTGTTACTAACCAAACTGAAACTGTATACATCAACACTACTGACTGTCTATGAAGACTCTGCTATTATTGACTATAGGTAGCCGGGTCATGACTCCCAACTCAATACGACTGAATAAAGAAACTATAATACCTCTTAAACTATATAACTGACTCGAGCCCTTGAATCAAAAGGACTCATCACTTACTGACTGAAAGCTGCGAACTGACTGAATTTGGTGCATGCGCTACAACTTGTACCTACATTATAAGACAACGTAGCACATAAACATATATGTGGATCCGTACTTTGAGGATGTACTAAGTATATGAGGGGTGTATGTAATAGCTAAACAATATCATTAATCTTTATAGAAATCATGCTAATATAAATAACTCACATAGGTTGAGCAAAAACTGAAATCTAAATCTCATGAATCATGAATAAGGAAACATGTAGTATAAATCTCGTGAGTCATTACACTTTATTCTAAAATTTGTATCCATTTCTTATTCTCAAATCTTGTCAACTGGATGAAATCTTAAAATAATAACTTTCAGGACATACAATTTAATCTTATAAAAATAAGGGACTTCTTTTGAAGCTTACGGATTATAGAACTTTAGGATACTTAGGACTTGGGACTCACAGACTGTAACACTTTTAGAGACTTTGAGACTTAAAACTTTAGAAATATTAAAATATTAACTTTCAAAAGATATACTAAGGCTTTAAATCTATAAACTATTTTAAAGAGTAGGGGTCTTCTTTTGGGAGGTTCTTTTAACTGACATAAACCATGTGAGCTGACATGGAGTCCAACGCCTTGCCCATGTTGGGGAGAGCTGTTCTACCCTTGCCATCAGAATAGAACCTTAACTTTAGTGATCACTATCTCGGCCTTGGGATCAAAAATCTCAATCCTATAGTGGCACGTAGTTCTGGGGCATGAGACTTGGAATCATACCCAACTCGGTGCTAAATACTACTTCCATACTTTGTCTCAGAACTTTTAGGAAATCCACCTTAAAATAACTCAAGAGTCTATAATGAATACCAAATCATGTTTCTCTTTGCTTTAAATCGTAATTAATGTGGATTTCTTTCTTAACTCAGGCTCAAAACAATCTTTCTTTAAAGTCAAAATACTTGCTTATTGAATCATGCTAAATGGAATAATCTTCAAGAAAACACCAAAACTCATACTTGGTTTAAAGTTTATACACATGCTCAAATAATCTCAATTTCATAATGAAGCTTAGATCATGACATAAATCTTTAAAACACTTGAAAACATCAATTCATTGTGGTAATATGCAATTTATAGCATTAATTCTCAATTAAAAACTTAAAATAGGTGAAATATCATACCATTCAAGACTTGAGAACTTTATAACTTCATAAATCCAAATTAAAGTAAATTGGGTATAACCCACTTGCAAAAACACAAAATTATTTGATAAAAATTAAAGCTTTAGGCACAAGAACGAAAGGAGTGTTCTTGTTCAAACCCCACATACCTTAATGTTGATGAAATTGTTGAAATACTAGACCTTCAAGCTCTACTGAAAGAATCCTTGTAGAGAACTTTGAATTCGTAGCTTAACTTCTTGATTCTTGAGAGATGACACTTTGATTTTGTTCTTGGGAAGAAGGGAATGGTTTTGATTTTTTTACTGACTTCTTAGGGTTAAGAGAGAGGAGTTTATGTGATTAATATATCATAAAAGTATTTAGGAGTGATTAGGGATAGTTTAGGGGTGTCAAATAACTTCGTTTCCATTAGGAAACTCAAATACTAAATATCAAGGTCGTTGTGCCATGGGGTTTGCGTCGCATAAGCAATGGAAAACTTTACGGTTTGCATTGCACTCCCTATGGCACACTTTACAATTTGCGCCGCACTCCCTATGGAAAACCCTTTCCAGTGAATGTTTGAAATTTGCTAGGCAACACACACTCCTTTTCAAAGCCATAACGCTCCCCTCGGGTATCAAATTTTGGCAAAGCTGGTATCGTTGGAAAGGTAATTCAATTATCTACTATTTGGTGGGTCTTGAGATAAAAAATTCTATGTATATAAAAAAGTTATATACGTTTAAAGTTGACCCTTGTAGAATCAAATATCAAATGTTGGACGAATCAAATGATCTTAGCTCAACTTGGCTCTAAGTGATTCCTATGAACATTTTTCACTTCAAGAGAACTTCAAACATGAGGGTAAAGATCATGAAACTTGTATTCACATGGGAGTCACTAGTATTATAGTTTATATATGTAAGAACCATGGTTCATAGACTAGCCCAAAAATATGGGGTATTACATTATCTCCCCCTTGGGAACATTTGTCCTCGAGTGATGGGTAGGAACTTATTGAGACATTAAAGTATGGAATAGTGTGTCTTCTAACGGAGAATATAGCTGAGCTAAAACTGTAGAAATTCTATCTCGAAGCTTAATTCTAAGCTAACTTGACTTACTGACCATTAAGAACTAATTCATGCTAGGAGTTTAGGACTCACTTGAGATTTCCATGATACAATCATTAATATAGAACTACGAAGTGATAAAATATTCAGGCACGAATCATGAGATAATGAGACTAAGATTGTACAAGGGGTGCTACACTATCTGAGTTGGTATACTTGGAAAACTGAGGTTATGCTTTGAGCACTTATGAACTAAGTCATGACTAAATAACTGAATCTTAAACATGATGCTTGGACTAAACTGAATTTGCAACTTGCATGGACGTGAATGAATTACCTCACAAATAGGAAAGATAGAAAAACCATGTGAACTTGCCTGTCTGATTACTAAACCAAATTGCTGGTTTTACAGACTGAATTATATTGAAAGCTTATACTCAACTGGAATATTTCTTCAGCATTATTAGCAAGAAGTTATAATAACATTAGGAAAAAAAAGAATCTGAGGTATGATTCGAGTAAGATATCTGAAGAAGGAATTCTCAGTATAGCTATAACTTCGTAACATGGGACATAGGCTTCTTAAGCATAAACTAGTTTAGAATTTCTAGGCCTTAGACAATGCAACTGCTAGTTTTTCAAGCTAAGAAACACTCCTCAAATACTCTTTTCAACTACACTTTCTCCTTTTTAATACAATGCTCACATGGGTTCAAATAACTTCATTTACTAATGTCTGATCTGAACTAAATTCTCTTACCATGTTCAAGCCTAACTTGAATCACAACTTGTTACACATAACATTATAACACTAGTATTAACCATGAATTCAAACCCCAATCATTTTCACAACTTTTCCTCTCTAAGATGATTCTTCTTATCACTTCAATGACTAACTCTAAACTCTAACTAACTCTAAACTCTAACTATGGATTCACTAGTGCATAGAGCATTCCTCCACTTATATCCCAACACGACATTCAAGCATATCATTATTACCATATATGAACTTCTAGGCAAACACTCATAAAGGTTTAGTCCTCCTAGTCTCTAAACCTCTATCAACAACAACATTCTTGCACTATTCTTAAGAATATACACACAATTTTTCAACTAACCACGATATGTATCAAAGACTTTGCCTTAATCTTACTTCACACTTATAGCCTTATATAAAACGGGCATACAATGATATTTTCTCAATAATAAACATTTACGCTCTCCCATCTAAACAACTATTCATCATCACTATCTTAACGTAGGAAGAGGTCACAAAAGGGCTAACACATAAGGACCTGAAGCATGAAAGAATACTACACATAACTTTAACACTTAACTGAGGCCTGAGGAATAGAACGTCAAAGGTATAGATTCGTTAAAGAGATCTAAACTGAGGGCATACACGATATAAATTGGATTTCACTAGGATTATGAGTTTTTAAGAACTGATCATACTATGGAACATGAGTTCATACTTATCATGAGTGGTTCAACATAAGATTGGGGTTCATAGATTTATGAGAAATGACTCGAATCATAGACTAAAGTTGTTACTTACTTACTAAAAACCGATAATGGATTTGAGTACACATGAAGTGTATAAGCACTGGCCTTTGGCATGGATCTATCATGCATGACATGAATCTAATGTGATAAAGATTGAAATCCAAGGAATACTCTAGAGTAAGAAAGGATCGGTATCTCATCACAACTCTTGTTGACATATAACGCAATCTAACTTATAAAACTTGGTTTGGTTCTTCACTCTACCATCTTCCCCTTAGATCAAAGTTGACATTATAAGTTTATGGAACCTTTTACTAACACTAATCTAAATTGGAATCCCTTTACTCTAGAGTCTAGGGAATAATAATACCCATAAATTATAAACTTACCCTGAATGACTACACTTTAAAGTATAAAACTCACTGCTAATACTTCATTCTAAGATACAACTCTATCTTTCTATGTCCCCAATATTCATCCTCTAATAACTTGAACACTTACTAACTTAGAATCTTTAGGAGTATCACCATACTATGAGTTCACACCAATTAGTTCTTCAACTCTAGTTTCTATTAGCTCATTCTTCAAAAAACTCAACTTAGGCTCCAACACTTAACATAGATATCTTCAACCCTTAATAAACCATACTACTTCCATCATAGCCTACTAATATTGCATCTCCAAACTTATATCTCTAGACCATGAGAATTAAGACCATAACAAAAGGCTCAACACTATCCATCAAAACTCCTTAACTTGGCTATTTAGAACACCATATACCATCTAACTAGTCTTTCGCCACCTAACAACTCAACAGTACTACTAGCTACACACAACATATCATAATTCTCAAAAATAATGCATCCCCATATTACCTTGGGCATACTTCTACATCATTCATACAACATCATACTTAATCTCAATTCAATAAACTTACATTCTTCCATTCACTATTTCAAGCCTATTGGTTCACCTCCATACAGCGAGTATCACTAACCAAGAAATCATTATTTCCACCTTGATGATCATTTACTATTCAAACTTAGTGTCTAGTGCTAGGTATGATTAACAACAAAACCTCATATACTATTCTCACTTGGAACCCATACAAAAACATCAAGAAATACTAACCTACTAGAATCTCATAACCACAATAATTGATCAATAATTGTATGGCCTATCTAAATTACAATCCATCAACACATCCTTCTTCTACATATCATTACTATCTATCCCTTTCTATGCAGCTACACTTAGTTAATACCTCTATAAGTTTTAACTAAACTCTCTCTTGCAATCTAAGAGAAGCCTAAATTAACAATGCTCATCCGACAAGCACCTTCATCAATAACCTATACTTTTCTTGCACAACAAACACCGTCAACAACTCTTTTTATACTTCAAGAAAATAATAATTCACCTTAAATAATAGATCCTTCTCTACCTTTTACTAAACTAACACACAAGGATATACTACTTCATTACTAACTCAATCATATGCAAATAGATTCGGCTATACATATATTCAATAAATCTATCTTACCACCTTTCTTGTCAATACACCTTTAAACCCCAGTTCCAACCAACACAAAAACAACAAGGTGAACAACAAGTTGCTAGTGAATCGAAATAGTTCTCATACGACACTAGACTTTGATTTTGTGTTTTGAACAAGAAAGTGAGATGAATAGCAAGACAATTATGCTAGTGAATCGAAAGAGCCCCACACGGTTTCACTAGACTTTTTGTTTCAACCAACAAAATGATAACAAGATTACAAGAGATAGAAACTTGACACATAATATTCAATGATATAAGAATACACATCTTAATCTGTCTTAACTGATCGACTCATAAGAATGAGGGTATAACTTTAAACTTAAGGGGCTTATAACACACTAGAAGGCTCCTCTTAAGCTGCTTTGTGAGACTTCTAAAAACTTCTTGCTAAAAAGTCTGAGAGCATTATCAGGGGAAGAACAAGAACTTGATAATCATGTTATCTCAAGAATAATACATGGATAGGGAAGTATAGATTTACATTATGGATTATGAGGATGAATCTGAAAGAACCTCTGACTTGGGCTCAGTGCATGACTTTTATGAATATGGATAAAACACTTCAATCTTTGGAACTCAAAAGCGCTGATGGGATACTTTCTAGCTCGCCTACAATCCCATAACTATCTGTGGAGACTACTGAAAAAGTACTATCTATAAAGATTTAAGCTTGATTGTTTTTAATATCTAGAAAATAAGGCAAAGATGGCCTGAATAGAGTAGGATGAGAATCTGTATAAGCTTCTTAGAGAACCTTTCTATAGCATGATCTGAGACTTGAAAGAATGGAGACATTTTCTAAATGCCTTTTAGCCTCTCGAAGAAAAGTACAGACGTCTCCGTACTATTTCGCAAGACTCTACTAGACACGGCTTCACAGACACCCTAGGACTCTTGAACTCTATGCTCTGATACCAAGTTTGTAACATCCTGAAAATGGGTCCTGAGATATCACACGGTGCTTAGGGTCACAAATGATCCCAAGCTAACCCTTCTACTGGCATACTTACAAGCAACTAAATAAAATACATAAATTTGAATAAAATTAGCGGAAACATAAAAACACTTTTGAACGGGATCAATTCAAATTTGAATTTATAATATTATAACTTTGATGTTACCAACCAAACTGAAACTAAATACATCAACACCATTGACTATCTATGAAGACTCTACTAGTACTGACTATAGGTAGCCGGGTCATGACTCCTAACTATCCCAACTCAATATGACTGAATAAAGAAAATACAATGCTTCTCAAACTGTATAACTGACTCGAGCCCTTGAATAAAAAAGACTCATCACATGCTGACTGAAAGCTGTGAACTGACTGAATATGATGCATGTGCTACAACTTATACATATTTTATGAGACAACGTAGCACATAGACATATATGTGGATCAATACTTTGAGGATGTACTGAGTATATGGGGGGTGTATGCAATAGTTAAACAATATCATTAATCTGTATAGAAATCATGCTGACATAAATGACTCACATAGGTTGAGAAAAAACATAAATATAAATCTTATGAATCATGAATAAGGAAGTATGTAGTATAAATCTTGTGAGTCATTACACTTTATTCTAAAATCTGTATCCTTTTCTTGTTCTCAAATCTTGTCAACAGAATGAAATCTTAAAATAATAACTTTTAGGACATACACTATAATCTTATGAAAATAAGGGACTTCTTTTGAACTTAAGAATTATAGAACTTTAGGAAACTTAGGACTTGGGACTCAAAGAATGTAACACTTTTAAAGACTTTGAGACTTAAAACTTTGGAAATATTAAAATATTAACTTTCAAAAGATATACTAAGTCTTTAAATCTATAAACTATTTTAAAGAGTAGGGGTCATTTTTGGGGAGGTTCTTCTAACTGACATAAACCATGTGAGCTGACATGGAGTCCAACGTCTTGCATACGTTGGGGAGAGATGTTCTACCCTTTCTATCGGAATAGAACCTTAACTTTAGTGATCACTATCTCGGTCTCGAGCCCATAAATCTCAATCCTATAGTGTCACGTAGTTCTGAGGCATGAGACCTTGGAATTATACCCAACTCGGTGCTAAATACTACTCCCATACTTTGGCTCAGAACCTTTAGTAAATCCACCTTAAAATAACTCAAGGGTCTATAATGAAGACCAATCATGTTTCTCTTTTCTTTAAATCATAATTAATGTGGATTCCTTTCTTAACTCAAGCTCAAAACAATCTTTCTTTAAAGTCAAAACACTTTCTTACTGAATTATGATAAATGGCATAATCTTCAAGAAAACACAAAAACTCATACTTGGTTTAAAGTTTATACACATGCTCAAATAATCTCAATTTCATAATGAAGCTTAGATCATGACATAATTCTTAAAAACACTTGAAAACATCAATTCATGGTGGTAACATGCAATTTATAGCATTAATTCTCAATTAAAAACTTAAAATAGGTGAAATATCATACAATTCAAGACTTGATCACTTTATAACTTCATAAATCCAAATTAAAGTAAATTGGGTATATCCTACTTGCAAAAACACGAAATCATTTGATAAAAATTAAAGCTTTGGGCACAAGAATGAAAGTAGTGTTCCTGTTCAAACCCCACATACCTTAATTTTGATAAAATTATTGAAAGATTAGACCTTCAAGCTTGATTGATAGAATCCTTGTAGTAAACTTCTAATTCGGAGCTTAACTTCTTGATTCTTGAGAGATGACACTTGGATTTTATTCTTGGGAAGAAGGGAAGGGTTTTGATTTGTTTACTGACTTTTTAGGGTTTAGAGAGAGAAGTTTATGTAATTAATATATCATAAAAATATTTAGGAGTAATTAGGGATGGTTTAGGAATGTCAAATGACTTAGTTGCCCTCAGAATAACTTAAAAACAAAATGTCCAAGTCGTTGTGCCATGGGGTTTGCGTCGCACAAGATATGGAAAACTTTAAGGTTTGCGTCACACTCCCTATGGCACACTTTACAGTTTACATCGCAATCCCTTTGGCAAACCCTTTTCAGTGAATGTTTGCGATTTGTTAGGCAACACACACCCTTTGCAAAGCCATAACTTTTCGCTCGGGTATTAAATTTTGGTAAAATTAGTATCATTAGAAAGCTAATTCTGTTATATTCAATTTGGTGGGTCTTGAAATAAAAAATTCCATGTATAAAAAAAGTTATACATGTTTAAACTCGACCCTTGAAGAATCAAATATCAAATGTTGGATGAATCAAATGATCTTAGCTTAACTTGGCTATAAGTTATTCCTATGAACATTTTTAACTTTAAGAGCACTTCAAACATGAGGATAAAGATCATGAAACTTGTATTCACATGGGATTCACTAGTATTAGAGCTTATACACGTAAGAACGATAGTTAATAGACCTGCCTAAAAATATGGGGTATTACATCAGTATTACATGATATACTCACTTATAAAATCAATGAAGTAAATGGTATTAGGGGTTTTTTAGAAGGGGGTAAAGAGATGAGTTACAATGAGAATCAGGATGACCAAATTTTAAGAGAAGTTGATGTTTCTTCGAGTGTTAATAAATCAATCAAACAAAAAAAAAAGATAAAGTGCAGACTATAACTGAAAGACCTTGCCAAGAAGATCTCATCCTAAAAAGGGGGTGAAAATACTCTTAGTAAGCAACTATGAAAGATTTTGTGTGAAATATTAGATCTATTAACTCTTAAAAAGCTTTCTAGAGAGTTCAGTTACTGAATAAGGTACATAATTTTTCTTTTGTAGCAATATTAGAACCAATTTTAGCATATCAGATATATAAATAAGTATAGAAGATGATTGAAGATACCACACGTGTTCCATAATTGCAATCAAAAAATCTGGTGCTTTGTTAATCATGGTTTCAGGGTCATAATAGAGACTGATACTGAACAACAGATCTCTTTATTGATTCAAAATTTATCCATGGACTTATGTTTTATGCTGACACTAGTATATGCTAAATATGTCAGAAATCAAAGATTGAAGTTATGAGATACTATTTTCTCTATTGCAAATAGAATATCAGGTCCATGGGTCATGGGAGGTGATTTTAATATAATTATGATGCTTCAGATAAGATTAGTGGAGTGCATATTGTTGCAACAGATATATAAGATTGTATTGAGGCTTGTGATATGACACAAAATATTCACAAAGGCTGCCCTTTTACTTGGTGGAATGGAAGAGCAAGAGATGATTACATATTTAAAAGCTTGATAGATTGTTTGTTAATCATGATTTTCAGAATAATTTTAATTTGCTGGAGGTGGAACATTTACTAGAGATGGTTCTGATCATGCCACTTTATTTCTAAAATGTGAGAATTCTGATGTTGTGATTCAAAAATCATTCAAATTTTTAAAATTTTGGACTGATCACTCAGAGTTTAAAGAGGTAGTAAAAAGAAATAGGGATGTAGACTATTCTGATAATTCTTTTAACGACTTTAAAAGAAAGATTAAAAAAGTCAATAAAACTCTTATATTATGGAGCAAACAGACTCTTAGGGCCATTTTCCAACAGTTGATTATTAGAGAGGAGATTGCTAAGGGAAAAAAGAAATTATTTGAGAAAAAATCTCTACTTATTTGAACATAATTATGATGCAAAAGGCTAGAGCTGAGTATATTAAATATCTTAAGTTATAGGAAAGCTTCAGATAGTAGAAAGCTGGGTAAGATTGGTTTGAAAGTGGTGACAGGAACACTAAGTTTTTCCATAATATTTTCAAATGAATAAGAAATAAACTAAAGATAACCAAAATCCTCAATGATAATATTGCTGGTTAGAAGAAGGGTAGATTATTGATAAGGCCACAAAGTTTTATCATAAATAGTTTACCCAGAAGAGAGATTCAACTGAGTTTCCATTACTAAATAACATTTCAGTACTAATTTTTTACAATGAAAAGAGATGTTACAGGCCAATGATGATGAGATGGAAATTAATAAGGTTGTTTTTAAGTTAAATGGGGAAAATGTTAGTGGACCAGATAGACTAACAGGCAGATTCTTTTAGGTATGCTGGGATATCATTGATGGAGATTTAATTAGATTAGTGAGAAGCTTCTTGGCAGGTAATACACTCTCAAAATTCATTACTCATAGTAATCTGATTATTATTCCTAAAAAGGACAATATGCAATCCTTTTTAGATTTGAGACCAATCAATCTTAGTAATTTTGTCAATAAAATTCTAACTAGGATTATTTAAGGGTAATTTACCAAATTTGATATCTCCTAACTAGTCTGGACTTCTTAAAGGTAGAAGTATTATAGAGAATTTTCTTCTAGCTGATTACTGATATAGGGAAGAGAAGAAAGCCTTCAAATATAGTTTTGAAACTTGACATAGCTAAATCTTATGATAGGATATCTTGATTCTTCTTGATAAAGATGTTGTGGAAAATGGGTTTTTTTATCTATCTATATAATAACTACTATTCTGTCTTATTGAATGACCAGTTTGTGGTGTTTTTTCATTTTACTAGGAGAGTAAAACAAGGAGACCCATTATCCCCTACATGATTTATTTTATCAGTCGAGGTAATGACAAGAGCTCTCAATTAGTTTTTTGAAGATTCTGCTTTTATTGGTTATAGTATGTCTAAGTGGATCCTTGAGTTAAATCATCTTGCATATGACAATTATACTATTATTTTCACATATTCTAATGAGTATTTAATTAAGAATATAATACATGTATTAAAGGAAAATGAGTTAGAATCTGGTCAAAAGATAAATTGAATAAGAACTTCTACTACATGCAACGGAATACTTTAACAAGTATGATGATGCAGGTTAAGCAAGCTACTGGAATGAAAATAAGATATTTTTCTTTAAAATATCTTGGTTTTCCATTGTCATATTCTAAGAGGAATAAAAAGAACTATTCTGAACTGATTGATAAAGTTCAAAACAAGCTTAAAAAGTAAAAAGATAGGTTATTATCCGTTAGAGAAACGATGTTCTCATAAAAAGTGTGCTTCAGAATATCCCTCTTTATATTCTATCAACAGTTGTTCCACCTAAAAGTGTTTTTAAAGAGTTGGAAAGAATCTTTGCAAATAATTTTGGCAGAATAAGGAGACGGGATGGAACAAGCATTGGGTTACTTAGAATAAGTTGTCATTACCCAAACAAGAAGAAGGGTTGGAATTCAAATCCCTAAAAGAGATGGCTCAGGCTATGCATGATAAATTATGATAGAGATTCATAACTCAGAATAACTTGTGGATAAATTTTATGTGGATTAAGTATTATAAAAATAGTTACCCACAGTGGTGCAATAGAGAGGGTATCCCAAGTATGAAGGAACATGCTGAAAAAAAGAGATAAGATTGAGAAATTCATATGGTGCCAAGAGGTGAAACATCTACTATGTGGTTTGATTATTGGACTAACACTGGTCCTTTATTCAAGCAACAGTTTCAGGTTCAAATTTGTCATCCATTGTCTGATATTACTAATTTCCTAAATGAAGACGGGTGGAATTATGAATCTATGAAGGATGGAGTGTTAGTCCATGTAATGGATCATGTCAGAGAATACATGGATTTTGTTTACTATGAAGATAAGATGTATAAATCATGGTGGACTATGAATAGCAATGGAAGATTTTCTACAAAAAGTTCCTGAGAATTACTAAGGCATAAAAAAGGTGAGGATGATGATATGAAATCAATATGGACTAAAGGACTACCATTTAAATTATGTTTCTCAACATGGAGAAATTGAAAAGGTTTTATTCCAATTGCTGCTTTAACGTATAGCTAGAATTTTGAGTGTTTTGAGGACCATGCTAGTTGTGATATCCCTAGAAGAGAAATAATATCATACTGTTTTCTTAGCGATGAAACTACTGCTACGGTTTGGGATCATTACTATACAAGTGTAGAAATAAGGAGACAAAGATTAAATTTGAAATAAAGTGTCAGGAAATAGAGAAATCAAAGTGGGAATTATTGAGTAACAACTTTGTATAATGTTGTGCCAACTGTTATTCTATGGTTTTAATGCAAAAAAAAGAAATACTATCACGAATGGTGGAACTTATCATGAAAGAAAGTTATCTGGGAGATTAATGACACTGTTGTGAAATTTATAAAAGTTAGATTCCTTATTGATGTTGCAGGAAGAGATTGGGTGAGGATAATGGATGAATTGCAATCTTTCATAATATCTAGATATTTTAAGATAATTACATGGAGTCCTCCTGAGACTGGTTGGATAAAAGAGAATCATCAAAAGAAAATCCTTATTCTAGTTCTATTATATTTTATATCTGGGATTAATATAGTAATTTAGTGATAGATCAAGGCAACAGAATCAAAGATACCACTAGTTTGAAGGCAGAAGCATTGGCTATCAAGGAGTGTCTAAATTATTGTAGAAAGAATCTATAAATCAACTTATATTGAAACGTGACTCTTGGACCATGGTGTTGATTCTGAATACAAAGTGGGAGATCTCTCGAAGTGTGGCAATGGTGGTTAAATTCATCAAGGCATTGATGAAAACTATGTCAGTTAGAGTGATACATTTCATCTGAGAAGGTAACACTCTAGCTGACTTTCTTACTAATCTAGTGTTTACTTGTGCAAATGATTTTCAATATAACAAAGTGGAATGATTTTCAAGAAAAGAAAGAGCTATATTGCACTAGACAAAACTGAAACTCTAAATATCAAAAGAATTGTGCAGGAGGATAGAAGTCACTAGCATTTACAGTAAATAATAATTCAAGGACATGATTAGCGGGTATAGAAGTAGAAAAGCATAAACAGGATTCAAAATGAAACAAAATGCAAGTAGTGTCGCAGACACGAATAAGAGGATGAAGAACCTGATATCAATAGTTATCATCCTACAGCTGGGTAGATAAAAAAGTTGAGAATCCAGGTGCAACCTAGAACCAAAACAAATTTAGATGTCTAAATAGATTATATATATAACTGTGGAAATGAAAGAACCTACTGTTGAAAAGGAATTATTTTAGATACAACATTTTACATCTAGTGAGATTTTGAAATGTCGAGGCCAATGACTTCAAAAAGTGGGTTTATCAGATCTAAATATCCAATCCCTAGATATATATTGCATTAATCTATAACACTGAACAATATAATACACCTTAGTTCTCTTTAACCTAATCAATACTAACGTGATGGTATTAGCTTCTATTGAATATTAACCCACTAAACTATAGATTTTAAAGAAAGGGAGCTTAAGGACTTAGCTACAACAGAGAATGAAGACAATGATGAAAATAATGTGGTTAAGAAGCGACAGCTGCAATCGTAGCTCCGATGACAGTGAAGTGGAAGAGACACAAACGACAGAGCTGGTTTTCTAATTTTGACCTGGTCTTTTCTTTTGTCTGATATTTGATAGTTTGTTGGATCCGGGTCAAGCTAATTTTGGACCGGACCTATCAAATTATAACTGAATTGGGTCTTTTTTTATTTATAAAATGGGCTTTATCCCGACTTTAATTAAAAATAAGTTGAATTATATGTAAAAAAATAAAATAAACTCATAAAAAAAATTGATCAGAGAAATATATGTTTGAAGGTACACATGAGCATGAAGTAAATTCATCATTACGATCATTCATACGGGCATATTTAAATAAAAGTTATTTAATTAGATTGTAAATAAACATATACGAGTAAAAAGTGAGATATTTTATAAATAATAAATATAAGTATGAAGGTTCATGTATATATGATTGAAAATAAAAACATAGGATTGCTTCTTTTTTTTTCCAGCTAATTTTACATTTAATGATTTTCATACAATTAGAGCTATTTAAACCAAAAAGATATATATATATATATATATATATATATATATATATATATATATATATATATATATATATATATATATATATATATATATATATATATATATATATATATATATATATATATATATATATATATATATATATATATCAGATAGGAAAGTAAGAATACAGAACAAAAATTAACATACAGGAAAGTAAAAACATAGAACCAAATATGAGAATTAATATATTAAGGAGTAAATAAACAATAAGATTGTTTTATGTACTAGGAAAGTTGTTTTCAAGTATGATGTAAAATCGTACTCTGTAGTCCCTCCTTCAAAATATACAGATTAATCCATCGTTATTGTTAAAACCTGAGAGTATTAACATTACGAACACATATGCATACATATCAGGAAGAAATTATATTGATCTTAATAACTACTTACATGACTTAAGCTAAAGAGAAGTTTCTCTTTCGGGAGCTCCCTTAAAAGTTGATAGCTAAATGGTAGAAAATTAGAAACTTATACGCACTAACACATTTTTTTTAAAGAAATATGAACAGAAAATGTGAAGATTTTAAGCTTCAGATATCTTATACACTCACACTCAAACTCTTTTTTTTCGCTCCACCTAGTCTTCTTGTTGCTGGAATATTTATGGGCCTTGACAGACTTCAAAATTGAATTTCAAATTACTTGAAGAATTTTTCTAGCATATCTGGCACACTTATTGGCCCCATCGTCGCATGGATATGTTTAAATCTTTTCTTTTTCTAACACCCATTTCTTGTGATCCGTATTTTATTACATCACTGCTTACATTATTTTTCATGTCTTCTTTTGTTTTTAGCCATTGCTTACGTAGGTTTGTATCAGGTGTCTAAATTGTGTAATTCTATTGAACCAAAGCTTATTCCTAAATCGTCATCTTCATTCGAATCTTGAGAGAATTGCTCCATTGCATGATCATAATCTTTCTTCTCGTAATCTAATATTCTGAATCTTGGCTCTAGTTCTGAATTTTCTAAGATTGCTTCTTTTGTTTTTTTTATTTAATTTTTTTTAAACTGTGTCTAATATCATTTGTTTTATCTTTTTATCATTTTTATTCCTTCTTATGATAAAATTCTTTTTTTATCTTTTTTATTTTGACATGTTCTCTTCGTTTGTCTTAAAATTAATTAGCAGAATTCTTACACTTTTTGGCAAAATGTCGGCCATTAATGATTTTCATAAGTCTTTGTAAGTCACCATTTGAACTGGACTAGTTGTATCTCTATCTGATACAGTAGATCTTTCTGCATTCGGTGAAAAATGTACACCCTTCTTATCCATTTTTGATAGAGATGGCAAACTTTTTTGGACAGTCTGAGGGGTCTGAATTTTTGCTCACTGGTCTGTTGAGATAGTTCAAAATGAAGAATTTTTATCTTATCTTGCAAGGTTCGTATATGTTAGCATTTTTGCTTTCTCTTGTATGGATCTCTTTTTCTTGTCAAAGATTTTCATTTGCTTGGTTTAGTCTTTTGAAGATTTCAGTCATGACTGAATAATAATCACAAAAAAATATTTTATTTATGTCTTTTTGTATATTGTATTGGAGAATTTTTCTTGTATTTGATCTGTGGGATGGAGTAATATAGTAATTAGGTCCTAAATTTTCTTTAGCATAATCTATTACCTCGGTAAGATCATTAAAATTTTTAAAAGAGCTGCAGAATGGTATTTTATTGCATCTACTACTTCTATTCATGTCTGAAATACTCCTTGAACTTGTTCCTTTATGAAAGCATAGAATTTAAATCTTTTGTCTTGATTTTTTTGTGTAAAATAATAGTTTAAAGCGTTTAATACAAAAATAAAATAGCTATTGTCCCGAAAAGTCTGATTATAGGATATCCATAAATTTTCTATTAAAGACTTCTGCTATTTATATATTTTTGTATCAGCGTTTAGTCTGAAATTCATATTAGATAGTGGATAACATATTAAGTTTCGCTTACCAAATCATATTCTCTCAAGTTTCTAGTGCTCATACATTTTTTTGTGGTTTAAATTGCATATTACTCAGTAAAGTTAGTAGGTACATGTCTTTAGTATAGTTGTCTTGATAAGTCGAAGCCTCAACCTTGCCTTTTTTTCCTTTTTATTTTGCGTTCATGCTGAAACAAAATTGTTAGTTTTTCTATATAATGAGTCTATTAAGCTGGCTTGTCATATTATTAGCTTTTCCTTTTATGTGTTCTAATATAATATTATAAATTGAGGTTGCATCTAAAAATTTAATCATCTTCTTTCACTACTATTCTTTTCATTTATTCTCTGATAAAATTTTACTATTGCTTCACAACCTGTTCGAACCAATATTTTTGATTTATTTAATATACACAATCTAAAACTATTTAATTCATATATTACCGCTAATATTTCTGCATCTATACTACTCATATATATATATATATATATATATATATATATATATATATATTTATATTTACCGCTTTGATAAGCACAAGTTCTTTCTTCCTTTTAATTACTATATTTGTTAGTTTTTATTTTTAATGCGGCTCCTCATACCTTTAAGATTTGATTTATTTTGACTATTAGATAGTCTATTTCGGGTGGCATAGCCAATTCTGAAATCTCCTTTACCATATTTTTGAGTCTCTATACTAATTTTATATCTTATTTATTAAAATTTTTCTATCCTGTGGATCTTGTTTTTAAATATAACGGGTTACCTTCTCCAATTCTTTAATAATTTTTCTTGCATAATTTAGTAATCCTAGAAATCTTTGTAAATTTTTTTATTTTTTCGCTTATCTGGCATTTCTATTTTTTTTTCTATATGAGGTTATAGTTTTATTATTCCATCTTCAATAAGTATTTCAAGGAAATTAATACTATTTTTCTATAACTCTATCTTTTATTACTAATGATAATCTCATTATCTACAAATAGCTTAAAAACTTCTTGCAATTGTTCTAAGTGCTCTCTCATATTATTGCTAAAATTAAAATGTCATCTACATAGACTAATATAAAATTCTTATCGTTCTCAATAATGTTATTCATTTTTCTTGAAAATATTGTGGGCACTGTTTTTAATCTAAATGACTTTCATTCAAAGTAACCTTCAGGACAAGTAAAAGTTGTCCATTCTATACTTTCTTCATGCATTTTAATCTATCAGTATCCGAATTTACAATCAAACTTACTAAATACTTTTCTTATTTGAATTCTATTTATTAGTTCTGTTTTATTCGATAGGTTACACTCATCCATCTTTGTATTTCCATAAGTCTTTTATAGTTGATTACCATTCTTGCTTTTCCTCTCATTATGTCATTATGATTTCTTATCATAAAAGTTGCTGACCTATGTCTTGATTTTGATCTTCTAATTACTCCTAACTCAAATAACTTTTTGATCTGTACTTCAAATTTTTTTAAATCTTGATTAGTTGATTCTATTGATGTTGTTTTTATTGTATATTTTGGATTAATTATTTTCTATTTGTAGGTTATCTGATTGGAGTCCCAATGCTTTAAGGGTTCTTCATTGATTAATTCTAACTCATCTAGAATTTATATTATTTTTTCTAGGTCTTTTTGATTTTTTATTACTCCTATTTGTTGTATTCCTTTCTTAAAATTATATAGTTTTGTATCTATGTCTATTAAAGTGTATTCTTTTTCTAGTTCATCTATATTTAACATTTCTTGAATTTCTTCATGTATTGATATTTTTTCGCAACTATTGCATTTATAATTTTCTCCTTTAGCGCATTCTAATGGATTGTTCTAGTTCATTTGACCTGTTTGTGTCTAATTCATTCAAATTATTTTTAAGGTAGAGAAATTTAGTTGGAGTAGATATTATTGTTACCGAAATTTGAGTAATATTTTTTGATAATATAATCCTGTCTCTAGTGAGAAGACAACTCCCATTGTTGTATAATAAAAAGTCTAATCCTAACACGAAATCTACTCTAATATTTCATTCTCTTACCCATATATATATATATATATATATATATATATATATATATATATATATATATATATATATTAAATGATTCATCCATCTGCATGGATATTTGTGGTTTGGGTAATTCTTTTATCAAGTTTGATGGTAATTTTTTTTTTATTTAGTATACTCCGTGAACATTCTGAATATACTAGGACTAGAGTCTCCAATTCATAATATTGAATTTTTAATTTTTCTAAGATTTTTGTAGTAGTAATTTTTCTTATCCTCATTGCATATTAGCTCTTCAAATGAAGTAATCATTAGCTCTTCCTCTTCAATAACTTTTTCTTTTTCTTTTTTGATTTTAATCAAATTTATTTGTAGCCTATTCATTCTTTCTTCTAATTGTAATATTTTTATTTCTGCTGAATTACTTATAGGTGGTTTATGACCATCTAATTTTCTGTAACTAGATTATCTCTTGTTATTTTAATTCTGAATTTTTTTCACACAGGGAATATATCCTTTTGTATAACAGTTTTTACATTGTACTCTTTTGTTTTTACTTAGATATCAATGACATATATAGCATTGATTACTATCTAATCCTTCGTCTTTTTCAAATTCGTGTTCACAACCCTGCATAATATTAACCAAATTATGATTGTCCAATTCTCTTAAATCTAATTTTTTTCAATCCCATTTTATTTATTAATTCTTCTCCTTCAGAGTCTAAAGAGACTTGTTTAAGTTCTTTATCTACATTTATACTTATTATAGAATACATATTTTTTGTTATCTGACATATATTCGTCTATATTTATTAGTGTTTCTTGAAAATCCTCTATTAATTGAGCATTTTTTGTCCTACTATTATTTTTTAAAATAAGTATTTGATAAATAGTCTATGCTTCCACATGTAAAACATCTACGTCTATTTTTATAATTTTTATTATTATAATATTTTCTTACATGTCTCTGCTTGTTCAAATACGATTTTCTTGCAGATGATTTTCTAGGATGATAATTCCTTTTGGATTTTTTATAGCTTTTCTTTTGATGACAATCTTGATCATAGTTCTATTTGTTTTAACTGTTTCTGTATTTATGTTTGTACGTTTTTCTTGCAATATATCCATTATATGTTGTATTTTCTGTTCTATCGATCATTTTGCATCTGAATTTTGCATTATCCCTTCTCTTTTGTATTATTTTTGTTTTATTTCTCTTCCTAGAGCTCACGACAATTTATTAAAAAGTTTGTTTCCTAAATTTTGATTAAAAAAATTTTCGCTAACAGTACAATAATAAAAATAGTCATTTAGAAATTCTTTGATTCAGAACCAACTACCGATATTTAGCTGTTCTAGTTTTATCATTGAATTTTTTTGTAGGGTTACTAAATCACTATTTGAATCTTCTCCCGTTATTAAATTATGTATTTTATTTATAAAATTTTATGGATTATCTCCCATACTTACTAATTCCTGAACGCCTTTCGAAAACTCTAATTTATTTGCCTCCCACAATCCTTTAGTGGATTCTCTGAAAAACGTTTTCATGTACCTACACATTGTTTCTGCGTCTGATTCTTCATTAGATTGTATATAACTTGCTATAACTATACCTTTTCATATATCCATTACTAAATTTCATAACTGGAGGTCGTGTGCTACTATGTTTAAACCTTTTCTTTTATTTTCACCCTCTAAAAGTCTAATGGGTTCTTCTATTGGCATTCTTCTTTCTTTTGATTTTATATTTTGTCTTTTCATCAGAAATTATTCCATACACACTATGTCTTGATAAATTTTCTATACTCATTTGTACTCTTTGCATCGAAATTGTCCTTTGAAAAGGACTTGAACTACTTGATGCATTTTTCATTAACTCTTTAATACTTTCTATCTCTTCCATACTATAAATTATTTCTAAATTGTTTTCTTTCTATATTTTGTTTGTCATTTCATTTCTGTTTTTATATCCATAATTGTCTGTTCTTAATTCACATTTTATAAAATGTTCTTTCATTTTAATAAAATCTTTTTACAGCCTTCGCATTTAAATTTTTGATCGTCATTTATTTCATACATGATTTCTGCTTTTATCAGAACATTATTTACCTCAAAATCTTCTTCTTCTATCATTTCTATATTCATGTATTCAGTATTTTCACTTTCTTCAAATTCTTCATCCATTTTTTTTATTTGTATATTTATTATCCGTAAAACTAATTAAGGTTTGTCCTCTATTATTTATATACATTAAATGGTCATTTGGTTTAGGCGTATTCTTTTTGCTAAATTCTCTAAATTCTATTCTAATCCAGCATATTCCTCTGAATTTATTTTTAATGATTTCATTAGTCTTATACCTTATTTCCCATTAGGCTCACTTTGTCTTCTACCTTAAGTTTAAATTTAGTATTACTGTTTGTAGCAATTTTATCTATAAAACCTATACATACTAATAAATTATATATATATATATATATATATATATATATATATATATATATATATATATATATATATATTAACGTAACACTTGATAGTATTCATGTTTTAGATTTTAAAATTTTGTTTAAAATTTAAAATGAAAAAAAATTGTATATAATATCTCTTACAAAAAATGAAAAAAAAAAAATATGGCATTAAAATATATTTGCACAACATTTCGAAGTGTATGTAAGCGCACATAGAATCTCTAAATATTCAAAACATTTATAAATTAAAAACATAATTTATTATCCGAATTATTTCAAAGATATAAATATTTAGTTAAAAAAAATAAATAATACCTACTCAACATGAAAACTTCATGTGACATAGTTGTTAAGGTTCAGTGACATTTTGAGTTATCATTTCTTTGAGACCTAAAATAATTAGCAATAAAATAAAAATAAAATTCATCAATTTTGATGAAGGTAGGCCTCATTTTATTTTCTAAGTTTATTATGTAGATATAGACGGGAATAATGATTGGCAGTGTTGGAAATTGATGGTGATAGTATGATGCTTCAAATAAAATTTAAAAAATTGAGAAAGGATTGATGTTATATTGTGAAATCACAAAAATACGAGAGAAAGCCAAATAATAATAACTTCACAAATGAGCAATTGAAAGTGCTCACAAATGTGTATAACATTAAGCAGTTCAATAGATATTATTTATAGTCCTCTAACTTTAATTTGACATCATCTGTGAATTAATTACTCCGAGATTTAATTACCTTAATGAATAGAAGATAAATCAGATGGAGTAAAATTAAATTTTCAAATTTTTAAAAAGGTTAGAAAATCTGATTTCTAATAATGAAATTACGTCTACTTAATAAATGTTTCCTACTATTTTAGTAAGCATTTTAATAAGAATTTTTGAGGTGAGATATTAAGACCTGAAATTTGAGGTCATGATGACACCTACTAATCTACTTGTAGGTAAGTCAATTTTCCTAATACGGAACAAGTAACGAATCAATAAAATGAAAGAATAAATTATAAATACTTGGTTGAAAAGTAAAAACAAAGCAGATAACAGGATCCATAAGTAGACACATAAAATAGATGAAGAAGCAAGATATACACATGTAATCCCAAAATCTAATATTAGGCGGTAAAAGAGCTACTAACCATAATGGGGTTGATATATAAATACAGTTTATATAAATGAATACAGAGCCGTCTCTAAAGAATAAAATAAAGAACAATCTAGAAATAGAGGAAGAAGGAGTACCTTTGGATGCTAGAAGACCACCCAAGTCTCCGATCCAAGCTAACTCTGCACGATAGACACGTCAATAATGAGAACTCTTAGTAGAATCTGTAAAATGCAGAAGTGTAATATGAGTACCAAAACGTGAGGTACTCAATATGCATCGATCGATTGAGCTCTAAGATAATGCGAATAAAAAAAGTATCAAATGAAAATACCTATCTAAGAGTAGTGAAATAGATATACTAAGTAACCAGAAAGAAAGGTACAACTAACATGATATAATGAGCATACAATGCTATAAATAAATAAATAAATAAATAGAGAGATGTAATGATTGGAAAGAAGTAAAATACTAACTAACCACCTAAAAGAAAATGTACACCTGACCAAGCTAGCCTAAGATTCTAATATGGCAAGAATCAAACTTAAGGAACAACAATGATAACATAGTCGGCTTCATACTAAAGTAATAAAGTACCAGAGTGAATCAACACTAAAGCCATAAATGCTAAAATGAAGAATCCATGAAAAATACCTTATTCGTCGGTACAACCCCAATAACTAATCTGTTACAAGCTATGAAATAATTTGATGAAATGAAAGAGCAATATGAAAAAATAATAATAACCTCTCTGGGCCTTGATAAGTCTAGAACATGCATACAAAGTAGAAAAAAACCAATCATTTCCCATAAGCACGACAAGTTCCAAGAAGAAATCAACCATAACCTAATCAGACCCGCATAAGTCCGGAATGCACCAAATAACAAAAATACTTGTGACAGGTTATGTATATAAATGAATGAGTTTCATGGAAAATCTTTGATGTGAAATACACTAAGTACCATATACAACACAAATTTATACACCTCCTCTAGTTCAGAAGCTCGCAAAGGCAGAATCTATGTCGACCATCCTCATCTAGTGCTGTGGTTTATGGACGAAGGGGCACATGTAAAAATTGGGATATCCATATATACTGTCTGTTCCCAAATCAAGACTTATATATAATAACCACTAATAAACATATGCATGATAGGTGACCGAGCTCATGTCAAGACTAAAAAAATGGGTCAAAATAGGTCGTAGTTCAAGTCAGAGAAAATAATAGAAAATCAAGCCCAACATCCCAAGAAAAGGTTATAGAAAATCAGAGTAAATATAATGCACTGTAATCTTACATTCATCAGGTATTATATCTTTTTTTAAAGTCAGTTTATAGTAGGATTAACAAGTGTAAATCCCTTTAAAAATTCATAGTAAAAATCAATATTTTAAAATAATTTATGCATGAAAAAGATATGAGCAAAACCCATTTTTAGGACCATTTCATGTTTTTCCTAAACATTGCACCACAATACAAAAGTATTCCCATGTAAAGGAATGCATGTCATCATCAGTAACTTCAGATGCCAGGAGATTACCCCAAGTCTCCGATCCAAGATAACTTTGCACAATATATATTCAATAATGAGAACTCGTACTAGGATCTACAAAATACAGAAGTATAATATGAGTACCAAACACGAGGTACTCAATAAGCATCAGTGAAATGAAATCTTAAGATAATGCGAGATAAATAACATGAAATGAAAATACCTACCTGAGAGTAGTGAAATATATATACTAAGTAACCAGAAAGAAAGGTACAACTAACATGATAAAATGAGCATACGATGCTATAGGTAAAATAAAGAGATGTCAAGGTTGAAAAAAAGTGAAATACTAACTAACCACCTAAAAGAAAATGTACACCTGAACAAGCTTTCCTAACATTATAATATGAAAAGAATCAAAATTAAGGGAATAACAACGATAACATACCCTACTGCATACTAAGGTAATAAAGTACTAGAGTGAATCAACACTAAAGCCATAAATGCTAAAATAAAGAGTCCATGAAAAGTACCTTATTCGCTAGTACAACCTCAATAACTAACATGTTACAAGCTATGAAATAATATGAAGAAGTGAAAGATCAATATGAAAAAATAATAATAACCTATATAGGCCCCCATAAGTCCACAAGATACATACAAAGAAGAAAAAAAACCCAACCAGTCCCCATAAGAACGATGAGTTCAAAGAAGAAACCATAACTTAACCAGATCCACATAAGTTCAAAATTCACCAAACAATAAATATACTGGTCACTGGTTATGCACAAAAATGAATGAATGCCAGAGAAAATCAGGTGAAGTGATATGCACTAAGTACCATATACAACAAAAGTATATATACCTCCTATAGCTTAGCAGCTCGTAAAGGCAGAAACTATGACGACCATCCTCATCTAGAACTGAGGCTCCTGGATGAAGGGGCACATGAGAAAATTAGGATATCCTTATTCACTATCTATTAAAAAATTAGGACTTTTATATAATAACCATTGATGAACATATGCATGATAGGTCACCAAGATCAAGTCAGGATTAAAACAATGGGTCAAAAATAGGTCATAGTCCATGTCAGAGAAAGTGATAGAAAATTGAGCACAACACCTCTAGAAAATAGTTATAAAAATCAAAGTATAATCTTAAATTCATCAACCAACAGTAATGGAGGCGTTATCTTCATTTTTAAAGTCAGTTTGTAGTAGGATTAACAAGTTTAAAACCCTTTCAAAAATTATATTGAAAAGTAGTATTTTAAAATAGTTTATGCATGAAATAGATACGAGTAAATTTCATTTTAGGACCATAGTGGAAATCCATGTTTTCCATAAAATTGTACCACAATACAAAAGTGTTCCCGTGTGAAGGAATGAATGTCACCGTCAGTAACTTTAGATGCCATGAGATCACCCCAAGTCTCTGATCAAAGATAACTTTACACGATTTACACGTCAACAATGACAACTCGTAATAGGATCTAAAAAATGCAGAAGTGTAATATGAGTACCAAATGTGAGGTACTGAAAAAGCATTGGTCGAATAAGTTCTAAAGATAATGCGAGTATAAATAGCATAAAATAAAAATACCTATCCGAGATTGGTGAAATAGATATAATAAGTAAGTAGAAAAAAAGGTACAACTAACATGATAGAATAAGCATACGGTGCTATAAGTAACATAAATAGATGTAGTGGTTAGAAAGAAGTGAAATACTAACTAACCACCTAAAATAAAATGTACACCTGGACATGCTGGCCTAACATTCTATTATGTCAAGAATCAAACTTAAAGAAACAATAACGATAACATACCTCACTGCATACTAAGGTAATAAAGTACCAGAGTGAATCAACATTAAAGTCATAAATGTTAAAAGGAGGAGTCCATGAAAATTACTAACCTGTTACAAGCTATACAATATTGTGAAGAAGTGAAATACCAACCCAATAACTAATCTATTACAAGCTATGCAATAATGTGAAAAAGTGAAAGAACAATACGAAAAAATGTTAATAACCTATATAGGCCCCCATAAGTGTAGAAGATACATACAAAGAAGACAAAAACCCAACCAGTCCCCATAAGCACGACGAGTTCAGGAAAGCAACAATAACCTAATCGGACCTACATAAGTTCGAAATGCACCAAACAACAAACATACTAGGGAAAGGTTATGCCGTGGAAAATCAGGTGATGTGAGATGCACTAAGTACCATATACAAGAAAAGTAAATACACCTCCCCAACTCAATATCTCGCAAAGGCAAAACCTATGGAAACCATCCCCATCTAATAGTGAGGCTCATGGATGGAGAGTCACATATGGAAAATAGAGATATTCATATGCATTGTATGTTCCAAAACCAAGACTTTCATATAATAGCCACTTATAAATATTTGCATGACCGGTGACTGGGATCAAGTCAGGACTAAAATAATGTGTCAAAATAGGTCATAATCCATGTCAGAGAAAAGGATAGAAAATAAATCCCAACACCTCCAGAAAAAGGTTATAGAAAATTAGAGTAAATATAATGCATCATAATTATAAATTCATCATCCAATAGTAATGGTGGTGTTATATCTATTTTTTAAATTTAGTTTATAGTAGGATTAACAAGTGAAAAGCCCTTTAACAAATAATAGTGAAAATCAGTATTTTGAAAAACCATTTTTAGGACCATAGTGGAAATCTATGTTTTCTTTAAAATTATACCATAATACAAAAGTATTTTGGTGTGAAGAAATATACGCCATCGTTACTAACTTTGAATGCTAGGAAATTACCCCAATTCTCTAATCAAATCTAACTTTACACGATATACACATCAATAATGAGAACTAGTACTAGGTCTACATAATGCAGAAGTGTAATAAGATAACAAAGCATGAGGTACTTAATAGGCATCGTGAAACATCCAAGGTTTTGGTCCTTAGAAATTTTTTGGGTTTTGAACTCACTGGACATCATACGACTAAAGATTCCTAGTCGTATGCTAAGATATGGGTTAGGTGACCTAAATCGTAGGTGGTCTAGTGTTGGGTGGTTGAGTTTCTGGTATGTGTACAACTTGGTGGGCACGAGTCGTATGGTAGGTGATGGGTTATTAGGTTATGTTTTTCCTTCACTTAATCTAAAACTTGGTAACTTAAATTAGATATGAGTACGAGTGGCTCACCATGATCCATAAGGCAGGTTATAAGTTATACCATTGACTCATACCATTGCCTCATATTTTGGACAATGTATAAATCCCCTTTTAATTTTATTCTATGGTGGGTATGGGTTAAGGGTATATGTCATATGCTTGAGTACGGGTGGACTTGGTGTCCGTATGTTGGTTAATATTGGGGGTCCAAGGAATGCCTAGGGTATGAGTGGTGGGTACCACTCGTATGGTAGGGTACGATTAGAGGGGTTAGTCGTACCTTTCTGTGGGAAATTTATACAATTTAAGTTGGGGGTATTCTGGATATTTTTCCTTATAAATCCTTAGGACCCCATGACATAAAATACCTTTTTGGGGATTTATTAACCTATTTGAAATCAATCAAACACTCTAAACTCTCTCTAATCTCTGTCAAGGCTCTTGGATCAAGAAAGGCTAGGGTTTTATCAACAGGATCAACTTGGGGCTTGCAGGGGTGGTGTTTTTTCATCTTCTTCACTATATAAGGCATGGTACTCCTCCCTCATTGTTAGTTCAACTAAAGACATGATTTAATGTATGGTTTTTATGGCATAATTATGGTATGGTTTTGGGTTTTGAAATATATGTTGGGGGTTTTGGTTATAATGATTGGTTATGATTTTCTCATGTCTTTATCATGGGTTTTCATGTTTTAATGGTGGTTTGACATATGGTTGGATGGGAATGGTTAATTGGTACTTGGTTTTGGTTTTGGAAAATATGTCCTCAACATATTTGATAAAATACCTATGAGAATGTTTTTGTTACATTCTTGAACTTTTATTGAAAACTTTGCATGATATAACTTGGTAATGGAACCCTAATTGGTTTGCATGGTTTTAAATGGTAAAAAAGGATAAGGTCTTGGTGGTTTTTGTTATGGTTTAATTGAAAGGCTTGTGGGGTACAAAAGAATCCCCCAAGAAAACTAAGAAATGAATACACTTGCAGGGTATATGGGAATCTCCCAAACAAACTTAATAATGTAATCTATGGGTATATGGGAATCTCTTTTCATTAAAAGGTTGGCTAAGGACATTTCTTGCAAGCTATAGTTGGTATGACGATACCACTACTTATAGTGTTGGTTAATAATAAATAGAATAGTGGTTTAGTTGTGTGTTAACGGTTTTTAATTGGGCAATAATTTTAGGGTGTGATAGCTAACCTTGAAGGTGTGAGTCTAATGTACAGACACTAGAAACTCATATTTGTTAAGGATTGGTCATGACTACCATATATAATACTTATGGGGTAAACGTGAATCCCCTAAGTTACACTTGCATATAAGTATCATGGAGAGCGAAGGGTACACGAGAATCCCATTCTCCTATGGTTTCTTTGATTCATATGGTTTCATGCATCGGGGCTATTTCAGGAGGTAACACTATACCCATATAAACCATGGGTGGTTCTAGGACGGTTAAGCTACACATACCCAGGTTAATGGTTTTAATAACATGATAAACTCGATTATATTTCCCAACAAAGCTTATATCTATATATTTATATGAATGTGCATGCATATGGTGGTTTACTTGATTTCAAAGATTGGTATTATTTTATTCTTATCCTGAGTGCGTACTAGAATTCACCTGCTAACCCATCTTTGAGCATTGTATCCCCACACAATATAGGAACCAGCCATTCTACTCCTCTTGTTTAGTTATTGGATTCGGGATCAACTTGTGTTTTATTGAAGTGGTAAACTTTCATATATAGGAAGTCTCCATTTCATGTCATAGATACTCTTATATTCTTTGGTTATTTTATAGACTATGGTTTTGGCTATGGTTGGGGACATATTGTTTCACTTTTGGATAAAATCTTTATGGGACTACTATGGGTTGGTATGGATGGTGTTGATATTGGTGTCAACCTTAGCATATATATTGCTATTATGGATGATATCGGTGGAGTAAATTATGGATGATATCGGTGGAGTAAGTTTTATTTATAATTTTTTTATTTTATTATGAATTATATATATGATTTGGAACTCATATGGTTATGGATCAGTTTCTGTTACTGTGGTTAGTTGGTAATGGATAGTTAAACTTGCTTGGGTTGTTCATGGTTATGAACCTATCCCAAAGTTTTGGGTTGTGCATAATGCTATCTTGTTATATGTTTGAAATTCATCCAACTCAGGGTATGTGCTTGGAGGTTGGGTTGGGTAACAGGGGTTTTCCTGGATCATGGTTGAACTTGGGATGCCTATTACGACAAGGCCTAGGTTTGGGACATGTCAAGTTTGTATCAAAGATTTAGGTTCATGGTTAATTGGGAGTCCACAAAGTCGTGACTACTAAAGTCTCTTTTAAGGGTGTGTAACGCACCACTCTTATAAGGGAGAGGCTAATAGGCATTTAGGAATGTTTTTCTTTCTTTCATTCTGATTTTAAGATGTAAAGTATAAGGTCCTGAAATTATCTCTAATCCTAGTTTGTTCACTCTTCATATCATGCCTCGATGATCTGATGCACATGGAAACTCCTCTATCCCAATTAAGGGATAATGTTGATGAGAAATGCTCTACTTATAGGAACTGTACTCGATCTAGGGTTCTAGTCCCTAATTGTTCTGGAGTTTCATCAGTTCCCTCTAATATTCCTCAAGATCCTTAGGCCAATGTGACAAATGCAAAGTTTTGTTAGTCGATTCATATTATTTCTCACTCAGACTGAGCGTGGTGCATCTGGTATTCCAATTTTTGAGGCACAAAGGTTGGACAGTTTATGAGGTTGAGTCCTCCAATATTCACTAGTGTTAAGGTGGAGAAAGATCCTAAGGTTTTTTTTTGGATAAGATGGAAAGGATTTTCAAGATTATACATGCCAAGAATGTGGAATGGGTCAAGTTTTCTACCTACCAACTAAAAAACATGGATTACCAATGGTACAAGGAATGGGATGAGGCAAGAGGTGATTTTGATGAGTCATATTTATGGAAAACTTTATCCAATGCATTTCTGGATTACTTCTTCCCTCAGGAGTTGAGAAAAGCGAAAGTAGATGAATTTATTAATCTGAACTAGGGAAAGATATCGATCAAGGAGTATGCCTTGAAATTTCACCAGTTGTCTCGGTATGCTCTAGAGATTGTGTCAGATATGAGGGCTAAGATTATAAAATTTTCTTCAAGACTATATAGTGAGTTGATCTTTTAAAGTAAGTCTGCCTTGTTGATCAAGGATATGGATATTTCTAGGTTGGTTATTCATATGTAAAAGGTTGATCAAGAAAAGAAAAAACAGGCAGAAATAGGGAAGAGATAGGGAAAATTTTTTAAATTCTGTGAGTAGGGTGGTAGGGATGGTGGTAAGTGGCCAAAGAAGAAGTGAGGGAGTTTTGGTTCTTTCTCCATAGCTAGTGCTCTTTACCCGAAGCTGTCGGGTGATAGGCGTCTGCAGGTTGGCGATAACGTCAGGGCACAGAGTGCCTATTCTCAGGCTAGTGAGGCACAATCGACTTCATTATGTCCTTTTTATAGGTTCTATGTTTGGTTGCATTGGGATTTTTATGATGAGGGGAGGTACAAGTGTTTCAAATATGGTCAGCCAAGCCATACACTTAGAAACTATCCAGTTGGTAAGGTTGCTTCAGGAGCAAATAGGATTCCAGTTGCCTTTTCATCTGGTCCTGCACCAAAGGGTGTTACTTCTTCATCTATTTTTACTTTTGATATCAGCACAAGCCAAAATTGGTTATATGCTCTTGCGTCCCGACAGGAGTCCAAGGCATCACCTGATGTCGCGACTAGTATGTTACAACTCTTTTCTCATGAAATATATTATTAACTTGATTTGGGGTACACTTTCTCTTATGTGACCTTATTTATGGCTGTGTATTATAGTTTTGGTCCTGAGATTATTTCAAACACTTTTTCTATTTCTACCCCAGTAGGTGACTCTATTATTGCTAAAAAAGTCTATAGAGGGTATGTGATATCTGTTGGTAGTAAAGAGACCCTGGTGGATTTGTTTAAACTAATTATAGTGGATTTCGATATTATTCTGGGGATGGATTGGTTGCACTTGTGCCATGCATCCATAGATTGTTGAACCCATAAGGTCGTCTTTAAGTTCCCTAGTGAACCGGTTATTGAGTGGAAGGGTGGTTTCCTATCTCCTAAGGGGAGATTTATATCATATCTTAAAGCTAAGTGATTAATGTCTAAGGGGTGTCTCTATCACTTGGTTCGGGTTAAAGATTCTAACTCGAAAGGTCCTTTTTTGTATTTTTGTTTTGGTGGTGAATGAATTTATTGAGTTCTTTCCTGATGACCTTCCCGATGTTCCTCCTGATAGGGAGATTGAATTTGGGATTGATCTGGTTCTGGACATTCGTCCAATTTCTATTCCCCCTTTTAGAATGGCTCCGACTGAGTTGAATAAGCTTAATGAGCATCTTAAGGATCTTTTGGATAAGGGTTTCATCTATCCTAGTATATCCCCATGAGGTGCACCGATGTTATTTGTGAATTAGAAGTATGGTTCTCTTCGGATGTTTATTGACTATCGATAGTTGAATAAGGTAACGGTTAAGAACAAGTATTATCTTCCAAGGATAGGTGACTTGTTTGATCGGTTGTAGGGTTCCAAATTTTTTCTAAATATTGGTATTCTGTCTGGGTATCATCCGCTTAAGATTAAGGAGGTAGATATCCCTAAGACTGCTTTCCAAATACGGTATGCTCACTTTGAGTTCCTAGTTATATCTTTTAGTTTGACCAACGCCCCGACAATATTTATGGATTTGATGAATTGGGTCTTTCATTCGTTTTTTAATCTATTTATCATTATGTTTGTAGATGACATTCTGGTGTATTCTAAGAGTAAGGTCGGTTATTCCAATCACCTCTGTGTTTTGTTGCAGACCTTGAAGGAGTAGCAGTTGTATATCAAGGTTTCAAAATGTGAATTTTGGTTGAACGCTATCACTTTTATGGGTCATATTATTTCTAGTGAGGGGATCATGGTGGATCCTCAAAAGGTTGTGGTGGTAAAGAAGTGGCCTAGACCCATGATCCAACCAACATTAGGAGTTTCTTAAGTTTTCTTGGGTATTATAAGAGGTTTGTGGAAATTTTTTTAATTATAGCTGTCTCATTGACTAAGTTGAGTCAGAAGAAGGTGAAACTCTCTTGGTCAGATACGTGTGAGTGTAGTTCTGAGAAGCTGAAGGATAAGATAACTTCGGATCTAGTTTTGACTTCTCTGAAGGCACTAAGGGGTTTGTGCTTTACTGTGATGCATCTAGGTAGAACTTGGTTGTATTCTGATGTAGCATGGAAAGGTGATAACCTATGCTTCTAGGCAGTTGAAGGTGCATGTGAGGAATTATCCTACTCATGATTTAGAGTTATTAGCCGTGGTATTTGCATTGAAAATTGGTGGCACTATTTGTATGGGGTGCATGTGGATATCTTCTTAGACCATAAAAGCCTATAATATGTGTTTACTCAGTAAAAGCTTAAATTCAAGTAGAGGAGATAGCTTTAGTTTCTCAAGGACTATGACATAAGTCTTTATTACCATCCAGATAAAGCTAATGTAGTTGCTGATGCTCATAGTAGGTTATCCATGGGGAGTTTAGCTCATGTGGACAAGAAGAAGCGGGAGTTGGTTAAGGATATTCATTATTTGGCTAACCTTAGAGTTCACCTTTTGGTATCTGAGGATGGTGGTGTATTCATTCATGGGATGGTGTAGTCATCTCTTGGTGCAGAGATCAAGGAGAAGCAAATATTAGACCCTGTCTTGATGAAAATCAAGTGTGAAATTGGCAGGCAAAAGGTGATGGCATTTGAGATTAGTGGTGATGGTACCTTGCGGTACTAAAGAAGGTTATGTGTTCCTGACGTTGACAATTTGCGAGAAAAGATATTGGTTGAGGCGCATGAGTCGTGCAATTTTGTTCATCCCAATTTGATGAAAATGTATCATGACCTCAAGGAGATATATTGGTGGAATCGTATAAAGAGATATGGCTGATTTTATGGCCAAGTGCATATAATAAAAATGTATCATGACCTCAAGGATATGCATTGGTGGAATCATATGAAGAGATATGGCTGATTTTGTGGTCAAGTACATAGTATGTAAATAGGTAAATGTTGAGCACATGAGGCTTGGAGGGTTGTATCAAGAGATTGAGTTGCCTGAAAATGAGAAGTGATCAACATGGATTTCATTATCGGTCTTTCTTGGTCTCAGAATCAGTTTGATTTGATTTGGGTCATCATGAATAGGATAACAAAGTTGACTCACTTTTTGCCAGTGAGGACTAACTTTTTGGCTGTGGATTATACGATGTTGTATTTTCATGAGATTATGATGCTGCATTGGGTACCTATTCTATCATTTTTGACCTTGGTATGCAGTTTTCATCTCACTTTTGGCGGTCGTATTTAGAAAGGATTGGGGATCAATATTAGTATGAGTACTGCTTTCCACCTACAGAAGGATGGGCAAGTAGAGAGGACTATTTGGACGCTGGAGGATATGCTTTGTGTGGGCGTGATTGACTATGGTGGTAGTTGGGTTGAGCATTTACCTCTTGTAGAGTTTGCTTACAATAATATCTATCATTCTAGTATTGGTATGGTCCATTTTGAGGCATTGTATGGTAGGAGGTGTAGATCTCCTATTGGGTGGTTTGAGCTTGATGAGGCAGATATGTTTGGCTTGGATTTAGTTTACTAGGCAATAAAGAAGGTAAAGGTGATTCAGGATAGACTTAAGGCCACCAAAAGTCTCCAAAAGTCTTATGCGGATGTAAGGTGAAGGAACTTGAAATTTGAGGTTGGGGATAGGGTATTCCTAAAGGTGTCTCCCATGAAGGGAGTAATACTGTTTGGGAAGAAGGGGAAGCTTAGTCCCTAGTACGTCGGTCCTTGTGTAATTTTGAGAAAGGTTGGTGATATTGCATATGAATTAGAGCTGCCTTATATTTTGAGGTCCACTCATCCAGTTTTCCACGTCTCTATGTTGAGAAAATATGTAGGTGATCCTGCATCATTTGTTTCTTTAGAAAGATTGGGTATTTTGGATTAGTTATCTTATGAGGCGATCCTGGTTGAGATCTTAGATCGAAAGGTTCACCGGTTGTGGACCAAGGATGTAGCTTTGGTTAAGGTTCTATAGAGAAACAATATGGTGGAAGAGGCTACATGGGAAGCGGAAGAGTAAATGAAGTCCAAGTATTCACATTTGTTTTCCAATCTAGATATTCGTGCTTAAGGTATGTGTTCTTCATAAAATCCTTATTTTTTGGTTTTGGTTAAAGAAAAGATTGATTCCTAGCATCTTTGTTTTTTAACCTAGTTAAAGGTTAGAATGGAGGTATTGGGGTGTAAATCATACTTATACTGCCTTGTCCATCGTTCGGAGACGAATGATCCTAGTGGGGGATAATTGAAACACCCAAGATTCTGGTCCTAAGAAATTTCCTAGGTTTTGAACTCACTAGACATCGTACGACTAAATGGTACTAGTCTTATGTTAGGGTACGGATTGGGTAACCCAACTCAAAGGTTGTTAAGTGTTGGGTGGTTGAGTTACTAGTGTGTGTATGACTTGATGGGTACTAGTCGTATGGTAGGTGACGGGTCATTAGGTTGGGTTTTTCCTTCACTTAATCTGAAACTTGGTAACTTAACTTCGATCTAAGTACGAGTGGCTCACCATGGGCCTTAAGGTAGGTTACGAGTCGTACCATTGACTCATATGTTGGATAGTATCTGAATCCACCTTTGATTCTATTCTTTGGTGGATACGGGTTAAGGGTACAGGTTGTATGCTTGAGTACGGGTGAACCTTGGTGGTCATATATTGGGGGTCCAAGGGATGCCTAGGGTACGAGTAATAGTTACCACTTGTATGGTAGGGTACGATTGGAGGGGGTTAGTCGTATCTTCCTATGGAAAATTTATGCAGTTTAAGTTGGGGGTATTTTGGACATTTCCCCTTATAACTCCTTGAGACCCCACGACATAAAACACCTTTTTAGGGGTTCATTAGCCTATTTTTAATCAATCAAACACTCTAAATTCTCTCCAATCTCTCTCAAGGATCTTGGGTCAATGTAGGCTAGGATTTTATCAATAGAATCAATTTCGGGCTTGTAAGGGTGGTTCTCTTCGTCTTTTTCAATATCTAAGGCATGTTACTCCTCCCTCGTTGTTAGTTCAACTAAAGAAATGATTTATTTATGGTTTTCATGGCATAATTATGGTGTGGTTTTGGGTTTTGAAATATATGTTGGGGGGTTTTGGTTATAATGCTTGGTTATGGTTTTTCCAGGTCTTAATTATGGTTTTCATATTTTAATGGTGGTTTGAACATATGGTTGCATGGGAATGGTTAATAGGTACATGGTTTTGGTTTTGGAAACTATATGCCCTTAACATGTTTGATAAAATGCCTATGAGAATGTTTTTGTTACATTGTTGAACTTTTATTGCGAACTTTGCATGGTATAACTTGGTAATGGAACCCTAATTGGTTTGGATGGTTTTAAATGATATGGTCTTGGTGGTCATGGTTATATTTTAATTGAAATCCTTGTGGGGTACAAAGGAATCGCCAAAGTAAACTAAGAAATGAATACACTTGTGGGGTACATGGGAATCTCCCAAGCAAACTTAGTAATGTAATCTATGGGTACATGGAATCCCTTTTCTTTAAACAGTTGTCTAAGGACATTGTTTTCAAGCTATAGTTGGTATGAGGATACCACTACTTATAGCATTGATTAATAATAAATGGAATGGTGGTTTGGTTATGTGTTAATGGTTTTTAATTGGGCTATAACAGTAGGGTGTGATAGCTAATCGTGAAGGTGTGAGTCCAATGGATAGACATTGGAAACTCATGTTTGTTTACATGAGGATTGTTCATGATGATCATATATGATACTTATGGGATACACTGAAATCTCCTAAGTTATACTTGTATATATATATATATGTATTATGAAGAGCGGAGGGTACACGAGAATACCTTACTCCTATGGTATCTCTGATTCGTGTGGCTACATGCACCGAGGCTCATTGAAGGGGTAACACTAGACCCATATATCTTGTGGGTGGTTTTAGGATGGTTAAGCTACACATACCCAGGTTAAAAGTTTTAAAGGAATTCTAAACCCGATTCCCTTTCCAGGCATGGATTATATCTATATGTATGTATGAATGTGAATGCATATGGTGGTATACTTGATTTTAAAGGTTGGTGTTATTTTATCCTTATCCTGAATACATGTTAGCATTCACTCGCTAACCCTTCTTTGGGAATTGTATCCCCAAGCGATGCAGGAACCGACCATTCTACTCCTCTTGCTTAGTGATTGGATTCGGGATTAGCTTGTGTTGGATTGACGTGGTGAGCACCATATTTTGGAAGGTTTCATTTCATGTCATGGATGTTCTTACATATGTTCTTACATTCTTTGGTCATTTTATAGACTATAGTTTTGGCTATGATTGGTGGCATGTCCCACCAGGCTATTATTTCACTTTTTGATAGAGACTTTGTGGGACTACTATAGGTTGCATGAGCGGTGTCGGTATTGGTGTCAACCTTGGCATTGGTATTGGTATTATAGCTGATACCAGTGGACTAAATTTGATTTATGATTATTCCATTTTGTTTTGAATTATATATATGATTTGGAACTCATATGGTTATGGATCGGTTTATGTTACGGTAGTTAGTTGGTAATGGATGGTTAGACTTGCTTGGGTTGTTCATGGTTATAAACCTATCCCAAAGTCTTAGGTTGTGCATAATGCTATCTTATTACATTTTTGGAATTCATCCGACTCAAGGTATGTTCTAGGAGATTAGGTTGGGTATCAAAAGTGGTCATTGGTCCTGGATAGACGTGGGATGCCTATTACGACAAAGTCTCGGTTTGAGTCGTGTCACATTGGTTGAATGAGCTCTAAACAAAAAGTGAGTATCAATAGCATGAAATGAAAATACCTACCTAAGAGTAGTCAAATAGATATACTAAGTAACCAGAAAGAATGTTACAACTAACATGATAGAATAAGCATACGGTACTATAAGTAACATAATGAGATGTAACAGTTGGAATGGAATGAAATACTACCACCTAAAATAAAATGTACACTTGGCCAAGTTGGCCAACATTCTAATATGGAAAGAACCAAACTTTAAGGAACAACAACAATAATTTACCCAACTTCATACTAAGGTAATAAAGTACCAGACTGAATCAACACTAAATCCATAAATGCTAAAAGGAAGAGTCCATGAAAAATACCTCAGTCGCGGGTACAACCCCAATAACAAACCTATTGCTAGCTATGCAATAATGTGAAAAAAGTGCAAAAGAAATATGAAAAAAAAAAAACCTATATAGGCCCCTATAAGTCTGGAATATACACACAAAGCATACAAAAACCCAACCGCCCCCATAAGCGCAGCGAGTTCCAAGAAGAAACCATAGCCTAATTAGACACGCATAAGTCCAAAATAAACCAAACAACAAACATACTGGTGACATGCTATGCACATAAATAAATGAATGCCATGGAAAATCAAGTAATGTGAGATGAACTAAGTACCATATACAACACAAGTATATATACCTCCTCCAACTCAGTAGCTTGTAAAGGCAGAACCTATGGAGACCATGCTCATCCAGCACTGAGGCTCATAGATGGTGGAGGGCATATGTGGAAATTGGGATATTCATATACATTGTTTGTTCCCAAATCAAGGATTTCATATAATAACCATTTATAAACATATGCATTATAGTTGATCGAGATCAACTCAGGATTAAAATAATAGGGCTAAATAGGTCGCAGTCTATGTTGGAGAAAGCGATAAGAAATAAAGCCCAACACCTCCAGGAAAAGGTTTTAGAAAATGAAAGTAAGTATAATGCACTGTAATCTTAAATTCATCATCCAATAGTAATGGTGGTGTTATCTCTACTTTTAAAGTCAGTTTATAGTAGGATTAAAGCCCTTTTGAAAATCACAATGAATATCTGTAATACCCCTAAAAATCAAAGACAATGTTAGTGCCATGTTTCAATCTCATGCATAGTACATTATATATACTTGGTAGTTTTATGAGTGAGTTTAAGGTATAATAAGGCCTCAAATAACTCCCAGCTATTACACGAATCAAAACATCCCTTACCGATTAATGTTTTGAGAAGAATATTTCTTTAGTTAACTTCAAATGAGCACATATTTTTCTGTACTAAGAGTTTTCCAGCTCAAGACACACCAAATTATAGAAAATTGAATTATCTTTCCAATTTTTCCCATATCTGATACTCGGGTGAGAAGGTGTGACACTTTTAGTGCAAAATAGTAGCCCAACGCGATAAGGCCACATCGTGTTGATGGCCCAAATCACGTTCGTCCTTTTTCAGTGTGTCACCGCAATTACCCCCGCATCGCGCTAAGGGACCATTTTGCAATTGTCCTTTTCTAGTGAGGCACTGCGATTGGCACCGCGTCGCACCAAGCTTCCAGTTGAGGATCGTCCATTTTTAGAGGCGCAATGTGATAGCACCGCATCACATTGTTGGGAAAAATAGGAATTTTTAAGTTTCCAATGGCGAAATGCGATAGCACCGCATCACACCGAAGGCTAAAGTCGGGATTTTCCAATTTTGTGATTTAATTTTTAGGGACCATTTGGTCTTTTCCCAAGGCCCTAAACTCATCCAAAACACGAAATTAAAACCCTAAAGAGGCATTATATGTGCTATTACTCACAAATCCTCTTCAAGCAACTAATCTCCTTTCAAGAACAAAAACCCTAGCCTTCAAAGTTTAAGATCAAAACTTAAGAATTCACAATCAATTCTCACGAATTCATCACCCTAGGTATATTATGTGTTCTTTCATGGGTCCCTTTCACCCATGGAGCCTACATATCCAATTTTAAATTCAAAATTGTGATCCTTACAAGTTATTATGATTTTAAATTGTGATTTCAACCATGAACTCCCATGAATTGTAATTCTATACCATTTTTACATGTGATTGTTGTGGTTATCATACCCCCATGTTTTAATGTTGTCATTCACTGATTTAAATCATACTAGTAATGTTGATGTTGAAATCATGCTATTACTACAAGCCTTAAATTATTCCCATGCTTAGCTTACACTATGAATATCAAGTGTTTGATAAATTGCCAACAAGAATGAATTTTGAATGAATGCTTTCATATTATGTCCTCAAAGTTTATTACTATTTTGATATTATTGCTATCGAGTCCTGGGGGTTATGAATACCCAAAAACATAGCTGTTTACTAGTCTCCGTATTCAGAATGGATTTAGATAAATCACGAGTGCCATTTGTTCAGTCGATTATCATAATTAGTTAAACTTAGAACAATTTAGTATTCCTAGTCATTTCAATTGAGAGTATGATTTAGCATCGAGCGAACCCAGGGATGGGGGATTACCTACTAGTTGAGGTTATGACCTTTAATAGTAGTCCCCCTATTAACCTGCTAGTTGAGGGTTGATCTCATACGGGTACCTGCAGGTTGAGGGTAACCGTTAGTTCTTTGGGACAACACTTTAGTGGATCCATACATCTAGTGTTAGTACCCGTGCCATAGTATTGATACCCTTCTAATTGGGGTTATAGGTTGGACCCCAAATTGCTCATTGGGGTATGTCGATTGGATGATAGCTTCGACAGTCTCAGTTCAGTAATCAGCTCAATAACTCAGTTTTAGTTTTGCTTGACCATAGCATATATATATTCATTATTCAGTTATCAAATTTCAGTATTTTAGTTTACAGATTATATTCACAACATGTATTATACTTGGTCATGCATTCTCAGTATTTGAGATTTCATGAATTTTATTTAGTGCTTCATGCTATGCACTCAGAACCATGCATATCAGCCTATCTTATTTAGCATACCAGTATATTTAAAGTACTGATCAATACCCTTTTCTTGCTCTATGATGTATCATATCATAGGTTTGAATGCTCAGTTCCCAGATCACGCATAGACTTTTTAGACAGTCGTAGCAGTGGTGAGTCCTCATATTTTGAGGATAGACTATATTTATTTTCATTCTTTCAATTTAGTAGTTAGTTGGATTTAGTTGGGGCTTATCCCATCAACTCATATTCAGTCAGTTTTAGAGGCTTTCAGACATTTCAGATAGACAGTCAGTTTTGTTATTATTTTATTAGTTTTAGACAGTTGTTTCCAGATTCATGATCCAGTATTTTTTTCAGTTGCTAAAGCTTTATGGCTTATCAATTGTTCTTTCACATGTGTTATTATATTATTTAATGCTTATAGCAGGTACCATCTCATGGTTTAACTTGTGGTCTCTTAGGACCGTAAGCACCGTGTGGCGCCCAGGGTGTACTCTCGAGGCATGACAAACTTTGTATCAGAGCCTAAGGTTTTAAAGTGTCCTAGGAAGTCTTAGGGCCACGTCAAGTAGAGTCTTGTGCATGGGTGTGGAGTGCGCCACACTTATGGATAAGAGGCTATGAGGTATTTTAGAAAAAGTTTTTTTTTCAGTGTTCATGTCATGCAACTGATCATGAGCTCATGTTAAAATCTTTATCTAATCTATTCTCCCTTTTATTTATTGAATATTCCTCCCAGAGAGACAAACAAAAGAAAAATCATAAACCAGCCAGCACCTCCGTCTGTTCAGAAAATTCCCCTGAATGAGTATGTTTCTTATGCAGAGTTCAGAGCTGTATTCACTACTCCATCCCATTCTGTGGCAACTCAAAATATTCATCCATTCATTGTTCCAGCCAATACTGCCACAACTAGGATTCAGGACTTTACCCAAATGAATTCTCCTCTATTTTCAGAATCTAATTCTGAAGAGGATCCACAGGAATTCTTAGACATGGTGCAGAATATAACAGATATTATGGGGGTAACTTCTAGTGAGAGTGCTAAATTAGCTATTTATCAGTTTCAAGATGTAACTCATATATGGTTTAAGCAGTGGAAGGTAGATGGAGGTGAAAATACATGGCCTATAGAATGGTAAGAGTTTGCTACTGCCTTCTTAGATAGGTTCTTTTCATTGGAGTTGAGAGAATACAAGGTGTTAGAGTTTATTAACTTGAGTCTGGGAAACATGAGTGTAAAGGAGTATTTACTTAGGTTTACTCAGTTAGCTAGGTATGCTCCTCATGTGGTAGATGATAGCAGGTCCAAGATGAGTAAGTTCATGTTTGGTGTATCTAGCAGTGTGGTCAAGGAGTGTAGGACTACAATGTTGATTAAGAAGATGGACTTGTCTAGGCTTATGTTCCATGCTCAACAAATTGAGGAGCAAAACACTAAGGAGGGAGAGGGAGAATAAGACGGCTAGAATGGGTGGCTTTAATTTCAATCAACCACAGTCAGAAGATAGTAACCATCCATAGTTCCATCAGAAATCTTCAGTCCCAGCTCTATCTTCAGCTAGTACCCCAGTTCCCAAATTTAGAAATGACAATCGGGATAGGGCGCCAGGCTTTAAGTCCCAAGGCAGTGTTAATAGTGCTCGTACAAATTCTCTTTGCCAACAATGTGGTAGAAACTATTAGGGTGTTTGGAGAGCCACTAGTGATATATGTTTTGGGTATGGCAAGCCAGGCTATCGAGCCAGGGATTGTCCAAAGAGTGGTCAGCAGGTTCAGTCCAGTCGATCGCTCGACTCATCAGGGTACCGCTTTCAGTGTTACCAATTGTCAGCGTCTAAACAAATTGTATGCTCTTCAGTCCTGATAGGATCAAGAAAATTCTTCTTATATGGTTACTAGTACGTTATAGGTCTTTTCTTTATTTTTTATTCTTTATTAGACCCTGAAGCTTCTCTTTCTTTTGTAACCCCTTATATAGCCGTCACCTTCGGAATCAGTCTCAAAATCTTAGTAGAGCCTTTTTCAGTATCTACCGTAGTAGGTATCTCTATTGTATCCAGGCAGGTATATAGGAACTTTTTGATCACAATATCTCAGAAAGTTACTTTAGTTGACCTTGTGAAGTTAGAGATGATGGATTTTGACATCATTCTCGGCATGGATTGGATTTACACCTGTTATGCTTTAGTTGATTGTAAAAATAGAGTAGTTCATTTTCAATTTTCAAATGAACTAGCCCTTGAATGGAGAGGTAGTACTACAGCTCTTAAGGGTCAGCTTATTTCGTACCTTAGAGCGAGAAAGATGATATCCAAGGGGTGTATTTATCATCTTGTCTGAGTCAAAGACTCTAATTTTGAGACTCCTAATCTTAAGTCTATTTCAGTAGTGTGGCAATTTCAGATGTGTTCCCTGAATATCTTCCCGAAGTTCCTCCTAAAAGGGAAATTAACTTCAGAACAGACCATCTTCTAGATACAAAGTCTATTTCTATTTTGCCATATAGAATGGCTTTAGCCTAACTCAAAGAGTTGAAAGAATAGTTGATAGATTTCCTAGATAAGGGAGTCACCAGGCCCAATGTCTCCCCATGGGGCACACCAGTTTTGTTCGTGCATAAGAAAGACAACTCTCTTAGAATGTGTATTGACTACCGTCAGTTGAACAAAGTCACAATCAAAAACAAATATCCACTTCCCAAAATTGATGACTTGTTCGACCAACTTCAGGGTGCTAATTACTTTTCTACGAGAGACCTCGGATTCGGCTATTATCAGCTCAGAGTTAGAGAATGTGACATTCCAAAAATGGCTTTCAGAACTCGATATGGTCACTTCAAGTTTCTAGTCATGTCCTTTGGTTTCACGAATGCCCCAGCAGCCTTCATGGACTTGATGAACAGAGTGTTTTAATATTACTTAGATATGTTCATCATAGTCTTCATTGATGATATTCTTGTCTACTCCCGTAACAAAAATAATCATGCAAACCACCTCAAAATAGTATTACAGACTCTTAGATCCTATCAGTTGTTTGCTAAATTTAGTAAGTGCGAATTTTGGATAAGATTAGTATCTTTCCTTGGCCATATTATTTCTAGTGATGGCATTAGAGTGATCCTTAAAATACCAAGGCAATAAGAAACTAGCCTAGGCCCATCTCTTTATCAGATATTAGGAGTTTCTTAGGTTTGGTTCTCTATTACCGATGGATTGTGTAAGGACTTTTGTCTATTGCATCCCCTATATACAGATTGACTCAGAAGAAAGTTAAGTTTCAGTGGTCAAATTCCTGTGAGAAGAGTTTTTAGGAGTTGAAGACTTGACTCACCACAACCCCAGTTTGAACATTGTTGGATGGTTCAGATGGTTTTTTGTGTACTGTGATGCTTCCAGAGTTGGTTTGGGGTTTGTTTTGATGCAGAAGGTTAAGGTTATGGATTATGCCTCTAGACATCTTAAGTCCCATGAAGATAATTATCCCACCCATGATCTTGAGTTAGCAGCTATTGTGTTTGCCTTAAAGATTTGGAGGTACTATTTGTATGGGGTGCATGCTGATGTATTCACAGATCACAAAAGCTTGCAGTATGTGTTTTCACAAAATGATTTGAATTTACATCAGAGGAGATAGTTAGAGTTGCATAAAGATTATGATATGAGTGTTTTATTCCATTCGAATAAAGCCAATGTTGTGACAGATGCCCTAAGTAAATTGTTTATGGGTAGTGTTGCTCATTTCGAGGGTGATAAGAAGAAAATAGTTAGAGAAATTCATCATCTTGCTAGGTTAGGTGTTTGTTTAGTTGATTCAGTTGGGGGTAGTGTTTGGGTTTAGAATAGTTTGGAATCTTCTTTGATTGCTGAAGTGAAAGAAAAATAGGATAGGGATCCTAGTCTGGTGAAATTGACGGAGTTACTCAGAGATCAAAAGGTAGAGGTTTTCTCCCAAGGAGAGATATGGTGCACTACGTTGCCAAGGTAGATTATGTGTGTCGTGTGTTGATAAGTTAAGACAGCGAATTCTTACTGAAGTGTATGGTGCACGTTACTTGATTTATCTAGGGGCCATAAAGATGTACCACGATCTGTGGGAAATCTATTGGTGTAGTGGGATAAAAAGGGATATTACAGAGTTTGTGGCTAACTTCTCCACTTTTCAGTAGGTTAAGATTAAGGATCAGAAGCCAAGTGGGTCTATACAGGAGTTCAGTATTCCCACTAGGAAGTGGGAGATAGTAAACATGGATTTTGTGTCAAGTTTACCTTGTAATCACCAGTAGCATGATTCAATTTGGGTCATTGTAGACAGGATGATCAAATCAACCCATTTCTTGCTAGCCCATACTTCTTATTCTGCTGAGGACTATGCCAAGATCTATATTAGAGAGTTGGTTAGGTTGCACAGTGTTTTGCTTCCATCATTTAAGACAGAGGTACTCAGTTTACCATTTACTTTTGGAAAGCTTTTTAGAAGCGTCTTAGTACCCAAGTTCACCGCAGTATAGCCTTTCACCCTTAGATGTCAGATAGAGAGGACCATTCAGATGATTGAGGATATGTTGAGAGCATGTGTAGTCGACTTTAAGGGCAATTGGATGACCATTTTCCTTTGATTGAGTACACATATAATAACAACTATCATGCTAGTATCCAGATGGCTCCGTTTGAGGCTCTATATAAGAGGAGATGTGGATCTCTGATTGGTTGGTTTAAAGTAGGCGAGGCTGCAGTAATAGGGCCTAACTTGGTGTTTGATGCTTTAGAGGAAGTAAATTTGATTAGGGAGAGGCTTAAGGCAGCCCAGAGCCGACAGAAATCTTATACATATGTGAGAAGGAAAGATCTTGAGTTTGATATTGACGAGTTTATATATTTGAAGATCTCTCCCATGAAGGGGGTGAAGAGGTTTGGTAAGAATGGGAAGCTTAGTCCCTGATATGTTAGCCCATACAGAATTATGAGCCATTTAGAAAAGGTGGCTTATGAGCTTGAGTTGCCTGCAGACTTAGCATCAGTGTACCCAGTATTCCATACCTCCTTGTTGATGAAGTATATTGGAGACCCAACAATTGTCGTTCCCTTAGAAAGCGTAGATGTTCAGAACAACCTTTCTTATGAAGAAATTCTAGTCGAAATCCTTGATCAACAAATTCGTAGACTAAGGAACAAAAAAGTTTCCCTAGTCAAAGTTCTTTGGCAGAATCAGTCCATGGAGGGAGAAACTTAGAGGCAGAAGTAGATAGGCGGACCAAGTACCCCCATCTTTTCTCTACAAAATCAGACTCAGCTTAAGGTAATAATCTCCTTAGAATTTCTCTTCTCCATGCTCAATTTCAGCCGCATATCATTCTCATGTCAGTCATGCATTCACAGAACCAGATCAGTCATGTTTTCAGCTTAACCAGTCTCATTCGAGGACAAATGTTCCTAAGGAGGAAATATTGTAGTACCCCAAAAAATCCAAGCCAATGTTAGCACCATGTTTCAAGCTCATGCATAGTATGAATGATTTTGAGGTATATTAAGGCCTCAAATAACTCCTAGCTATTATACGAATCAAAACATCCCTTACCGATTGATTTTTTTAAAAGAATGTTGCTTTAGTCAACTTTAAATGAGCATATCTTTTGCTCTACTCAGAATTTTAAAGCTCAATACCACCAAATAATAGGAAATTGAATTAGACTTCCAACAATACCAATTTCACTTAAATCCAATACTTGGGTGAGAAGTTATGGCACTTTTAATGCAAAATAGTAGCCCAACGCGATAAAGCCGCGTCGCAGTGATGGCCAAAATCATGTTACTCCTTTTTCAGTGTGTCACCGCGATTGTTACTGCGTCACACCAAGAGGCCATTCCGCAATTATCCTTTTCCAGTGGGGCACTGCGTCACACCAAGCTTCCTGTTGGGGATCGTCCATTTCCAAAGGTGCAACGTGATTGCTCCACATTACGTCATTGGGCAAAATGGGAATTGTCAGTTTTTCAGTGGCGCGACACGATAGCACTGCATCCCGCTGAAGGCCAAAGTCGCAATTTTCCAGTTTCGCAAATTAATTTTTTAGGACTGTTTGGTCTTTTCCCAAGGTCCTAAACTCACCCAAAACATGAAATTAAAACCCTAAAGAGACATTATATGCCCCATTACTCACAAATCCTCTTCAATCAACTAATCTCCTTTCAAGAACAAAAACCCTAGCCTTCAAAGTTCAAGATCAAAATTCAATAATTCACCATCAATTCTCACGAATTCATCACCCCAGGTATGTTAAGTATTTATTCATAGGCCCCTTTCACCCATGGATCCCAAGTATCTAATATTAAATTCAAACTTGTGATCCTTACAAGTTATTATGATTTTAAATTGTGATATCAATGATGAACTACCATGAATTGTAATTCTATATCATGTTTACATGAAATTGTTGTGGTTATCAAGCCCCACATGTTTTAATATTGTTATTCACTAATTTAAATCATACTTAGTGATGTTGATGTTGAAATCATGCTATTACTACAAATTTTAAATTATTCCTATGCTTAGCTTACACTATGAATATCAAGTGTTTGATGAATTGCCAACAAGAATGAATTTTGAATGAATGCTTTCATATTATGTCCTCAAAGTTTTAGTACTATTTTGCTATTACTGCTATCGATTCCTGGGGTAATTAATACTTAGAAACCTAGTTGTTTACTAGTCTTCGTATCTTCAGAAGAGTTTCAGGTAAATCATGAGTGCCATTAGTTCAGTCGGTTATCATAATCAGTTAAACTTAGAACAGTTCAGTATTCTGAATCAATTCAGTAGGGAGTAGGAATTAGCACCGAGCCAACCCAGGGATGGGGGATCACCTGCCAGTTGAGGGTGTGACCTTTAGTAGCAGTCCCCGTGTTCCATAACTACGTAGTCAGTGTAGGTTGAGATGTTAACCTACCAATTGAGGGTTAATCTCATACGGGTATTTGCCAGTTAAGGGTAACCCTTAGTGGGTGTTTTGATGAGCTTATTTTAAGGTAAAAATAGCTTATAAGCTATTTTTAATTTTTCAAAGTGTTTGAAAATTTAAAATTTGCTTAAAAAAAGCTAAAATTTACTATTTATAAGACACTTTTTAAAAGCACCTCATTAGGTACTTATTTTTAGGGGGCTTATAAGCCATTTTGTTTAAACCCAATAAGACATTTTTATCCCTTAATTTTTTTATTTTTTTTTAAAAAGAGGAACTTTTTTTATCCCTAAATTTTTGTTTTATTTTCTTTCGTTGGGCTTTACTAATCATTTTTTGACATGATACACTCATTAAGAAAAGAATTATGATATAATTAGTTTACCTTACTATCTCTATTAATTGATGTTTAGGACCCGTTTTATCATAGATTTTTTAAGTAATTCTTTGAAAAAAATTTGATAAATAATGTTTGGCCATATAATTTGTCATTATTTGGTTACTCTTTTTGGCAAATAATTCAAATTCTCAAATATTAGAAAAAAATAGTATTTGAACCAAATTTTATTTTCTGGAAACGCTTACAAGTGAAATCTGTTTCCTAAATACTATGAACAAATACATGGTGAAACAAAGGAAAAATTTACAAGTGAAATATTTATTTTTCTTGATGATTTATTTTAACAACAAAAAAAGGTTTTTTATCACACAAATTAATAGTCATTCAAGAAAATATTTGATATATATATATATATATATATTAAAATATATATTAATTTTAATATGAATCATTCTAGAAATAAAAATTAATAATAATCAACTCTACATACCCTCAACAACTTTAAGGGTATTCAGATATTTGGATCAAAACAGTGCTTAAAAATACTTGTTTACCGAACACATCAATAAATTTTTTTCAGTTTTAGCACTTTTATCCAAACATGTAACTACTTATTTTTAAAATAAGTTCAGCACTTTTAAAAGCCACTTTTTTCAGCCTATCTAGAAGGTCCCTTAGTTTTTCGGGACAACACTTTAGTGGATCCGCACAGCCAGTATTAGTACCCATGGCACAGTACTGACACCCTTCCAACTGGGGTCACAGGTTGGAACCCAAAGTGCTCATTGGGGCATGTCAGTTAGATGATAACTCCCACAGTCTCTGTTCAGTAATCAACTCAGTAATTCAGCTTTAGTTTTACTTGACTATAGCATACAAATATCAATCATTCAGTTATTAGATTTGTGTAGTTTAGTTTATAGATTATATTTAGAATATGTATTATGCTTGGTCATGCATTCTCAGTATTTACAGATTTCATGTATTATATTCAGTACTTCATGCGCTCAGTCAGTTATTAATCCAGTACATAAACCCATGCATATCAGCCTACCTCATTTAGCATACTAGTACATTCAAAGTATTGATCACATACTTTTTTCTTGTGCCATGATGTATCATATCATAGGTTTGGATGCTCAGTTCCCAGATCGCGCATAGACTTTCCAGATTATCAGTCATAGCAGTGGTGAGTCCTTATATTTTGAGGACAGACTATATTTATTTTCATGCTTTCAGCTCAGTAGATAGTTGGAGTTAGTTGGGGCCTGTCCCATAAACTCATATTTAGTCAGTTTTAGAGGTTTTCAGACATTTCAGATAGACAGTCAGTTTTGTTAGTATTTTATCAGTTTCAAACAGTTGTTTCCCGATTCATGATCCAGTATTCAGACAGTTATTTCCCAATTCACAATCCAGTATTATTTTTAGTTGCTAAAATCATATGGCATATTAATTGTTCTTCCGAACGTGTTATTATATTATTCAGTGCTCAGAACATGTACTAGTTCATGGGTTAGCTTGTGGTCTCTCGAGATCGTAAGCACCGTATAGAGCCTAGGGTTTACTCTCAGGTCATTACAAAATAATTATTTTAAAATAGTTTATGCATGAAAAAGATACGAGTAAAGACAATTCTTAGGACCATAGTGGAAATCCATGTTTTCCCTTAAAATTATACCACAATACAAAAGTGTTCTTATTTAAAAGAATGCATGTCATCTTTAGTAACTTTGAATTCCAAGAGATCACTCCAAGTCTTCAATCCAAGCTAACTTTGCACAATATATATGTCAATAATGAGAACTTTCTCAATCTAGAAACATATTATGTATCTCAATATTATCCCCCAATCTCTGCATTGCCTCATCCTCAAGTCTGGACAAGTGATCTGTTACTTGATATTCTGTTCCTTTCCGGTCCTTTACTTTAAAATCAAACTCTTGCATCGAAAGAACCCAACAAATCAATCTTGGTTTGGCATCTTTTTTTTCGACATCAGGTACCTCAAGGATGCATGGTCAGGGTGAACTATAACCTTTGTCCCAATCAAATAAGATCAAAATTATTTAAAGAAAAAAACCACTTCAAGTAACTCTTTCTCTATAATTGTAAATTTTTCTGTATGGGGTTTAAATCCTTGTTGGCATAGTAGATGGGATGCAAAATCTTTTCTCTTCTTTGGCCTATGATAGCTTCCAAATCCACTCCCTTCGCATCATACATGACCTCAAAAGGTGCATACCAGTTAGGAGACAAATTAATAGGTGCTGAAATCAACCTCTCTTTCAAGTATATGAAAGCCTTGATACATGCATCATCAAACACAAATTTCACCTCGTCTAGGAGATTGTATAGAGGATTCGCAATTTTAGAGAATTCCTTGATAAACCTCTGATAAGAGCCTGCATATCCTAGAAAGCTTCGTATGCCTCTAACTAACACTGGTAGTGGCAATTTTTCAATTACCTCAATTTTAGCTTTGTCCGCCTCAATACCATGTTTGGAGATCCCTCAATACCCTGTTTGGAGATCTTGTGCCCAAGAACTATACCTTCTTTCACCATGAAGTGGCATTTTTCCAGTTCAACACCAAATTGCACTCTTCACATCTTGTAGAGCACTGTCCAAATGGGCCAAACAATCATAGAATAAGTCCCTAACTATTGAAAATTCATCCGTTAATACTTTGATCGTGTCTTCTACCATATCAGAGAATATAGACATAATACATCCCTTAAAAGTGGCTGGTGCATTGCATAATCTGAAAGACATCCTATTAAATGCAAAGGTTCTATAAGGGCAAGTGAAACTAGTCTTTTCTTAGTCTTTGGGAGCAATTATCATTTGATTATAACCTGAGTACCTATCAAGAAAACAATACCAACCTCTGCATGTTAGTCTATCTAGCATTTAATCCATAAACGGCATAGGGAAATGGTCCTTTTGTATCCCTTCATTTAGCTTTCTATAATCCATATAGACTCTCAAACTTATTACTGGCCTCATGGATACTAATTCATTCTTTTCATTTGGAACCACTGTGATCCCCCTTTCTTCGGCATGCATTAAACTAGGCTAACCCACTTGCTGTATGCAATGGGAAAAACCACCCCAGTATCTAACCACTTAATTATTACCTTTTTTACTACCTCCTTCATAGGAGGGTCCAGTCACCTCTGGTGCTTAATATTGGGAATGCTACCCATCTCAAGTTTTATATTTTGTGTGCATATACCTGGTAGAATCCCTACAATATCTGTAATGGTCCACCTAATAGCTCTCTTGAATTTTTACAACACCGATATCAAAGCTTCAACTTGTGCTCCTACCAAATCTACTGCAATAACTACCAGTATGGTATTATTGGACCCCAAGAAGGCATACTGCAAATGAGATAGGGGCTTTTAATTCCAAGATCGGTGGCTCCTCGATGGATGGCTTTTCAGGAGGTTTGGTCAATTCTTCAAGTCAATATCTATCTTCTTTGGGTCGTATTTCTAAGAACCTATGCCATGTAATGCATTAATCAACTCATAATATTCATGTATCCCATCATTCTTGAAGTTCATAATTATTGTTACTAAAGCTTCTACCCCTAATTTTTCCTCAATAGGCATATCCACTGCAACCACATCATCATCCACAAAATCTATCATTGCCACCACTCTCATATTATCTGGCTGATGTAGTGTCCTGCACATATTTGACACTATTTGCTCATTATTCCATTTAAAGGTGATCTCTTCCAAGTCCATATCAATTAATATCTAACCAGGGGATAAAAAGGGTCTACCTAAGATAATCAAAACTTGGGCATCCACTTCACAGTCTAAAATCATGAAATCTGTAGGGTAGGTGAAGGATGCCACCCTTACTTCTATGTCATATAAAATACCCACTATCTCCTTTATGGATGAATCATCCATCAATAGACTTACAAATTTAGGCTTGAGTTCACTTAACCCCAACACCTTGTATATCACTAGCGACATTAAATTATTTTATCTCCTAAATCATATAAAGCCTGATTTATATGAAAATGTCTAATAGAACATAAGATGGTTACTGCACCTGGATTCTTTTTTTTTACTGATGGCGCGTGAGAAATCATGCTAAAATATTGCACCTCATAGTTGGGATACTCTGTAACCCAATCATCATTGTACTCACTCTCATAATCATTATCACTATAAGTCAGCGTCTCAAACTCAGCATCAAGTGGCTCATCAACAACAATATTATCCTTTTTTGGCTCATTAGTAGTAAGCACATAATGATTATCAGGTGAGGCGCCACTCTTGTTGTTAATGTCTAGACAATGAGCACGTATTGGAGGATTTCACACAGTGTCACAAGGAAGGGCACCTAGCCGTCTGTGAGCTAAGGTGGCAAAGATCTGCCCATACTGCTACTCCAAATACTTAATAGTAGGTGCATGTGACTCAACCTTTTGGGTCAATCCTAAAATATCAGCCTTGATTTCTATAAGGTAAGTCTCTTGACTCTCTTGACCCTTCATTAGTTTAGGCAAAATTTCTTCTATTCTTGATTCTGCATCTCATCGGCTAGGTGGAATATATTTTTCTCCCTTTTCCTTGGAATCATCTCTCTATCTCCAGTCACTATCTCTTTCATCATAATCTTTAATAGCATAAGTGTCAGAACCTCTCTCAACCTTCCGAGTTTGCCACCCCTAGTTAGTTAGCGAGATTTGATCCATAATACTAGAACCTATCTCATATCATAATATCATAAAGTTTCCTTTAGAGATAGTGTCTTCCATTGCTCTGGAATTGATGGTCAGGGCTCTATAGAAGCTCTCTAACAAGCTTGTCCCTGAGATCTGATTATTGGGCACCATGCTGAGCTTCTTCTTAAACCAGAACCAAGCCTCATTTATAGATTCTGATTATAGTTGCCTGAAATTATAAATCTCATCCTTCAACTACAACACCCTAGATGGAGGAAAGAATCAATTCAAGAATTTCTTGTGCAACTTACTCTATATAGTGATAGATCCTCATGACAGTTCCCCTAGCCATAAAGATACTTCTCCTGTAAGTTAGAAGGGGAACAACCACAGTCTAAGTGCCTCTTGATCTACCCTAATAATAGTATATGAAGTGAAAATCCTAGTAAAATTTTCTAGATGCATATTTGCCTCATCTGTAGGTAACCCCACAAGCACACCCTTCAAGTATAATAGATGGATCATAGCACTAGAGACATTGAACTTAACATCGGAGGGGGGGGGGGGGGAATAGGAGAAATAATGGCTCTAATCTCTACTGACTCAACGTATCCTAGATCTTCTTCATCATCTTTGTATGGATAAACATACTAATATGTTGGGATCACTTAAGGACGGCCTTATCTAATTTTGTTCTGATTTCCATCGAGTGTTGCTCCGCGTCTATTTCTTGTCTCTGCTTAGCTAGCTCTGCCTTCCTAGATATTCGCTGAGCTTTTTCTTATTCCCTCCTCTCATTGGAAGCTTATGCTAAAAATTCCCCTATCTATTGATTAATAATGACCTAAACTCCTTCAGAAGGGTGAGGAATATTATTACAAACCCCTTCAGGAATATCATCTCTTTTCGGTTCTACCATCCTACTAAGTTTTTATAGGATTCTCTCTGGATTAGAATTCACTAGGAGTAAGGGATTCTACTCCATGTACTAGGAATACACCAGCGTATACCCAACTAATAACAAAAGAAAAAAGAAAACTCAAAAATTGCAACAACTTCAATTCACAAATCAACACCGTATTCCCTAGCAAAGGAACCGAAATTTGATAATGCCCAAGATACACTCTCACTCTGAAGGTTATGCAGTCGCTGTCAAATATAGTAACCCAATAAAGGTTGGGGTTGAATCCCAAGGGGATATATGGAATCATAGCTCTCAGCTATTATAATCAACGGGCAAAATTGGAAAGTAAATAGGGGGTTTTGAGTAACAATATCTAACAAGTGGAGAATATGAACTTCGGTTGTAATCATTCATAGGTGAACACTAGGATTGTGTTACCATTGTCTTTTCAACTCCATAGGTTTATCATGTTGTATTGAACTAATCTTATACTTCATATGTAGAATTTGATAAGTTATGTACTATCAACATTCTTTTGGTTGAGCAGATGGATTCACCCTTTACCTTTTGAGTCTCAGGATGTCGCCTTACTAACCCTTATCGTAATCCCATATAACTATTACCTTTTGAGTCTCTAGTTATTATATGATAGCTAAACATCTTACTTAGATAATACCTAGTAGCGTGGATCGGTAGTTAAACTTTAAATTACTATTGTAATTATCTTTTCCTAGTCACTACTCCTCTTTTGGAGTAACTAGCAATAATCAAGGTGGGATCCTAATGTTTGCAACCACCAAGATAACTATTAAAGTGAAGATAATACAATGTATGCATGAACATCGGTTTAGAACAACAATAGCACTTCCCCTACTTTATCAATCCATCAGGGGTTCCATAACCCTAGGTAAAGGTTTTTAGCCGCTCATGCTTGTGAAGTAATCAAAAACATTCATGATTGAAAGAAGAAGATAAAATCACATTAGTCATAAGTAAAAACCCCAAAACTTTAACTGAATTAATCAACCAAAATCAATACAAGAGAATTCATGACCAAAATTGAATCTCAGAATAAAAATATGTTTGTGAGTATCAAGACTGCATAACTTCTACAAAAAAATATATAAGGGGTATTTATAGTACATGGAAAAACGCTAAACTCAAATCCAAAATGAAAAAGGACAAAAAAAGGGTGGGTGGCCGCATTTGGTGTCCACATACAGCCTGAGGCTGGGCGCATGTAGACACCTATATGTACAGGAAAAATTTTCTGCAGCTTCTGCTCTCAGGATTTTGGACTTCTGGCACTTACCTTACCCACATGTGGTCCTCATGTGCTACATGCGGTCCACATGTTGACATAGGTAAGTGCCGAAAGTTATTTTTCAGACATTTTACTCTTGTGATCTTCACTTTCAGTACTAGCTTGAGTCTTATACAGAACACATGTGCTACATGTGATCCACATGTAGACATAGGTAAGTGTCGGGACTTCCAATCTTTACAACCAAGCTTTAAATCTTCAACTTTCATCACATTATTTGGTCACGAACATCTAGAAAGTCCACGAAGACCCAAAATTTATCAATTAAATAGCCAAAAAACCATTTTTAATCTTTTTCATGAACTTAGCATCAAAAACCTAATTTCCTGCAAAACACACCCAAAACACATCATATCTAACAAAACAACCTAAGAAACTTGCATATTTTCCTTGTTTTAAGCATCAAAAGTGCTATATTTCTATAGCACATCACATATTTTTGGAATGCAGCAAATAACAAACATACTGGTGACATGTTATTATTGTGCCCAAGCGTACAGGCAAGTGTACGTGGTCTCACCAAGTAGTAAAGTGGCCTTTCAGAAGCCAAGTATCGATCCCATAGGGACTTGTGTTGACAACTATCCTATTCTAGTTCACTATTGACATTAAAGCGGTGGAATTTGAAAACTAAATTTAAGTAAATAATGCAGAAAATAAATGGCTTGGAAAATCAAGAACCTTCCTCTATCTATCCCCACGTTCTATTTTCCTATTCCCCTATCCCGAGCTCACAAGGTCGACAATAGATGTATTCTAAGGTTAAATAATTCTTAAAATATCTACAACAAGGATAAATAAACAACCAAATATGATAAACAATCAAAAACAAATCAATTCAAAGCAATAGTAATCATCTTCTTGGCCTTAACCTCGAAAAGGGGGCTCTAGCCACTAATGGACATAACTGTAAACACGATGGATAAATACATGAAATAATCCATAAATAAACTAAAGTAGTAGAAGAATAAACACCTTAATTGAAGTGTTTTCCATCCCTTATCCAAGTCTCAAAGACATCCAAGGTGAATAACAACAAGTTTAAGTGTCCTATTTATAGGACAAGGCTTTTTACCATCGGTGGAACAAGGGCCGCGTCACGGGGGTTATTCCGTTGGGATAGGAGTCGCGCCGCGGTATAATAGCGAGGTCACACTATTTTGGGACACTTAGGAAGCAGCATATGAATTTCACATTCGCTACAACCTTTTCTATGGTTCTACACGTGCTGGTGACATCAAATGTGTCTGTTTTACATCAAGTCATGTCTTGTGCATCCGTTGATCCATTCCCAGCCTTGTGGTGTTGTTTTAACTTGATTTACAACTTTTAAATGATTCATATATCATCATAATAAACTCACCAAGCATATTATAACATCTAAAACCACGAATAGAGATCAACATAACAGAACACAACATCAAGAATGGTGAACCAAAAACTCAAGCTAAGACTAGTCTTGCCCACTTTGATCTTTAACTTATTGTTTGACTCTTGACTTGATTCAATTGAAATTTTAACACTATAAGAAAGTTTTTATACACCTAAGTACACAATAATAACCTTATTAACTCATTAAACACATTATAATCCATCGAGATAGACTAGACAAACACCTAGCCCAAGCTAGTAACAATAGTTTTCTTGTTTGAACTATAAGTGACTCAATTAAGTACAAACTTATTTGAAAGACACCATAAAAATTGTATTCACATAATTAAACACTTATATTCTCAATTATATCATTATTAACACCTTAATCACATGATAAGTCCTTAAAACAAGACTAAATAGGCTAGGATAACCACACTAAGGTGCATAAATCCACCTCAGATCACCGCCCTACACTTAAAGCCTTTTTTGTCCTCAAATAACTCTTTACTCTAAGCGTAATAAGTTGAGGTTAAGCAATACTTCTACTACAATCAATACACTCAAGCTAGTTGTAATACCCCATATATTTACTAGTTTTTGGACAACATACGACTCAACCCATGAGTCGTGAGCCAGCATATAATTCGTATGTTGGATTCATACCTAAGTCAGTGTAGCATAGTGTAAATTCTTTGACAAGTATGAATTAAATCCTATGAGTTTTCAAGAGGGGTACGAGTCTCATAAATCCAATCATAAGGACATCAGTATAGGTCCCTTAAGGTTCTGCTTAGCTTATGAGAGGATGAGTGCTAGTCATATGACTTTTTACGAGTCATAAGTATGAACCATATCCTAATTAATGAAGGATTCAAGAATCAAGCCTCATGTTTTGATAGCTTTATAAGTTACTTGGATTTGTATTAAGTCCTTAAATTGCTCCTATCTCATGAACAAGCCAAAACATCCTTTAGCAATTGAGTTCTTATAAAGAATATAACTATAGTCGTTTTCAAACGAACATAACTTTTGTTCTATGAAGGATTTATGATCTCAAGACCCATCAATAAATAGATAATTAAATTATCTTTTTAGCTATACCAATTTTTCCTCAATTGGTTATCGGGGTGAAAAGTTATGGCCAAATTACTAAAGCACTATGAAAGTTTTTAGTAGGGTACAACTCAAGGTATGACTCATACCCAGACCATACGAGTCATCAAGGGGAGTTGTACCCATAATAGTAGGGGTTGAAATTTAGGTTCCAGGGTACGACTCAATGTACAACCTTGTAACGCCCCGAAACCTGGTCCCGAGATGTCACACGGTGCTCAAGACTACGAATAGCCTTAAGCTAACCCTGTCTTCCTTCTACTAAGTATGAATCTCATAATAGTATAAATATAGGTGTAAATTATACTAAATATAGAAATATGTCTGAACTAACTGAGAATATCTGAATCATAACATCTGAAATATAGACTTAAGAGTCTAGACAACCAAAACTGAATAATTTGAATCATATCTAGCAGTCTGACAAGGCTCTACTACTACTAACTAGAGAGCCACTGGTACACAACCCCAACTGACTCGAACTGTCTGAAAAAATATTGGATCATCTAAGCGAAAAATTTGAATAACTAAGTACCCGAACTATGGGGACTTACCAATTTTTGGGATGTAGATGGAGATGTTCGAAATTACTCACGTTGCTGGAACTGAGCACCTGAACCTACATTATGAGACAATGTAGAACATAGATGTATATGCGGATCAGTAATTTGAGGATGTACTAAGTATATAGAGGTAAATACATATGTAAAAATAGTATATCAATCATTATCATTATTTGTAAAGCAATGCATGCCAAATGTAAATGACTAACATAAGCTTGAATAATTGAGAAACTGAAATTTGTAATCATGAGTAGTAAACCATATTGAATAAATCTAGTGAGTCATAAAATTTATTTCTAAAAGTTCCGCTAGTGATCTGTCTGTAAATCATGCTATCTAAGTGTAGAAAGGAATCATTTTTATATCTGAAATCTTAAAGATGAAATCTTTAGCTAATATCTTTGTGTAAAGCATAATCTAAATAAAGTTGTGAACCTTTACACTTAGTTTTCTAAAAGCTTTTCTTTACAATTAGTGTTACTCTATTCTGTAAGGAAAATACTTTATCTGAAGGGAGGTTCTTCTAACCGACATAAACCATGTGAGCTAACATGGATTCCAACGTCTTGTTTCCCTAAGGATAAAACCTCACGATGGGGAGAGGTGTCGTACTCTTGTAAAAGAGTATAACCTAATCAAAGTGATCACATTTGTATCTATCATCCATATAGAAATGAGAATAATTGAATTTATACCTACATTGGCTGCGTAGTTCTATGGAAGATAGGAAACGCTAATCCCACACTTCTAACTTGGTGCTAAATACTACTCCCTTTTAATTTATATGCTTATTCTATTGGAAATCCACTTTAAAAGCTAGCATAAGGGTTATTATGAAACCAATTATGCATTTATCTGATTCAATCTGTGAATAAAACTATTATGATTTCTGAAATCTGTAAAAAATATGTAAAGTGGATTCCAAATCTTATCTGAGGATCAAAAGATCAAGGCTTTCTATAAATCTAAAAATAAACTGATCATCTGATGCTTAAAGCATAATCTTTCTTTAAATAATAATATTCAATCTGGGGATAATAAACCATGCAACAATCTCATGTCAAAACATCATAATAATCATGCTTGGTAATGAAAACAATGATGGTTCATCTCAAAATCTAGAAATTACTGCAATAGGCATGAAAATATAAAAATAGTCATGCAATTCATCTTCTAAAACACTTGAAATCTTGTAATCTTGCAATTAGTAATAATGGGTATGAACCCAAATTTAAAACTCATGTATAACCATTCAAAATCATGTAAATTTGAAATAAAAACTCAATTTTGAGCATAAGGATGAATGGGGATCCTTGTTCATAAACCCCATATACCTTAATTGATGAAATTTCTAAGAAAACTTGAACTTTAATCTCTATTTAAGCCTTTGAAGATCAACTCTTGGTCATCTTGATTTGGGAATCCTCAATTTTGAGTTTTCTTGGACAAATAATGGAGGAAATTTAATTTCTTGGAGCTTAAGTTTTGAGATCTAGGGTTTTCTTTGAGAGAAAATGATGAAAATAAGCATAAAGTGCTTTAGAATAGGCGTAATTTCTTGTTTTGGATGAATTAGAAGAGTGGGAAATAACCAAAGAACCCCTTTTAAGATTTACATCGAAACTAGAATAAGGGAAAAATTCTAGATTTTGTATGCCACTGTGACGTACCACTATCGCGGTGGCTCATTGGAAAAAGACAACTGGGAAATTAGGCTCCAACGCGATGCGATGAAATCGCATTGGGCCACTAAAAAAGGGACCAACCCCATTTTGGCCAACACCATAACACGCCACCATCACGGTGAGCCACTTGCAAAGGACGACTGAGATCTAGAACATTTTCGTGATGCAGGCCAATCGAGGAGGTCCACTAGAATCGGACAATTACCATGGTTGCATCTGCTGCGATGCGGTGACTATAGATGCCACACTTCTTTACCAAAAATGCCATAACTTCTCAATCGAGTATCGAATTTAGTCGAATTAGGTATCGATGAAAGATAATTCAATTTTCTACACAATAAAGGTTTAAATCTAGAAAATTCTAAATGTAATAAAAGTTATTGATTTTTTAAGCTAACCTTTGACATTATAGGGGACAAATTCAGTTAGGAAAAGTATGGGGTATTACAATATCTCCCCTTTGGGAATATTCATCCTCGAATGTGGAAAGTTAAGCTAAAAATACTGAGGAATCTGATCATGCACAACTGAAATAACTATATGACTGAATCGAAAACATACTGAGCTACTGAACTAATCTGTGAGTGTATGAATTTACATGAAAATAGCTATATGGCTAAATTTGAGACTGAAAAAGAACTGAATGAAGGGATACTTTTTCTTTTGGCTAAAACTGAGTTCATGGAGAAGAGATAAGGATACTTGGTACGAATGTCTGCTTCTGCTTCCCAAGTAGCATCCTCAATGGACTGGTTTCATCACAGAACTTTGACCAAGGGAACTTCTTCGTTCCTCAGTCCACGAATTTGATGGTCAAGAATATCTAATAAAAATTTTTCGTATGAGAGGCTACTCTTAATAACTGTATTTTCTAGAGAAACTATAACGATTGAATCGTCCATGCACTTCTTCAACAAGGACACATGGAACATTGGATGAACTGAGGACAAATGTGTGGGTATCTAAAGCTCATACGCTACCTTTCTAACATGACTCAAAATCCAGAAGGGACCTACATATTTGGGATTAAGCTTCCCCTTTTGCCAAATCTCTTCACCACCTTCATGGGTGAAACTTTCAAATATACAAGGTCATCAACTTCAATCTTAATATCTCTTCTTCTTATGTTTGCATAAGATTTCTGATGACTCCGGGCTTCTTTCAATCTTTCTCTATTCAACTGAACTTTTTTCATGGATTCAAGCACCATGTACGTCCTAATCAAAGCGGCGTCACCCACTTTAAACTAACCAATTGGTGATCTAAATCTCCGCCCATAAAGATTTTCAAACGAAACCATCTGAATACTATCATGGTAACTATTATTATAGGCGAACTCAGTCAATGGAAAATGGTCATTCCAACTACCTTTGAAATCAAGAACACATGCCCTCTACATTTCCTTTAGAGTTTGAATGTTCCTTTTTGCTTGACCATCTGTCTGCGAATGAAAAGATGAACTAAGATAAACCTGGGTACCAAGACCCTTCTGAAGGGCTTTCAAAATTGAGAGGTAAACTGAGTACCCCTATCTGAGATGATAAATAAAGGAACTCCATGGAATCTAACTAACTCTCTGATAAACAACTTAGCATAATATTCAGTTGTGTAGGACATGTGAACTGGTAGGAAAAACACTGACTTAGTCAATCTGTTTACTATCACCCAGATCTAATTTGCTGACAACGCGAATGGGGTAATCCAATCACAAAGTCCATATTCACCTCTTCCCAAATCCAAGTAGGGATACTAAACTCCTGCAAAGTGCCACCAGGTCTTTAGTGCTCTACCTTAACCTATTGACAAGTTGCACACTTGGCTACAAATTCTGCTATATATTTCTTCATACCACTCCAGCAATAAATTTCCTGCAAGTCATGGTATATCTTGGTGGCTCCTGGATAAATAGAATAATGTGTACCATGCACTTCTGACATAATTTGCTGCCTTAAATCATCAACACATAGTACACACAATCTACTCTGGTACCTCAAAACACCATCTCCCCCTTTGGAGAAAACCTTTACCTTCTGGTCTTTAACCGACTCCTTTAGTTTGACTGAACTAGAATCCTTATCTTGCTTCTCTTTCACTTCCGAAACTAGGGAAGATTCAAAACAACTCTGAACCCAAGCATTCCCTTCCACTGAATCAACCAATCTAATACCCAATCTAGCTAACTGGTGAACTTCTCCAACTAACTCTCTTAGCATTCTCCATATGAGCAAGACTGCCCATAGATAATCTACTAAGGGCGTCTGCCACTACATTGGCCTTGCCCGAATGATACAACATACTCATGTCATAATCTTTCAACATTTACAATAACCTTCTCTGATAAAGATTTAACTCCCTCTGAGAAAACACATATTGCAAACTTTTGTGATCCGTAAACACATCAACATGTACCCCATAAAGCTAGTGCCTCTAAATTTTCAATGCAAACACAACAATAGCTAACTCAAGATCATGGGTAGCGTAATTCTTTTTGTGAGGCTTAAACTATCTAGGGTCATAGGCTATGACCTTACCCCTTTGCATCAAAACACAACCCAAACCAACTTTAGAGGCATCAAAATACACAATGAAACCATCTTTACCCTCAGGTAATGCTAAAATTAAGGCCGAAGTGAGTCGAGTCTTTTGCTCCTGAAAACTTTTCTTGCAGGAATCTGATCATTAAAACTTAACTTTCTTCTTGGTCAATCTAGACATAGGGGATGCAATAGAAGAAAAACCCGTAACAAAACATCCATAATAGCCATCTAAACCCAAAATACTTTTGATGTCCGATGGAGAGATAGGTCTAGGCCAATTTTTTACTCTTTTTGTCTTTTGGGATCAACTCTAATACCGTTACTGGAAACGATATGGCCGAGGAAAGCTACTGATTTAGCCAAAATTCACATTTGCTAAATTTGGCAAACAACTGGTGATCTCTAAGAGTTTGCAATACAATTCTAAGGTGATTTGCATGATCATACTCACTACAAGAATAGACAAGGATATCATCTATAAAGACTATGACAAACATGTCCAGATACTATTTGAACACCCTGTTCATTAAGTCCATGAAGGTTGCTCAGGTATTTGTTATCCTGAAGGACATGACTAGAAATTGAAAATGATCATAACGGGTTCTGAAAGTTGTCTTTGGAATATCACACTCCCTTACTCTAAGCTGATAATAGCCAAATCTAAGGTCTATCTTTGATAAATAACTTGCACCTTGGAGTTGATCAAATAATTCATAAATTCTAGGAAGAGAATATTTGTTTTTAACGATAACTTTATTTAGCTGACGATAGTCGATGCACATTTGCAAAGAACCATCTGTCTTTTGCACGAATAGGATAAGAGTACCCATGGAGAAATACTAAGACTTATGAAACCTTTATCTAAGAGATCGTTAAGCTACTCTTTTAATTCTTTAAGCTAGTTTGGATCCATATATTATGGAGGAATATAGATAGGCTGAGTATCTAGAAGAAGATCAATACCGAATTCTATTTTCCTATCGGGAGGAACCCTAGCAAATCTTTGGGAAAGACATCAAGAAACTCATTGACTACTCTGACTGAATGAACTGTCGGAGTCTCAGAATTAGTGTCTTTAACTTAAAATAGATGATAGATACACCCTTTGGAAATTAACTTTTTGGCCTTAAGATAGGATATGAAATGACTCTTGGGAGATACTAAATTACGTTCCCTCTCAAAGATTGGCTCATCTGGAAACTGAAACTTCACTACTTGGGTGCGACAATCTATAAATGCATAATGGGAATGGAGCTAATCCATACAAAGAATAAGATCAAAGTCAACCATATCTAACTGTACTAGGCCTGCTAACATGATTTTATAAAGGACAGTGATAGGAAACTTCCTATAGATCTGTTTGGAAACAACTAACTCACCCACTGGGTAGAAACCAAAAAAGGATCAGGGATCTTTTCAGGACCTATTTCAAAATTGACTGCAACTAATGGGGTCACATAAGAGAAATTTAACCCAGGATCTAACAACTCATAAACATCAAAATGAAAGAAACAAAGAATAACAGTAACAATATCTGGTGAATCCTCCTGCTCCTGGAGGGATGGTAAAGCATAAAACTAATTCTGCCATTGATCGCCATCGGTACTGGATGATGTGCCCTGAGGAGGGACTAGTCGACCTAGAGAAGCTGGTGTACTAGTAGCCTGAGTCAGGGGATGAACATCACTGTTCCCTTACTTAGCATGCGGACGCTCTTTAATTCTATGACCCAACTTACCACAACCATAACAACCCTTCTGTCCTATCAAAAACTAACCAGGATGATTCTTACCACACTTAGCAGATAGAGAATAACTAGGTCTTTCACTCATACTATTATAAGATCTGTACATAAAAGACTTACCCCATTGCTCCTGTCTTGCACTGGGGGCGGGATCACTAGATGAAGATGGTGTTGGCATAGATGAAAAATTCTAAAATTATGAATAATTTCCCCCTTCAGGCCTAGCCTGACCATACTAAAACTGCCCTATTCTAGCCTTTTTATTTCTCTTCTCTCTCCCCTTTAAATTCTCTACCTCAATCTGCTGAGCATGAATCATCAATCTAGTAAGATCCATGTCTCCAATAAGCATGGCATCCTATACTCCTTAACTACCAGGCTAGATAAGCTAGTAACAAACTTACTCATATTTTCCCTAGGATTAACCATCATATTAGAGGCATACTTAGACAACTAATTGAACTTAAGATAGTACTATTTCACTATTATTGAGCCCTACCTCAGGTTCATAAACTCCTCTATCTTAGCTTCTCTCAATTCAATCAGAAAGAACCTTTCTAGAAATGCATTTTGAAATACTTGCCAACTCATAGGAGCTGCATTCTCACCTCTACTATTCTTCCACATGACTAGCCAATCATATGTTACATCCTTTATTTTAAAAGATGACAACTCTACAGTCTTCACTTTATAAACATGCATAATCTGGGTGATCTTCTTTACCTCATCTAAATAAAGTTGTGGGTCCTCACCTGCTTTTGACCCAAAGAACTTTGGTGGATTCATTCTCATGAAGTTTTTAATTCTGGCTGTTACTAAGTCCCTATTCTACTGAATTAGAACTGCAGCCTAATGGTTTCCCTAAACATTGGCAGTCACTTCCTGGGCTAATGCCTAAAAGGAAGCCTAAAACTCAGTATGGGATACATTCTTATTCAGAGGATCAGTGGGCCGAGGTGGCCGTTTATTATTTCTACGGGTGTTAGCTTGATGAGGAGACATATTCAACTGTCACGTAAGACTACAAGTTTAAAGCAGATAGATATATTGTAAGCATGATAGATCATGAAAGAAAGAGATAATTTTCTACGAATATCCCATAGCCTCTTGCTCATAAATGTGGCGCGCTTCACACCCATGATCAAGACTCTATGTAATGCGGCTTGTTGATACGCCCAAATTACAGCTCTCGCTAGAAAGTGTAAGTGGTCACTGTCAAATATAGAACCCAACTGGGTTAGGTGTCAAATCCCACAGGGAATACTCTGGTCACTAAGTGTTGCAATTATCAGTAGACTTTTGGTCGAAAATTCCAAAAAAGGGGGGGGGTTTGATTTATGTGTGAACTAATAGTATCAAAATAACGAATGAGATGATGTATTTAGTAAGATTTAATCACAGAGAATAATAAGTTAGGGTTATGTCCACCTTGTAAGTTCTACTTCTCTATTAACTATGAGTAATGCAGAATTTAGACATGCATGCACTTATAGAGAATCGTATTCTAATTCTAAATCCAAGTGTTTCTCAACCATCAAGGATTTATTTCACTTTAGCTCTCTCGATCCTAAAGTGTATACTAATGGTACGAACTCTCCAAGAAGTTAATCCGGTTAAGGCATTAACGTGTAAATAGAGGTTAGAAGCCCTATTTCCTTATCACACTCTCTTTTCCAAACATGTAACTTTTCTCTCGAACAAGTTAATGCTATAATGGCGTATTCCCTATGTTTGTAACCATAAGAATTCAAGTAAAATGAAGAGAGTAATGATATAAGTAGCATACACATCAATAATTCACAAACTCATAGTTAATAGATGGTATCTTATGAGGTTTTCATAACCCTAACAGAAAAGTTTAGCTACTCATGAATACAACAGAAAACAAAGTAGACATCATCATCATACCAAAACTAGAACAATCTCACGGTGGAGATGCTTTGGCATCAATAGAGGATGACGTGATTCTCCCTATCCGTTCCTCACGTAAGTTCTGTTCTGTGTCTAAACTATTACAGAATCTGAAAACTTAATAATGAATAAGTTATGCTGAAAACTTCAGCAATAAGGTTTTTATAACATCATTTTTTATTAAGTTGGTACTGCATCCTTAAGTATTTAAAAATTATTGAGTTTGCCCGGAAAAAATTTCCCATGCATGACTTTCAGTCCAAAAGCTGCCTTCCCTCTAATGTGAAGTTTTCCTTTGCTGCTCACAAGTCCATAAAGTGCTGAAATCTTCATCATTAATACCTAAAAAACATGCTAATCACGTAGGTCAGCTCACTTAAAGGAAAATGGACTAAAAGTGCAGGAATTATATATTTTATCCTCAAAACTTAGCTAAAATATGGGTAAATTATGGTTCTTAGGGGTATAAATACGCCCAACATCACCACCCCACACTTAAAGCTTTGTTTGTCCTCGAACAAAATATTACATCCATGCAAACACTCAACTAGAATTTCACAATAGCAACACCTAACTAGAATTTCACAATAGCAACACAAAATTTATCCTCAAGACATGCACGACAATTATTTACAAAGAGTAGGTTTCTTGATCACTACTAGAAACAACTCAACCTCCAACATAGACTCATTAGGATGGTTAATTCGTATCCACAAGTTAAGCCACAAAGAATCATATAAAACCACCCTACAATCATCAACCATGTGTGTCTCATACAAGATATCACCCAGAATCACTCACAGTTTTGCATTTTTCAAAACATGGGTATAAGATATTCCTTGCTCTCACTCTCACAAAGAATTCTTATATTGCAACTGATGACCATAGGCTTGCCCTTAGTGTAATGCTCCACTAATATCAGAATGCTAAGCTTAGGATCAAATAGGTCTTTACAGGTTGTAATGTAGGCTAAGGGACAGGTAGGACTATTTTGGCCAGAAATAGTGACTATGTTCCCTAAGTGCTTTAATACACTACGTTATGCCATTTACACTCTCTTTTAACAACCCTTCTACCTTTCTTTCATCTACCAACCCCTTTTCACCTATTTTTTTATTCAATCATAAACATAACTATCTTTTTATTTTTCTATTTCTCACTTTTTATTTTTATTTTTATTTTTTTTATATTTTATTTATTATTATTATTATTATTTTTTATATAAAGCACCTCTATGATAGCCACTCTTTTTCACAACAATTTCAAGTACCAATACATTCTGAGGCATCACTCTCACCATTTTCCTCTTATTCTATCACATGACTCTACAATTTAAAGATCTTAGGAATTTGGATCAAATTATGGTCTTGAAAAAATGGATTAGGCTACATATGAGGCTGTCAAAGAAAATAGCTAAAGGCTCAAAGGGGGTTTACTAGGACAATGTACAAGGGTAGGTAAAAAGAAGATAGATAAATTCAGGGTTTCCAAAGAAATGCCTAAATCATCTCCTAAACTCACACTCTTTATTTTGCTTTACACACACACCAGGCAAGTTCTAGCATCAGTCACAACACAGAATATACTATAACCTCACACACACAAGGCACATGGTCAACTTAATTGGGCGCATTATAGACTTATGACCCAACAGATGAATGAATTAAACCACACAATTATCACACAGTGAGTCACACTTAGAGCCTGAATGTCTCAATAGTAATGATTTAGCACAAACTCTTATTATAATACCATGCCGTCTATCAAAACAATTTTATGCAAAATCTAAAATCTAAAATTTAACTAACTAATTACGACCAATTCAAACAAACATACATAAGAATAAATGTAGGCAAAGAAGTATACTACAGCATACAAATACCCTCACCCCACACTTAGACGGGACACACTGCCCTCAGTGAAAATAAATAAGGAAAACCTAATTAGTCGGACTCCTCTTCTATGTCTGGGGTCATACTCCCTGCGTCGGAATCATCATCAGAGTCATCATCCTTAAAGTTGTCCTCCACATCTAAGTCTGGAAGTCGGCGATAATCGTCAGTCGGTACGTCATCATCGAGAGGTTCCTCAAAATGTACCCTCACTCCACACATCGCTCGTGCATTCTCATTCAGTGGGTAGTCTTAGTCCAACTGCTGAAGCTCTGCATCAGTCAGAATACGACCCCCACTCATCATGGTAAACCTAGTCATGCCATATAGATGGCGAAAGAAACTTTTATCTCGAGCATGTCTTTCTGCAGTGGTAAGGTTAATGCCATGACCAATTTCAGGCTCTTTAACTTTCGTGAGTTCAACCTTCTTCGAGTTGTGTGGAAGCTTATGATCTACAGGTTCCTCTTCAATGTGTTCCTTCCTTAAGATCGCAGTCAACAAATTGCCAAAGCTGAAATGGGACCTTTTATGCAGCCTTGCTTTATGCATTAATGATCGTATAACCGCACCAATGTTGATGGGGATATTTGTCATCAGAGCATACACCAAGCATACTCGATCACGTGTGATCTTTGTATACTGTGTCCCAGGAATCAAGCAAGAGTTGACTATCCTCAACCATATACGAGCTTCTCTGTTCAAGGAAGTATACGGGAAGGTATTGTTCCGACCATTATCCTTGTGACGAATCTACCGTGCCATTGACCTTGTTTCGCACAGTGTATGTCTGATTGTCCTGTAGGGAGGTCTGTGATACAGCTCCTTGAGCGGTGATGGATCCACAGATGGAAGGCCCAGAAAAGAGTTGAAGAACTCCGCATTTACTTCACTTCCGGTAGTCTTTGGGGACCAATTGGCATAAAACTCTCGCGTTAGATCAAGATTGCATTCCCCCATATCTTGGAAAATGAAATCAAGATTTAGTGCCATGATTTTAGCCAAAATACGGGGCTCTCTCTTTGCTAGACTCTCTTTCTGCATCAATTCCACGTGAACATATTTTTTTACTTTGTTGTTCTTGTACCACTCCTTTCCTTCCTCTTCTAGGACCCACTTTATCCCGAAAGTGCGTCGAGGCACTTGCAAAGAGGAGGACTCAGCCTGATCTTTTCTTTCCCTTTTCTGACCTTTCTTGGAGGTGGACACTTTTTCTTTTCCTTGTTGTTCTTTTGGGGCCATTCTACCTGAGATCAAAATAAAGTCATGTTAGCTTCATCTCGGAAGATTCAATCTAAAAACAAACAGTATTGGCACCACACCATACTTAATTTGTTGGCACAGACTAATTAAGTGAGTGATGTCGATTACTCAGACTTCATCGACATACATTTAGGCGATATGTTCCAACAACATGTTTAGTATAGTCATACTTTCATGTAATCTTGACTATCCTTTCATGTTTGGATTAATGCACTTTTTGAACAAGACTACCACATAGAGATCGTATCAGGTTATTGCATAGAAATAATCACAACATCTTATGCTTGTGGTCAATCATGATCGGTATCTCGATGAACGAGTTATTCAAACATTCAAGCTTTCAAATTTCAATATTACGCATTAACTTCATAATTTTGACTCCATAAAAATATGACAGTGTATAACAATCAAGTACAAGTCAGAACAAAGTCAAGAACACCCACACGTATTCTTTCACTCAACTTGATGTATCATAACAAACCAACCCATTCTTATCACCAAACACCACTTCAAAATCTAATAAATCATTATAAACGTAGCATTTCAACAACTACAGAATATAAAAGAATAACTTACTTGGTGATAGTTTGGGAAGATGAGTTTGCAAGATTAGATGAGCAAAAAGAAAAATTTTGAGAGAATTTAGAAGCTTGGGCGGTGCCTATCTTGAGCAAATAATGGAATTGTGTTCTAAGATTGAGGATCTATTTATAGACTAAGCCATGGGTCGGGTTTGATCCATGTACAATCGGGTTAGGAGGCAAAAAAGGATAAGTAGGCGGCGCCTAATGCTTTGCCTATGCTTAGCATAGGCGGCGCCTTTTGCTTTGCCTACATAGGCATAGGCGGCGCCTTGCCTATCGCCTAGATTGGCATAGGTGGCACCTTGCCTATTGCCTATGTGAAACAGTGAGCATAGGCAATGGCATAGGCGGCACCTATGGTATTGCCTAGATTGGCATAGGCGGCGCCTATAGCATTGCCTAGATTTGCATAGGCAATGCCTTGTCCGTTGCCTATGTGAGGCAGTGAGCATAGGCAATGGTATAGTCCTTGCCTTTTCCATTGCCTAGATTAGCATAGGCAATGCCTAGCCGATAGCCTTTGCTCCTTCATTCTTAGCTTACTACCTTTAGCATGGCTCACTTTCAAATCAAAATTTGGGGACTAATCCCCTTCTTTGTACGTATTGCACCTACACTTAATCAAAAACAAAAAAAACGATTAGAAGGATGGGTTGCCTCCCACCAAGCGCCTTAGTTTTGGTCGTGGCTCGACTCTTCTTTTTGAACTTTTCTTTATCAAAACAAAATCCTAGTAAAAGTAAATGATTAAAAATGATAGGTTGCCTCCCAAGTAGCGCTTGATTTATTGTCGCGGCACGACATAGCTATCTCGATTACTCAGACTTCATCAAGATATATGGACCATCATTTTCTGAATGGATTCAGACGACGCTGATGCTCAATAGTGGGTACACAATCTTCCTCGAGCTGAATCTTGTGCATACATATCCCAGGAGGGATACTAATTATATCAGCAATAGTCTAACCAATGGCTATTTTTTATCTCTTCAAAACAGAGATGAGAGTCGCTACCTGTTGTTCACCTAAATCAGCCACAACAATAATCGGAAGTGTATTTCCACTTCCCAAGAATGCATACTTTAGATGACTAGGGAGCTCTTTCAATTCTAGCACTGGTGGCTCTTCAATGGATGGTTTCGCTGGGGGTGACGGTCGATTCTTAAGGTCCAGGTCCAGCTTCTTAGGGGCATGAGAATAGGACCCTAGGCCTGTTAGAGCACAAATAGTTTATTCATATTCTTCAACATCCTCATGCTCAAAATTCATAATCACAGCAGCCAATGGCTCAACAATAAGCTGCTTCTCTACAGATAAGTCTTTCTCATCCTCATAATAAACATCAGCTACAGAGAACACATTCATATCTTTAGGCTGCTTCATTGATTTTCATACATCAAAAAGGACCACTTCGTCATTCATCCGAAATAAAAGCTCATTAGCTCGTAAATCAATAAACACACTTCCTGTTGCAAGGAAAGGACGACCCAAGATTATGAAAACTTTAGAATCCACCTCGCAATCCAAAATAACAAAGTCTGCAGGAAAAATAAAGGTAGAAACCTTCACCAGTACATCATATAAGATACCAACAGGTCGTTTTACTAACCTATCTACCATCACGAGCCGCATATTGGTTGGTGCCAGATCGCCCAACCCCAACTTTCTGTAAATGGATAGCAGCATCAAATTAATGCTAGCCCCCAAATCGCACAATGCCTTAGCAAAATCCAAAGATCCAACCATGCAAGGAATAGTGAAAGCACCAGGATCTGCTTTCTTCTGTACTAAAGATCTCATGGAAATTGCACTGCAATGATAAACATTATCTGTCAGTTCATAGCTTGCTACCCTTTTCTTCATCAACATGTCCTTCATGAATTTGGCGTACCCTGGCATCTGCTCCAGTGCCTCTAACAAAGGCACACTAATAGTCAGCTGCTTCAACATGGTCATGAATTTGCTGAACCTGGTGTCATCAGCTTTTTTCTTAAGTCTCTGAGGAAAAGGTGGTGGTGGAAGAGGAAGAGTTTTTTCCACCACTTTCTTTTTATCTTGATTCCGATTATCAATCTTTTCAGGCTGGTGACATCTAGGTGTAGTGTCATGAACGTTCACATTCTGATTTTCAGCTTCTACAGAATCATCACAATCTGCTTCAATAACATTCTCTTCTGTATTATCAACTAGCTGCTTGCCTCTGGATGGATTTTCCAACACCTTACCACTCCTGGTAGTAATAGTCATACATGATCCATCATTCCTTGGATTTTGCACAGTGTCACTAGGTAAAGTGCCAGCCTTCCTTTGATTGAGTGCCACTGATAGTTGACTCAATTATTGTTCCAGCTATTTTATTGAAGTGGAATACGAATCAACCAATTGAGTTATTAATGACAAATCATTCTTTACCTCAGTTACTCCTGTGTTGGTTGCCTCCACTACTTTCAACAACTTAGCTATCATATCTTCCATGGACATCTTCCCAGAGCCAGATGTCGCAGCCTCACAATTTCCAGGAGGAACGTACAAACCACTCCTGTCAGTCTTATTCTTCCAACTCCCTTGATCGCGGTCCTTGTATCCAGATTTATCATAATAGTTCTGACCTTGGTTTCCTTGGGCATTGCCTCAGAAACTCCCCTGATTATTCAAGTAATTTGCTTCCTCTTCAGAGTTGGATTCATCTCTTCCCTGTGATACAATAGCCTTGACCTTTTCTGTCTTCCCTGATAATAAATGCTTGGTAAGAAGGTCCATCTGCGTTTTCATGTGAGCCATATCCTGGTCACGTTCTTCTTCTCTTTGCCTTTGTTCTGCCATCAAGCCAATAGATACAGTAGAGCTTGCTACCTCTGAATCCCTGGTATGCCAAGCTCTACTCTGCTTTGTCATACGATCTAGCATATCACTTGCCTCAATAAAAGTAAGAACCATGAATGACCCACCCGCAGCATTATCAACCACTGGCTTAGTCAACGAGTTTAAAGCCCTGTATAATATCTCCATCAAGTGGACATTGGTCATTAGATGATTTGGGCACCGCATAAGCTTCTTCTTAAACCTCTCCCATGTCTTGTGGAGATCTTCAGTTGGAAGCTGTCGAAAATTGCTTATCTCATCTCTTAATTGTGCTCTCTTGGATGGTGGAAAGAACCTTTCTAGGAAAGCGTCTTTCAGTTGCTTCCAATTGGTAATAGAGTCAGGAGTTAGCCCGTTTCACCATAGAGTTTCCTCTCCAGATAGAGACAATAGAAATAACTGCAGCTGGATCGCATTCTGTCCAACCCCTGGATTGTCAAACGCTTTGCATGTTGAGATAAAATTAATCAGATGCATATTCGGATCATCGCCTGCAAGTCCACCAAATAACCCTTTGAGTTGCAATAGCTGAATCATGGTGCTAGTGATATTGAACTTGGGTTCGGGTGCCAAGGGCGGAGGAATATTAGCCCCTGTGGCACCAGCCCCATCTAGATCGTTATCATCATCATCAAAAGGAACCTGCACAGCTTGGCGTTCAGGTTTTATTCTAGCTTGACAATCTCTTCTATTCACAGGCACTGCCACCTCATCTGCACGCCTTGTATTTAGTAACTCATCACCACCCAGGTCCTCATCATCCAGATTTGTTGCTCGACCTGGGTTATCAATATTCTGTTGATGCACTTGAGTGGCTGCCAATGCAGCTAATCTAGCCTGCTCCTGTTGAGCAGCCATCTGTTCAAGGTCTCGTTGTGCATCCATTCTGCCAATAAGATGTGGTTCCGTATTTAGAGGTAATAATGGCTGACCAGAACTTCGTGTATTTGGCATGCACTCTACCAAACCTGAACAAAACAAAAACAACAAACAAAAAGTAAAATTCGAGAATCTTTGACCAAAGGGTCTATTAACTATCACAAACTTAGTAGACAACCGTATTCCCCGGCAATGGCGCCAAAATTTGATACGCCCAAATTACAGCTCTCGTTAGAAAGTGTAAGCGATCGCTGTCAAATATAGAACCCAACTGGGTTGGGTGTCGAATCCCACAGGGAATAATCTGGTCACTAAGTGTTGCAATTATCAGTAGACTTTTGGTCGAAAATTCCAAGAAAAAGGGGGGTTTGATTTATGTGTGAACTAATAGTATCAAAATAACGAATGAGACGATGTATTTAGTAAGATTTAATCACAGAGAATAATAAGTTAGGGTTATGTCCACCTTGTAAGTTCTACTTCTCTATTAACTATGAGTAATGCGGAATTTAGACATGCATGCACTTATAGAGAATCGTATTCTAATTCTAAATCCAAGTGTTTCTCAACCATCAAGGATTTATTTCACTTTAGCTCTCTCGAGCCTAAAGTGTATACTAATGGTACGAACTCTCCAAGAAGTTAATCCGGTTAAGGCATTAACGTGTAAATAGAGGTTGGAAGCCCTATTTCCTTATCACACTCTCTTTTCCAAACATGTAACTTTTCTCTCGAACAAGTTAATGCTATAATGTCATATTCCCTATGTTTGCAACCATAAGAATTCAATTAAAACGAAAAGAGTAATGATATAAGTAGCATACACATCAATAATTCACAAACTCATAGTTAATAGATGGTATCTTACGAGGTTTTCATAACCCTAACAGAAAAGTTTAGCTACTCATGAATACAGCGGAAACCAAAGTAGACATCATCATCATACCAAAACTAGAACAATCTCACGATGGAGATGCTTTGGCGTCAATAGAGGATAACATTATTCTCCCTATCCGTTCCTCACGTAAGTTCTGTTCTGTGTCTAAACTATTATAGAATCTGAAAACTTAATAATGAATGAGTTATACTGAAAACTTCAGCAATAAGGTTTTTATAACATCCTTTTCTATTAAGGTTCTATTGCATCCTTAAGTATTTAAAAATGTTGAGTTTGCCTGGAAAAAAGTTCCCATGCATGACTTTCAGTCCAAAAGCTGCCTTCCCTCTAATGTGAAGTTTTTCTTTGCTGCTCACAAGTCCATAAAGTGCTGAAATATTCATCATTAATACCTGAAAAACATGCTAATCACGTAGGTCAGCTCACTTAAAGGAAAATGGACTAAAAGTGCAGGAATTATATATTTTATCCTCAAAACTTAGCTAAAATATGGGTAAATTATGGTTCTTAGGGGTATAAATACGCCCAACATCACTTATCTGACTCCCTAGGACTCTTGTAAACCTTAGGCTCTGATACCAAGTTTGTAATGCCCCAAAAACTGGTCTCGAGATATCACACGGTGCTCAAGACTATGAATAGCCTTAAGCTAACCTTGTCTACCTTATACTAAGTCTAAATCTCATAATAGAAAAAATATAGATTTAAAATTATACTAAATGAAGAAATCTGTCTAAAATAACTGAGAATATTGGAATCATAACATCTGAAATGATAGACTTAAAAGTCTGGACAGTAAAAATTGAATAATTTGAATCATATCTAGCAGTCTGACAAGCCTCTACTACTAAAAACTAGAGAGCCATTGGTACATATCCCTAGCTGACTTGAATTGTCTGAAAATAATATTAAATCATCTAAGTTGAAAATCTGAATAACTAAGTCCCGGGACTATGCAGACTCACCAACTTTGGGGATGTAGATAGAGATGCTTGAAATTACTCACACTATTGAACTGAGCACCTGAACCTACATTATGAGATAATGTAGCACAAAAACGTATATGTGGATCAGTACTTTGAGGATGTACTGAGTATATGAGGGTGAAATGCATATGTAAAAATAGTATATCAATCATCATCACTTGTAAAGCCATGCATGCCAAATGTTAATGACTAACATAAGCTTGAGTAACTGAGAAATTAAAATCTGTAATCATAAGTAGAAAAGCATATTGAATAAATCTAGTCAGTCATAACATTTAGCTCTAAAATTTTTGCTAGTGATCTGTCTTAAATTATGTTGTCTAAGTGTAGAAAGGACTCGCTTTTATATCTGAAATCTAAAAGCTAAATTTTGTAGCTAATATCTTTGTGTAAAGCATAATCTAAATAAAGTTGTGAGCCTTTACACTTAGTTTTCTTAAAGCTTTTCTTTACTATTAGTATTACTCTGTTCTGTAGGGAAAACACTTTATCTAACGGTAGATTCTTCTAACTGACATAAACCATGTGAGCTAACATGGAGTCCAACGTCTTATTCCCTTGAGGAGAAAAGCTCACAATGGGGAGAGGTGTCATACTCTTGCCAAAGAGTATAACCTAATCTAAGTGATCATATCTGTATCTGTCATCCATATAGAAATAGGAATAATTTGAATTTATACCTACGTTGGCTACATAGTTTTGTGGAAGATAGAGCACGCTAATCCCACACTTCTATCTCGATGCTAAATACTACTCTTTTTTAATCTGTATGCTCATTCGTTGGAAATCCACTTTAAAAGATAGCATAAGGGTTATTACAACACCAATTATGCATTTATTTTATTCAATCTATTAATAAAACTATTTTGATTTCTGAAATCTGTAATAAATTTGTATAGTGGATTCCACATCTTACCTGAGGATCAAAAGATCAAGGCTTTCTGAAAATAAACTAATCATCTGATGCTTAAAGCATAATCTTTCTTTAAATAATAATATTCTAATATAGGGATAGTAACCCATGCATCAATTTCATGTCAAAACATCATAATAATCATGCTTGGTAATGAAAACAATGATAGTTCATCTCAAAATCTGGAAGTTACTGCTATTGGCATGAAAATATGAAAATAGTCATGCAATTCAACCTCTAAAACACTTGAAATCTCACAATCTTGCAATTAGCAATAATGGGCATGAACCCTAATTTAAAACTCATGTATAATCATTCAAAATCATATAAATTTGAAATAAAATCTCGGTTTTGGGCACAAAGATAAAAGAGAAACCTTTTTCATAAATACCACATACCTTAATTGATGAAATTTCTAAGAAAGATTGAACTTGAATCTTTCTTTGAGCCTTTGAAGATTAACTCTTGGTTATATTGATTTGGGAATGCTCAATTTTGAGTTTTCTTGGAGAAATAATGGAGGAAATTTGATTTCTTGGAGCTTATATTTGAGCTCTAGGGTTTTCTTTGAGAGAATGAATGAAAATAAGCATAAAGTGCTTTACAATAGGCTTAATTTCTTGTTTTGGATGAATTGGAGGCTTGGGAATTGACCAAAGATCCCCTTTTAAAATTTACGTTAGAACTAAAATAAGGGAAAAATTTCTAATTTTGCATGCCACCGCGATGCACCACTATCACGGTAGCTCACTAGAAAAATAAAACTATGAAATTGGGCTCCAACACGATCCGGTGAAATCGCGTTGGGCCAATGGAAAAGGGACGAGTCCCATTTTGGCCAACACCACAATGCACCACCATCGCGGTGAGCCACTAAAAAAGGACGACTGAGACCTAGAACTTTTTTGCAATGTGGGCCAATCGCAGAGGTCCACATGAATCAGAAAATTTCCATTTTGACATCCACCGCGATGCGGTGACTATCTATATTCCATACTGCTTTACCAAATATACCATAACTTCTCAACCGAGTATTGGATTTAGGCAAATTTGGTATCGATGGAAAGCTAATTCAATTTTCTACATAATTGAGGGTTTGAATTTGGAAAATTCTACATGTAATAAAAGTTATTCATTTTTTAAGATTACCTTTGACATTCTAGGGGATAAATTGGGCTAGAAAAAGTATGGGGTATTACAGACCCATACCCAGAATATATGAGTTGCACCCAAACATGTTGGGACAACTTCCAGATGATTTCCAAAGGGTTTTTAAGGTGGTTTTTGGTATTTTTCCTTCTTAAAACTCCTTCCCATGACTTATAACCCTCAAAGAAGCCTCTTTTCTCTCAAAAATAAAAAACTTAGCACGTTATATCCCATGCTCAAGAACAACTACTAGGGTTTCTTAGAGGCAAGATCAATTACAACGATTCTTCCCAAAAGCTTCAACTACAAGTATGTGTGATGTTAATCCATAGATCCCTTTCATCCATGGAGCCCAAAAAACCTTTTTTTATTTAAATTATAAGCTAATATATGTTTGAGATAAACTAACTTCATGAATCTCTTGTTAATAATATTACAAGTTATATTTACAAGTGTTTTCAAGTGGAATGAGTCATATCATATTTTAAGTGTTTCTATTCCCATGTCATGTTTAATTAATTTCAGGATAAATTCCACTCACTATGCTTTTATCCATGTAATCATGTTTTCCTCTCATATTTAAGAGACTCCCATATTCAAGATTATGATTCTCCCATGTTTAATGAAAAGTCTATGCCTTGAGTATTTGAACCATGATTCCCATATTATAGTTTTAAGTATTGATATCATGATTTATGGTCATTCAGTGTTGGCGGATTATGAACACCCAATACCTATGTGTTTATTTGTATTTAAGATCTTCCAAGTAATGATTTCAGTTAAACCATAAATATTACTACTTACTTAGTTGTTATGATCATATGAGCAATATCAGTTTCTATGTTTGATTTAACTTGAGTCAGTAGCAGTGTCAGTTCAGTTGGGAGTAGGATTTAGCACCGAGTGGATGCAGGGATGGAGACTTCCCAATCAGTTTAGGCAGAGTCATTAGTAGTAGTCCCTACATTCCAGCATTATGTAGCCAGCATTGGATCTGAGGAGTCACCCATTAGTTTAGGCTTGACTTCCTCTCAGGGGTCACCCGTCAATTTAGGTTTGACACCCTAGTAATTTGGGATTCCAATTTAGTAGATCCATACTACCAGTGTTAGTTCCCATGGCACAGTACTGACACCCTTTCAGCTGGGGTTACAGGTTGGACCCCGATTAGCTTAGATTGGGGCATGTCAGTTATATGATACCTCCCATAATCTCAGTATAGTATTAAGTATATTTTAGTCCAGGTTTGCTTGACCAAGTGTACAGAATCTCAGTTATTCAGTTATACAGCTTTCAGTCACTCAGTTTATAGATTATTTCAGAAACATGTTTATACTTGGTCTTGCATTCTCAGATATTACATGTTCATGCATTCATGCTCAGTTACCTCATGCATTTTAGCTAGTCCCCATCTCATATACCAATACATTCAAAGTACTTACCATATACTCTTATTTGCGCTATGATGTCTTATATCATAGGTTCGAAGGCTTAGTTTCCTGACCATAGTTAGATAGCCCAGCATTACTCAACAGTTGTAGTAGTGAGTCCTCATACATCGAGGACATGTTATCTGTTATTCGGTTATTATAATATTTTCTTACATTCAGCTAGTCGAAGTAGTTGGGGGCTTGTCCCATCAACTCCTCAGATAGTTTAGAGGCTTTCAGACAATCAAACAGTCAGTTAGATAGTTACTCAATTTTTATCAGTCTTATCAATTGCTTTATCTAGATATTTTATTACCCATGTTGGTCTTAGCATAGTTCATCCCATAGTGCATGTACAAGAGGCTTAGAACTTGAAAATTTATCTAAGTATTGAAGACTTAGTTTTATTTTTGGCCTCTTAACTTTGATGATTTTTAAAGTGACCTTCCCGACACCGAGATGATGGTTTCAAATTTAATTCATGGTCAGGGGTGTAAGTAGCATATCTCGGGGGAAGTTTTGGATTTTGTCGGACGAGGATTAAGGCACATTTGGATTTCAATTCCAGAACCTCACCGCGATTATGGCGCATCACGATGGGTTTAGCGCTGGCATCCTTAGAGTGTCGCAGTGATGTCCTAATCGACATCCCAATTATGAATTTAAATTTTAGAGAGGTAGTCTTGTCTTTTCCTAGCATCCCAATTTGTAAAAACACAGGATTAAACCGCTGATAGGGCATTATTTGCTCACTTTCCACAATTTTATTCTCAAATAAACCCTAACTCTTTCCTAAATTCATCAAGTTCAATTACTATTCCTTCAAAAAAATTTAAGAACTCAAGATTCACCACCCAAGAACTATCAAGAAAATTAATTCACTTGAAAGATTAAAGCTTTAAGGTATGTTAGATGTTTATCCATGGACCTTTTTCACTCATAGAGTCCAAAAACCTATTTTATGTTTTAAATCATGAATTTACATGTTTACAATGAGTTACTTCATGAAGCTTTTATGAATTTTGGTTATACATGATTTTTTGCAAGTGATTTTAGTTGGAAAGTAACCCTTACATGTTTGAAGCATGAAATTCCTTGTTAAATCCCCAATGTATAGTTTTAGTGTTGTGATTATGTTATTCCCACATCTTTCAATCATCCTCATGTCTAAGTTCATGAATTTCAAGTGTTTGATGAAATGCCTAAATGCTTGGATTTTGAACAATGATTACTTATTATTTTTTGAAGCTTTAGCGTGTTTCTACTATTAATGTTATCGAGTCTTGGGGGTTATGAATACCCAAAAACTTAGTTGTTTCTTTAGTCTCAGTATTTTCAAAATGAATCCAGATATGTATGAGCATTATTCATTTATCTAGTTATCATATCAGTAAGCTTAGTTCAATCTAGTAATCAGAGTCAGTCCAGTTGGGAGTAGGACTTAGCACCAAGCAAACCCAGGGATAGGGGCTCACCTGTCAGTTAAAGGTGTGACCTTTATTAGCAATCCCTGCATTCCAGAACTACGTAGCTAGTATAGGTTGAGATGTCAACCTTTCAGTTGATGGTTGACATATATCTCACTAGAAAACCTGCTAGTAGAGGGTGACTCTTTAGTTCTTTGGGACTTCACTTTAGTGGATCCACATGACCAGTGTTAGTACCCATGGTATGGTACTGACACCCTTCCAACTGGTGTCATAGGTTGGACCCCAGTCTCAGTTCAAAAGTCAATTTAGGTTTGCTTGACCATAACATATAGTTTATCAATTAAATCAGTACTCAGATTTTAGTATTTCAGTTTATAAAATATTCCAGTATCATATTATATACTTGGTCATGCATTCTTATATCTTACAACCTTCACGCATACTATGCATCAGTTATCTCATGCCATTCATTCAGTCAGTTATTATTCATGCATATTAGCCTAACCTTATTTAGCATACCAGTACATTTAAAGTACTGACAGCATACTCTTTTTTTGTGCTATGATATCTTATATCATAGGTTCAGACGCTCAGGTTCTTGACCGCACTTAGATATGCTAGAGCATCAACGGTAATAGCAGTGGAGAGTTCTCATATTCTGAGGACTGATTATGTTTATTTCAGTATTTTACTTCAATTTGACATTTGGAGTTAGTTGGGGCTTATTCCATCAACTCTTATTCATTCAGTTTTAGAGGCTTTTGGACACTTTTAGATTGTCAGTTAGTTGTCAATTTTATCAGTCAGTGTTTAGCATTTTTGCTTATGTTTCAGACTGGTGGATTTCAGTTGTATTATTTTTAGTATTTAAAACGTTATGGCATATTTAGTTGTTTCCGCATATGTTCATTACCCGTATATTATTCAATGCTCATAACAGGTACCAACTAATGGGTTTTCTTGTAGTTACTTGTGAATGTAAGCACTGTGTGGTGTCCAGGGTGTACTCTCGAGGCATTATAATTTTTTAGTATTTTCCCAAATGTGTCAAACTAGTGATTGATTTGATATTTTAGTATTCATATCTACATTACCAGTTTATCTTCTGCATATATGTTATGTTAATATTTTATTCAGTTCTCAGAGCAGGTACCAACTATAGGTTAGCTTGTGGTCACTTATGACCATAAGCACCATTGTCGCAACTAGGGGGTAACCTCGGGTCGTGACAAAACTTTATATCAAATACTAAGTTTTAATGTGTCCTAGAGAGTCTGAAAGTTTTGGTGAAATAAATCTTGTTCATGGGTGTGAAGTGTGTCACACTACACTTTTGGATAAGAGGCTATAAAACATCTTTAGGAAAGTTTCCCTTCTTTCAGTATTCATGTCATCTGAAAGAGAATGAGCTCTATTTAAACTTTCTTTCTAATTCATCTTTTATTCTATTTAAAGATAATTCCTTCCAGAAGAAACAACGAAAGGAGAAATGGGAATCAGCCTACATCACCGCCTGTTTAGGAAGATCCCCTGAATGAGCATGTTTCTCACGTCGAGTTCAGGGTTGCTTTCATGACCTTATCCCATTCAATAGCTTCTCAGTAGACTATTTCTCCAGCCAATTAAATGGAAAATATAACTGTATTTGGGATTTGAGATTTCAGCCAGATTAATCCCCCTTTGTTTTCAGGATCCAAGTCTGAGGAGGATCCACAAGAGTTTCTAGATATGGTATATAAGGTGAATGATATCATGGGCATTACCTCAAGCGAGATTTCAGATTTGGATACATATTAGTTACAAGATATATCTCACACCTAGTTTAAGAAATATAAAGAGGAATGAGGTATGGGTCCAGGGCCTGTTGAATAGGAGGAATTTTGCCATAATTTTCCTGGATAGGTTCATTCTACTAAAGTTGAGGGAAGATATGGTGCAGGAGTTCGTCAATTTGAAGTAAGGGAATATGAGCGTGAAGGAGTACTCGCTTAAGTTCACTCAGTTGGTGAGGTATGCTCCTATTATAGTGGCAGACAATAGGTCTAGATTTAGAAGTTTGTATATGGTGTAGCTGATAATATGGTCTAGGAGTGTAGGACCTCCATGTTGACTAAGGAGATGGACTTATCTAGGCTAAGAAGAGAGAGAGAGACTAAGAGGGCCAGAATAGGTAGTTTTAACTTTTCTTAGCCAAGGTCAGAATATGGTAACCGTTCTTAGTTTAGCCAAAAATTTTCATACCCAACTCCATCTTCAGCTAGTGCACTAGTGCCCAAGTTTAGGCAAGATAGTCGTGATAGGGTGCTAGGCTCTAAGTTCCAGGGCAGTATGAACAGTGGTTGTACTAATCTGCTTTGATGAAAATGTGATAGAATTTTCTAGTATGAGTGTAAGGATAGTAGTGATGTATTTTTTAGATATGGCAAGCCAGGCCACAAGATCTGAGAGTGTCTGGTAGTTGCATAGAGGGGTAGGAATGATCGCCAGCAGGGCCAGACTACTTCTTCAGCAGCCCTAGCAGGTCGCTCGACTCAGTAGGGTACCACCTCCAGTACAACTAGTGGGAAGTGTGAGAATAGGTTATATTTACTCCAGACGCGTCATGATCAGGAATGTTCTCCTGATGTGGTTACAGGTACGTTATAGGTCATCCATCTTTATTTTTATGCTTTACTAGACCCCAGAGTTTCACTTTCTTGTGTGACCTCTTATATAGCCATCAAATTCAATGTCAGTCCCAATATATTAGCAGAACCTTTCTAAGTGTCTACCCTAGTGGGAAAATCTATTATAGCCAGATGGGTATACAAAAATTGCCCGATCACAGCATCTCAGAAAGTCACCTCAGTTTATCTTGGAGAGTTAAAAATGTCATTCTCGACATGGATTGTCTCCACTGATTTTATGCCTTAGTTGATTGTAGAAATAGAGTCATTTAGTTTTAGTTTCCCAATGAACTAGTCATTGAATGGGGGGTAGTACTTCAGTGCTTAGGGGTTAATTTATTTTGTATCTTAAAGCAAGAAGAATGATATCTAAAGGGTGTGTTTACCATCTTGTTCGAGTCAAAGACTCTAGTTATAAGAATCTAGGTATCGAGTCAATTTCAATAGTAAGGGAATTTCCAGATATGTTCCATAAAGATCTTCCTAGAATTCCTTCTAAAAGGGAAATTGACTTCGGAATAGATCTCTTTCCAGATACCCAGGTTATCTCTATTCCACCTTACAGAATGGCTCTAGATGAGCTTAAGGAGTTAAAAGAACTTTTAAAATATCTCTTAGATAAGGGATTCATCATGACCAGTGTTTCTTCATGGGGTGCTCCAGTCATGTTTGTACGTAAAAATATGGTTCTCGCAGGATGTGCATCGACTACAGTTAGTTGAAAAAAGTCACCATCAATAATAATTGTCCACTTCCCAAAATTGATGACTTGTTCGACCAAATTTAGGGTGCAAGTTATTTGTCTAAGATAAACCTCAAATTCGGCTATCATTAGCTTAGAGTCATAGAATGTGACATTCTGAAGATAGTTTTCAAAACTCGGTATGGTCACTTTGAATTCCTAGTTATGTCTTTTGGACTAACAAATGCCCCTGCAGCCTTCATGGATTTGATGAATAGGGTGTTTAATCAGTACTTGGACCCATTCGTCATAGTCTTTATTGATGATATCCTCTTATATTCCTATAGTGAGAATGATCATATAGACTATCTGAGAATTGTGTTTCAGACCCTTGGAGCTCATTAGGTTTTTTTCAAATTTAGTAAAAGTGAATATTGGCTAAGTTTAGTAGCTTTCCTTGGCCATATTATTTTCGGTGATGGCATTAGAGTTGACCCTCAAAATACCAAAGCAGTGACAAACTGACCCAGACCTATCTCTCTATCAGATATCAGGAGTTTCTTGGGTTTGAATGGCTATTACAAGTGGTTTGTTAAAGGGTTTTCTTCTATTGCATCCTGATGATAGGCGAATTTACACGCCTATAGTGCTATATTTTACCCATATTTTAGCAATGTTTTGAGAACAAATTATATATTTCATGCACTTTTAGTCCTTTTTCCTATAAGTGAGCTAACGGACATGATTAGCAAAGTTTCAGGTATAAATGATGCAGAATTCAGTATTTTATGGGTAACTTGACACCAAAGAAAGATTCACGAAGGGAGAAAAGGAAGCTTGGACGCCTAAGGACCAAAAGTGATGCATGGAAAATCTGTCCCGAGCTAAAACAGCATTTCTGAAGATTTTGGGGACTAACAGTAATTTATTAGGATTAGGATAATGATACATTAACCTAGTACAATTGGGTTAAGTATTTCATTAGCTTAGTAGGATTTGGTTAAGTATTTCATTAGCTTAGTAGGAATAGGATATGGGTATTATAAATACCCTATTTTGCTAGAGATTTTAGGCATTCTAGTTTTAACTCTCATCTTACCTTATAACTCTTCTAATCTTTCCATTAATTCTACTTTTTATTCTTCTTCTATTCATCTATTCAATTCTTAATTTCCGCAACAAGAGAAACGTTACTTTGCCAGGAATTCACGCCTAACGCCTACCACACTATTACTACACAAAAATCTTTATTGTGGTATAATAACAATGTCTATTGTGATTTCCTTCGCACTCATGGGTAACTAAACCTCTCTGTTGGGGTTATGGAAGCCGTATGAGATACTATCTATTGCTATGAGTTTGTGAGTTTGTGACACGTATGCTGCTTATATCATTATTCTCTTCATCTTAATCTACATTCTTTGTGGTTGCAAACGCAAGAATACGCCAGTATGGCATTAACTTGTTCGAAAGAAAAGTTATATGTCTGGAAAAGAGATAATGTCAAGGTAGTAGGGTCCCATCCCCTATTAAAAAGTTAGTTCCGTAACTGGATTAACCTCTTGGAGAATTTGTACCGTTAGATACGCTTTAAGCTCGTAAGAGTTAAAGTGAAATAATCCTCGAATAGGTCGAAAGACGCCTGGATTTACCATCGAATACAATTCTCTATTAGCACATGCATGTCTGAATTCCGCATACCTCATAGTCAATAGAGACGTAAACTCAGAAGGTGGACATGACCCCAACTCTTCAATTCTCATTGTTTTACAACCTACTAAACATTCTTTCTTTTTACTTTGCTATTTTCAGTTCTTACTTTAATATTGTGGTTACACATTACAATCCCCCTTTTTACGAGACTTGCACTAAAAGTCTAGTAATCTTTGCTCACTTGTTGACCGACTATTCCCTGTGGGATCGATACCCAACCCAGTTCGGTTCTATATTTAACAGCGACCGCTTTACACTTCTACGAGAGCTATAGATTGGGTGTTATCAAAAATTGGCGCCGTTGCTGGGGAATACGAGTGTCAATTAAGTTTGTGATAATTACTAGACCCTTTGGTCAAAGATTCTCGTACTTTTACTTTTAGTTTTTGGTTTTGTTTTCTGCAGGTTTTTATACAGTGCATGCCCCATACTCGAAGTTCTGGTCAACCGTTATTACCTATCAATCCTGAACCACAACGTATTGGCAGAATGGAGGCACAACACGAAATCGAAAGGATGGCTGCTAAACAGGAACAAGCGAGATTAGCTGCTCTTGCCGCCGCTCAAGTGCATCAACAAAACATTGATAACCCTGGCCGAGCAATAAATCTTGACGACGAGGACCTAGGTGATGACGAGTTGCTAAACCCTAGGCATGCTGCTGAGATCGCAACACCTGCCAATAGAAGAGATCATCAAGCTAGGTTTAGGCCTGAACGCCAAGCTATGCAACCAACTTTTGAGGATGATGATGATGATCTTGATGGAGCCGGAGCCACAGGAGCCATAATTCCTCCACCATTAGCGCCCGAAGCCAAGTTCAACATCACAAGCACCATGATTCAGTTATTGCAACTCAAGGGATTATTTGGTGGACTAGCAGGCGATGATCCAAATATGTATCTCATCAACTTTATTTCTACATGCAAGTCGTTTGACAATCCTGGTGTTGGTCAGAATGCAATTCGATTACGTCTATTCCCATTGTCTCTGTCTAGGGAGGCAACTCTATGGTTGAATGGGCTGACTCCTGATTCTATTACAAATTGGAGGCAATTGAGAGATGCTTTCCTAGAAAGATTCTTTCCGTCATCCAAAAGATCACAATTGAGAGATGAAATCAGCAACTTTCGTCAGCTTCCAACCGAAGCCCTTCATGAAACATGGGAGAGGTTCAAGACAAAGCTAGCGAGATGCCCAAACCATCACATGACTAATGTTCACCTAATGGAGATATTATACAGAGCCTTGAATTCAATAACTAAACCAGTGGTGGATAATGCAGCTGGAGGATCTTTTATGGACCTCACCTTTGGAAAAGCAAGCAATATGCTAGATCGTATGACAAAGCAAAGTAGAGCTTGGCATACCAGGGATTCTGAGGTTGCAAGCCCCACTTTATCTATCGGCATGACTGCAGACCAAAGAAGAAGAGAAGAAGAACGTGATCAAGATATGGCGCACATGAAAACACAAGTGGATCTTCTTACAAAGCATTTATTATCAGGGAAGACCGAAAAAGTCAAAGCTATTGCGTCTAAAGGAAGAGACAAATATGATTCAGAAGAAGAGGCCAACTACTTGAACAATCAGGGAGATTTTCAAGGGAATACCCAAGGAAATCAAGGTCGGAACTACTATGATAAACCTGGAAACAAGGACTAAGGAAGTTGGAAGAACAAGAATGAAAAGAGTGGTTTGTACGTTCCCCCTGGAAGACGTGACGCCACCACATCTAATTCTGGAAGTATGGAAGACATGCTGGCTAAAATATTGAAAGGAGTGGAAGCAATAAACGCGGGAGTAACGGAGGTAGTTAATGATTTGTCCTCTATGAAACAAATAGTTGATTCTCATTCCACTTCAATCAAGAAAATAGAGTAGCAATTGAGCCAACTTTCAGCAGCACTCAATCTAAGGAAGGCTGGCACTTTACCTAGCGATACTGTGCAAAACCCAAGGAATGATGGGTCATGCATGGCCATTACTACCCAAAGTGGTAAGGTGCTGGAAACCTCAGCAAGAAGTAAGCAAGTGGTTGATGAAGCAGTGGAATTGATGATGAAGCGAAAGGAGAAGCATCGGCAGAACAAGGCCACAATGTCCATGACGTCAACCCCAATGATTTGCAATCGGAAAAAGCTGAAAAACGGAAGCAAGAGGAGAAGAAAGCCGTGGGGAGAATAATTCCATACCCACCACCACCTTTCCCTCAAAGATTGAAGAAGATGGCGGATGACACGAAGTTCAGTAAATTCATGACTATGTTAAAGCAGCTGACCATTAATGTTCCATTGGTGGAGGCACTTGAACAAATGCCTGGGTATGCAAAATTTATGAAGGATCTTTTGACAAAGAAGTGGGCAGCAAGTTATGAGTTGAAAGATGATGTTCATCACTGCAGCGCAATAGCAACCCGATCAATAGCTCAGAAGAAGGCTGACCCCGGTGCTTTCACTATTCCTTGCACCGTTGGATCTCTAAATTTTGCTAAGGTATTATGTGATTTAGGAGGCAACATCAATTTGATGCCACTATCTATCTATAAAAAGTTAGGGTTGGGTGATCCTACTCCAACCAATATGAGGCTCGTAATGGCGGATAGGTCGGTAAAACGACCTGTTGGTATTCTATGTGATGTATTGGTAAAGGTTTCTTCATTCATCTTTCCGGCAGACTTTGTTATTTTGGATTGTGAGGCAGATTCAGAAGTTCCCATAATCTTGGGGCGCCCTTTCCTTGCTACGGGAAGTGTGCTTATTGATTTGAGAGCTAATGAGATTTCATTCTGAATAAATGACGAAGTAGTTTGCTTTGATGTTTGAAAATCAATGAAGCAACCCAAAGAGCTGAATGTATTCTCAGTGGCTGATGTTTACTTTGATGATGAGAAAGAATTACTTGAAGAGGAGCAGCTGATTGATGACCCATTGGCGACTTTGCTTATGAATGGTGAGAGTAAGGATGCTGAAAATTGTGAAGAAGCTATTTGTGCTCTATCAGGATTAGGGACATATCGCCATACTCCCAAGAAGCTGGACCTTGATCTCAAAAATCGACCCATACCACCAGCTAAGCCATCTATTGAAGAGCCACCCACGTTAGAATTGAAGGAGATGCCAAGTCATTTAAAGTACGCATTCTTAGGAAACGGAAATACACTTCCAGTCATTGTGGCAGCAGACTTGGGTGAGCAACAAGTTGCAGCTCTCATTGCTATTCTACGGAAGTATATAAGAGCCATTGGATGGACCATTGCGGATATCATTGGTATTCCACCTGGGATTTGTACACACAAGATTCAGCTTGAAGAGAATTGCACACCCACCATTGAGCATCAAAGGAGTCTAAACCCACCTATGCAAGAAGTGGTGAAGAAAGAAATAATTAAGTGGTTAGACGCAGGAGTTGTGTATCCAATCTCTAATAGTGCATGGGTAAGCCCGGTACAATGTGTTCCCAAGAAAGGAGGCATGACGGTGGTCGCGAATGAAAAGAATGAGCTTATTCCACTTAGACCCGTCATCGGATGGAGGGTATGCATGGACTACCGAAAGCTAAATTCATGGACACTTAAAGATCACTTTCCAATGCCATTTATGGACCAAATGCTAGATCGATTAGCGGGAAAAGGATGGTTTTGTTTCTTAGATGGTTATTCCGGCTATAATCAGATTTGTATTTCTCCCGAAGACCAAGAGAAGACAACGTTCACATGCCCATATGGTACGTTTGCCTTCAAACGTATGCCATTCGGGCTATGTAACGCACCAGCCACCTTTCAGCGATGTATGATGTCTATTTTTCTGATATGGTTGAAGACACTTTGGAGGTATTTATGGATGATTTTTCAGTTGTTGGTGATTATTTTGAAGCGTGCTTGGCAAACCTAAGCATGGCATTGGAAAGATGTGTAGAATTCAACCTAGTGCTGAATTGGGAGAAGTGCCACTTTATGGTAAAAGAAGGTATCGTTCTTGGGCATAAAATCTCCGAAAGAGGAATTGAGGTGGATCGTGCTAAAATTGAAGTTATTGAGAAGCTGCCACCGCCAATCTCTGTGAAAGGTGTTCGTAGTTTCCTCGGTCACGTAGGTTTCTATAGACGGTTTATGAAAGACTTCTCCAAAATTGCTAGTCCATTGTGCAAACTCTTGGAGAAAGATGAAAAGTTTGACTTCAATAAAGATTGTGTGAAGGCATTTAAATCCCTCAAAGAAAAACTAATTGAAGCCCCTATCATGGTAGCACCAGATTGGTCTCTCCCGTTCGAAGTCATGTGTGATGCTAGTGGGGTAGCCTTTGGTGTTGTACTTGGACAAAGAAAGGAGAAGATATTTCATCCTATCTACTATGCGATTAAAGTCCTGAACGAAGCCCAAAAGAACTACATTGTCATAGAACAAGAGCTCCTAGCGGTTGTGTATGCGTTTGAGAAGTTCCGAGCTTATTTGTTGGGTACCAAAGTGATAGTTCATACAGACCATGCAACTCTAAGGTATCTAATGACAGAGAAGGATGCAAAACCAAGACTAATTCGATGGGTTTTGCTGCTACAAGAATTTGATTTCGAGGTTAAAGATAGAAGAGGTTGTGAGAACCAAGTGGCTGACCATTTGTCTAGACTCGAGAACGAGCATGTGGCGCAGCCTGAAATCGAGATTGATGATGCAGTCCCTGATGAGGAGATCTTAGCAGCAACAATGGAAGGATTACCATGGTACTCCAACTTTGCAAATTTTATGGTGAGTAATGTGATACCTGCAAACTTATCTTACCATCAAAAGAGGAAGTTTATGCATGATGTACAACACTACTTTTGGGATGAGCCATATTTGTTTCGACGATGTGCGGATGGTGTTATTCGACGATGTATATCCCATGTAGAGGTGCCTAATATATTGGAAGCATGCCACACTTCCCAAGTTGGTGGACATCACGCAGGTAATCGGACAGCAAGAAAGGTATTGCAAAGTGGATATTATTGGCCTTCGATATTCAAAGATGCCTACGACTTTGTTAGAAGATGTGACCAATGCCAAAGACAAGGTGCTATTTCGAAACACCATGAGATGCCCATGTCAAAAATCCTTGAAGTAGAGCTCTTTGACGTATGGGGTATCGATTTCATGGGTCCATTCGTAAATTCGTTTGGAATGAAGTACATCCTAGTTGCTGTAGATTATGTCTCAAAATGGGTTGAAGCTGTAGCGTTGGCCGACAATGAGGGAAAGCGTGTTGTAGCATTCGTAAAGAGAAATATCTTCTCTCGCTTTGGAGTGCAACGTTCTATTATAAGCGATGGAGGATCTCACTTTTGCAACAAGCTATTCAAATCCGTGTTGGCAAAATATGGTGTCAAGCAACATAAGGTAGCCACGCCTTATCACCCACAAACTAGCGGCCAGGTAGAGGTTTCCAACCGAGAGATCAAGCAAATCCTTGCTAAAACGGTAAATGCTAATAGGACAGATTGGTCTCGGAAGCTGGACGATGCATTATGGGCCTACAGGACTGCATTCAAAACACCAATTGGCATGTCCCCTTATCAACTAGTTTATGGGAAGGCTTGTCACTTACCCATTGAGCTTGAGCATAAGGCATTGTGGGCATTAAAGCGATTGAATCTTAATTGGGATGATGCAATGAATCTGAGATTGGAGCAACTGAATGAGATGGATGAATTCCGTCTATATGCTTATGAGAGATCGAACCTATACAAGGAGCGGATGAAGAAGTATCATGACCAGCGGATTGTTCGACGAAACTTTCAAAAGGATGATATGGTGCTTCTCTTCAACTCCAGATTGAAGATATTCCCAGGTAAGTTAAATTCCAAGTGGTCTGGTCCATACAAAGTTATCCAAGTCTACTCGTCTGGAGTAGTTGAGTTGGAAGACACCAATGGTGTTATCTTCAAAGTGAATGGCCAACGAGTTAAACCCTATATCGGTCCTCTTGATTCGATAAATTATATGGCCATCACTTATCTCGACAAAGTCTAAGTACTCGAGGTAACTATGTCGTGCCGCGACAATAAATAAGGCGCTAGATGGGAGGCAACCCATCATTAATCGTTTTTCATTTTTTTCGTTCTAGTATGTGTTTGGCTTTTGATTAATAAAAATCCAAAAAGAAGAGTCGCTCCACAACCAAAACTAAGGAGCTTGGTGGGAGGCAACCCTTCGTACTAATCGTTTTCATTGGTTTTGAGCAAATGTAGGTGCAAGATGTATACAACGAGGAGATCGGTTTCAAAATTCGATTTGGATGGATTGCATGGTAAAGGTGGTAAGTTAGGAATAAAGATTCAAAAGGCTATGGATTGAGCATTGGTCATGAAAATATAGGCATCGAACAAGTCTAGGTCTAGGTAAAACTAGGCCACGAACAAGGCAAGGCCTATACTACGGCCTAAGGTCTCGGAATCTAGTGTGCCATAGCATAGGCGCCGCCCATGCTCAAGTATGCCATAGCATAGGCGCCGCCTATGCTAAAGCCTTTTGTCTCTGAATCTCAAATGCAAAGTGATAGGCGCCGCCTATGGTCACTAAAGGCCTTGCACGAGGAGCCGCCTATGCTCACCAAAGGCAAAGCAAAAGGCGCCGCCTATGCCAAGCATAGGCAAAGCTAAAGGCGCCGCCTATGGTCACTTTTTGTCTCCAAAACCAATTTTAAATGGGTCAAAACCCGACCCAACCTTTTTCTATAAATAGGAGACTTAGTCTTGAAACACAAACACATTGAAAAACCTAACTAGGCGCCACACATACTCTCCAAATCATCTCAAAAAAAAAATTCCTTTTGCTCTAATTCTTCACAAGAACATCAACCAAGGGCATTAATCAAGTAAGTACTTCTTTGTTCTTCATTTATTTTTCGTAAGTAATACATTGTCATGTCTATTATGAATTGCTAAATCTTGAAGAAATATTGGTGATAAGAATGTGTTTGAATTGTTAATACACAACCAAGTGAGTGAACATATACGTTGGGATAATCTTAACTTGTTTCCAACTTGAATTTGATTTTGATGCATTGTTATACTACTTACGGAATTGCCATAGTCATTAAACATTGCATAATCTTTTCACTTGAATACTTACATGTTGGAATGACTTGTTCATCGGAATGAGACTTATAGTGGCCTGCCAACATAGGAGGTTGTGATTATTGTTAGATGCTATACCTTCATGTAATCCCTATGTAGTAGTCTTGCTATATCCATCATGAAAGTATTGCAAAGATTACAAGAAGGGTGACATCTCTGATTTGATTGTTGGAATATAGCACCTAAAATGTATGTCGATGAAGTCTAAGTAATCGACCACTTTTACTTTACTAATTTGTATCAACAATCTAAGTGTGGGGTGGTACCCCTATTGCTTGTGTATAGATTGTATCCATTGAGATGATGCTAACATGAACATTGTTCTAAGTCTCAGGTACAATGGCACCCAAAGCAAGACAAGGCAAAGATAAGGCTACCACTTCCCAAAAAGGCAAGAAAAGAGGCCGCACAGAGCAAGGAGAATCATCCTCAATGCAATTACCACGCCGCATGTTTGGAATAAAATGGGTTCTTGAGGAGGAAGCGAAGGAATGGTATAGGAACAACAAGGAAAGAAAATATGTTCATGTAGACTTGATAAACAAGGAAAGCCTAGCGAAGAAGGAGCCGCGCATGTTGGCCAAGATCATGGCATTACATCTTGATTTCATCTTCTGAGACATGGGAGAATGTAATCTCAATTTGACTAGAGAATTTTATGCCAACTGGTCGCCGAAAACCACAGGCAGCGAGGTCAAGATTCGGGGCCAAGTTTTACAACTCAATGCGGATTTCTTCAACTCCTTTCTTGGCTTGCCTTTAGTCGATCCATCACCATTCAAAGATTTGTACAGTAGACCTCCATATAGAGCAATTCGACACAAACTTTGTGGAAGTAGATCCATGGCAAGGTGGAGAAGACAAAAAGACACCGGACGACATAACACCTTCCCATATGCTCCTTTGAATAGGGAAGCAAGGATATGGTTGCGTATTGTCAACTCTTGCCTCATCCCAGGGACCCAGTACACCAAGATAATAAGAGATAGAGTGTGCTTGGTATACGTGCGGATGACGAATGTCCCTATCAACTTTGGGGCAATTATTCGATCCACCATGCGGAAAGCCAGGCTACACAAGCGGTCCCATTTCAGTTTCAGCAACTTGTTGACTGCAATCTTGAGGAAGGAAGACATTGAAGAGGAACCATCTGATAATAGACTCCCATACAATCCAAATAAGGTTGACCTCACAAAGGTCAAAGATGCTGAAACCACACTTGGCGTCAACCTTACTACGGCAGAGAGACATGCTCGGGATGAGAGTTTCTTTCGCCATCTTTATGGCATGACTCGGTTCACAATGATGAGTGGTGTACGTGTTCAAACTGCTGTAGAGCTCCAACAGCTGGATCATGACTATCCAATGAATGTGCATGCAAGGGAGCTGTGTGGAGTAGGTACATACTTTGAGGAACCTCTTGATGACGATGTGCCGACCGATGATGAGCGACGAATACCAAACTCTGACGTAGAGGAGTATTCTGATGACGACGACTCCTATGATGATTTCGACGAAGGGGGTATGACCCCCGACATAGAGGAGGAGTCTGACTGACCAGGTTCTTCGTATTTATTTTCCACTGAGGGCAGTGTCCCGTTTAAGTATGGGGTGGTGGTGTTTGCATGCTATACTCCTTTATCCGCATTTGCATTTATGTTTGTTTGCTTAGTTTTTTTTTGTTTTTTCCATTTTTTTAGTAGTTAAATTTTTTATATTTTTTTTTACTTAGTTTCGCATGAAATTATTCTAATAGGCAGCATGAGATTATAACAAAAGTTTGTGCTAAAATCATGACTATTGAGACGTTTAGGCTCTAATTGTGACTCACTACGTGATATTGTGCGGTATAATTCCTTCAGTTGTTGGATCAAGAGTCTATACTACTCCCAATAAAGTCGACCATGTGCCTTGTGTGAGTGAGGATATTGTATATTCTATGTTGGTGGCTGATGCTAGAACTTGCCTGGTATATATGTAAAGCTAAAATAAAGAGTGTAAGTCTAGGAGATGATTTAGGCATTTCTTTGGCAACCTATGCTTGTTTACCTTCTTTTTACCTGCCCATGGACATTATCCTAGTTGACCCTTTTGAGCCTTTAGCCTATTTTCTTTGACAGCCTCATATGTAAGCCTAATCCATTTTTTTCAAGACCATAATTTGATGCAAATTCCTAAGTCCTTTAAAGTGTAAAGTCATGTGACAAAATAAGTGGAAGTTGGGTAAGTATGATGCTTTAGAATGTATTGGTGCTTGAATTTGTTATGAAAAAGAATTGCTATTATAAGAGGTATGTTATGAAAAGAAAAAGGAAAGGAAAGCTGAAAAGTTGCTTAAAATTAAAAAACAAAAGAGGAGAATAAAAGAAGGTAGAAAGGTTGTTTGAAAGAAAAGTGTTAATGATACAATGTGATGTATTAAAGTGCTTAGGAACATAGTCACTATTTCTGGCCAAAATAGTCCTACCTGTCCCTTAGCCTACATTACAACCCGTAAAAGACCTAGTTGATCCTAAGATTAGCATTCTGACATTTAGTGGAGCATTACACTAAGGGCAAGCCTATGGTCATCAGTTGCTGCATATGAATTCTTTGTGAGAGCGAGAGCAAGGATATTTCTATACCCATGTTTGAAAAATATGCTATACTTGTGAGAGATTATGGGTAATATATTGTGAGACACACATGGTTGATGAGTTTTGGGTAGTTGTGTATAACTCTTTGTACCTTAACTATTGGATATGAATTAACTACCATCACGAGTCTATGTTGGAGGTTGAATTGTTTCTACTAATGAGCAGAAAACTACTCTTTGTTGATAATTGTTGTGCTTGTCTTGACGAATATTTTGTGTTGATACTGTGAAACCCTAAGTTGATGTTTAGACGGACATGATATTTTGTTCGAGGACGAACAAAGCTTCAAGTGTGGGGTGTTGATGATAGGCGAATTTACACGCCTATAGTGCTATATTTTACCCATATTTTAGCAATGTTTTGAGAACAAATTATATATTTCATGCACTTTTAGTCCTTTTTCCTGTAAGTGAGCTAACGAACATGATTAGCAAAGTTTTAGGTATAAATGATGCAGAATTCAGCATTTTATGGGTAACTTGACACCAAAGAAAGCTTCACGAAGGGAGAAAAGGAAGCTTGGACGCCTAAGGACAAAAAGTGATGCATGGAAAATCTGTCCCGGGCTAAAACAACATTTCTGAAGACTTTAGGGACTAACAGTAATTTATTAGGATTAGGATAATGATACATTAACCTAGTACAATTGGGTTAAGTATTTCATTAGCTTAGTAGGATTTGGTTAAGTATTTCATTAGCTTAGTAGGAATAGGATATGGGTATTATAAATACCCTATTTTGCTAGAGATTTTATACATTCTAGTTTTAACTCTCATCTTACCTTACAACTCTTCTAATCTTTCCATTAATTCTACTTTTTATTCTTCTTCTATTCATCTATTCAATTCTTAATTTCCGCAACAAGAGAAACGTTACTTTGCCAGGAATTCACGCCTAACGCCTACCACACTATTACTATACAAAAATCTTTATTGTGGTATAATAACAATGTCTATTGTGATTTCCTTCGCACTCATGGGTAACTAAACCTCTCTGTTGGGGTTATGGAAGCCGTATGAGATACTATCTATTGCTATTAGTTTGTGAGTTTGTGACACGTATGCTGCTTATATCATTATTCTCTTCATCTTAATCTAAATTCTTTGTGGTTGCAAACGCAAGAATACGCCAGTATAGCATTAACTTGTTCGAAAGAAAAGTTATATGTCTGGAAAAGAGATAATGTCAAGGTAGTAGGGTCCCATCCCCTATTAAAAAGTTAGTGCCGTAACTGGATTAACCTCTTGGAGAATTTGTACCGTTAGATATGCTTTAAGCTCGAAAGAGTTAAAGTGAAATAATCCTCGAATAGGTCGAAAGACGCCTGGATTTACCATCGAATACAATTCTCTATAAGCACATGTATGTCTGAATTCTGCATACCTCATAGTCAATAGAGACGTAAACTCAGAAGGTGGACATAACCCCAACTCTTCAATTCTCATTGTTTTACAACCTACTAAACAATCTTTCTTTTTACTTTGCTATTTTCAGTTCTTACTTTAATATTGTGGTTACACATTACAATCCCCCCTTTTACGAGACTTGCACTAAAAGTCTAGTAATCTTTGCTCACTTGTTGACCGGCTATTCCTTGTGGGATCGATACCCAACCCAGTTGGGTTCTATATTTGACAGGGACCGCTTTACACTCCTACGAGAGCTATAGATTGAGCGTTATCACATCCCCCACGTCTCAATTGACTCAGAAGAAAGTCAAATTTCAGTGGTCAGATTTTTGCGAGAAGAGTTTTCAGGAGTTGAAGACTCAACTCACTTTCGCCCCAGTCTTGACGTTTCCAGATGTTTCAGATGGATTTGTGGTTTACTGTGATGCTTCTAGAATTGGTCTTACTTGTTAATTAATGTAGAGAGGTAAGGTCATAGCCTATGTATAATACCACGTACTTTTCTTAGTTCTGTTTAGCTCCTAGTGTGTCAAGGGTTAACTTTAGAAGTGAATAACTCTGGATACGTGTGAAATTTTCCATCTCTAGCTCCAACAATAAAAATTTTGGTGAAATTCGATACTCGAATGAGAAATTATGGCACTTTTCATGAGAATAAGTAGCTCACCATGATGGCGCTGCATCGTAGTGATACCCAAAGTCACACTCGTCCTTTTTTTCGTAGAGCACCGTGATTAGGCTGTATCACGGTGAACCCCAAAATCTTGTTTGTCCCTTTCCAGTCATCGTATCACGTTGGAGTGCAATCTCGCACTCGTCGTTTTTCGGTGAAGCATCGAAATAATGCCGCATTGCCATGGAGTGCGAATTCGCACTCATCCTTTTTCTAGTGAAGTAACCCAATAGCACCGCATCGTGCCATAGTGCAAAATGGCACTCATCCCTTCTCCTATAAGCCATCACGATAGCGCTGTATTGCCCGGTGGTGCAAAATAGGGACTCCAGTTCCAAACTTAAAATTTCAAGAGGCAATTTAGTCTTTTTCCAAGCCCCCAAGTCATGAAAAACAATGGATTAAACCTATTTTAAGCCTAATACACTTACTTTTCATCAAATTTCTCTCCAAGAAATCTTAGAGCTTCAAATCTTAAAACTCAAGAAATCCAAATTCCACCATTCATTTTCCAAGATAGCCCAAAATTCAAGGTTCCCAATTCAAGATCTTCAAGAATCAATCTTCAAGAGCACAAATGGGAATTCAAAGTTCAAGTTTCTTCATCTATTCATCTGTTAAGGTATGTGCGGTTATGAACAAGGATAATCTTTTCATCCTTGTGCCCAAAACTAGTTTTAAAGTTGATTTTTACATGAAATTATATGAATTTCAGTTTAGGGTTTATACCCACTCATCACTATTTGAAGATTATGATGTCACAAGTGATTTGGATATTGAATAGAGCATCTACTTTTGTATATTTATGTGTGACTTTAGTTTTTCCAAATTTAGAACTGAATTTTCAAGGCTTTCATTATCAAGCATGAACTTTATGATGATTTGACATGTATTTGAGGCATGGGTTACCAAGCCCTAATTTGAATATTGATATTTCAAGAAAGATGTTGCTTTTAAGCATCTTATGATTTGTTATAAATCATCCTTTTAACCAAGATTTGATCGTTGATCCTCAACTAAGTTATGGAATCCACTTTACAGTATTGGATACAGCTTTGGGTTACAAATTATTTTGATTTTAGATTTAAATAGATAAATGCATAATTGGTTTTCATTATAATCCCTTATACTAGTTTTAAAAGTGAATTTCCTACAGAATAAGCATACAGACTAAAGGGAATAGTATTTAGCACTGAGTTGGGTATGTCCACATACCCCAGAACTACGATCTAATGTAGGTTCAAATTATTAGATTATTCCCATTTATATGGATGGCCGATACAGATTATGATCACTTAGCTAAGGTTATACTCCATGGCAAGAGTATGGCACCTCTTCCCAACGTGAGGTTTTCCCATAAAGGAACTAGATGTTGGACACTATGATAGCTCACATAGTGTATATCGGTTAGAAGAACCTCCCTACATAAAAGAGTAATCTTAACAAAAAAGCTTTTACAAACTAAGTGTAAGGCTCACAATTCATTTCAAATATTATTTCACATGAGATGTTGATCGAGAGATTTTATCTTTCAATTTACAGATATAAAAGTGAGTCCTTTATACACTTAGGTCGCATGATTTAAATATTGAACACAAGTACAGCTTTTAGAACTAAGTGTTATGACTCACAAGAAATATACAACATGCTCTACTACTCATTCCTTACAAGTTTATATTACTGTTGAGGTATTATTTTACTTATGAATTCACCCCCACATGCTCAGTACATTCCAGAAGTGCTGATCCACATATATGTCTATGTGTTATATTATTTAATATTGTAGGTTCAGGTGCTCAGTTTTAGCAGCGTGAGTAATTTTGAGCATCTCCATCTACATCCTGATAGTTGGCGAGTCCTCATAGTTCAGATACCTAGTTATTCAATTTTTTAGCTTATTAGTGTAGTTGATTCAGTATTTTTGATTAGTTCGATTCATCTGGGGGTTTGTCCCAGTGGCTTTCTAGTTATTAGTAGTAGAGGCTTGTCAGACTGCTAGTTATAATTTAAATTTCCAGTGTTGATTGTCCAGACTTTTAAGTCAAGTATTTTTAGATACTATGTTAAGTTAATATTTGTTTAGATCAGAGAAAAATCAACATTTTATCTTTGATTATATGTTTATATTTTCCTATTATGAGCTTCAGATTTAGTAGAAGGCTTATAGGGTTAGTTAAGGCTACTCGTATTCTTGAGCACTGTGTGACGTCTCGGGACCTATTTTTAGGGTGTTACACTGTAACGCCCTAGGTCTGTACCTGGAATAGTACACAGTGCTTTCAAACCCAAAAGACACAAGCTAACCCATGACTGATATCTATAGTGAGCACTGAATAATAACACCACAATAAAATAGTATCACTGAAATAAATGCAGAAATTAGGTTGAAGTCATCATAAGGTTTACAACTAAAAAAAATACTAAATACTGATAAGTAAATACTGAAAACTAAACATCTGTCTAAAATACTCTAGTCTAAAAGCCTCTAACTATCTGAATATGGAGTTAATGGGACAAGTCCCCACTAACTCCGACTACTGAAAGAAACTGAACACTGAAATAATGAAATGGTATAATAACTTTGTCCTCGAACTATGAGGACTCACCACTAAGTCTGTTGCTAATAGATTGGGTAGCTAAGAGCAGTTAGGATCTCATGTGTCTGAACCTATGATATAAGACATCATAGCGCAAAAGAAAAGAATGTGTCAATACTTTGAATGTACTTGTATACTAAGTGAAGTAGGATGATATGCATAGGTTCATATGCATGAACAAATAACTGACTGAGTAACATGAATATAACTGAATGAGAGTACATGTATAATTAAAACTGATGAAACACTGATTATGCAATACTGTGCTCATATCTACATATACTGTGTCTGAGATCGTGGTAACACTGGATACTGAGTTTTGATAACTTAAAGACTAATATCTGAGTTTACTGATACTATAATACTGATAACTGAGGGACTATTTATGGCTGTCCTAATTCTAAGGAACTGTGCTAAGTTCAATACTGAGTTGAGTGACTGTATCTGACAGTCCTGATTTTGTAGAAATGAACTAAATTTTATACTGAGTCTAAAACTGAAGCTGTGGGAGGTAATCATCTAACCAATATGCTCCTCTCTAAACTGATTGGGGTTCAACCTATAACCCAAGCTGGAAGGGTATCAGTACCGTGCCACAGGTAAATACAAAATAAAGAGTCACCCTCAATCTGGCAGGTTCTATGAATATGAATGGTGGTACCCTCAACTGGCAGGTAAGACACCTCATCAACCCTCAATATGGTAGGTTGATGTCTCAACCTACGCTGGTTACATAGTTCTGAAACACAAGGACTACTTCTAAGGATCACACTCTCTGTTGGCAAGTGAGTCCCCATCTTTAGTTTTACTTAGTGCTGAATCCTACTCCCAACTGAAATAGACACTAAACTGATTCCTAAACCATGCTAGGATGGACTAAATTGTTACTGATCATGTTAACTGACTGAAGTGGATAGAGTAAACTGAGTTCTGTGACTGACTAAGTACTACTGTTTGTGATGTTACTGAGACCATTCTGAAGCTACTGTAATACTAGTTAAACAGTTAAATTTTCGAGTATTGAATAACCCCAGGACTCGAAAGCATGGAAATTAAAGTATGGCATGATCTTGAAAAGCATAAAAATAGATACTTGTTAACAATACATTCTCCTAGGAATTTTGTCAAACACTTGAGATACATGAACTTGTACATGAATGGGAACATATGGTAACATGTCATGATTTTCACCTTTAATTCACTTGAGCAATTTATCAAGCACTTCTGGATCATAATCTATACACATGATACTAAACAACATGCAGGCCTCATACTTTCAAATCCCAATTTTCAAATCAACGGCTTTTAACATGAATTCGCATGATACTACACATATGATCAATAATTTCACATGAAACTTGAAATAAACCATGGATTAGAACATAATTTACATCATAATCATGAATACACTCAAATCCAACATGGAATTCATGAAATCAATTAACTTGTAGTTTAAAAGAGTTTTTGGAACTCCAAGGGTGGAAGAAAACACTTGGATGAACACTTCACATACCTTGATTCTTGAATTAGTGAAGATTAATGGTGATTTCTTGAAGCTTGAATTTGAATTTAGATCTCCTAGGGTTTGTTCTTGAGTAAACTTTGAGAAAGAATGAGGGATTTGCCTTATAAGAGGCTTAATCTCATGTTTTAGGGGATGATATAAGGTGGGAAAAGACATATTTACCCCTTTGAATGCAGAGTTTTAATGAATATATCATTCCTAGTGACGCGCAACCCGATGCGCTACATCGGTGGGTTCAACGCGATGGATGATGCGTCGTAGCATTCTGAAGCTGGGGAAATATATCTATCAACGCGACACGTCGAGATCGCATTGACCCACTATTTTGGTCATCCAAACTTGATACAAATGGGGTCCAAAAAATTTAAAACTCACCCGAAGAGACCTATTGACGCCCCTAATCATGATTCAATCTGAAGATTAATATTTTAAGGTTGTAAGGATCGTGAAATAAGATTGCCAACTTATGAAGGATAAAATAATTCTAAGTATGGACACTTAGCTAAAATTTCTAAGTCTGGGACCTCCTTTGATGCTCTAAGGGGCTGAGTTAAGCTTAGAATTTTACGGGGTCTTACAATATCTCCCTCTTGGCAACATTCATCCTCAAATGAGAATGACTAAGCTGAGAATACTAATGGACTGAGTCTACACACTGAATATGCACAACCAAGGCATGATTATATGACTGAAATTACTAATATACTAAGTTTTTCATACTGAACATGCTTAACTGAAGCATGACTTAAACTGAATCCTAAAAGCATGACACGGGGTGAGCTATTTCATGAGGGTATGCATGTTATGAGAATGCTATGGAACTGAACTGATATCAAGCTTATAAAGTAAATCTAAACATGAAACTAAGCAAATTCAAGGAGAACTATTACCTTGAGTTGAATCTCAGATTACAGAGTAGAGGTAAGGATACTTGGTCCACATATCTTCTTTTGCTTCCGAAGTAGCAATCTCAATGGACTGATTCCTCCAAAGAACTTTGACTAGAGGAACATTTTTGTTCCTCAACCTGCGAACCTGATGATCAAGGATTTCAACCGAGATCTCTTCATAAGTGAGGTTGTTCTGAACACCTATCCCCTTTATAGGGACTACAGTTGGTTGGTATCCATGCATTTCTTAAGCAAGGAGACATGAAATACTGAGTGCACTGAAACTAAGTCTGAAGGCAGCTCAAACTCGTAAGCTACCTTTCCAAAACGACTGAGAATTTAGTAAGGACCAACATATCGGGGAGTGAGTTTCCACTTCTTGCCAAACCTCTTCACTCCCTTCATAAGAGAGATTTTCAAATATACATAATCACCAATCTCAAACTGTAGATCTTTTCTTCGCATATCTGTGTACGACTTCTGTCAGCTCTAAGCTATCTTGAGCCTTTCCCTGATCAACTGACTTTCTATAAGGTATCAATTACCAAGTCAAGCCCTGGAACTACGGACTCACCCACTTTAAACCAACTAATGGTAGATCTACATCTCCTCCTATAGAGTACCTCAAACGGAGCCATCTGAATGCTGGAATGGTAACTGTTATTATATACAAACTCGATCAAGGTAAAGTGGTCATCCTAACTACCTTTATAGTCAATGTCACATGCTCATAGCATATCTTCTAGAGTTTAGATTGTCCTTTCTGCTTGACTATCTGTCTGAGGGTGAAAGGTTACACTGAGGAGAACTTGGGTACCAAGACCTTTTTAGAAGGCTTTCTAAAAATAAGAGGTGAACTGCGTACCTCTATCTGAAATGATCGAAAATAAAACTTTGTGTAATCTGACCAACTCTCTAACATAGAGCTTGGCATAATCCTCAGATGAATAGAAAGTATGGACTGGTAAGAAATGAGATAACTTGGTCATCCTATCTACAATGACCCAAATTGAATCATTCTAGTGGCGAGTACAGGGCAAACCCATCATGAAATCTATGTTCACCTCCTCCCACTTCCAAGTGGGAATACTGAACTCCTGCATAGACCCATTAGGCTTCTGATGCTCAATCTTGACCTGCTGTCATGTTGAGCATTCATCTACAAACTCTACAATATCTCTCCTCATCCCACTCCACCTATAGACTTTCCACAAGTCGCGATACATCTTGGTCACCCCTGGATGAATCGAGTAGCGCACACCATTCACTTCTGCATAGATCCGCTGCCTCAAGTCATCTACAAATTATCAATGAATCGAGTAGCGTGCACCATTCACTTTTATTATCTATGAACGTATCAATATACACCCCATACAAATAGTGCTTTCAAATATTTAAGGAAAATACTATAGATGCTAACTCAAGATTATGAGTGGGATAGTTCTTGTCATGTGGCTTAAGTTATCTAGAGGCATAGTCTATGACATTACTTCTCTGGATCAAAACATACACGAAACCAACTCTTGAAGCATCGCAATATACAACAAACCCATCTGAACCATCTAGTAAAGTCAAAACTGGGGTGGTAGTGAGTCGAGTCTTCAACTCCTAAAAACTCTTCTCACAAGAGTCTGACCACTGGAATTTGACTTTCTTCTGGGTCAATCTGGACATGGGGATGAAATAGATGAAAATCCTTCAACAAACCATTGGTAATAGCCAACCAAGCCCAAGAAACTCTTAATATTTGATGGAGAGAGATGGGTCTGAGCCAATTTCTTACAACTTTGGTCTTTTAGGTATCAACTCTAATGCCATCATTGAAAATAATATGGCCAAGGAAAGCTTCTAACCTTAACTAAAATTCACATTTACTGAATTTGGTAAATAACTGATGATCTCTAAGAGTTTGTAAGACTATTCTAAGATGGTCTGCATGATCATATTCACCGCGAGAGTAGACAAGAATGTATTCAATGAAGACTATGACAAACATGTCCAAGTACTACTTGAACACATGGTTCATCAAGTCTATGAATGATGCTGGGGCATTGGTAAGACCAAATGACATAACTAAGAATTTGAAGTGACATACCGAATTTTTAAAGCTATTTTCAAAATGTCACATTCTCTAACTCTGAGTTGATAATAGCCTAACTTAAGGTCTCTCATAGAAAAGTAGTTGGCACCATAAAGTTGATCAAACAATTTATTGATTCTGAGAAGTGGATATTTGTTCTTGATAGTGACTTTGTTCAACTAATGATATTCTATACACATTCTAAGAGAACCATCTTTCATACGCATAAATAGAACTAGTGCACCATAAGGGGATATGTTGGGTATAATGAATCCATTATCTAGGAGATCCTTTAACTATTCTTTTAATTTGTTGAGTTTTGTTAGAGCCATTTTATATGGTAGAATAGAAATAGGTTGAGTATCTATAAGAAGGTATATTTCAAAGTCAATTTCCCTTTTAGGAGGAATTCTAGAAATATCTTCAGGAAAGACATCTGGAAATTCATATGCCACTGACTTTGATTCAAGATTGGGGGTTTTTGAACTAGAGCCTTGAACTCGAATAAGATGATAGACACATTCCTTAAATATCATTTTTCTCACCCTATGGTAAGAAACAAGTTGACCCCTAAGTACTGAAGTACTACCCCTCCATTCTAGGACAGGTTCATTTGGAAACTAAAAATGAACAATTCAGTTTCTGCAGTCAACTGAAGCGTTGCATGAATAAAGCTAATCTATGTCGAGAATGACATCAAAGTATGTTATCTTTAATTCTACTAAGTCTGTTGAAGTAACTTTTAAGACACCATAACCAAACAGTTCCTGTATACCTACCAGGCTATGATAGATTTACCTGTTAGGGTAGAAATTGAGAAAGGCTCTACTAGAATTTTGAGAACCACTCTGAAATCAACAGCTATATAAGGAGTTACAAAGTACAAAGAAGCTCCTAGATCTAGCAAAGCATAAACATATAAATGATAAACTTGTAATGTACCAGCGATCATATTAGGAGAACTTTCCTAATCCTACCAAGATTGAAGTACATAGAGTCTGTTTGGTCGTTGCCCACTAGTGGCACTGGAAGCGACACCCTACTAATTCGAATGACCGAACTGAGCTGGGGGCAATTATACTGACCCTGGGAACCTAACTGAGGACAATCTCTAACCCTATGGCCTTGCTTTCCATATCCAAAATATACATCACTTCTAGCTCTGCAGACACCTTGATGGTTTCTACTATATTTCTGGCAAAGAAAATTCATTCGGGAACTGCTATCACTATCCTGGGGTTTAGGGCATGGAGCCCTGTCTTTATTGCCATCTCTAAATTTTGGAACTAGAGCACTGGCTGAAGATAGAGCTGGAACTAAGGATTTTGGGCAGAACTCAAAATGATTTCCACCCTCTGACTTAGGCTAGGTGAAGTTAAAGCTAACTATCCTCGCTCTCTTATTATCTCTCTCTTTCTCTTTATTATTAGCCTTCTCTATCTTTTGGTCATGGACCAAGAGCCTGGATATGTCCATCTTCTTAATCAACATTACGGTCCTATACTCTTTGACCACATTATTAGACACTCCTGACACAAACTTTCTTATCTTAGATCTACTATCTGCTACCATGAGAGGAGAGTATCTGGAAAGCTGAGTAACTTAAGAGAATACTCTTTCACTATCATGTTGCCTTACTTTAGATTAATAAACTCCAAAACCTTCACTTTCCTCAACTCCAGTGGGAAAAACCTATTTAGAAAAGCAATGGCAAACTTCTCCCATTCTATGGGCCTTATATTTGCAACCTTTTCTGCCTTTCATTATTTGAACCATGAGTAAGCCACATCCTACAACTGATATGTGGACAACTCAACACTCTCACTAGAAGTCACCCCCATAATATCCTTGACTTTCTACACTTGATCAAGGAATTTCTGTGGGTCCTTATCTAACTTAGACCCTATAAATATTGAAGGGTTCATTCGGATAATTGTCCTGAATAGTAGTTGGCCATTACTTCTGAGCCGCTACAGAATTTTCTAGGGTGGTGAAAGCGGATTTGAATTCTGCGTGGGAGACATGCTCATCCAGAGGATCTGGCTGGACAGGCTGAGGTGCTGGTTGGTCTCCCATTCCTCTTTCTTTTGTCCATTTTGGAGGCATATTCTATAATAGAAGGGAAACTTGAATTAGATAGAGTTTAACTTGAGATGATGCTCACTCGCACGATATGAATACTGAAATAAGGGATACTTTTCCTAAAATGCCTCTTAGTCTCTTGTCCATAAGTGTGGTGCGCTACACACCCATGCCCAAGACTCTACTAAACATAACTTTCAAACTTTTTAGGACTCTATTGAACCTTTGGCTCTGATACCAAGTTTGTAATGCCTCGAGTCTGTACCCTATAAGATACATGGTGCTTATGACCCCGAAGGACCACAAGCTAACCCGTGACTGATATCTGCTGTGAGCAATGAATAATAATACCATAATAATAATAGTATCACCAAAATAAATGCAGAAATTAGGTTGAAGTCACCATAAGGTTCACAACTAAAAACAAATACTGAATACTGATAAATGAATACTGAATACTAAACATCTATCTAAAATATTCTAGTCTTAAAGCCTCTAACTATTTAAATATGGAGTTTATGGGACAAGTCCCCAACTAACTCCGACTACTGAAAGAAACTAAATACTAAAATAATAAAATAGTATAATAACTTTGTCTTTAAACTATGATGACTCACTACTAAGTTTGTTGCTGATAGATTGGGCTGCTAAGTGTGGTTAGGAGCCCATGCATCTGAACCTATGATATAAGACATCATAGCAAAAACAAAATATATGTGCCAGTACTTTAAATGTACTGGAATGGTAAGTGAGGTAGGCTGATACGTATGGGTTCATATGCATGAACAAATAACTAACTGAGTAACATGAATATACCTGAATAAGAGTACATGTATAACTAAAACTGATGAAACATTGATTATATAATACTGTTCATATATCCACATATATTGCGTCTGAGATCGTGGTAACACTGGATATTAAGTTTTGATAACTGAAAGACTGATATCTGAGTTTACTGATACTGTAATACTGGAAACTGGGGGACTAGTTCTGACAATCCTAATTTTGAGGAACTGTGCTGAGTTCTATACAGAGCTGAGTAACTGTGTCTGATAGTCCTAATTCTATAGAACTGAACTGAATTCTATACTGAGCCTGAAACTAAAACTGTGGGAGGTAAACATCTAACTGACATGACCCTCTCTAAAATGATTGGGGTCTAGCCTATAACCCAAGCTATAAGGGTGTCAGTACCGCACCATGAGTAAAGACAAGATGAAGAGTCACCCTCAATCTGGTAGGTGCTCTAAATGAGAGTGGTGGTACCCTCAACTGGCAGGTAAGACACCTTATCAACCCTCAATTTGGAAGGTTGATGTCTTAAACTACACTGGCTACGTAGTTCTAGAACGCAAGGACTACTTCTAACGATCACACCCTCTGCTGGCAGGTGAGTCCCCATCCTTGGGTTCACTCGATGCTGAATTCTACTCCCAACTAAAATAGACACTAAACTATTTCCTAAACCGTGCTAAGCTGGACTAAACTGTTACTGATTGTGTTAACTGACTGAACTAGATAGAGTTCATTGAGTTCTATAACTGACTGGGTACTACAGTTTGTGATGTTAGTGAGACTATTCTGAAGCAACTATTATTCTAGTTAAATAGCTAGATTTTTGGGTATTGAATACCCCCAGGATTCAAAAGCATGGAAAGTAAAGTATGGCATGATCTTGAAAAGCATAACAATAGATACTTCTTAATAATACATTCACCTTGGCATTTTGTCAAACACTTGAGATACATGAACTTGTACATGAATGGGAACACATGGTAACATGTCATGATTTTTACCTTTAATTCACATGACCAATTTATCAAGTACTTGGGCATCATAAACTATACACATGATACTATACAACATGTAGGCATCATACTTTCAAATCCCAATTTTCAAATAAAGGGGCTTTTAACATGAATTCACATGATACTACACACATGATAAATAATTTCACATAAAACTTGAAATAGACCATGGATTAGAACAAAATTTACATCATAATCATAAATACACTCAAATCCAACATGAAACTCATGAAATCAATTAACTTGTAGTTTAAAAAAGTTTCTTGAACACCAAGGGTGGAAGGAAACCCTTGGATGAACACTTCACATACCTTGGTGCTTGAATTAGTGAAGATTGATGGTGCATTTTTGAAGCTTGAATTTGAATTTATATCCCCTAGGGTTTGTTCTTGAGTAAACATTGAGAAAGAATGAGGGATTTTGCCTTATGAGAGGCTTCATCTTGTGTTTTGGGGGTTGATATAAGGTGGGAAAAGACCTATTTACCCCTCTGGACATGGAGTTTTAATGAATGATATCACTCCTAGTGACGCACAACCCGATATGCTGCATCGGTGGGATCGACACATGGATGACGTGTTGCGATAAGTCTGTGTTAATTCACTAGAATTACACTCTGAAGCTGGAGAAAAATATATGAGGACGCAATGGGCGACACGGTGCATTGAGATTGTGTCGGCCTACTATTTTGGTCATCCAAACTTGATTCAAATGAGGTTCAAAAAATCTAAAACTCACTCGACGAGACCTATTGACACCTCTGATCATGATTCAATCCAAATATTGACATTTTAAGGTCGTAAGGATCATGAAATAAGATTGCCTACTTATGAAGGCTAAAATAATTGTAAGTATGGACACTTAGCTAAAATTTCTAAGTCTAGGATCTCCTTTCATGCTCTAAGGGGCTCAGTTAAGCTTAGAATTTTGTGGGGTCTTACATATACTATGACTCTAGACAACTTAAGCCCCATGAAAAGTATTATCCTACCCATAATATTTAGTTGGGATCTATTGTATTTGCCTTGAAAATTTGGAGATGCTATCTTTATGGGGTTTATGTTGATGTGTTCACTGATCACAAGAGTTTATAGTACGTATTTTCACAGATATATTTGAACCTTCATCAGAGAAGGTGGCTAGAATTTTTAAAGAATTATGATATAAATGTGTTGTATTATCCGAGCATGTAGTGGCAGATTCCCTTAGCAGGTTGTCTATGGGAAGTTTTGCTCATGTTGAGGATGATAAAAAAAAGTTAGTCAGTGAGGTTCATCAGCTCGCTAGATTAGGTGTTCGGTTGGTTAATTTGGTTTAAGGTAGTGTGTGGGTTCGGAATAGTTTGGAATCTTCATTAGTTACCGAAGTTAAAGAAAAGCAAGAGAGAGATCCTAGTTTGATTAAGTTGAAAGAGGTTGTTAGAGAACAGAAAGTAGAGGTTTTCTCCCAAGGGGGAGATGGTGTGCTTTGTTGTTAAGGTATATTATGTGTTTCATGTGTTGATGGCTTAAGACAGAAAGTACTTAAAAAAGCTGATGGTGCGAGATCCTCTATCCACCCAGGAGCTATTAAGATGTACTATGACTTATGGGAAATCTATTGGTGGAGTGGTATGAAGAAGGACATTACAGAGTTTGTTGCTAAGTGTTCAAATTATCAGTAGGTTAAATTTGAGCACCAAGGGCCTAGTGGTACATTGCAGGTATTCAGTATCCCCACTTAGAAGTGAGAGGTGGTGAACATGGATTTTGTGATAGGATTTCCTTATACGCATCGTCAGCATGATTCAATTTGGGTTATTATTGATAAAAAGACCAAGTCAGCCCATTTCTTGTCAGTTTATACTTTATACTTCATTGAAGATTATGCCAGGCTTTATATTAAGAAGTGGGTTAAGTTGCATAGGATTCCATTGTCTATCATAACAGATAGAGTTACTCAGTTTACCTCTTACTTTTGGAAGGCTTTTCAGAAGGGTATTGGTACCCAAGTTCATCTCAGCATAGCTTTTTATCTTAAGACAGATGGTCAGGCAGAGAAGACCATTTAGACCTTAAAGTACATGTTGTGGGCATGTGTTATTTACTTTAAAGATAGTTGGGATGACTACTTACCTTTGATTGAGTTTGCTTATAACAATACTTATCGCTCTATTATTCAGATGTATCCCTTTAAGGCTCTCTATAGAAGGAGATATAGATCTCATATTGGTTGGTTTGAGGTAGGTGAAGCTGCTTTAGTAAGGCCAAATTTAGCGTTTGAGGCGATTGAGATAGTTCAGTTAATTTAGGAGAGGCTAAAGATAGCCCAAAGTTGTCAAAATACTTATGCAGATGTGAGGAGAAAAGATCTTGAGTTTGATGTTGGTGACTTGGTTTACCTGAAGATTTCGCCTATGAAAGGAGTAAAGTGATTTGGCATGAAGGGTAAACTCAGTCCCCACTATGTTGGCCCATATAGAATCTTGAGCTAGAGTCTCCTACAGATTTCGCATCGGTATATCTACTGTTTCATTTTTCCTTGTTAAGAAAATGTATTGGTGATTTAGTTGTGGTGTTCCTTTAGAGAATATGGATGTTAAGGATAGCCTTTCCTATGAAGAATTCCTAATTGATATCCTTGATTGTCAGATTCGTAGGCTAAGGAATAAATAAATTCCCTTAGTAAAATTCCTTTGGCAGAATCAGTTTGTTGAAGGAGCTACTTGGGAAGCAGACGCAGATATGCGAACCAAGTACCCTTATTTTTTCTCCACAAACTTGGATTTAGCTTAAGGTAACAATTTTCCATAGATTGACTCTTTTTTGTTCTCGGTTTTACCTATGTAACCATTCCCATGTCATTTTATGCATTCACGAAACTAGTTCAGTCAATGTATCATTCTTCAGACTCAGTTATGTAATCATGTTCCAAGTTATGCACGTTTAGTATATTATCTCAATTTCCATAGTACTCTCATTCTAACCAGTCTCATTTGATGAATAATGTTCCTAAGGGGGAGATATTATAATACCCTATCTCTTTTTTAGTCTTTAGATAACATACTACTCAGCCCACGAGTCATGAGACAACATACAAGTTTTATGTTAGATTCGTACCTAAGTCAGTGTAGCATAGTGAACATTCTATTACAAGTATTACTTGACCCATATGAGTCATTAAGAGGGGTACGATTAATATAAATCCAGTCGTAAGGACATCAGTGTAGGTCCCTTGAGGTTTTGTTCAGCTTACAAAAGGATGATTGCTAGCCGTATAACTTATTACGAGTCATAAGTATGAATCATATCCCGACTAATGAAGTATCCAAGAATCAAGACTCATGTTTTGATAGCTTTATAAGTTACTTGGATAGATATTAAGTCCTCAAATGGCTCATAGCTCATGAACAAGTCGAAAAATCCTTTAGTAATTGAGTTCTTATGAAGAATAAAACTATAGTCTTATTCAAATGAACATAACTTTTGTTATATGAAGGATTTATGATCTCAAGACCTATCAATGGATAGATAATTGAATTATATTTCTAGTTATACCAATTTTGCCTTAATTGGATATCGGGGTGAAAAGTTATGGCCAAATTACTGAAGCATTATTAAAGTTGTTAGTAGGGTATGACTCAAGGTACAACTCGTACCCAGACCATACGAGTTATCGGGGGAGTCATACCCACAATAGTAGGGATCACAATTTGGGTTCCTAGGTACTACTCAAGGAACGACCCGTACCCAGAACATATGCGTCATACCTAAACATATCAGGATGGCTCCCAGATGATTTCTGAAGGGTTTTTAAGGGTTTTTTGGATCTTTTTCTTTATTATATGTAATACCCCATGCTTTTATTAGTTCAATTTAGCTCCTAGTGCTTGCATAAGAGGCTAAAATCCTGAAAATTTACCTAAGTGTTGGGAACTTATCTTAAGTTTTGACCTCTTAACTTTGACAATTTCTAAAGTGACCTTCCCGAACCCGAGACGTAAGTTTTAAGTTGATTCATGTTCAGGGTTGTAAGTAGCATGTCTCAGGTAAGTTTTGGATTTTTTGAATAAGGTTGAACCACGTTTGGATTTTCAAAACAAAAAGTCATTGCGATTGTGGTGCATCGTGGTGGCTATAGCAGTGGAAGCCTTGGCGCGTCGCGGTGAAGGTGTATTTGTCATGTTCTTAATTCATAATTCGAATGCATGTGTCATGATCTTTATCCTAGTGTGTGAAGTACTTATAAGGTGAAGAATGTTCATAGAAATCACTTAGATCCAAGTTGAGCTAAGATCCTTTGATTCGTCCAAAATTTGGATTCTTTAAGGGTTAACTTTGAAAGTGTATAACTTTTGATGTATGTAAAATTTTTCAGCTCAAGACCCACCAAATTATATATAATTGAATTATTTTTACAACGATACCAATTTCACCTGATATCCAAAAAAAAAGCTATGGCATTTTTTGTGTAAGACAGTAAGCCACCACAATTACACCACATTGTGGTGAGCCTTTAAATCGTAATTCGGGTTACGAATTTTTGGTTTAAATGATGGAGGGGAAATGGTTTCTTTTCCCACCTCAACCTAGGCCATAAAAACATGATTTTAAGCATCCATTAGGGAATTATTTGCCTTCATTATCCTATTTTACTCTCAAGAACAAACCCTAATCAATACCCTTCAAGATCATCCATTCCATCACCTCCTCTTCGAGAAAAAACAAGATTTCAAGTTTCCCAATTTAAGAAAGATTTCAAGATTTTATTTCTTCTTCAAGATTTAAATTTTTAAGATATGTGAGAATTCATCCATGGATCCCCTTTCACTCATGGAGCCCAAAATCCTTTTCTTTCAATTAAAGAATGAATCATGTTATTTCGTATGTTCAAAGAAAGATTGAATTTCATGTTTTCATGTTATTTTTAATTCAATTCAGCCCATGTGTGATTCCATTGAAGATTTTGAATTCCTCGTGCCATGAATTTGAGTTTCTCATGCTTTATTCAAGTGAATTCTATAATAGATCCTATATTCATGATTTTTAGCAATATTCCCATGTTTTAAATTCATGTTTTCTACATGCTTGATGAAATTGCCCTATCATGTTCAATTAATTTCAAGATGAACCCCCAAGTTATGAATTTATTCATGTAACTCTATTGTTCCCTCATGTTTAATACATTTTTATGTTCAAGCTATGATATTTACATGCTTTAAAGAAAGGCTCATATCCCATTTCACGCAAATTCCATGTAAATCACCAATTTATGATTTTAGTCATGTAATCATGCTATTCTCCCATTTTTAAGACACTCCCATGTTCAAGTTCTTGATTCCCAAGTGTTTGGTGAAATTCCCTAAGGATTGAATTTTGAATATTGACTACTCATTATGTCCCGAAGCATTAGTATGTCCTATTGTTATTGTTATTGAGTCCTGGGGTTATGAAAACCCAAAATTTAGTTATTTACCTAGTTTTCAGTATCTATAGAATGATTTTAATTATACCATAAGCAATATCATTCACTTAGTAACATGGTCAGTTGTGAGTCCAATTAAGCTTAGCTCAGTCCAGTTTCAGTTCCAGTATCAATTTATACATTAATATTTACCTTAGAATCCATATACAACGTTATTTTTAAAATACTGAGCTTATCAGTTATTAGTTATCAGTGCATGCACCAGTAGATAATCTATGTCAGTTCAGTTGGGAGTAGGATTTAGCATTGAGCGAACACAGGGGTAGGGGCTCACCTGCCAGTTGAAGGTGTGACTCTTAGTAGCAATCCCTTCGTTCTATAACTACGTATCCATCATAGGTTTGAGATGTTAACCTTCTAGTTGAGGGTTGAAATATATCTCACTAGAGCATCTGCCAGTAGAAGGTGACTCTTTAGTCCTTCAGGACTTTATTTTAGTGGATCCACACTGCCAGTGTTAGTACCGATGGCACGATACTGACATCCTTTCGATTGGGGTTGCATATTGGACCTCAATTAGCTAAGATTAGGGTATGTTGGTTAGAATATACCTCCCAAAGTTTTAGTCAGTTAGTCAGTATAATTCAGTTTTAGGTTTGCTTGACCATAGCATATAATTATCAGTTATTTAGTTATCAGTATTTCAGTATCTTAGTTTACAAATTACATCATAATCATGTTTTATCCTTGATCTTGTATTCTCAGATTTTACTGTTTTCATGCATTCATGCTCAATTATCCCATGTTATTCAATTAGTCATTATCTCATAGGCACAGTACTCCACAGTTGTCAGTGCAGTTATTCGGACTAAGTTATGTTCAGTGTTATATGATCAGTATTCAGTCATCAGCTATTTAGTGTTTAGACTTCAGTAGTTTGTATTCTTATATTAGCTACTCAGTATATAGGTGCTAGTTATACCCTTTCTTAGATTTCAATCATTCCATCACCCAGGCATCAGATATTCCAGTACTTAGATCAGCTTAGTATATGTATGTTTTGTTTCGTATGTTCATGTATCAATGTTTTACCATATCCCAGCCTCAGTTCTACTTATCTTACAAAAGTAAGGTTTTAAAAAACTAAGTGTAGTGATTCACCAGCTTATCAGACTATGTTTATTACTCATGTTTTAAGATATTTCAGCTTCAATTTACTTCAGTCTCTTGGTGAGTCTACTTACACCTAGTCATGCATGTTTTAAGATTACATATGAAAATAGTTTTACTTATTGCATTCAACCCTGCTTACTCAGTACATTCCAAAATTACTGATCCACATATATGTCTATATGCTATATTGTCTCATAATGTAGGTACCAGTTATAGCTTACGCATCATAATCAGACAAATGCAGCTTCCATCCAGTAGGTGAAGAGTTCTCTTATTTTGGGAACTTCAGTTAGATTTAATTCATGTACTATGTTGTATTTATTCTTATGTATTGATTAGGGGTAGTTTGAGGCATGTCCCAGCTACCTAAAGTCAGTATAGTTGAGGCTGTCTAGATGTCAGTCATGTAACTTGAGTTCTTTCTCAATTTTATCAGATTGTAAACCTTATTAGTATTGTATTTATCTAGATTATTCCATGATTATGTTTCGCACAGTAAACTCAGTTATTTTATACATATTAAATCAGTTGCTCAGTAGTATGCCAGTTCATGGGTTAGCTTGGGGATCACTTGTAGTTCCAAGAACCGTGTGGCATCCAAGGTGTACTACCGAGGCGTTACATTATAACTTCTACCCACGACTTGTAACCCTCAAAGAATCCTATTTTCTCTAAAAAATAAAACACTTAGAATGTTAATCTCCTCTCCCATGCTCAAGAACAACAACTAGGATTTCTTAGAAGCAAGATCAATTACAAGGATTCTTCCCTAAAGTTTTTACTACAGGTATGTGGGATGTTTATCCATGGAGCCCAAAAACCCTCTTTTGATTTAAATTATGAGTTTATCTATGTTCAATATAAAATAACTCCATGAATCTCTTGTTAATTCAATTACAAGTTATGTTTATAAGTGTTTTCAAGTGGAATGAGTCATATCATGTTTTCAGTGTTGCTATTCCCATGTTATGTTCAATTTATTTTAGGATAAATTCCCCTCACTATGCATTTAGCCATGTAATCATGTTTTTGTCTCATGTTTAAGACACTCCCATGTTAAAGATTATGATTCTCACATGTTTGATGAAAAGTCTATGCCTTGGGTATTTGAACCATGATTGTCATACTATAGTTTTAAGTGTTGATATCATGCTTTATGTTTATTCAGTGTTGGTTATGAACACTTGATACCTATGTGTTTATTTTTATTTCAGATCTTCCAAGTAATAATTTTAGTTAAACCAAGAATATTACTATTTACTCAATTTTATGATCATGATAAGCAATATTAATTGTTATGTTCAGTAAAACTTGAGTCAGTACCATTGTCTGTTCAGTTAGGAGTAGGATTTAGCACCGAGTGAATGTAGGGATGGCAGTTCCTCTATCAGTTTAGGCAGAGTCATTAGTAGTAGTCCCTACATTCCAAAACTATATAGCCAGTGTGGGATATCAGGATTCACTTGTCAGTTTAGGCTTGACTTTCTCTCTGGGGTTATGATGTGCGAGCTGATGCTAACATATTTAAGGCTTTTAACTAAGAATAATTGCAAAGTCTTAAGCAACTTTTGTCATTTTTGATTGTTTTATCTTTCATTTTGTTGTAGAAGCTAAGATGCTAGAGAACCAACAAGGATGGAAGTAAAAGAGTTAAAATCTGAAGTATTTAGAAGAGAAGTATGGCTGACAACATTTCTGATAAGTCGTCCGCCCTGTGATAAGTTATCAGTTTCATCATCAGCCATAGACAAAGGGTGGACCTCAGTTGAGAGTTTTGACGACATTTTGAGATAAGTCATCAAGGAGATGATAGGTCATCAAAATTGCTGTCAGCCTAAGGCAGAACATGAGAGCTGAGGTAGAAACGTGATGACATTCGTGATAAGTTGTCAAGAAGTTGATAAGACGTCACAGTTTGTCTTCAGCCTAAGGTAGCAAGTATCAAAAGCAAAGAGGAGCTGACGATATTGGTGATAGGTCGCCAGCCTTTTGATAAGGCATCATGGATGGCATCACCTGTCCGAGGAATTTCTGAACTTTATTATTTTGTTTCCATAATTAGGGTGAACTATTTAAAGCATTTTTTAGGGTTTTCTTAAGAGTTTCGAACTTGAGTTTTGGGATTTTCTCTCTCTAGTTTCTTGGCTTGAAAAAATAATTACTTTGAAGAGATTTTCATCATTATTTTGGGATTTCTATTGTGATCAAAACTGAGAATCACTAGTTGATATTCATCTTGTGGTAAGTTTATCTTTCAAATCATGAATACAACTAGTTTCTTCAATTATTACATCATGAGTGGCTAAATTCCTTTAACCTGAATTATGGGATCTAGGGTTACAAGATTCGAAAGGTAATAGGACTTCTTGATACTTTTGAGGTTTTAATTATTATCTGTTGGTTGTAAATGATAGATAACACCTGCTTTGATTTTCTTGAGAAAGAAATCAAATATAGTGGGAAGTGAATTATCAACAAGGACTTGGAAACACAAAACTTCTGTTTAATAATTAACGCTGTAACAAGGTTGGTTAACCTAAGGTGAAGTCTGGTTAGTAAATATAAATTCCCTAAGTCCGAGAGGATTAGGTAATTAAATGTTTAAGTAGGTCGAGAGACATTTAGCCATAAATTCGATAAAGATAACCTGTTGTCCTACCTACTATGAGAAACTTGAATCACTATTAGCATCCGTCAAGTACCAAAACCCCCAGTGAGCATAATTCTAGTTTTTCCATAAACTCTTGATTACGAACACGGAAACACCAACAATTAATTGATAAACTTAAAAACCCCATTTCAGGAAACATCTAACTATCAATTGATTAAATCGCAAACGGCTTAAGTTCATACCATATTTCCTGTGGGATTCGACCCTAACCTACTTGGGTTATATATTGACAACGGTCGCTTACATTCTCATTAGAGAGGTATAGTTTGAGCGTTATCAGGTTACCCATCAGTTTAGGCATAACACCCTGGTCCTTTGAGATGCCAGTTTAGTGGATCCACACAGCTAGTTTTAGTACCTATGGTACAGTACTGACACCCTTCCAGCTGGGGTTACAGGTTAGACCCCGATTAGCTCAGAATGGAACATTTTGGTTACATGATATGTCCCACAGTCTCAGTACAGTATTCAGTATATTTTAGTCCAGGTTTTCTTGACCAAGTGTACAGAATCTCAGTTATACAGGTTTTAGTCTTTCAGTTTACAAATTATTTCAGAAACATGTTTATACTTTATCTTGCATTCTCATTTATTACATGTTCATGCATTTATGCTCAGTTAGTTCATGCATTTTAGTCAGTCCCTATCTCATATACCAGTACATTCAAAGTATTGGAAATGTACTCTTCTTTGTGATATGATGTCTTACATCATAAGTTTGGAGGCTCAGTTTCCCAAGTGCAATTAGACAGCCCAGTGTAACTTAGCAGCCATAGCGGTGAGTCCTTATCCATCGAGGACATATTATCTCTTATTTAGTTATTACAATATTTTCTTACATTCAGTCAGTTGGAATTAGTTGGGGACTTGTCCCATCAACTCCTCAGACAGTTTAGAGACTTTCAGACAATCGGACAGCCAATTAGATAGTTAGTCAGTTATTATCATTCTTATTAGTTGTTTTAGCTAGACAACTGGGTTTTTCAGTAATTTACCAAATGTTTCAGACTTGTGATTGATTTGATATTTCAATATTCAGATTTACATTGCCTTCTCAATTTATCTTCTGCACATGTGTTATGTTAATATTTTATTCAGTGCTCATAGCAGGTACCAGCTCATAGGTTAGCTTGTGGTCACTTATGATCGTAAGCACCATTATCGTGACTAGGGGGTAGCCTCAGGTCGTGACACTGGTACTACAATAACTACATTGAATGCAAGTTTCTACACTAGTCATGTCACTAACATAATTGAAATTTCAAGAATAATACTCCAATACATCCTAGCCTAAAAAATTGATCACCTAGTTGGAAAACTCATACATATTGTTCAATCAAAGCCATCATACAATTCACCCAACTATCATCAAGCATGTGCCCTCACAACAAGAGAGTTATCCATGAACACTCACATAAATGCAATTTATAACAGAATGGGTACAAGAATCAAGTTACGCTCGGTCTCACAAGGATTTCATAAGTTACACAAGATGAACCAAATGCTTTCCCTTAGTGTAGTACTCCACTAATATCAAAAGGATGAAGCTTAGCATCAAATAGATCTTTATGGGTTGTAATGTAGGCTAAGGGACAGGTAGGAACTATTCTGGCCAGTAATATTTACTATCTTCCCCAAGCACTTTAATACATCACATTATACAACTAATTCACCTTCAATAGCCTAATTACACGACTTCTGTCTACCCTTATCTTTTGTTTTATCGTATCTCATTAAACTAACTCACATAAACTATGGTGGGAGTATTGTCTATGCCCAATTTATTCAATTTGAACAAATTTTAATTCTTTCCATTACTCAACTCCTAACCACAACACATATCATTTTCTTGAACACCAATAGCTATTACTAGAGGCTTCAATTTCACCTTTTTCTTCTTGAACTTCCAACTCCTTAACTCAATTAATTTTACACTAAAGTACTTAGGAGCTTTGGATCAAATTAAGGTCAACCAAAGAAAGGGATACATGCTACATATGAGGCTGGAAAAGAAAATAGGCTAAACGTTCAATGGGGTTAACTAGGATTATGCACAAGGTTAGGTAAAAGAGGGTATGAAACAAGGTTATCAAATAAATGCCTATATCACTCCTAAAACCACACTCTTTATTTCGCTTTGCACACACGCCAGGAAAGTTCTAGACATCACATGTAACAAGAAATATACAAACACCTCACACATATATGGAACATGCTCAACTCAAGTAGGATCATTATAGACTCTTAACTAAACAATAACATAAATTCAACATTAAGCCAAAAAGTACAAGAGTCATAATCATGAGCCTAGGAGTCTCAAAAGAAGTAATTCATACAATCAACATGCTTTTTTCATACAAACCCACTTGTATCATGCAATCACATATAGAACCAACAAGAATATACCACATAAAAAAATTTAAAAGTTACTCCTAAAAATGAAAATTTTCCCACCGCACACTTAAAAATCTACTTTGTCCCCAAATATACTCAAAAGTAGAGATAGAAATACTCTCTGAAGCCTCTAAGCCTAGCTAGTAGCATCTTTATATATCAAGAGAGTTTGGGGACCCCATACTTAGTCTTTGCCATGCTCCTTAGCTTAGTTTTTTCGGTACTCAAACTTTCCATCAACCTGTGACTCAACAAAAACAAAAACTAGTGAAGCAAAAACTAATATACTAAAAATAAAACATACCTTAACTTGGGTTGCCTCCCAAGCAGCGCCTGATTTAGTTTTGCGGAACGACCCACATCAGTTTTTTCCTCCACCTTGAGGATATAAATTTTACCCCAACATTGCATCTATCTTTTTGCTTAGCTCATAGGGTGGTGTTATAAAGATTAAGGAACCTAGTAATGGATTGTGCATGGTAAACCACTCGGCCTTGAAGTGAGATGTATTTTTGTGTTGCTTGTCTGATGCAAAATAAAGAATATAGGATTCTTGTTCCTCATCTTCACACTCTCCCACTATTTTAAATGATTCCATAGACAAGACATCATCTAAATATAATGTAGAAAAGCGCTTTGAGTGAGGCCCAACCAATCTCACTTTAAAATTTACACTATCCACAACACCCTCACTTTTATTCACCTTTTTCGATTTTAGTCTCAAAAGAAAGATGACAGTTGAATGGCTGAAATTCTTGTGTCTGTTCCACAAATTGGCTAGTATCCTCCTCATATTTTTCTTTTCTTTGTATTTGTGGATAAGGTGGTGGTAGTATGTCCTTAACCTGTTCAATAATTTTAGTTGTAAAGTACTGAGACTTACTCAAATTATTAGCAACTTTGTCTGCAACCAGATGGGGAGTCAACTCTGCATCAACCTCCTTCGTTGTCTTTTGAGCATTACCCACAAACATGACTAAATTAGGATTAGGACCAAACATATATGTAGAGTGATACATATTGCCACACACCAACTTGTGGTCTGCTCCACAAGTTAGAAGCAAGTAGTTCCTCTTCAAATGCTTCTATCAAAATCTGGACAAAAGACATCCTGGTAGGGTCCTCCACAAAATAACAAGAATCATCATCCCTCAAAAACCATTTATCCCAGGTGTCCATGTCAAAAAGTGTGATAATAGAAAGTAAAAGGAAATTAAAAAAAAAGACTACTAAACTATGTACAACTCAATATAGATAAACTAAAAATAATATAGTTGCCTAATTACAAGTCCTCGACAATGGTGCCAAAAACTTGTTGCACCCAAGCGCACACGCAAGTATATATGGTCTCACCAAGTAGTAAAGTAGCCCTTTATAAGCCAAGTATCGATCCCACAGTGGCACAACTATTCTAGTTTACTATTGAGATTAAAGCGGTGGAATTTGAAAACTAAAGTAAACAATGCAGAAAATAAATGGCTTGGACATTTAATGAGAATGAAACTCAAGGTTAAAGCACTACGAACAATCATACTATGCTATTGAAATTTTTTAGTTAAGTTACTTATCTTGGTTGTAGATTCACGGGGTTGATTTTATGATCATAGTCTCCCGACCCTAACTGCCTATCTAACTTAGACCCACAACTACTTCATTGAGAGGGTATGTGAGAACTAAGCTAAACACATTTATATTCAATCCCGTAGTGAACCAAGTAAGGCTTCTAGGTATATCCTTATCCTAGACTCTAATTCAAATCCCTTATTTTATAAAAAAATTAAGAACCTTGCTCTATCTATCCCCGCATTTTATCTTTCCATTCCCCCTCCCAAGCTCACAAGATCGACAAAAAATATATTCTAAGGTTATCTACTCCTTAAAATAGTTACAACAAAGATAAATAAATAACCAAATATGAAAAGGAATTAAAACCAAATCAATTCAAAGCAATAGTAATCATGTTCTTGGCCTTAACCCTGGAAAGAGGGATTTAGTTACCAATGGACATAACCGTAAACACGATGAATGAATACATGAAATAATTCATAAATAAACTAAAGTAGAAGAATAAAAACCCTAACTGAACTATTTTTTAGTCCCTCTCCAAGTATCAAGGATGTCCAAGGTGAATAACAAAAGTTTCAAGTGTCCTATTTGTAGGATAATGCTTTTTGCCATTGGTGGAACAAGGGGCGTTTTGCGGGGGTCATTTCGCCTGGATGGGGGTTGTTCCATGGGCTCATCACAAGGTAACACTATTTTGGGCCCTGTAGGAAGCTTTCTATGAAGGAAGCTCACTCCACCACCCTTGATAAGGATCTACACACGCTGGTGACATCAAACATGTCTGTTTTACGTCAAGTCATGTCTTGTGCTTCCATTGATCCATTCCAAGCCTTGTGGTGTTGTTTACACTTGATTTCCATATTTTATATCATCATAATCAACTCACCAAGAATCATATAACATCAAACACCATGTATTAGAGTTCAAGACAACACAACATAAGGAATGGAGAACTAGAAACTTAAGCTAAGACTAGTCTGGCCCACTTCGATCTTTAACTTATTGTTTGACTCTTGACTTGATTCAATTGAACTTTGAGCACTATAAACAAGTTATTACACAAATAATTACACAATAATAACCTTAGTAACTCATTAAACATATTAAAATCGATCGAGATAGACTAGACAAACACCTAGCTTAAGCTAGTAATGCTAGTTTTCTCGTTTGAGCTCTAAGTGACTCAATTATGTATAAACTTGTTTGAAAGACACCTTAACATTGTATTCACATACTTAAAACAATTATATGCTCAATTATATCATTATTAACACCTTAAGAACATGACAAGTCCTCAAAACAAGGCTAAATAAGCTAGGATAACCACACTAAGGTGCACAAATCCACCTCAGATCAGTTATGCATATAAATGAATGAATGCCATGAAAAATAAAGTGATGTAAGATGAACTTAGTACCATATACAACACAAGTATATACACCTCCTTCATATTAGCGGCTCGTGAAGTATAGAACCTATGGTGACCATTCTCTTCCAATACTATGGTTCATAGATGAAGGGGCACATGCGGAAATCGAGATATCTATGTACACTGTCTATTCCCAAATCAAGACTTTCATTAATAACCATTGATAAACATATGCATGACAGGTGATCGGGCTAATCAGGACTAAAACAATTGTTCAAAATTGATCGTAGTCCATATTAGATAAAATGATAGAAAATCAAACCCAACACCTCCCAAAAAAGCTTATAGAAAATTAGAGTAAATATAATGCATTGTAATCTCAAATTCGTCATCCAACAGTAATGGTAGAGTTATCTCCATTTTGTAAAGTCAATTTATAGTAGGATTAACAAGTGTAAAGCCCTTGAAAAAAATCAAAATGAAAATCAGTAGTTTAAAATAGTATATCCATGCAAAAGATACGAGTAAAGCCCATTTTTAGGACTATAGTAGAAATCCATGTTTTCCCTTAAAATTGAACCACAATACAAAAGTGTTCCTGTGAAGGAATACACATCATCGTCAGTAACTGCGAATGACAAGAGATCACCCCAACTCTCCGATACAAGCTAACTCTGCATTATATACACATCAATAATGAGAACTCGTACTAGGATCTGTAAATTGTAGAAATATAATATTAGTACTAAACACAAGGTACTCAATAGGCATCGGCCTACTGAGCTCTAAATATAATGTGAGTATTAATAGCATGAAATAAAAATACCTACCCGGGAGTAGTGAAATAGATATACTAAGTAACCAAAAAGAAAGGTACAACTGACATGATAGATTGAGCATACGGTGCTATAAGTATCATAAAGATATGTAACGATTGAAAAGAAAAGAAAAATTAACTAACCACTTTAAAGAAAATATACACCTAACCAAGCTGGCCTAACATTCTAATAGTGAAAAAATCAAACTTAAAGGAACAACAATGATAATATACCCGACTGCATACTTAGTTAATAAAGTACCAGAGTGAATCAACACTAAAGCTATAAAAGCTAAAAGGAAGAGTCTATGAAAAGTACCTCAGACGTCGGTACAACCCCAGTAACTAACCTGTTACAAGCTATGCAATAATGCGAAGAATTGAAAGAGAAATATGAAAAAAGTAATAAGCTATGCCCCCATAAGTATAGAAGATACATACAAAGTAGATAAAAACCCAACTGACCCCCATAAGCATGACAAGTTCCTAGAAGCAACCATAACCTAACTGGGCCTACATAAATTCGGAATGTACCAAACAACAAACATACTGGTGACAAGTTATGCATATAAATAAATGAATGCCATGGAAAATCAGGTGATGTGAGATGCATTAAATACCATATACAATACAAGTACATACACCTCCTCTTGCTTAGCAGGTCGCAAAGGCTAAACTTTTGGTGACTATCCTCATCCAGCACTGAGGCTCATGGATGAATGGGCACGTACAAAAATTGGGATATTCGTATACACTTTATGTTCCCAAATAAAAACTTCATATAATAACTACTAATAAGCATATGCATGATAGGTTATCGGGCTCAAGTCAGGTCTAAAACAATGGGTCAAAATAGGTCGTAATCCATATCAGAGAAAGCGATATAAAATCATGCCCAACAACTCCTGAAAAAGGTTATTGAAAATCAGAGAAAATATTTTCACTATAATATTAAATTCATCATCCAATAGTAATGGCGGCATTATCTCCATTTTTTAAAGTCAGTTTATAGTAGGATTAACAAGTGTAAATCCCTTTCAAAAATCATAGTGAAAATCAGTATTTTAAAACAATTTATGCATGAAAAAGATACAAGTAAAACCCATTTTTAGGACCATAGTGGAAATCCATATTTTCCCTTAATATTGTACGACAATACAAAAGTGTTCCCAAGTGAAGGGTTGCACGCCATCTTTAGTATCCAAACAAGAACATAATCTTACAACTATGTACAAATAGGTAATGCTAGCCTTTATAGATAAGTATACTAACCTAAAACTTCACATGCGTCATTACTAAGGCCTCTATCCAAATAATGTGATAACCATGTATAAATATACCAATAGGGGAAAAGAGTAACAAACATCCATTGTAATAAACAATAACCAACTAATAGATACCATCCTTCATCTAAAGTACCACGATAATGAATAGGAAAAAACTATGGTAGTGTCAATCCTAACGTGAAACACATATAATAAACATAATCTCATTGGTAAATGTAGATTGTAGCTTACCTGGAATTCCATACAAAGGCCTTAAACTATCCATGAGATGTTCATATCCTATGCACGATCTCTGAAAATTTGTTGTGTTATCAAAAATATGATATACCAATCATAACAAGTACAATGAGACCTATATTATAAATTAATACTTAGAACCAAAAAATAGGGTAAAAATTAGCTAGTGGGGTCCACTTATGAAATCAAAAAATTAAATCCATAATAATATTTCTTTAGGACAAGGAACATATGCTCAAAAATTGGGCAAGATTAAAGCCCAAATTAGAGCTCAATTTAGTCCTCAAACTAACAAGAATCAAAGGCCTAAACTAGATATTTAACAAATAAAGGAAGGAATTACACCCAATTATTATGGAAATTCAACCAAGGAACATGACACCAACTCACCTGAGCACAAATAGATGATTTTCCCAAAATCTCCAAGTTTCACAACTCATCCATGGTGAAATAAATGAGGGAAAATGATTCAAAAATGGATAAGAGAACTATTTAAACTACTTAGGGGTCCTTATTTGCAACACCAAGGTCTGCGAATGTGAAGATAATTTTTAGTTTGCACCAGTAAGTTCTTATCACGACCAAGTTGGGACGCTGGCCGTGACGAGCATTCCGAACCACAAATGCTCGAGAGACCCCTTAGCATACTGTCATAATCATAATCCATACATAAATCAAGTGAGGAAGACAAAATAATGTTCAATGGAAATTTATAATACAAAAGTGTCAACATAATTACGACAATACAATACCCGAATTCTATTCTACACCAGTCTACGAAGCCTCTACTGAACTGAAAATAATAGTCAGACTAAATTAGGACAGAACCCCTGGAAGGACCATAAAACTAATGGAGATTGCATATAGACTAAATGTCTTCTAGTGTAAGGGAGGCTCAACAAATTTTGGAAGTCTGGGAACAATCCACTACTAAGATGGATCACGGGACTGAGCCTCTGACCCTATAGAGAGAGGGTCAATACTCGAAAGTACTATTATATCAAATTACCCAAAAATAACGTATATTTCATGTAACATAATTGAGATCATTGTGAAAATAATTTATCATAATATATATATAAAAACACATAGGCATAAATAAAGAGCTTTAAACATTTTTGTAAATCATAAACTCAACTTCTTATTTTACTTCTGAGCTAGATGGTGCACCCTACATTTTCTATAATCCCATGGTCTATATAGGATCCTCCCTTGACTCAGCGGCCAAGCCCCCAATCCAAGTTTGCTGGAAGGATTAGATATTAGCAAGGGGGCACACAAGATCACAAAGCAGGGTGTCATAATCTCCAACCAAGTCAACATGTCATGGAAGTGCACAAGATCACAAAGCAGGGCTCCTAACCATAGCCTAAAATTAGAACGACATGAATCAAAAGTACACAAGATCACAAAGCAGGGCACCATATCTCATATTAAAAAATCATGATTTCTAGTGATGAGTCTTTCAACTCATGCTTTCTTTGGATAACCATCTAACTCACTTTAAGCCTAATTTTTAATCTTTTAGAACCATGCATTATACACAAATTATTCATTTGTTTCATGTTAAAGGCATCTTATGATAGGTATCGTCATACCTATACATGCAAGCCATATCATATCATACCATGTCCATAGCCCTTTTCATTCAAAAACATGTTAATGACCACCCAAAAAATTTATATCATATGAGAGTTCTCATTTCAAATACATATGAAAACTTATGCAAAACACTCTCTTTCAAAGTCTTTAACAGATGGTGGACAACTCTTTCATAAATCGCATGTAATTCTTTCATTTACCACGAAGAGAACATATATATCAAGAAAACACCTTTTCATCAATCATAACCAACATCCGTTCCAGGAATGATAGTAAAATATTTGATTCATACTTTAGGACATGCAATTAAACAATCCGTAACATGTTAAATCAAACAAATTTTATGTTGTGAGGGAAATTTCATGAATCTTTCTCTCATATTAATTCTCAAAAACATATAATGTATAAATACATGAATATAATTCAAATCTATGGAAAACTTCATGATAATCCTATCAAAATCGGTTCATGATGCATGTTCTTCAAACGATTTTCAAAACCCTTCTTATATACATGATTTTCATGCCTTTAAAACTTGTTAAAAACTATAAACTACTCCCATGAGGTTTAGGATAGTCCCACATACTTTTTGATGGAGAAAAATCAAAGGAAAGGTAGATAGATTTGACCTTTGAGATCAAAGTCCTCAAACCCTAGGTGGTTTCTCATCTCTTTCCATTAGAGAGATGATTTGGGAATTTGAGAAGTGATATCACGTAATTCAAGACCCTAATTTAGTCCTTATATGATTAGGAACGATTATAAGATGGTAAAGGACCTTAATTCCCTTGAAATAACTCAGAACGAAATACTTTTATGCTTGGCTTTTGCTTGGTAGTGCATAGCCAAAGCCAACCTGAGGCAGTGTGCTTTGGTGATTGCTCTACGAACCAAGGCCAATGTGGACCCCGGATAGGGTCCCACTCAAACACTCATAAATTTTGACTCCTAACTCGGATTGATGAATGGTTAGTAGAGTTAGAAATAAGACTCAAAGGTCTTTAATTTGATATATTATGGTCCATATAACTCCTCATATTCTAGGAGTAATGGTTTTTGGAAGTTGACCCAAGAAAAATCATTGACTAAAACTCAACAGGTAAAATGAGTTAGGAGACTTCTGTGACGCATACTCATCTCTAAAGATGTTTTCACTAAAGAATTATTATTCACACTTATTTCCAACTAGAAACCATTGGATTTGGGTCTATAGACATCGGAACAATGGTTCAAACCTTAGCCTAAAAAACTGAGGTATTACATTTTCTCCCCATTGGGATCATTCATCCTCGAATGATGGGTGGGAACTTGTGAAAACTCTAAAAGTATGAAATGAAGGACGTAACCTCACATAAGGAATCCTTCCTCAACAAAGTATGCAAAGTCATCAAAAGAGCTTTATGATAATCCCTAGTGAATCATGTAAGCATGATGCATAAGATAATGATAATTGAAATAGAGATGGCCTTGAATATGAGATATATGGATCATAATCATAACAATATAAGGCATGGGTTTATTCTTTGATCATAGGTATTGATTTACATTGATATTCGACAAGAAATAAGGTTGCATGAGATATAGGACTAGAGGCATTCTCCACCTTACATGATACAATGAATAGACCTTAAATTTAGAGACACTACTCGACTATGACCCAAATAATAAATAACATACTTCATCATTTTCAACTTATAATTCATCTACAACATACCTAACTATAAGAGTTTGAGTCCCACTGCTTAGTACTTCCATATTATAGCCTAACCCAGGGTAAAAAGTTGTTATCTTTGGCTATGGGACCCCACACTCTACATCTATTTAAGAATATTACTTCACCTTATCACTGTAATCAAATAACCTCGGGTCTTAATTAAAGGAGTACTAACCACATAGCACATTGGTTTGTGTTTACATCAATCACAACATTCAAGTCTATCTTTACTACACCCACTTTATGGATCTCCTTACTAAAAATCAGAAATTTTAATCACTCTCACAAAGATTTTCTCCACATATCCACTTCCTAACTATTTCACATAATGAAAGTTCATATCCCTCCTCCCTCTGTATCTATAACCTTATCTAAAGGTAGTCACACCAAAATTTAAAATAATATGAAACATCTACGCTCTTATCTAAAACATTACTATGCCTCCATAACCACAAGCATACTAACATAATAGGGTTCATTAAGGGACTAGAGCATAAGCATAATGAATTGGAGTAACAGTATTCCATTATAACTTATACCAATTGTTCTACTCAAAGTGGGGCATGAGATGTAAGATACGATACAATAGGCATAAAGTGCTCCATATATCAAATGTCTAGATCATAGATACAAAGTTGTTCAGTCATAAACATAACACAACATGAGTTCTTAGGACTGAGTACAGTGTGAAAACATAAGTGCATCTATCATGAGTTGTACAACATAAAGCCGAAATTCATGCAGTCAATGATTGAGACAAGGATTTTAACTTAAAGCCATTGCTCCTCATTTAAAGAACTAAAAATAGCGATGAGTTCGTATAATCCTTATCGTTCTAGCTAAATCCAACATAAAATGAATTGGTGATATATAGAAAACATAGTTCCATAGAACTAAGAATGATATAAGACACGGATTTATGGATCATGAACATCATAACATAGAGCTTGAATACTTTAAAGATCAGATTATTGAGACATTAATGCTTCTAGTTAGGAGGTTAGACATGAACATAAGTTACATAGAGAACCCGAAGCTTAGCATATGAGTGACTTGAATACATAAAACTTTAGTGGAATGTCCTCACAGAATTGAAGTGGGAGGAGTTTTCTTGAATAGGAATAGATTTATCAATACTCTTCCTGGAACATGACACCATGAGAAAATTTGGGAACTACCTTAATTCATCATCTCCCCTTTAGACCAAAGTCACAATCCTAGACTTGCATACATAACCGCACATTAAATCTACAAGAACAACACTCGGTACAATGGGGTTATCATCATACACATAAATGTTTAACCCCTTGATAGCTATGATATGAAAACACTACCCTTCAGGGATACTAATCTTAACTTTTGCAAGTGATAACGCTCAATCTACAGCTCTCTTAGGAGTGTAAAGCGGTCGTTAGCAAATATAGAACCCAACCTGGGTTGGGTATCGATCCAACAGGGAATAGCTTGGTCAAAAAGTAAGCAACGGTTACTAGACTTTTAGTGCAAGTCTCGTAAAAAGGGGGGATTGTAATGTGTAACCAAAATATTAAAGTAAAAACTGAAAATAGCAAAGTAAAGAGAAAAGGATTGTTACGTAAGTTGTAAACAATGAGAATTGAAGCATTGGGGTTATGTCCACCTCCTGAGTTATACGTCTCTATTGACTATGAGTATGTAGAATTCCGACATGCATGTGCTTATACAGAATTGTATTCGATGGTAAATCCAGGCGTCTTTCAACCTATTCGAGGATTATTTCACTTTAACTCTTTTGAGCTTAAAGCGTGTCTAACGGTACGAATTCTCCAAAAGGTTAATCCAGTTACGGCACTAACTGTTTAGTAGGGAATTTAGGGGGTGACCCTACTACCTTGACATTATCTCTTTTCCAGACAAATAACCTTTCTTTCGAACAAGTTAAATGTTATACTGGCGTATTCTTGTGTTTGCAACCACAAAGAATGTAGATTAAGATGAAGAGAATAATGATATAAGCATCATACGTGTCACGAACTCACAAACTCACAGCAATAGATAGTATCTCAGTTGGCTTCCATAACCCCAACAGAGAAGTTTAGTTACCCATGAATGCGAAGGAGATCACGATTGACATTGTTGTTATACCACAAGATTGATTAATTTCGTGTAGCACAAGTGGTAGGCGTTTAGGTGTGAATTCCTAGGCAAAGTAAAGTTTCTCTTGTTACGGAATTTAAGAATAGAAGAATTAAGGGAAAGATTTCGGAATTGAGAAGTAGAAGAATAAGAACTAGAATTTATTAGGAATGTATGAAGATGAATGTATCTCTCCACTAAGGGAGGAATTGTTAAACATCTCTAGCAGGATAGGATATTTATAATACTCATATCCTAATTCTACTAAGCTAATGAAATACTTAACCCAATTGTACTAGGTTAATGTAACATTATCCTAATCCAAATAAACTAATGAAATACTTAACCCAATTGTACTAGGTTAATGTATCATTATCCAAATCCAACTAAGTTACTGCTAGTCCCCAAAGTCTTCAGAAATGCTGTTTTAGCCCGGGACAGATTTTCCATGCATCACTTTTGGTCCTTTAGGCATCCAAGCTCCCTTTCCTTCCTTTGTGAGCTTTCTTTGGCATCAAGTAAGCCATAAAATGCTGAATTCTGCATCATTTATACCTGAAACTTTGCTAATCATGTTTGTTAGTTCACTAACAGGAAAAAGGACTAAAAGTGCATGAAATATATAATTTGTCCTCAAAACATGGCACAATATGGGCAAAATATATTGATATAGGCGCGTAATATTACCTATCATCAACACCCCACACTTGAAGCGTTGTTCGTCCTCGAACAAAATATCATGTCCATCTAAACATCAACTTAGGGTTTTACAGCAACAACACAAAATATTCGTCAAGACAAGCACAACAATTACTAACAAAGAGTAGTTTTCCGATCATTAGTAGAAACCATTTAACCTCTAGCATAGACTCGTGATGGTGGTCAACTCACATGCAAAAGTTAAGGTACAATGAATCATATACAACTATCCAAAACTCATCAACCATGTGTGTCTCACAATATATTACCCATAATCACTCACAAGTATAGCATATTTTTCAAACATGGGTATCAAAATATCCTTGCTCTCACTCTCACAAAGAATTCATAAGCAGTAACTGATGACCATAGGCTTGCCCTTAGTGTAATACTCCACTAAATGTCAGAATGTTAAGATTAGGATCAAGTAGGTCTTTTGATGGTTGTAATGTAGGCTAAGGGACGGGTAGGACTATTTTGGCCAGAAATAGTGACTAAGTTCCTAAGCACTTTAATACATCACATTGTATCATTTACATTTTTTTCTTTCAACCTTTCTTCTTTTTTTTTCTTCTACCACCCTTGTTCTCCTCTTTTGTTTTTCAATTTTAAGCATAACTCACTTTTCAGCTTTCTTTTTCCTTTTTCTTTTCATAGCATACCTCTTATGATAGCACTTTCTTTTTCATAACACATTCAAGCACCATTACATTTTAAAGCATCATACTTACCCAATTTCCTCTTATATTGTCACATGACTTTATACTTTAAAGCACTTTAGGAATTTGGATCAAATCACGGTCTTGAAAAAAAAGATTAGGCTTACATACAAGGTTGTCAAAGAAATAGGCTAAAGGCTCAAAAGGGTTTAACTAGGATGATGTCCAAGGGTAGGTAAAACGAAGGTAAACATATGTAGGTTTCCAAAGAAATGCCTAAATCATCTCCTAAACTTACACTCCTTATTTTCGCTTTGCATACATACCAGGCAAGTTCTAGCATCAGCCACAAACATAGAATATACTATTATCTCACACACACAAGGCATATGGTTGACTTGATTGGAAGTAATATAGACTCTCGACCCAACAAGTAAAGGAATTGAACCACAAAATATCACATAATGAGTCACAACTAGAGCCTAAACATCTCAATAGTCATAATTGTAGCACATACTCTTGTTATAATCTCATGCTGCCTTTTGGAATTATTTCATGCGAAGCTAAAAAAATTATTCCTAAAAAATTATTCCTAAAAAACAACACAAAAATAAAACAAAGTAAACAGAGTAAAGCAAACATAGATGCGATAGAGAAGTATAGCATGCGATACCGCCACCCTACACTTAAATGGGACACTGCCCCTAGTGGAAAATAAATACGAAAAACCTGGTCAGTTGGACTCTTCCTCAATGTCGGGGGTCATACCCCCTTCGTCGGAATCATCATAAGAGTCGTCATCAGAGTTCTCCTCCTCATCGGAGTCTGGCAAGCGTGGATCATCATCGGTTGGCACATCATTGTCTAGAGGTTCCTCAAAGTATACACCCAATCCACACATCTCCCGTGCATGCATGTTCATTGGATAATCATGGTCCAGCTGTTAGAGCTCTTCAGCAGTTGGAACACGACCTCCACTCATCATTGTGAAGCGTGTCATGCCATAAACATGATGGAAGAAACTCTCATTACGAGCATGTCTCTCCGCAGTAGTAAGGTTGACACCATGAGTTATTTCAGCATCTTTGACCTTGGTGAGGTCAACCTTCTTCGGGTTATGTGGGAGTTTGTGATTAGCTGGTTCCTCTTCGATATCCTCCTTCCGCAAGAGTGCTGTCAACAGATTACCAAAAGTGAAGTGGGACCTTTTGTGGAGTCTAGCCTTCCGCATTGTAGAGCGAATGATTGCCCCAAAATTGATAGGTACATTCGTCATCAAAGCATAAACCAAACACACTCTATATCTTGATATCTTGGTGTATTGAGTCCCAGGAATAAGGCAGGAGTTGACAATACGCAACCAGATTCTTGCTTCCCTATTCAATGGAGCATAGGGGAAGGTGTTGTGTCGTCCGGTGTCTCGGTGTCTGCCCCACCTTGCCATGGATCTACTTCCACAAAGTGTGTGTCGTATTGCTCTATAAGGAGGCCTACTGTACAGCTCTTTGAATGGTGCTGGGTCGACCGAAGGTAAACCAAGAAAGGAGTTGAGCAAATCCGCGTTGAGCTGTAACACTTGGCCCCAAATCTTGACTTCATTGCCTATGGTTTTCGGCGACCAGTTGGCGTAGAACTCCCTTGTCAAATCAATATTACATTCTCCCATGTCGTGGAAGATGAAATCCAGTTTCAACACCATTATTTTCGCCAACATACGCGGCTCCTTCTTTGCTATGGTGTCCTTGTTGATCAAGTCGACGTGAACATATTTCCGTTCCTTGTTGTTCTTGTACCATTCCTTGGCTTCCTCCTCAAGAACTCATTTTATTCCAAACATTCGACGGGGTAGTTGCATTGAGGATGATTCTCCTTGTTCCTTGCGACCTCTCTTCTTGCCCTTTTGGGAAGTGGTAGCCTTATCTTGTCGCGCTTTAGGTGCCATTGTTCCTGAGATTTAAACAGTATTCATGTTAGCATCAACTCAAAGGAAACAATCTATACACAAGACATCGGGGTACCACCCCACACTTAGGTTCGTTAATACAAAGCAGTGAAGTGAATTCACTATGTTCCGACAAGAAAATCAGCGATGTATCACTACTTGCAGCCATTGCACTACTTTCATGTTAGGTATAACAACACTACTACGTAGGGGTTACATTATGGTATAGTTACTTTCAACAAACACAACCTCCTAAGTCGGTAGTAAACTATAGGTCTTATCCCGATGAACGGGATAGTCTAACATGTAAGTATCCAAGTACCAAACTTAAGCAATTTTCATAACCCTAGCAAATCCGCAAATAGTATAACAATGCTATTAAAACCAAATTCAAGTCGGAAACAAGTCAAGATTATCCTAACGTATATGTTCACGCACATGGTTTTGTGTCAACAATCCAAACACATTAACATCACCAATAATCTTTCAAGATGTAGCAATTCATAATAGGCATAGCAACATAGTACTTACGAGAAATAGATGAAGAATACAAGAGTACTTACGTGATTGAAGCCTTTGGAGATGTTCTTGTGAATTGGAAGAGCAAAAAGAAAAAGTTTGAGATGATTTGGAGAGAGTATGCGGTGCCCTTAGGTCAATTTCTAATGTGGTTATGTTTCAAGACTAAGTCCCCTTTATATAGGAAGAGAATGGGTCGGGTTTTGACCAATTTAAAAACGGTTTTGGAGACAAAAATGCCCTATATGCGGCGCATAATGCTTGGCATAGTCATAGTATAGGCGGCGCATAGTGTATGGCATTTAGGGACATAAGCGGCGCATAGGTCATGGCATTTAGGGACATATGCGCCGCATAGTGTATAGCATTTGAGATACTGAGACCTAATGCTATAGCATAGGCAGCGCATAGTGTATAGCACACTTAAGAATGGGCGGCGCATAGTGTATAGCACACTAGATTTCGAGACCTTGGGCTATAGGATAGGTTGTGCAATATTCGTGGCCTAGTTTTACCTAGGCCTAGCCTTCCTCGATGCCTATTTTGGCATGAGAAATGCTTAATCCATAGCCTTATGCATCCTTATACCTAACTTACCACCTTTTCCAATACATCCAAATCGTCATTTGAAACCAATCTCCTCGTTGAATACCTCTTGCACCTATATTTGCTCAAAACCAATGAAAATGATTAGTACGATGGGTTGCCTCCCACCAAGTGCCTTAGTTTTTGTCGTGGCACGACTCGTATTTTTGGATTTTCATTTATCAAAAGAAAAACAAGTACTAGAATGAAAGAAAGACAAAACGATAAACGATAAACGATAAAATGATCCAACGATGGAACGATGGGTTGCCTCCCATCTAGCGCCTTATTTATTGTCGTGGCTCGACATAGTTACCTCGAGTACTTAGACTTCATCGAGATAAGAGATAGCCATATAATTCATCGAGTCAAGAGGACCTATATAAGGTTTAACACGTTGGCCATTCACTTTGAAGACAACACCATTATTGCCTTCCAATTCGACTACTCCAGACGAGTAGACTTGGATAACTTTGTATGGACCAGACCACTTCTATCTTAACTTACCTGGGAAGAGCTTCAATCGTGAGTTGAAGAGAAGTACCATATCACCCCTTTGGAAGTTTCGTCGAATAATCCACTGATCATGATACTTTTTCATCCGCTCCTTGTATAGGTCTGATCTTTCATATGCATGGAGACGGAACTCATCTAATTCGTTCAGCTGCTCCAACCTCAGATTCTTAGCATCATCCTGATTCAAATTCAACTGCTTTAATGCCCACAATGCCTTATGCTCGAGCTCGATGGGTAAGTGACAAGCCTCCCCATAAACTAGTTGATAAGGAGACATGCCAATGGGCGTTTTGAACGCAGTCCTATACGCCCATAGTGCATCATCAAGCTTCCTAGACCAATCCTTCCTATTTGCATTAACCGTCTTTGCAAGGATTTGCTTGATCTCCCGATTGGAAACTTCTACTTATCCACTAGTTTGGGGATGATAAGGCGTACCTACCTTATGTTGCTTGACACCATACTTGGCCAAAACGGATTTGAATAGCTTGTTGCAAAAGTGAGATCCTCCATCACTTATGATAGTACGTGGTACTCCAAAGCGAAAGAAGATATTCTTCTTTAAGAACACTACAACACGCTTCCCTTCAATGTCGGCCAAAGCTACAGCTTCCACCCATTTTGCAACATAATCTATAGCAACCAAGATGTACTTCATTCCAAACGAATTCATGAATGGACCCATGAAATCAATACCCCACACATCAAAGAGTTCTACCTCAAGAATTTTGGACATGGGCATTTCATGGTGTTTTGAAATAGCACCTTGACGTTGGCATTGGTCGCACCTTCTAACATAGTCGTAGGCATCTCTAAATATCGAAGGCTAATAATAACCACTTTGCAAAACTTTTCTTGTCGTCCGATTGCCTGCGTGATGTCCTCCAACTTGGGAAGTGTGGCATGCTTCCAATATAGTAGGCACTTCTTCATGAGATATACATCGTCGAATGATACCATCCGCGCATCTTCGAAACAAATAAGGTTCATCCCAATAGTAGTACTGTACGTCATGCATAAACTTTCTCCTTTGGTGGTAAGATAAATTCGAAGGTATCACATTGCTCACTACAAAATTTGCAAAGTCGGCATACCATGGTAGTTCCTCCATTGTTGCTGCTAATATCTCTTCGTCTGGGAATGCATCATCAATTTGATTTTCAGGTTGCGCCACATGTTCATTCTCAAGTCGAGATAGGTGATCGCCACTTGGTTCTCGCAACCTCTTCTATCTTTGACCTCAAAATCGAACTCTTGTAGCAGCAACACCCATCGAATTAACCTTGGTTTTGCATCCTTCTTTGTCATGAGATACCGAAGAGCTGCATGGTCTGCATGAATGATCACCTTGGTACCTAATAGATAGGCACGAAACTTCTCAAACGCGTACACAACTGCTAGGAGCTCTTGTTTAGTAATAGTGTAGTTCCTTTGGGCTTCATTTAGGACCTTACTCGCATAGTAGATAGGATGAAATAATTTCTCCTTTCTTTGTCCAAGTACAGCTCCAATGGCTACACCACTAGCATCACACATGACTTCGAACGGGAGAGACCAGTCTGGTGCTACCATGATAGGGGCTTCAATGAGTTTTCCTTTAAGGCATTTGAATGCCTTTAAGCAATCTTCTTTAAAGTCAAACTTCGCATCCTTCTCCAATAGTTTGCACAATGGACTAGCAATTTTGGAGAAATCTTTGATGAACAGACGATAGAAACCTGCATGGCCAAGAAAACTACGAACTCCCTTTACCAAAATTAGAGGCAGTAGCTTCTCAATAACCTCTATTTTTGCTCGATCAACCTCTATTCCTCTTGCGGAGATCTTGTGCCCAAGAACGATTCCTTCTTTTACCATGAAGTGGCACTTTTCCCAATTCAGCACAAGGTTGAATTCTACACATCTTTGCAATGCCATGCTTAAGTTTTCCAAGCACGACTCAAAAGATTCACCAACAACTGAAAAATCATCCATAAATACCTCCAAAGTGTCCTCAACCATATCAGAGAAAATGGACATCATACAGCGTTGAAAGGTGGCTGGTGCATTACATAACCCGAATGGCATATGTTTGAAGGCAAACGTACCATATGGGCATGTAAATGTTGTCTTCTCTTGGTCTTCGGGGGCAATACAAATCTGATTGTAGCCTGAATAACCGTCTAAGAAGCAAAACCATCCTTTCCCCGCTAATCGATCTAGCATTTGGTCCATGAACGGCATTGGGAAGTGATCTTTGAGTGTCCAAGAATTCAGCTTTCGGTAGTCCATGCATACTCTCCATCTAGTGATGGGTCTAAGTGGAATAAGCTCATTCTTCATATTCGCGACCACCGTCATGCCTCCTTTCTTGGGAACACATTGTACCGGGCTTACCCATGTACTATCCGAGATAGGATACACAACCCTTGCGTCTAACCACTTGATAATTTCTTTCTTCACCACTTCTTGCATAGGTGGGTTTAGACATCTTTGATGCTCAATGGTGGGTGTGCAATTTTCTTGAAGCTGAATTTTATGTGTGCAAATCCCAGGTGGAATACCAATAATATCCGCAATGGTCCATCCAATGGCTCTAATATACTTGTGTAAGATAGCAATAAGAGCTGCAACTTGTTGCTCACCCAAATCGACTGCCACAATGACTGGAAGAGTATTTCCGCTTCCTAAGAAGGCGTACTTCAAATGACTTGGCAGCTCCTTCAATTCTAACGTGTGTGGCTCCTCAATAGATGGCTTAGCTAGTGGTGTGGGTCGATTCTTGAGATCAAGATCCAGCTTCTTGGGAGCATAGCGATATGTCCCTAATCCCGATAGAGTACAAATAGCTTCTTCAGAATTTTCAGCATCCTCATTCTCTCCATTCATGAGCACAACCGCCAAAGGATCATCGATACTTTGCTCCTCTTCAAGTAATTCTTTCTCATCATCAAAGAAAACATCAGCCACCAAAAATACAATGAGATCTTTGGGTCGCTTCATTGATTTGCACACATCAAAGTGAACCACTTCGTTATTTATTCAGAATGAAAGCTCATTGGCTCTCAAATCAATGAGCACACTTCCTGTAGCAAGGAAAGGGCGCCCCAAGATTATGGGAACTTCTGAGTCTGCCTCACAATCCAAAATAACAAAGTCTTCCGGAAAGATGAATGAAGAAACCTTTACCAATACGTCACATAGAATACCAACAGGTCATTTTACCGACCTATCCGCCATGACGAGCCTCATATTGGTTGGAGTAGGATTACCCAACCCCAACTTCTTGTAGATCAATAATGGCATCAAATTGATGCTGGATCCTAAGTCACATAATTCTTTGGCAAAATTCAAAGATCCTACGGTGCAAGGAATAGTGAAAGCTCCAGGGTCGGCCTTCTTCTGAACTATCGATCGGGTAGCAATTGCACTACAATGATGCACATATTCTTTCAACTCATAGCTTGCTGCCCGCTTTTTTGTCAAAAGATCCTTCATAAACTTCGCATACCCAGGCATTTGTTCAAGTTCCTCCACCAATGGAACATTAATGGTCAGCTGTTTCAACATAGTCATGAATTTGCTGAACTTTGTGTCATCCGCCACCTTCTTCAATCTTTGGGGAAAAGGTGGTGGTGGGTATGGAAGTGTTCTTTCCACGGCTTTTTTCTCCTCTTGCTTCCATTTTTCCACTTTTTTAGGCTGCACCGTGCTGGAGGTGGCGTCCTTGACGTCAGGAGTAGTAGCTGTGGCATCTTCTCCTTTTGCGTTGTCATCCATGTCCGCAACTTCGTCAACCACTTGCTTGCCTTTTGCTGAAGTTTCCAGTACCTTACCACTTCTGGTAGTGATGGCCATGCATGACCCATCATTCCTTGGGTTTTGCACAGTATCGCTAGGTAAAGTTGCCGACCTTTCTTTGATTGAGTGCTACTGAAAGTTGGCTCAATTGTTGCTCTATTTGCTTGATAGAAGTGGAATGTGAATCAACTAATTGTTTCATGAAGGACAAATCATTGATTACCTCCGTTAATCCCGCGCTCGTTGCTTCCACTCCTTTCAATAATTTAGCCATCATGTCTTCCATACTTCCAGAATTAGATGTGGTGGTGTCACATCTACCAGGGGGAACATACAAACCACTCTTTTCATTCTTGTTTTTCCAACTACCTTGGTCTTTGTTTCCAGATTTATCATAGTAGTTCCAACCTTGGTTTCCTTGGGTATTCCCACGGAAACCCCCCTGATTGTTCAAGTAGTTGGCCTCCTCTTCCGAATTAGATTCGTCTCTTCCTTTTGACGCAATGGCTTTGACTTTTTCGATCTTCCCTGTTAATAAATGCTATGTAAGAAGATCCATTTATGTTTTCAGATGCGTCATATCTTGATCACGTTCTTCTTCTCTTCTTCTTTGGTCTGCAGTCATGCCAATAGATAAAGTGGGGCTTGCTACCTCAGAATCCCTGGTATGCCAAGCTCTACTTTGTTTCGTCATACGATCTAGCATATTGCTTGCTTGACCAAAAGTGAGGTCCATAAAAGATCCTCCAGTTGCGTTATCCACCACAGGTTTAGTTATTGAATTCAAGGCTCTATATAATATCTCCATTAGGTGAACATTATTCATATGATGGTTTGGGCATCTCGCTAGCTTTGTCTTGAACCTCTCCCATGTTTCGTGAAGAGCTTCAGTGGGAAGCTGACGAAAGTTGCTGATTTCATCTCTCAATTGTGCTCTTTTGGATGGCGGAAAGAATCTTTCTAGGAAAGCGTCTCTCAATTGCCTCGAATTTGTAATAGAATCAGGAGTCAGCCCATTCAACCATAGAGTTGCCTCCCCAGACAGAGACAATGGAAATAGACATAATCGAATTGCATTCTGACCAACACCAGGATTGTCAAACGACTTGCATGTAGAAATAAAGTTGATGAGATGCATATTCGGATCATCGCCTGCTAGTCCACCAAATAATCCCTTGAGTTGCAATAACTGAATCATGGTGCTTGTGATGTTGAACTTGGCTCCGGGCGCTAATGGTGGAGGAATTATGGCTCCAGTGGCTCCGGCTCCATCAAGATCATCATCATCATCGTCAAAAGCTGGCTGCATAGGTTGGCGATCATACCTAAACCGAGCTTGTCGACCTCTTCGGTTGGCAGGTGTTATGATTTCAGCATCACGCCTAGGGTTTAGTAACACGTCATCACCTAAATCCTCATCGTCGGAATTTGTTGCTCGTGCAGGGTTATCAATGTTTTGTTGTTGAACTTGAGTAGCGGCAAGAGCAGCTAATCTCGCCTGTTCCTGTTGGGCAGCCATCCTTTCGATTTCTACTTGTGCTTCCATTCTGCCAATACGTTGTGGTTCAGGATTGATAGGTAATAACGGTTGACCAGAACTTCGAGTATGGGGCATGCACTAAATAAAAACCTGCAATAAACAAAAACAACAACTAAAAGTAAAAGTACGAGAATCTTTGACCAAAGGGTCTAGTAATTATCACAAAATAATTGACACTCGTATTCCCCGGCAACGGCGCCAATTTTTGATAACGCTCAATCTACAGCTCTCTTAGGAGTGTAAAGCGGTCGTTAGGAAATATAGAATCCAACCTGGGTTGGGTATCGATCCCACAGGGAATAGCTTGGTCAACAAGTAAGCAACGGTTACTAGACTTTTAGTGCAAGTCTCGTAAAAAGGGGGGATTGTAATGTGTAACCAAAATATAAAAGTAAAAACTGAAAATAGCAAAGTAAAGAGAAAAGGATTGTTACGTAAGTTGTAAACAATGAGAATTGAAGCGTTGGGGTTATGTCCACCTCCTGAGTTATACGTCTCTATTGACTATGAGTATGTAGAATTCCGACATGTATATGCTTATAGAGAATTGTATTCGATGGTAAATCTAGGCGTCTTTCGACCTATTTGAGGATTATTTCACTTTAACTCTTTCGAGCTTAAAGCGTGTCTAACGGTACGAATTCTCCAAGAGGTTAATCCAGTTACGGTACTAACTGTTTAGTAGGGAATTTAGGGGGTGACCCTACTACCTCGACATTATCTCTTTTCCAGACAAATAACCTTTCTTTCGAACAAGTTAAATGTTATACTGGCGTATTCTTGTGTTTGCAACCACAAAGAATGTAGATTAAGATGAAGAGAATAATGATATAAGAATCTTACGTGTGACGAACTCACAAACTCATAGCAATAGATAGTATCTCAGTTGGCTTCCATAACCCCAACAGAGAAGTTTAGTTACCCATGAATGCGAAGGAGATCACGATTGACATTGTTGTTATACCACAAGATTGATTAATTTCGTGTAGCACAAGTGGTAGGCATTTAGGTGTGAATTCCTAGGAAAAGTAACGTTTCTCTTGTTGCGGAATTTAAGAATAGAAGAATTAAGGGAAAGATTTTGGAATTGAGAAGTAGAAGAATAAGAACTAGAATTTATGAGGAATGTATGAAGATGAATGTATCTCTCCACTAAGGGAGGAATTGTTAAACATCTCTAGCAAGATAGGGTATTTATAATACCCATATCCTAATCCTACTAAGCTAATGAAATATCTAACCAAATCCTACTAAGCTAATGAAATACTTAACCCAATTGTACTAGGTTAATGTAACATTATCCTAATCCAAATAAACTAATGAAATACTTAACCCAATTGTACTAGGTTATTGTATCATTATCCAAATCCAACTAAGTTACTGCTAGTCCCCAAAGTCTTCAGAAATATTGTTTTAGCCCGGGATAGATTTTCCATGCATCACTTTTGGTCCTTTAGGCGTCCAAGCTCCCTTTCCTTCCTTCGTGAGCTTTCTTTGGCGTCAAGTAAGCCATAAAATGCTGAATTCTGCATCATTTATACCTGAAACTTTGCTAATCATGTTCGTTAGTTCACTAACAGGAAAAAGGACTAAAAGTGCATGAAATATATAATTTGTCCTCAAAACATGGCACAAATATGGGCAAAATATATTGATATAGGCGCGTAATATCGCCTATCATCTGCAAGTTCCATAGGCATCACTCTGTAACTCACACTCTTAAAAGTATACACATTCACCCTTCTTAACACATAACAATCCATTCTCCACTACTTAACATACTAGCATTGAACCTCTAATCGCATACCATTACAACTTAACAACGTTTTTAAAACTAGACCAAGAGCTCACATCATCTATCTATATTTCCCCTAATTTGGGTCTAAAGAGCACCATATAGTAGCTCTCTAGGCTTCTTCATACTAAGAAATTCAATAACATGAACTAGGTAAACATGGAACTTTTACACATAAAACTTTATCTAACCAGATGCTCCCTAGGGTTCCACTTATTTTTATAAACCTAACACTCTTATCCACCTAATGACAGCCACAACTCATCATTTTAACACTAGTCCTCATGTACACATATACATCATAATTTTCCACTCAAACTTTTTGTAAGTTATCAACCTAGGCCTCTTTCACACACTGTAACAAACCTATTAATTCATTCAAAACAAATCTTGCATCACAATTCTTGAGTTGACATCCTTATCACCATAATTCATACCTGAAGTTTAATCCTAGTGCCTAGCACCAACCGTGTACCACCGATGACACATCCTACATAATATACTAGTCCATCAAATAAAGAGTCAATCTATATCTCTTATCTCACTCGACTATGGCTTACAAGTACATCTCTACAACATTACTACTACACCTTAGAATTTACTACACCCCTTCTCATATGTTCTTCTAGTTTACTACTACTAGAGAAAAGAGAATCAGGGGGTAAAGCCACCTAATAAGGATAGTCGATCTTAATCTTGTAATACAACTCATTACAATTTTATCAATATATTTTTCTTTCTCATGTCATATTTACTTACCCATACATACATCCTCACTTTCTTCAAATTCCATATACACCAATGAGTCTCTACCCATAACTTATTGATTAATCTACCCCTTTTTATTTACCACTTATTAATGATTTCTACAACCATCATAACTATCCACTCTGAGCTCATTCCCTATTTTGAATAAATAACAATAATAGCCAATCATTTCCTCAATAGACTACCATATAATCTACAAATCTTGCCACAGCATTAGTTAATAGTATAAATGGGTAAACCAACCCTCAATCGAGGGTTATACAACTAAAACTATCTTTTTTATACAAAAGTCACCCTCACTCTACTTCTAAACTTATGGCTTTATAGGACTAACTTTGGAACTATCTTACTGCTCATAGGTTATGACACCTTATCACATACTACTACTTGGGTGTAAATAATGTTTCAATATTTTGACATATATCATCACTCTTAAGCATGACATCTGCAATAAGAATTTTGAAAGGGACTGAATACACTTCATACTACAGGCTCAAACACATAATTGATATAGATAGGGGTATACACTTGATTCAACACACTCTGAAGCACAAACCAACTCCTCACAAGCCCTTATACTATTTTATAACTTTATACATAACTCAGTCAAAAAGGACCGCACCATTAGGAAATCTAAACTCTTGAACTTGTACTGCCTTGACAATGAGGCATGGCCTATTAAACTAAAGCACATAAGGAATTTGGATAACTTTTGTATGGATGACACTATAGCACAAACTAGACTATAAAAAAATAAGAAATAACTCCTAAATGTTCGGTAGCCTCTTAATTATAGGTGTGGTGCACAACACACCCATAAGCAAGACTCTACTAGACACAACTTTGTAGACACCCTAGGACCATGAACCATGATTTGATACCAAGATTTTTATAACTTAATTTGATACCCTTTCTGCAATGGACATCCTAAACTACGAAGGCTAGAGAGACCCCTTAGCATACTATTATAAGCATAATCCATACATAAATCAAGTGTGTAAGATATAATAATGTTCAATGGAACCTAATTATCCAAGATATGTCAACAAAATTATGATAATAAAATACTCAAATTTCGTTCTACACTAGTCTACTAAGCCTCTACTGAACTGAAAATACTAATCTGACTAAACCGGCACAAAGCCTCCGACCGGACCATAAAACTGACTGAGATTATATATAGATAGAATGCCTTCCATTGTAAGGAAGTCTCACCAAATTCTGGAAGTCTAGGAACAATCTACTACTAAGATGGACCCAGGGACTAAACCTAGGAACCTCTATATAGGAGGTCAGTACTCAAAAGTACTGGTATGTCAAACAACCCAAAAATAACATATATATAATGTAACATAATTAAGAGCATTGTGAAAACAATTTATCATAACATATATATAAAAACACATGGGCATAATTAAAGAGCTTCAAACATTCTTACAAATCGTAAACCCAACTCTTTGTATAGCTTCTAAGATAGATGGTACACCATATATTTTTTATAATCCCATGGGCTATATGGGATCTTACCTTGACTCAGCGGCTAAGCCCACAATCCAAGTTTGTCACAAGGATTGGAGTATTTGCAAGGAGACATGCAAGATTACAAAGCAGGGTACCATAATCCCCAATTAAGTTAACATGTTATGGTAGTGCACAAAATCATAAAGCAGGGTTCCTAACCATACTCCCAAATTAAGAAGACATGAATCAAAAGTACACAAGATACAAAGCAGGGTACCATACCCCATATCAGCAAATCATGATTTCTAGCGATGAGTCTTTCAACTCGTGCATTCTTTGGGTAACCATCTAACTCTCTTTAAGCCTAATTTGTAAACCTTTAAAACCATGCTTCATGCTTAAATTATTCATTTCTTTTATGTTAAGGACATCTCGTGATAGGTATCATCATACCTAGACTTGCAAGCTGTATCACATCATACCATGTCCATAGCCCTTTTCATTTAAAAATATGTTAATGACCACCCAAATGATTTACATCATATGAGAGTTCTTATTTTAAAGCATATGAAAACTTATGCAAAACACTTTTTTTCAAGTGTTTAATACATGGTGGACAACTCTTTCATAAATCGCATACAATTCTTTCATTTAACATAAAGAGCATATATATATCAAGAAATCACCCTCTCATTAATTACCAACATCAAGTCTGTGAATGATAGTAAAATATTTGACTCATACTTTAGGATATGCAATTAAATAACCCATAAGATGTTAAATCAAACAAATTTTATGTTGATAGGGAAATTTCATAAATTTTATTGTCATATTAATTTACAAAAACATATAATGTATAAACACATGAATATAATTCAATTCTATGGAAAACTTTATGATAATCTCATCAAAATGGGTTCAAGATGCATGTTCTTCAAACGACTTTCAAAACCATTCTTATATACATGATTTTCATGCCTTTAAAACTTGTTAAAAACTATAAACTATGTTCATAAGGTTTAGGATAGTCCCACATACCTTTTGACAAAGAAAAATCAAAGGAAACGTAGAGAGTTTTGCCCTTAGAGATCAATGTCCTCAAACCCTAGAATGGTTTCTCCTCTCTTGCTTTTGGAGATATAATTTAGGGATTTGAAAGTGATATCACATATTTAAGACCCTAATTTCATCCATATATGAATAAAAATGGTTATTGGATGGTAAAAGACCTTAATACCTTTGAAATAACACAAAATGAAACACTTTTTTATGCTTGGCTTTTGCTTGGTGGTGCACAACCAAAGCCAACCTGAGTTAGTGTGCATTGGCGATTGCTCCACGATGTAAGGCCAACGCGGACCTTGGACAGGATCGCACTCAAACACTCATAAGGTTTAACTCCAAACTTGAATTGATCAACGATCGGTGGCACTGGAAAGAAGACTCAAAGGGCTTGAATGTAATATATTATGGGTCACACAAATTCATATTCTAGGAGTAATGGTCGCTAAAAGTTGACCTAAGAAAAATCATCAACTAAAACTTAACCAATAAAAAGGTGCTCAACTTAACTTTGAGCTAGGAGACTTTTATGATGTATACTCATCTCCAAAGATGTTCTCACACTAAATTATTGTTATTCAAACTTATTTCCAACTAAAAACCATGGGATTAGGTTCTATATACATCGAAACGTTGGTTCAAACCTTAGCCTAAAAAAGTAGGGTGTTACAGTAGTGGAGTTCAAAATCCTCTCAAGCATGTTCTTAGGATTCATTTGAAAACCCATTCATGAAAAAGATACATGCTATCCTACTAAAGATGGAATTAGTTAAACTTACGAAATTGCTAATGAATGTCATTTCAATAAAATATGGGTCCCACACCTACTATTTTATTTTGACTAAATTTCACCCAATATCTCAGAATATACTCAGAACCCTCAAGACCTAACCAAGGGTCCTCTTATCCCAAAATCCATATTTTAGATCTAACGAAACCCTTAAAATCCTCATATAAGGCCATTTACTGGGAGTTTTATCTAGGTACCAATTTTTAAACTCTAAAAGCTCCTAAATATAGAAATTGAATAGAAACCTAAAAAAATATTGTGAATCAAATCACCAGTCCAAGTCATAAATGACTTTAGACAGCTACAGGAAAGTACAAAATATAGAAAATACATAAAAGGAGGAACTGATTGTGAGGGTCATTACAACATCCACTAATAAAAAAAATTACTTTTGAAAGTAAAGAAATAGATAGTTCTCAATATCTCAATTAGATGAGTACACTGGGTTCGCATTCTACATAAGAATCCTAGATCCTCTATCCGATCGGTCAAGGCCTCTACAAAAACTTATTAATGTAATCCAAATTACCTCCAGACCTTTGGATGGGATGCTTATAATGCTGCAGGTGCTTGTAAACTCTTTAGCTCTATCAAAAGGTTCAAATTGGATAATTATTACCATTGAGGAGGGTTGAGGGACTTTGAAAAGGTCAAAGGAGTTCAACGCGGGGCTAAAAAGCCCCTGGGAGATGACATGTGCCTTATCTTCTTTAGAGGTACACCCAACCTACTCTTGACCTACTTGAGCAGGTTAAAATAGTGGAACATCTTCCAAAAGTATGCCCCTTACTCACCCAATATGCTCAAGTAGATGCCAAAGTAGGTTGCCATGCTTTTTTGTTCCAAATGGGTCACTTTTAGGCCTATAAGTTAAAATAATTAAACCTAGACTATAAATAAGAGTTTTCTTTCATTTTTAGGATAACTTTGATGCTAATGAACTATTAATATCTTATGAGTGTGTGTAAGTGTCATGATCTAAGGCTACCCCATAGTCGTAACACAGTGCTTAAGGCTACAACTAACCAAGCTAACCCATGAACTGGTACCTGTTGTGAGCACTAAATAAAGTAAATACTGAAATAGCATTGCAAAAAAAACTAATGAAATATGGTCCAAAATGTAATACTAAACTGAATATAAATATCATGTCTTGAAGAAAACACAACTGATAACATCTGAAAGGTAAATTGATGGTCTGAATATTTAATCAGAACACCTAAAACCCTCTAACATGGAGAGTTGATGGGATAGGCCCCCAACTAAATCCAACTAACTGACATAAAAGTAACTATTATAAATGTCTAAAATAAAAAAATCATCCTCGGTGAATGAGGACTCACCAGTACTACTGCTGGAAAGATGTTGATCAGTCAAAGGATGGTCATTAAACTGTGTGCTCAAACCTATATTATAAGACAACATAGCATAACAAAAAGTATGTGATCAGTACTTTGAATATACCGTTATGTGAGGTAAGGACTACTGAAATACATGTAAAATCTGAACATAGATGCATGAACATGTAAAACTGAGAATGTAAGACCAAGTATAGTATGTACTGACATGATTTGAATAACTGAATAACTTATATCTGAATAACTAAAAAAATCTATAAAACTGAATGAATGAATACTGAAATCTAACTACTTGGTCAAGCAAAGTTGAATTGAGATAGATTGAGTTTTGACTGAAACTGTGAGAGCTATCATGTAACCAACATAATCCAAGTGAGTTATCATGGAGACCCACATTGAGGAGGGTTGTTTTATCCTTGACATTAGAATAGAACCTGAACTAGAGTGATTACTAAACCAATCCCATATTGAGAAAGGGGAAACACTCTCTGGCGAGGCCCCTAAACCTATGGTGGCACATAGTTTCTGAAAATAAGTTGAGCTCAACCCACACTTTCCTGTCAATTCTAAAAAATACTCCCAACTGAAAGACACTAAAACACTAGCTGGTGCGTGCACTGATAACTGATAAGCTCAAGTCATGATATTTTAAAAACAATAGTACATGTTGAGTCTAAAGTAATCATAAACATGGAAATTAATAGTGCTCAACATGATCATAGAAAATTGAGTATAACAGTAAAATCATGAGTTGACTGACTCATTACTTGAAAAGTTTGAAACATAAGTAAAAACGTAGGTATCAGATGTTCATAACCTACCAGCACAGAATGATTACAAAATTCAATAACAACACTTAGAACAATGACATAAAGTTATAATTCAAAGATCCAAAACATGAGATATTTCAATAACTTGATAAATTACATAAATTTGAACATGAGAATGAGTTAACCTTGGGAAGATATCAGGTTTATACAATTTAAAGCATGAATCTGAGATTTTGACAAGATATTGACTAAACATGACATAGGGGTTTGGAACTTAAACCATGTAGGAGCAAAATTTGCATGAAAAAGATCATTAGCATCGTTTGAATGTAAAACTAATAAGGAAACATGAGTAAATTTCATGATTTACATTGAACATAATCATACATTAGAGTATAATTCATACTTAGATTAAAAAAAAGGTTTTGGGGCTCAATGGGTGAAAGTAACCCATTGATGAATACCCCACATACCTCAAGATTCAAATTCTTGAAGAAGGCTTGAACTTGAAAATTCGAACTCTCAAATTCTTGGGTGAAGAGGCTTGAATTCCTTGTTCTTGGGAAGGGAGAAAGGCTTCTACGTGAGTAATTCTGATGATAATGGGAAATAATGCCCTTTTAAATGTTATAAGTCACGTATTGGACAATTGGGGTTGATGTAAAGGACCAAAATACCCCTTGGACCTTTAATTAAGAAGCTGGAAAATACACTGCCTCCATGCCCCAGAGGTCAGCTCAGAGCATAACCTCCGCGATGCTGACCTAATCGCGGTACATAGCCTTTGTAATCGAGGAGGTTCACTGCCTCCGTGATCCAAACATACCTCAAAATCCTTCCAAAAAATTTAAAACTCTTCTCGAGCACCCCTTTAACATCCCTAAACATGATTCAACTTAAAAACTTACGTTTGGATCTGGGAAGGACAAAAATAAATTCCTAGAGTTTTAGGGTCTTGAAAATGACAGTCCGTTACAATTGGAAAAATTTCATGCCTTGGACCCCTTTCACCTGCCACAAAGAGCAGAAATAAACTTCAAATCTTATGGGATATTATAGTAAGCTTAGATTAGCTTGTGTTGATTTCTTGTTTGAAAACATTAGTTAGTTGAGAATCGATTCCCTTATGGTCTATGTAAAAGTTTAGGTACCTTATTGGATTATTGAATAGAGGATTAAGGGTTTGATATACCCATTGTTTACTATCCACTCCATTCTTACGTTTATCTTTATTTACTTTCATGTATCCTTTATCTTTCGATTCTCGTATCTTACCTTAGTTTTTTATTTTGTTGTTTGTTTTGGTATAATTTGGTATCAAAGTCGATCTTGATTTCATTCCCACAAATCAATCTTGGGTCTTGTTATCTAGAAAATCAAAAATAATAAAAGTGTCAAAATGAATTTAAGAGAAAAATCCCAAAACTATTTTGTGTTTTTGAGTCCTTATTATTGTTTCTACACTAGCTTTATTCTATCTAGAGATATTTAGGTTCGAACTTGATCATTTAGTGTGTTTGAAAGGTTATTGGAGAAGGCCACCATCGTTGAACTTGAATGTGAAGAAAGTACGTTCTTAGATCTATGGATTTTGTATTGGAATTTAGGGTTGAAAGTGTTGAAAAAGTATTCTTTACGTTGAGAGAAACTTAAGGTTAAAAGTTGGTGCAATTTGAACAATTTTCAAAAATCCACCATTTGGGTTTTGAAGCTTGAAGAAATTAGCAAGAGGGTTTACAAATCTAAATAAATTGGTTAATAATTGAGGCATAAAATCATTTCGAATCTGTTTAGAAGGTTGAAAAGTGCTTGGGTTAAAAATTTCATCACATTCCAAACAAAGGTTAAAGAGTTGGAAATTTTGGTGTTTATAGTATTCTTGAAGAAATTTATATCTTCAAGAACCAAATTCATTAAAAGTAGTTGTTTGAACTAAGACTAAGGACGAAAGAATGGGAAAAATTGTTGGTACAAAACCATATCCAAAGTACCAAGGAATATTCCAAAAGAAAAGGACAAAGGGGGACCACAGGAGGGAATTTTTGCCCTTTGTACAAGCTGGTTTGAGACACCTGTGCCTGAGGAGTGCCTGAAGTGCTAAAGCAGGTCAAGAGAAGCCCAAACTAGTATCATCTGAGCCCAGGGTGTGCCTAGTCTACTCCCAATCCACTCCAGCTTGTTCCAAATGCATATCGAGCCTTCCAACTCACTTTTTCAATGTTCAATTAATCTAACTTCATTTCTTGATTCTTATCTTCATTTTTTGATTTTTCAACACTAATTAACAACTAATAATTGATCTATTAGTTGATTAACTAGTTCTTGAGTCCGATTCTTTTCTTGTCCCTAATTCATCCCTAAAAATCCATTAATTTAAGCATGAACAATGCTTTTAAACCATGGGAAAGCAATTTAAGTGATTACCATCAAAATCCCTCAACCCAAGTTAAAGCCCAGCAAATAAATCACATGAACATTAAATTAATTTATACCATGATGAAAAATACAAGTTATGAATGAGAGACATGCCTGGATACTATAGAAACTAAAAGATATTCAGAAGTTTGAAGCTTGGAGATTGAATTCCTTATGAACCCTAGTTTTCTCTTGCTTTGGGGAGTTTAAAGATGAAGAGAGCAAAGTTTTAGTTGAATAATTGAGGATAATAGGGTCCCTTAGTGTTTATAGGTCGTGGGAAATAAGTGTGAAAGAAGGAAATAACCAAAAAGTCCTTAATGAAAACATGCAGAAAAATTGGGTCCAATCGTCACGGGTTGAGTAATGACTCGTGAGGTTTGGCCACGAGTCGTCACCTGGACTCGTTACTTAAGGGTCAAATTCCTGACCTCTTTCTATCATGGTATGAGTTACTCTCTATGACTTGTGACCTGACCTAATGACTCATGATGAGGAGTCGTGATCAAAGAAGACTCGTGGGTAGATCTTACTATTGATACAATGAGTGACACCGAATGACTCATTACGTAACATCACAACCCATACCACGTACTCATTATTAAGGGACCGCAACCTGAGCCAATCATTGGTGAGGCCACAAGTACTACCCTACGACTTGTGATGAGTGATACTAACTCATCACTTGATCGTATTCATGGTAATGTTTAACTCTACCCCAGAAATTCAGAGTCGAGAAACCAAGGGTATTACATTGGCCCCCTCTCCCCTTAGGATCATTCATCCCCAAATGAGAAGTTAGGGCACTCTTGCCACAAAAATAAGAAAGAATGCTAACAGAATCCAAGGACATATATCCCAATTCCACATGGTAAACTCTATCTCTTGGGACATACCATCAGGCCTCAAATGTTCCACCTTGAATTGGTAATAAACCATACACTTTGCAACAAAATTTGCCACATCCCTCTTCATATTATTCCACTAGTAGATTTTTTTTAAGTCATCATATATTTTTTTCGAAATTGGGTGAACTGTATATCAGGACTCATGAGCCTCGGTCCAAATCCTTTCTCATAGTCCATCAACATCAGAAACACACAATCTTCCTTGACACCTCAGAATACCATCTCCCACAATATTGAATGCCATTACATTTTGCTAACCCGCATCATCCTTAATTTGCATAAGTATGGGATCCAAAGCTTTCTTCTCCTTCACCTCAGCACCAGGAGATGATTTAACCACTTCCTAAACAATCACCACTCCATCCTCAGAATCCAAGACAAGAACTTCTAAGTTACTCAGCCTATGAATATCATTCACCAATCCTCTTCCACATCAGATAAGCTCCTAATAGATAACTTACTAAGAGTATCAACAACCATATTAGCTTTACCTGGATGATAATAAAGACTCATGTCGTAATTTGTAAGTAGCTCAAGCTAGCACCTTTGCCTAAGATTCAACTCCTTCTGAGTGAACACATAATGAAAGTTCTTGTAATTTGAATAGATATCCATATTTACCCAATGCAAATAATGGCACCAAATCTTTAATGCAAAAACCACAACCGCCAACTCTAAATTGTGAGCCGGGTAATTCCTCTCATAAACCTTAAGTTTTTTGGAAGCATAGGCTACCACCTTACCATGCTGCATTAATACGCAACCCAGTCCCATACGGGATGCACACAATATACCATAAAACCATCAGTACTCTCGGGCAGGGTCAAAATTAGAGCAAAAGTCAACTTATCCTTCAACTTCTCAAAACTATACTCACAAGTATAGGCCCATAAAAAGTTAATCTTTTTCTCAGTCAACTTTGTCAATAGAGCAACAATAAAAGACAAACTCTCCACAAACCTTCTATAATACCCTGCCAAGCCCAAGAAGCTCCTAATGTTGGTTTGAGTCATGGGTCGAGGCCACCTCTTAAATGCCACAACTTTCTGTGGATCAACCTTGATCCCTTCACTAGAAACCATATGTCTAAGAGAATTCACAGCACTAGCCAAAATTCAAACTTATAAAATTTTGCATATAAATCCTTGCCCTTAAAAGTCTACAACATAATTCAGAGCTGATTTGCATAATCCTCCTTACTCTTTGAGTACACCAAGGTGTCATCAATGAAGACTATAATAAAAAATTCTAGAAACAGCTTGAAAACCTAATTCATAAGATCCATGAAAGTAGTTGAAGCATTAATCAACCCAAATGACATAAATAGAAACTCATAATGGCTAGACCAGGTCTGAAAAGTAGTCTTAGGAATATCAACGTCCCTAAATTTCAATTGATGATATCCAGAACAAAGATCAATCTTAGAGAAACACCTAGCGCTCTAAAGCTGATCGGAAAAGTCATCAATCCTAGAAAGAGGGTACTTATTTTTCACTGTAACCTTATTTAACAGATGGTAATCTATGAACAATGAAAGAGACATAAATGTATTATGCACAAAAAGTACAAGATCACCCTACGGAGAAATACTAGGATGAATAAAGGCATTGTCAAGAAGATCCTTTAGTTGTTTCTTAAATTAATTTAGTTCAACTGAAGTCATCCTATAGGGAAAAATAGAAATGGGATGGGTATCCATAAAATGATCAATCTTAAAATAAATCTCCCTATCAGGAGGAATTTCAGGAAGATCATCGGCAAAGACTTTAGGAAATTCATTAACAACCGGGATAGATTGCAAGAAGGGACCCTCAGAGTTAGAATCTTTTACCCAAACTAGGTGATACAGAAAGCCTTTGAAAATCATTTTTTGGGCTCTAAGATAAGAAATAAACCTACCTTTTCTCACTAAAGAACTCCCCTCCCATTCTAGTACCGGCTTATTAGGAAAATGGAAACTGACCTTTTGGGTCCTACAAGCTAGGAAAGTATAGCACAAATGAATCCACCCATCCCCAAGATAACATCAAATCCACCATATCAAGTTCTAGAAAATCCCCCAATGTCCCCCTATGAAAGATGGACACCACACAACCCCTAGAGATTTTTCTAGCCACAATACAGTTACCCATCGGAGCAAAAATAGAAAAGGGGTAGAAAATATTTTTGGGACCAAAACCAAAATGTACAGCCATTTAAGAAAAGGTAGAACCTAAATTAAGTAAACAATATACATCACGAGAGAAAAGATGTAACATACCAGTGATAACATCTAGGAATGCCTCACATTCTTGATGAGTAGCAAGAGCACAAATAAAATTCCAGCCAGTATAGGAGCTCGAGGTAGCGCCCTTTGGTGAAAGAGCTGAAGAAGTGGCAATTAAAACCTTATTATCTCCCATGAAAACCCTGGCTAATGGACAATCTCTCTACATATGGACAGGCTAACCATAATTAAAACAATAATTTCTTCCCTAATCATAATAACCATGGTAAAGCTGCCCATAAAATGGTAAAACGATAAGGTAAGGTTGTGTAAGATCCCGCAAAAATCTTGCATTTAAACTCAGCTCATTTAGCTCTTTGAAGTTCTATAAAAGGTCTAACACTTAGAATATTCTAACTAAGTGTTCAACACTTAGTCTTATTTTATACCTTCAAACTTCGGGGATTTATTTGACAACCTTACTGACCTTTGTTTTATGATTTTCAAGTTTCGTTGTGATGGGGAAAGGTAAGAGTACATTTTAGGAGAGTTTTAGAATTTACGGAGTAGCGTAAGGGCACGTTTGGTGTGCCAAACCAGTAGCCAAAGGCTATGAAGGGGTGTCGCCCATAGTATAGCCTTTGTGGGCAATTCAATACCAAAGGCACCGCCCAGATGCCACAAGGCACTACCCAAGGCGCCTTCCATGGTACAAAAGGCTCTACGAAAGGCGCCACCCTTTGTGTAGCCTTTGTACCTAGTTTTTCAGCATTTAACTTTCGTATCTTAAAGGCAATTTGGTCAATTTCCCCACCCTATATAAGCCTAATAACATGAGATTTGGCCATAATTCAGTAACTTATACTCAAAAACTCTCAAGAACAAGTCCTAGAGTTTTCATAGGAGGTTTAATTCCAAGGAAATTCACCGTCAAATTTCAAGAATTTTTCTGTCAATCTTCTAGAATCATAAGCTAAGGTATGCATAGTATTTATTCATGGATTCCTTTCATCCATGAAGCCCAAGAACCCTCTTTTAAATTGTATATCATGATATTTATGTGGTGAATGGATTATGTTCATGTTTTTGATGTTGAATGATTCCCAAGTTTGAATCTTTATGTGCTTTTATAAATCTATGATATCATATAAGTTGGAAACATGTAAATTTGGTTGTTCATGATGAATAATTTGGTGATTGCACCTATGCCTAAGTTGTGCATGTAAGGTGTTTGATAAAATGCCTAAAACACTAGAAATCATGTATTATAGTTAAATTCTAATCTAACTAATAAATGCATGCTACACCCTTATGAAAATAATGACTTCTAAGATATTATTATGAATTATGATTTTTGATGGAATGTTCATGAAACTAGATTGATGGACTTATGGTATGTTTTTATATGCATTCCCTTCCATGTATAAGACTTTAAGAACCATGTGTAGTATAAAATCCCCCAAATTATGTTATTATGAATTATGACTATTGGTCATATGTGTAAGAAGCGTCAAGTCATGTTGTGTCAGTTTCTTTCTATCAATTCCAGGGGGTACTTGTACCCGAAAAATATAGTTACGTGCCTAGATCCAGTGTCATGTTTTCACGATATCCTCAGTCAAGCCATGATCCATAGAACTCAATCAGTCATGTAACTCAGGAAAGCTCAACAACCCAGATATCTTAGTAATCCCAGTAGTTCAGTAATTCCAATAATCTCAGAACTCAGTAATCTCAAAAACTTCAGTATTCTCAGTAACTTCAGTACTCTCATTCAGTTCTCAGATCTTAGTAGTATTTTATCGGTCAATGAAACTCAGTAAACTCAGTTCAGCTCAGCTAAACTATACCACCAGTATCAGCTTCATTCAGTTAATTAGTTTAGTGTCTATCCAGTTGGGAGTAGTAGTCAGCACTGAGTGAACCCAAGGATAGGGAATCACCTATTATTCAGGAGAGGGTGTGATCCTTAGAAGCAATCTTTGTGTTCCAAAACTATGTAGCCAATGTAGGTTAAGATACACCCTACGCGTTTAGGGACTATATACATCTTATTTGGGTTACCTACCAGGAGAGTTTGACGGAAGAGTTCCCTACCAGTAAGGGTATACTCACAGCTTATCTTTACCCATGGCACGGTATTGATACTCTTCCAACTGGGTTACAGGTTGGACCCCACCAGTTCAGTTCTGAGGCATGTTGATTAGATGATAACCTTTCACAGTTTGAGCCACAATTTTAGTCTCAGTCTCAGTAAAAAAACTCAGATAGTTCTTTAGATTCAAGACTGTCAGATACAGTTAACTCAGATACAGTACAAAACTCAGCTAGTTCTATCAGATTCAGTAATGTCAGATACATTCACTCATGTTATTAGTTATATCAGTTATCAGAACTCATGTTATTAATATTTAGCTTCAGGACTGTCAGATATAGTCAACCAGACCAGTTCTTCATAATCAGAACTATCAAATATAGTTATTTATGTATCAGTAACATAGTATCAGTCCCTCAATATTTAGTAATACAGTATCAATCTTTCTCACTCATTAGTGACTCAGATGTTAATATTAGTAGACTCAGTATTCAGTCCTATCACGATCTTAGTTTTAATTATGTATTCATGCATGTATTCTTACGTTTATGTCATTCAGTTAATTAGTATTATCCATGCATATAAACCCTTTGTATTCAGCCTACCTTACATGCATACCAGTACATTCCCACGTACTGATGCATTTATGCTATGGTGTTTTATTTTACGCCATAGGTTTAGGAGCACGAGATCCAGAGCGTCAGTAGCATTCTAGGTTTCAGTAGACAGAGTTAGCAGTGAGTCCTCATCATTCGAGGGTGATATTATTTGATTATGTTATTCTTTTAGTACTTATTTATCTGAGTAGATAGAGTTAGTTGTAGACATGTACCATCAACTCCTTATTCAAATAGTTTAGAGTATTTTAGATATTGCATGTCAGATAGTTACTTTAAGTTCATTTTGGCATTGTTATGTGATTTTTCACACATTGTTTTATCAGATGTTTATTCAGTTTTGAACTTTATGTACTTACAGTTTTTATTCCATATTCTTACAGTGTATGTATATATATATATAGTATATTATGCAGTGTACAGGTACAAATATCATTCATGGGTTAGCTTGTGATCCTTCAAGGTCATGAGCATCGTGTAGCATTCCGAGTACTAGATTCGGGGTGTTACAAACTTAGTATCAGAGCCTAAGGTTCAACAACTTCCTAGGAAGTATGAAAGTCTCATCTAGAAGAGTCTTGTACATGGGTGTGTTGTGGACCACACTTATGTGCAGGAGGCTATGAGATGTTTTAGGAACAGTTTTCCTTCTTTTAGTATTCATGTTGTGCCAGTGAGCATGAGGTCCAGTTGAACTCTCATTCTAATCTGCTTCTTCCTTTTATTTGTAGAACATGCCTCTCAAAAGGGCTAATTAAAGAGGAACCAAAAATCAATCAGTTCCTCAGCCCGTCAAGCCAGATTCACTGGATGAGTATGTTTCTCATGCAGAATTCAGGATTGCATTTACTACTCTAGCCAGTTCAGTCGCAGCTTAGAATGAATGGCCAGCTTCTGTTTTAGCCAACCCAGTGGCCAATGTTGCTTTAGGCAAGATTTGGGACTTCACCCAAATGAATCCTCATCTATTCATTGGTTCTAAGTCCAAAGAGGATCCACAGGAGTTCCTCGATCAGGTTTAGAAAGTCATAGACATCATGGGAGTGAGTTCCAGTAAGAGCGTAGAGTTAGCCACCTATCAACTACAAGATGTAGCCCATACATGGTATAAAAAGTAGAAGGTAGACAGGGGTACACAGACAGAGCCCATAAAAGTGGGAAGAGTTCGCTACTGCTTTCTTAGATAGTTTCTTTCCCATAGAGCAGAAAGAAGCCAAAGTGCTAAAGTTCATCAATCTCAGACAAGGTTCAATAAGCATAAAAGAATACTCCCTTAAGTTTATTCAGTTAGCCAGGTATGCTCCCCATGAAGTAGCAGACAGTAGATCTAGAATGAGTAAGTTTGTGTCAGGGGTATCAGGTAGGGTAGTTAAGGAGTGCAGGACTGTGATGTTGATTGGTGACATGGACATATCAAGGATTATGGTCTATGCCTAGCAGATCGAAGAGAAAAAGCTAAAGAAGAAGGAGTAAGAAAATAAGAGAGCTAGAACTAGTAGTTATAGTTTTGCTCAGCAGGGGTCATATGGTGGTAACCGTTCTCAGTTGTGTCAAAAATGTTCAGCCCCAGTTCAATTTTCAGATAGTGCCTCAGTACCAAAGTTCAAAAATGATCATAGGAATGGGACATCAGGCTCGAAGGCCTAGAATAGTAAGAGTAGAATTTTTACTCATCTGCTTTGCGAAGAGTGTGGTAAGCATCATAAGGGGGGTGTAGAGCCGGTAGTAATGTCTGTTTTGATTGTGGCAAGCCAGGCCACAAAATTAGATATTGCCCCCGATGAGGTTATCAGAGTCATCTCTACTCTTCAGCTCAGTCTGATCGCCCGAATCAGCAGGGTGCCACTTTTTGTGCTATAAGTGAGCAATGCCCAAACAGACTCCATACCCTTCAGTCCCGATAGGATCAGGAAAGTCCTCCTAATACAGTCATTGGTATATTACAGACCTTCTATTTATATATTTGTTTTCTCTTATATCATCAAATTCATGGGTATTTTTTGTTGTAGAGTTGCATAGCAGTTAAACTTTAAGGTTAAGAAGTCAGGCCTTCAAATCCTAGTTATAGTTTCAGTATGTGTAGAAAATCACTATGGGAAGATGATTCCTGACCTACTCTTATCTCAATGTAATTTTTTTGTACCCCAGTCATCACCTTACCTACGCATGTTTCATACATCTCCCATAGGATTATGCGTATGTCGAATTCCTAGCATGACAAGTTCCAACACCCTCAGTAGTATGAGCCATGTTCCATGAACACAAAAATTTCAGACTTAGGTCATGCAGCTTATGACTCAGGCACTCATGTAATGTTTTACCATATGTTCAGTCCACATGACTTATGCTCTAGTCCTAGTGATAAGTCAAGCTAGATTACATCATGTATACCCTCAGTTTAAATCTCTTGATAAATCCATAATGTTGGTATTCCATTCCTCAAGCCTTAGTCGAGTGTGAGGTTGATATCATTCTAAACCTCAATTATTAGAAATCAACATTCAGTTCCTGTATGAGTCCCAATTACTGACTAAGTTACAGTTTCTACTATAGTCTTAGATATAGTGTCAGCCTCAGGTCAGAAATTAGATCAATACCACAGTTCAACTTAAGGTGTTTCTTGACAATAGCATACAATTATCAGCATACAGGTCATTAGTATTTCAGTACCTCAGCCTACAGAATATTTTCATACCATGTTATCCACCTGGCCTTGCATCTTTGGATAATTCAATATTTTATGAATTCATGCTTAACTATCTCATGTTACTCAGTTAGTCCCTTTCTCATGTTCATAAGACTCCATATTCTTAGCCTAGTTATTCAGATTAAGTACTATTCAATCTCACATGCTCAGTACCTAACCATTAATCAGTCAGTAGATCAGATAAGTCAGTCAGTAGGGAATTAGCTTAAACAGCCAGTACTTCAGTGTAACAATTAGTCAGATAAGTTTATACAATTTGGTCTCCCATCTTTCCATCTATTTTCACTATCCAAAATCTCATGTATGAAACTATTCTAAGATGAACAAATTAGATAGATGCAAGCCCAACTCAATTCATGTATCATGCCTCAATTTAAGATCTTAGATAATCAGTCATTATTCAGTTCCTAGGTGCCCTGTGCATCGTTTCAATCTTTCCTCAATATCTCAGAAAAGTCAACCCAGCATTCTTCAAGGGATATAGTGTCCCAATGGGGAGATACGCTATAATTACCTAAATACCTTAAAAACATAAGCATCCCAATCTCTCTTCTCATGTAATGAATCCAGTTTGGAGTAGGGGGAACTTATAATTTGACCCTTAAGCTCCAACTTCAGTTACATGCCATGTATTCAAGACTCAGTTCAACTCACGAAATTCAGTACATGCATCACGTTCTAGTATCAGTCATGTCCTCATATGCCATACATGCATACTTCTACCATAACATAGGTTCATCAGTAATTTTAAGTTTACATAGCAAGTTTTCTTAAACCTACTCAATTCTATGTTCAAACTACCATTATGAACCTATATCAGATTCAGATTTCAAAGTAGGTGTCAATCGCCATTGCACATTCAGTCATGCATTCATGTGTCCACTCATTCATGTAATCATGCATCAGATGATGTATTCTCATTGCGAGAAATCAGTTCATCAGAACATTCAGTCATGTATCCATGAGTCAATTATCCATGCATCAGATATGCATGAATTCAGATTATCAGTCCTGGATCAGATATGCATGTTTCGTATGTTATATTCAGCTCTTCAGTTATGTTAGTCATGATCTCATGTTTTCAGTTGTGTATGTTCTATATGTACTTTAGTTTATCTATCCTCCTCTCTCAGTCAGTTTCTATTCGAGGATGAATGTTTTCAAGGGAGAGATATTGTAAGACCCCACAAAAATCTTACATTTAAATTCAGCTCGTTTAGCTCTTTGAAGCTTTATAAAAGGTCCAAAACTTAGAATATTCTAGATAAGTGTTCAACACTTAGTCTCATTCTAGACCTTCAAACTTTGAGGATTTATTTGACAACCTTCCCGACCTCCGTTTTATGATTTTCAAGTTTCATTGCGATAGGCAAGGCAAGAGTACATGTCGAGTGAGTTTTGGAATTTACGGAGTAGCTTAAGGGAATTTTTGGTGTGCTAAAATAGTAGCAAAAGGCTATGAAGGGGCGCCGCCCATGGTATACCCTTTGTGGGAAATTCAATACCAAAGGCACCTCCCAGGTTCCACAAGGCGCTACCCAAGGCACCACCCGGGGTACAAAAGGCTCTACCAAAGGCACCCCCTTTGTGTAGCCTTTGTACCCAATTTTTCAGCATTTCACTTCCGTGTCTTAAGGGAAATTTGGTCAATTTTCCCACCCTATATAAGCCTAATAACATGAGATTTGGCCATAATTCAGATTCTTATACTCAATTTTTCTCAAAAACTCTCAAGAACGAATCCTAGGGTTTTTATAGGAGGTTCAATTTCAAGGGAATTCACCGTCAAATTTTAAGAATCTTTCCATTAATCTTTTTAGAATCACACGCTAAGGTATGCAAAGTGTTTATTCAAGGATTCCTTCTTCCATGAAGCCCAATAACCCTCTTTTAAATTCTATATCATGATATTTATGTGGTGAATTAATTATGTTCATGTTGTTGATGTTGAATGATTCCTAAATTGGAATCTTTATGCGTTTTTATGAATCTATGATATCATATGAGCTGGAAACGTGTAAATTCGGTTGTTCATAATGAATAATTTGTTGAATACACCTATGCCTAAGTTATGCATGTAAGGTGTTTGATAAAATGCCTAAAAGACTAAAAATCATATATTATAGTTAAATTATGATCTGAATGACAAATATATGCTACACCCTTATGAAAACAATGACTTCTAAGATATTGTTATGCATTATGATTTTTGATGGAATGTTTAGGAAACTAGATTGATGGACTTATGGCATGTTGTTCTATGTATCCCTTCCATGTATAAGACATTGAGAACCATGTGAGTATAAAATTCCCCAATTTATGTTATTTTTAATTATGAATATTGGTCATGTGTTCAAGAAGAGTCCAGTCATGTTGTGTCAGTTTCCTTCTATCGATTCCTGCGGGTACTTGTACCCAAAAAATATAGTTGTGTGCCTAGATCTAGTGTCATGTTTTCATAATATCCTCATTCAATCCATGATCCATAGAACTCAGATAGTTATGTGACTCAGGAGAGCTTAGCAACCTAGAAATATCAGTAATCCTAGTAGTTCAGTAATCCTAATAATCTCAATACTCAGTAATCTCAGAAACTTCAGTATTCTTAGTAATCTCAATAACTTTAATACTCTCAGTCAATCGTCAAATCTCAATAGTATTCCATCGGTCAATGAAACCCAGTAAACTCAATTCAGCTCAGCTAAACCATACCATCAGTATCAGCTTTGTTCAGTTAATCAGTTCAGTGTCTATTTAGTTGGGAGTAGAATTCAACACTGAGTAAACCCAAGGATGGGGACTCACCTGTTATTTAGTGGAGGGTGTGATCCTTAGGAACTATATACATCTCATTTGGGTTACCTACCAGGATGGTTTGACGAAAGATGTAATACCCCACAAAGTCCTCTTGTAGTATAAGCCTTAGAGTGTATTCAGTAAAGCAGAACTCTGAGTCTAAAAGATTCAGAAATATCTTCTCAAGTGTGAAATACTTTGAATCGTGTGGAACTTTTATGTAGATCATTGAATAAGCTTTCCATCGATACCAAAATCATCCAAATCGGATACTCGGGTGAAGAGTTAGAGTCATTTTAGTGAGACAGTGTGCCATCTGGCACTTTAGCGCGTCGCAAAGCCAGCCAAAATGGCAATTGTCAAACTTCAGTGATCCTCCGTGATTCCATCACGTCATGGTATAGTTTCAGTTTGCAATAAAGGTGGCAACGCAATTGCCACCGCATCGCGCCGGTGTGTAATTTCCCAATCGTCCAATTACCAGTAAGCTAGCGCAATTATGGCGCATCGCGCCAGCTTGCAAAATCGGGATTTTTTATCTTAATTTCAAAGGGTCATTTTGGTCTTTTCCCTTTCCCCCAACCTCTATAAATACCCGGACAAAGGATTTTAGCCTCAGTTTTCTCTTCTTCCACACAAAAACTAGGGTTTTCAAAATCAAACCCTCCTCTCTTCTTTAACCAAAATCAAGACAGATCAAGGGATAATCAAGAGGAATAAAGAAATCCTTCCAATAACCTTTAAGAAAAGAGTCTCCCAAGATATGCAGATGTTGATTCTTGGGTCCTTTTCATCCAAGAAGCTCAAGAACCCTTTTTTAAACTTAAAGATTTTATGTTTGTGAGATTCCATGATTCGTATGAGTTGAAATTGATGTTACTTGTGTTGTTGAGTCTAGATTCATGTTTGTTTATGTGATTTATAGGCTTTGACCCTAGTATGTGGAATTTATATGATGTTTGTGATGAGACCTCTTGAAGTTATGTTTTTTCTATGTGATGTGTTCATGTCTTTTGGGTGTAGAAATGGTGGAACAAGTGAAGCATGTCCCCCATAGGTTTGATAAAAAGTAGGTGATGTATAAGTGCCATTGTGGTATGTTGATTAGGAAACCCCAAAGTATGAGTAAGTCTATGTATGCTTAGTGTTTGATAAAATGCCCAAGTGAATGAACTATTCCATGATAGTAGGAAACTCCCAAGTGTGAACCCATGCATATCTAGTGTTTGTTGAAAGACCTTAGTGAATAAGGGGAGATGAAATATTAGTAAATTCCCCAATTATGTGTTCTTTGATATATGCTAAGTTCTTAATACATGCTAAGTGGTTAGCAAGTAATTTGTGACATGATAGTATGAAGTTTCCCCCAAACCATAAGATATCTAACCACATGTCAAGACTAATATAGGTATGAAATAGTTGAGGTAAAACCTTGTTGAATGAAGTATGATTTAGTAGAAGGTTTCTCCTACATTATTATATGATTATGATTCTGAAATGCTTAAAGTGACCCCTTGGCGACTGTGATGATGAATAGACGTTTGTGATTCTTAAATGCTTGAGGTGATGTCTTAATGATTGTGGGAATGAACATATGACATGATTCCTAATTACTCAAAGAGATGCTTTAATGATTGTGAGATGCTTTAATGATTGTGATGTTGAGTTAATAATTGTGATGATGAATGAATGATTGTGATGATGAATGAATGATTGTGATGATGAATAAATGCTTGTGATGATAAATAAATTCTTGTGATGATGAGTGAATGATTGTGGTGATGACTAATCAAGAATGTTGGGGGTATTTATACCCGATAATAGAGTTGTTGTCTAGAGCCCATGTTGGTTTCTCAATAATTCCAGTCAATCTATGATTCTCAGAACTTAGTGAACTATAGGACTCTGTATCCTATGACAAATGCAGAACTTAAGAAAGCTCAGTAATCCCAGTAATCTTAGTTATGTCGGTAATCTCCGTATCGCTAGTAATCTAGCCTCCGTCCAGTATTCAGCTCAGATCTAATAGTATCTAAGTGATTCAATTTTAATCTCAAAAATGATTCGAGTAATGTATTCAAGCTCTATATCGTCAGTCAGATACTATGATTCGATACCTTTCCCGTCAGATACGGAACTAAGTGATTTCAGTGTAACTCAGTTAGATCTTTTGAGAAACATGATCAGTATCAGATTTAATTCAGTTTATATTCAATTAAGAATTCAGTCAGAGTCTTTCAGTTGGGAGTAGAAACTAGCACCGAGCGAGGGAAGGGATGGCGGCTCTTTCCATCAGCGAGAGAAGTCAGAGTCGTTAGTAGCATTCCCTGAACTCCAGAACTGCGTAGCCAATGCAGGACATAGGAGTCACAGTCAGTAAAGTCTGTTACCTCCAGAGAGAGAGTATTTGACTATTATATTCCTAGCAAGGGTCATCCGTCAGAGAGGATTGACCAAAGAAAGGTCTTCACCCGTGGCATGGTATTGACACCCTTCCAACTGGGGTAACAGGTTGGACCCCTCCTGTGGTAGGTTGGGGCATGTTGGTTAAGTAACTACTTCCCATAGTTTTAGATTTAGTCTCAGTTTCAGTATCAATCTTCAGAAATCAGGACTGTCAGATACAATCATCTATCTTTATGAGGAACTCAGATAGTTGGATATTCATGGACCACCCATCAAATAGGCTTGGTCTCATATATAGTTATTTGATATCAGAGTCAGAGATATGCCGCCAGAAAGGCTTGATTACAATCTCAGATTCAATTGAGTATTCTTGTTGTTAGATTCAGATATAAGTTTATTTATTATCATTGATAAAGCTTCTGAAATCATCTTTTAGAAAAGTTGATCTCTAATTCTGTCAGTTGAAAGCAGTAAGATCAGAATTTAGTCCATGATGTAAGTACATCCAGATCCTCAGTTATCAGTATCAGATGAGTCAGTGATACAGTATCTCCGTGTCAGTAGTGAGTTGAGTCTGCAGTAAAGTGGTATCCGAGTTTTAGTATCTAGAGCTACGATGATTGTGTTTCTGGTCTGTGTTTTCATGTATGTGTTCTCGTGTGGTATTTTCATGATTATTCAATTTATATATTGTGCATTCATGAACCCTTACATTTAGCCTACCTCATTTACATACTCGGTACATTCTTGTACAGACGCATTTGCGCTCTAGTGTTTTATTTGACACCATAGTTTCAAAGGCATGAGATCCAGAGTATCGTCAATAGTTCAGTCCTAGTCAGCACCAGTAGTAGTGAGTCCTCTTCTTTTGTGGATGAATCTCAATTTACTATTATTTCTTCAGACTTTGTTTATTTTAGTTGACAGAGTTAGTTGGGGACATATCCCATCAACTCCATAGTTCAGACAGTTTAAAGGCTTTTCAGACGGATGTATTAGTATACAGTTTTCTGTGTTTTGAGTATTCATAGATGTGTTGAACCTTATGGGTAGTTTCTGCATTTATTTCAGATATAATGTAGTATACAGGTACATATATCAGTAAAGGGTTAGCTTGTGGTCCTTTGGGGTCATAAGCACCGTGGGACATCTCGGGATGGGATCTCGGGTCGTTATAAAAGAGCTACCTGTCAGCGAGGGTATACTCACAGCTAATCTTTACCCATGGCATGGTATTGATACCTTTTCAGCTGAGGTTACAGGTTGGACCCCACCAGTTCATTTCTGAGGCATGTCGATTAGATGATCACCTCCCATAGTTTCAGTCAAAGTTTTTGTCTCAATCTCAGTCTCAGTAAAAGAACTCAGATAGTTCTTCAGATTCAGGACTGTCAGATACAGTCAACTTAGATACAGTACAGAACTGAACTAGTTCTATCAGATTCAGAACTTTCAGATATAGTCACTCATGTTATCAGTTATTAGAACTCATATTATCAGTATTCAACTTCAGGACTGTCAGATACAGTCAACCAGACTAGTTCTTCATAATCAAAATTGTTAGAAATAGTTATTTATGTATCAATAACATAGTATCAGTCCCTCAGTATTCAGTAATACAGTATTAGTCTCTCTCATTTATCAGTGACTCAGATGTCAATATCAGTAGACTCAGTATTCAGTCCTATCATGAGCTCAGTTTTAGTTATGTATTCATGCATGTATTCTCATGTTCATGTCATTCTGTCAGTTAGTATTGTCCATGCATATAAACCCTTTGCATTCAGCTTATCTCACATGCATACTAGTACATTCCCACGTACTGATGCATTTGCGCTATGGTGTTTTATTTTACACCATAGGTTTAGGAGCATGAGATCCAGAGCGTCAGTAGTATTCCAAGTTTCAGCAAACAGAGTTTGCAATGAGTCCTCATCATTTAAGGGTGATATTATTTGATTATGTTATTTTTTTAGTACTTATTTATCTCATTAGATGGATTTGGTTGGGGAAATATCCCATCAACTCCTCATTAAGACAGTTTAGAGGCTTTCAGACTATAGCATGCCAGACAGTTACTTCAGATTCATTTTGGTATTGTTATGCCATTTTTCAGACATTATTTTATGATATATTTATTCAGTTTTGAACATTATGGCCTTGCAACTTTTATTCTGCATTCTTATAGTGTGTATATATATACAGTATATTATGCAGTTTACAGGTACAGATATCAATCATAGGTTAGCTTGTGGTCATGAGCATCGTGTAGCATTCCGGGTACCAGATTCGAGGCGTTACAGGTTGACTTAGTTCCACTAGCCTGAGATTGTACACCCTATTCCTTAGGGTCACTGTTAGTCTGGAAATGATGATCACCCTAAGGATTAGGATAAGGAGTACTATCTAACGAATAAGAACTTCCCCTATTTTTCTACTTGGTCCACTTCCTACTATCACCCACTGTTTTGCTGATTTACACCCTGCTCTGAATACCTGAATTTCTTACTATTCTCTCTCAATTCCACCTACTTTATTTTCTCATCCTTAATATGTTCCATATAAACCACCAATCTAGAAATATCCTTATCATTGTTCAAGATCACAGCCTTACACTCCAATATCGAGTCACGAGATAGACCAAATGTAAACTTCCTTATCTTAGATCTCATGTTGAATACCAATTTCAGAGCATAATGAAACAACTGATGGAACTTCAGAGTGTACAATTAATGCTTATCTTCCTCTGCCTCAAGTTCACAAACTCTTCTGCCTTAGCCTCCCTTTAGTTCTGAGGAATGAAATAATCAAGAAAGGCACCTAAAAACTCATCCCGCATCGCCATCTCAGCATCATCATCTCTCAATTGTTCCCACTTCTCATACCACTTATAATCCACATCTTTCAGCAAATGAGTAGCAAACTCCATACCCTCTACATCAGTAGCATGAATAACCCTAAAAAACTTCTCTATCTCATCAATAAACTCCTGAGAAACCACCTCAATCTTAGAGCCTGTAAAGGTTGGAGGATTTGACCTCATAAACTGACCAACTCGAGTAACCCTATATGAGTTAAAAATATAACCAATAGGACTAGACGGACGACATTGAGATGCCACCAACTGTGTAATTATATGAAAAGACTGATGAAACTTTGCATTAGATATATCTCCCTGTGGCGATTGAGCATAAGTGTCACCAGCCCAAGGAAGATTAGTAGGGAATGGTGGAACCCCACATCGAGAATTACAATCAGGAGTAGGGACCCTAGATCGAGTATGCACTCCATAAATAAGGCGAATTCCTTCCACATTCTCCCCATGTGGAATAGAGGTTCCAGCAGAGATTCTACGACCGTCAGATCTTCAAGGAGGCATGATCTAAAATACGACAAAGTCGGGAGTTAGAGAGGTTTCATGACACAGGACTTTATAGCTCAAAATAGAACACAAGAAAGGAAAGTATTCCTAATTTCCTTGTAGCCTCCCCCTTATAAGTATGGCATGCTACACACCCATAAAAGGAACTCTACTCAACACGACTCTGTGGATACCCAACGATCCTGAATCATGCTCTGATACCAAGCTTGTCAAGATCCAAACTAGGGTCTGGCCGTGATGGGTATCGTAAGCCCACCGTGTATTGGGGACCATCCCCTAGCCTAACATCCAAAACACAATAAGCAAATATAGTGGAAGCCACCCAAATAGTAATAAGAGGGATAGATAATCAAATTTAAACTCTATGAATCAAATGACCATCCAACCCACACTTGTCTAAGCCTATATATCGGAATACCAAATTAGGTTGAGATATTCCCCCGACCATGACAAAACAAAGTTCACAATTCCCAAAATCTGAAAAGAAACCTAATAAAATGGTAAAGCTTTCCGAATGATGGAGGCTCACCAATTTATAGTAACTCAACTGATAAACAACCTAACACTTCACAAGAGTAACAAATGAACCCAAGGACCCTACATCATGAAATGAAATAACATCCAGGGATGGTCAGTGGGATAAGCACTAGCATATAACTCAAGGAAAGTGATAAAATAATGTCATGTCCAAAATCAATCAAACCACATACACATATTTATATATACATATATAGGATGTCGGGATAGGGTAAAGGGTCATGAACAAAAGAGTATAAAACTATTATCCTAGATTGTGTAGGTTTATCCGTCTTAAGGGTACCCACGGGCTATATGGGTTCAGCTCTTCCTTTTAAATGGGCCCAGTGTGTGTTAGTCACATGAATCAAGGAAATTCGAAGGAGGTCCAGAGTCACTAAGGCTCTAGCTATCCCAAAAATATAATGTGTGAACCAAGTACACGGTCATTTAGACCCCACACTGGCAAAATTGGTTTCCAATATTGGTCCCCCTAGGACCTCCACCTTCACGGTGAGCTACAAAACCCCTTTTAAGCTCAAATTAAAATATTTTTACATAATCCCAACCGCTAATCTAGGAGTCATTTATTAGGGCATTTATCATTTGGTATCATCATACCAATCATGCTTGTAAGCTTATATAATCATGTTAATCCAATCTAATTAACCAATTCAAATCCCAAGTTCCATTTTAAATCCAAACCATGGCCACCCAAGGCCTTTCAAATCTATTTTTATCCTTTGAGACAATAGTGAAATGCAATGGTTTCAAAAGTGGGTTAAACCATGCAAGTTCCATATTTAAAATAAAAGTCTTGAAAGGTGGGTTGAGGTTAATACCAATTTCCAAGCCAAAATCCATCAATTTGGGGAAGCTCATTTCAACCTTTACAAACCATTCCATAACTCCCCAATGCATCCCTAAAAATCCATTAATTTAAGATGAACAATGCATTTAAATCATGGGAAAAAATTCAAGTGATTACCATAAATGCTTCACCCAATTTTAAACCCAATAAATAAATCACATGAACATTAAATTAATTTATACCAAGAGTAAAAATACAAGTTAGAAATTAGAGACTGTAATGCCCCAATTTTCTGAACTGGAATGCTACACGTGCTTATGACCCCGAGGGACCACAAGCTAACCCATGACTGATATCTGTACCTGTACACTGCAAAATATATCGTAATAATGCGGAAAACATAAACATGTAGGCCATAAGGTTAAACTAAATAAAGAATCTATCAAATAGTAACATCCATGTGGGTGAAACATACCCAAAATAATTGAAAACTGAATCAAATCTGAACTAAATCTGAAAGCCTCTAAATACTGTCTAAATAAGGAGTTAAAGGAACATGTCTCAAACTAATTCCGTCTAGCAAAACTGAGCTAGAATAATAAATAAAATAAAATAATATCGTCCTCGAATGGATGAGGACTCACTGCAACTCTGCGGCTGGAATGCTACTACTGATCTGGAACTCGTGTCTCTGAACCTATGGTGTAACATAAAAACAAAGCACCATAGCGCAAATACGTCAGTACAAATGGAGTACTGAGTATACGAGTGAGGTAGGCTAAATTCAAAGGGTTTACATGCATGAACAATGCTAAATGACTGACTGATATGAATGTAAGAGTACAAACATACATACATAGTAACTGAGATTGTGATTTTGTGATATCTAGATTTGTACGTTAATACATGGTTTACTGATAACTGATATGACTGAAACTGTAGTTCTGATAAAATGGGCAATTGTGTCTAACAGTCTTGAATCTGATGGGACTATCAAAGTTCCATGCTATAACATAATTTGACTGTAACCAACAGTCCTGGTCTACTAATATTTGAAGAACTGTTTGAGTTCTTTTACTGAGACTGAGTCTGAAACTATGGTAGGTAGTTGCTTAATTAACATGCCCCATATATGCCATTATAGCTAATCTGGGGTCCAATCTCTGCCCTGACTAGAAGGGTGTCAATACAGCGCCACTGGTAAGGACAGTTGTGAGTGACCCTTAGCTGGCAGGTACTCGAAATAAGAATGGTGGGAACCCTAAACTCACAGGTTAATCCACCTCATTAACCCTAATTTTATAGGTTAAGATGTCTCAACCAATGCTGGCTACATAGTTCTGGAACACAAGGATGACTGCTAAGAATCACACCTTAAATTGTTAGGTGAGTTCCCATCCTTGGGTTCACTCGGTGCGAACTTCTACTTCCATCTGAAGAGACTAAACATAATTTAACTAACTGTACATGGACTGAGTAACTGACTTCCATTGACTAACAGAATGGTACTACTATTTGAGTATTTACTAAGATCATGAGATTTCTGAGGTTTCCTGAGTCACATGACTAACTAAGTTCTATAGATCATGACTTGACTGTGATTATCATACAAACATGACATAGCTCTAGGCACGCAGCTATTTTTTTGGGGTATGAATACCCCCAGGACTCGATGGAAGGAAACTGACATACGTGACTGACTTGAATACATGATCAACATCAACAATCCATAATATCATAACTTGGGAAATTTCATGAGGAATATGGTTATCATACATCTTGTACATAAGTAGGACTTGCAAGTAAGCATAGCATAATCTCATAAGACTAGTTCATGAAAAATCCAACAACATTTACAAGACACAATATCAACATGAAAGTCATTGGAACATAGGGACATATCATGAATCCTTCACTTAGTCACAATTTAGCTATATTTCATGATTTCTAGTTTCTTAGGCATTTTATCAAACACCTTGCATGCACTCTCTAAGGCATAGGTGTATTTCATAAATTTACATCACATTAAACTACCCAAATTCATGGGTTACAACTACATGATCTAAACCTTCATGAAAATTCATCAAATTACTACTCTATAGCACAAGCAACAACCACCAACATGAATACAATCATATCACCACAAAATATTCATGATTTAGTATTTAAAGATTGATTCTTGAACTCTACGGACAAAAGGGATCCGTGGATTAACACTGCTCATACCTTAGATTAAGAATTCATGAAACTTATGGCTGAATTTGCTTGGAACTTGAAATCCATAATTGAGCCCTAGACTTGTTCTCTGTTGTCTTGAGAGGAATTCAACAAAAGCACTATATTTTGGTGTTTTGGAGCTCAAATCCCGTGTTAACAAGCTTATATATGGGTGAAGAATGACCAAAAAACCCTTACAAACATGGAGGTACAGTGCTGAGAAATTGGGCACCCACCGAACTAGCCAGACGGCACCTACTAAGTTTGCCGGCCTAGCCCAGGCGACGCCCATCTTAGAATGATGCTCTTGCCTAGGCGGCACGGGCTTATCGTGTGAGGCTACTATTTTGCACATCCAAACTCGCCCTTATGCTATCCTAAAAATTTCAAACATTACCCGGGATGTACTACGACCTTGCCCCATCACAACGCAACTTGAAAATCCAAAAATAAAGGTCAGAAGGGTTGTCAAATAAATCCCCAAAGTTTTGAGGTCTAAAATGAGACTAAGTGTTAAATACTTGTAAGAATTTCTAAGTCTTGAGGCTTGTAAAGCCAAATGAGCTGAACTTCGAACTTAGGATTTTACGGGATCTTATAATATCTCCCCCTTGGGAACATTTGTTCCTAAATGAGAATAAACTGAGAGGGGATAAAAGGCAAGTTGAACATGAATGACTAAAATCAGATCTCATGACTGAAATGATAAATATACTGAGCTCATGCATATCGATGCATGGATAACTGATACGTGAATGCATAACTGAGAAATTTGATAAACTGAGTTTCTCAAGGTGGGAATGCATAACTGATGCATTATCTTATAACTTAACTAATACATGAATGCATGACTGATTATGCATGGTAATAGATACCAAGTTTATACTGGGAGCATGAACATGAAACTGAATGAGTTTAAGGAGAACTATTACCTTGAGCTTGATCTGAATTGGAAGAGAAGAGGTGAGGATACTTGGTACGCATATCTGCTTCTGCTTCCCAAGTAGCTTCCTCATGAGGTAGATTTTGCCAAAGAACTTTAACTAGAGGGACTTTTTTGTTCCTTAATCGACGAGTCTGATAATCTAAGATTTTGACTAGAATCTCTTCATAAGAAAGGATGTTCTGAATGTCCATGCTCTAAATAGGGACTACAACAGTTGGGTCACCTATGCATTTCTTGAGCAAATAGACATGGAAGATTGGATGAACTGAGGCCAGATCTGAAGGTAATTCGATCTCATAAGCTACTTTACCGAAGCGACTGAGAATCTTGAAGGGACTGATATAGAGGGGACTGGGTTTCTCTTTCTTGTTGAACCTCTTCACTCCCTTCATAGGAGAGATCTTAAGATAGACATATTCATTGACCTCAAACTCGAGATCCTTTCTACATATATCTGCATAAGACTTCTATCGGCTCTGAGCAGCCCTAAGTCTCTCTCTGATCAACTGAACTTTCTCTAAGGCGTCAAATACTAAGTCAGGACCTATAACTGAGACCTCACTAACTTTGAACCAACCAATTGGAGATCTACACCTCCTACCATAGAGAGCTTCGAATGGAGCCATCTGAATACTGGAATGATCGCTATTATTGTATGCAAACTCAATCAAAGGTAAGTGGTCATCCCAACTTCCCTTAAAATCAATTGCACACGCCCTTAGCATATCTTCAAGAGTCTGACTGGTCCTTTCTACTTGACTATCTGTATGAGAATGAAAGGTTGTACTGATATGGACTTGGGTACAAAGATCCTTTTAGAATATTTTCTAGAAGTGAGAGGTGAACTGGGTACCTCTGTCTAAGATGATAGATAAGGGAACACCGTGTAATCTGACCAACTCTCTAATATAGATTTTGGCATAATCCTCGGATGAATAAGAGGTACGAACTGGAAGGAAATATGCTAATTTGGTCATTCTATCTACAATGACCCAAACTGAATCATGCTGATAACGAGTGCGAGGCAAACCCATCACAAAGTCAATGTTCACTTCTTCCCACTTCCAAGTAGGAATGGTGAACTCCTGTATGGAACCATAAGGTTTCTGATGCTCTATCTTAACTTGCTGACATGTAGAGCACTTAACCATAAATTCTGTAACATCTCTCTTTATCCCACTCCACCAATAGATCTCCCTCAAGTCGTAGTACATCTTAGTGGCCCTTGGGTGAATAGAGTATCATGCACCATGCGCTTCTACAAGAATTCGCTGCCTCAAGTCATCTACACCTGGAACACACTAACGACCCTGACAACGAAGAACACCATCTCCCCTTGGGAGAAAACCTCTACTTTATGATTCTGAAATGACTCTTTTATATTGACAAGTCTAGGATCCTTGTCTTGCTTCTCTTTTACTTCAGAAACTAGAGATGACTCTGAACTACTCTGAACACAGAAACTACCTTCTGAAGAGTTGAATAAGTGAACGTCTATTCTGGCAAGATGATGGATCTCCTGGGCTAACTTCTTCGTGCTATCCTCAATGTGAGAAATACTACCCATGGAGAGTCTACTGAGAGCGTCAGCCATAATGTTGGCCTTGCCCGAATGATAAAAGACACTTATGTTATAATCCTTCAAGAGCTCTAACCACCTTCTCTAATGAAGATTGAGATCTTTCTGAGAAAATACATACTGAAGACTCTTATGATCTATGAAGACATCTACGTGAACTCCATATAAATAATGCCTCCAAATCTGTAAGGCAAATACTACGGCTGCTAACTTAAGATCATGAGTAGGATAATTCTTCTCATGGGGCTTTAACTGTCTGGAGGTGTAGGCTATGACCTTACCATGATGCATGAGTACATAACCTAAACACACTCTGTATGCATCACAATAGACTATGAAACCGTCTAAACCATCTGGAAGAGCTAAAACTAGAGCTGACGTGAGTCGAGTCTTCAATTCCTAAAAACTCTTCTCACATGAATCTGACCACTGAAACTTAACCTTCTTCTGAGTCAATCTGGACATGGGGGATGTGATAGAAGAAAATCCCTCGACAAACCATCTATAATAGAAAGACAAACCCAAGAAACTCCTGATATCTATCGGAGATACAGGGCGAGACCCGTTTCTTACCGCTTTGGTCATCTAAGAATCTACTCTAATGCCATCACTGGAAACAACATGGCCAAGGAATGCTACTGATCTTATCTAAAATTTGCTCTTACTTAACTTGGCGAACAACTGATGATCTCTGAGAGTTTGAAGAACAATTCTGAGATGGTCTGAACGATCATGCTCTCTGCAAGAATAGACTAGAATATCATCTATGAAGACTATGACGTACATGTCCAAGTACTGCTTGAACACCCGATTCATCAATTCTATAAAAGCTGCAGGGGAATTGGTAAGACCAAAGGACATGACTAAAAATTCAAAGTGATCGAGTACGGAAAGCTGTCTTCGGGATGTCACATTCACTAACTCTAAGCTGATGGTAGCCTGATCTGAGGTCTATCTTGGAGAAATAACTGGCACCCTGATGTTGGTCAAATAAGTCATATATTCTAGGAAGTGTATACATTTTCTTGACCATAACTTTGTTAACATAATAGTAATCTATGCACATTCTTAGAGAACCATCTTTCTTACGCACGAATAAGACTAGTGCACCCCATTGGGACACACTGGGCCTGATGAATCCTTTATCTAAGAGATCCTTCAACTGATCTTTTATTTCCTTGAGTTCTATTGGTGCCATTTTTGTATGGCGGAATAGAAATAGGCTGAGTATCTGGGAGAAGGTCTATGCCAAAGTCTATTTCCCATTCGGGAGGAATGCCTTGAAGATCTTCGGGAAAGACATCTGAATACTCATTAACCATTAGGACTGATTCAAGACTGGGAGATTCGAAACTAGAATCTTTAACATGCACGAGATGATACATACACCCCTTAGAAATCATTTTCCTTACCCGAAGGTAGAAATCAAGATGAGCCCTGAAAGATGAAGTACTTCCCTTCCACTCTAGGATGGGCTTATTCGAGAACTGAAACTGAACTATTCTATTTCTGCAGTCGACTGTGGCATAGCAGGAATGAAGCCAATCCATGCTGAAAATGACATCAAAATTAGTCATCTCTAACTCAACTAAATTTGCTGACGTGGATGTCTAAAATATCATAATCGGGAAGTTCCTGTATACCCGCCGAGCTATGATGGTTTTACCCACTGGGGTAGACACTGAAAAGGGTTGTACTAAAATTTTAGGACTGATTCCAAAATTGCTTGATATGAAGGGAGTAACAAAATACAAGGATGCACCTGGGTCTAGCAAAGCATAAACGTGAACATGGAAAATCTGTAACAAACCCGTAATGATATCAGGAGAATTTTTTAGATCCTAGCTGGTCTGAAGAGTATAGAGTCTATTTGGGCGTTGCCCACTAATAGCACTGGAAGTGGCACCCTACTGGTTTGGGCGACTGGACTGAGCTGTGGAAAGATTCTACTGACCTTGAGGACCTGGCTGAGAAAAGTCTCTAACTCTGTGGCCTGGCTTGCCACAACCAATACAGACATCACTACCGGCTTTGCAAATACCCTTATAGTTCTTACCACAACTCTGACATAGGGGATTAGTTCGGGCACTGCTAACACTGCCTTGAGATTTAGAGCCTGGTACTCTATCTCTGTTGCCATCTTTGAATTTTGACACTGGGGCACTGTCGGATGAAGGAGCTGGAACACTGGCTGAAGAATGAACTGGGCTGATGACTTGGTATAAAACTGTGAACAGTTTCCTTCCTCTAATTTTGGTTGAGCAAAAATAAAACTGCCTGATCTTGCTCTCTTGTTCTGCCTCTCCCCAGTCCTAACCTTCTGCTCTTCTATTTGCTAAGCATGGGTCATAAGCCTGGATAAATTCATAGCACTGTTAAGCATCATAGACCTACACTCATTTACCATGCTATCATTCACTCCTGGCATGAACTTGCTCATCTTAGCCCTATTGTCTGCAACCACATAAGGGGTATAACTGGCTAGCTGAATAAATCTGAGAGAATACTCCCTAATCGTCATATTTCCCTGCCTGAGGTTGATAAACTCAAGAACCTTGGCCTCCCTCATCTCTTGGGGAAAGAATCTATCTAATAAAGCCATGAAAAATTCCTCCCACTCAATAGGACATGCATCATTTAACCTCTCAGACTTCCACTGTTTGTACCAAGTGTGAGCAACATCCTGTAACTGGTATGCGACTAACTCGGCACTCTGACGAGAAGTAACTCCCATGATTTCTATAACCTTCTGGACTTGGTCAATGAATTCCTGAGGGTCTTCATCAGACTTAGACCCGAAGAAAGATGGAGGGTTCATTTGGGTGAAGTCCTGAATCCTAGCTGCTGTAAAATTGGCCACTGAATTGGCTGGAATAACTGGTGGCCATTTATTTTGGGCAGTCATAGACTGAGCACGTGTGGTCAATGTGGCCCTAAACTCAGCATGAGAAACATATTCACCCAAAGGATCTTTGGGCTGAGGAGCTGGCTAATATTTTCTATTTGGAGCCATATTCTGAAATAAGAGAAGAACGGATTAGACTGAGAGTTTAACTTGAAATTATGCTTACTAGTATGAAATGAATGCTGAAAGAAGGGAAACTGTTCCTACAACATCTCATAGACTTCTGTACATAAATGTGGCAGGCAACACACCCATGTACAAGACTCTACTAGATGCTGCTTTTAGACTTTCTAGGACTCTATTGAACTTAGGCTCTGATACCAAGTTTTTAACGCCCTTATTTTTTGAACCGGAATGCTACACGGTGCTTATGACCCTGAAGAACCACAAGCTAACCCATGACAGATATCTGTACCTGTACACGTAAATATATATCATAATAATGCAGAAAATATGAACATGTAGGCCATAAGGTTCAACTGAATAAAGAATTTGTCAAACAGTAACATCCATGTGGGTGAAAGATACCCAAAACAATTGAAAACTGAATTAAATCTGAACTAAATTTGAAAGCCTCTAAATACTGTCTAAATAAGGATTTCAAGGAACATGTCTCCACCTAACTCTTTCTAGAAAAATTAAGCTGAAATAATGAATGAAATAAAATAATAACGTCCTTGAATGGATGGGGACTCACTGCAACTCTGCGGCTGGAATGCTATTGCTGATCTGGAACTCGTGTCTCTAAACCTATGGTGTAACATGAAAATAAAGCACCATAGCTCAAATGCATCAGTACAACTGGAGTACTGATTATACGAGTGAGGTAGGCTAAATGCAAAGGGTTTACATATATGAACAATGCTAACTAACTGACTAATATTAACATAAGAGTACAAACATACATAAATAGTAAATGAGATCATGATTTCATGATATATAGATTTGTACGCTAATACACGGTTTACTGATAACTGATATGACTGAAAAAGTAGTTCTGATAAAATGGGCGATTGTGTCTGACAGTCTTGAATCTAATCAAACTATTTGATTTTAGTGCTATAACTGAATTTGACTATATCTAACCGTCCTTGTATACTGATATTTGAAAAACTATCTGAGTTCTTTTACTGAGACTGAGTCTGAAATTGTAGGAGGTAGTTGTTTAAGCGACATGCCCCATATATGCCATTATAGCTAAGCTGGGGTTCTCTGCCCTGACTGGAAGGGTGTCAATACCGCGCCACTGGTATGGACAGTTGTGAGTGACCCTTAGCTGGCAGGTACTCAAAATGAGAATGGTGGGAACCCTAAACTAACAGGTTAATCCACCTCATCAACCCTAATCTTATAGGTTAAGATGTCTCAACCTATGCTGGATACATAATTCTGGAACACAAGGATGACTGCTAAGAATCACACCCTAAACTGGTAGGTGAGTTCCCATCCTTGGGTTCACTCGGTGCTAACTTCTACTCCCATCTGAAGAGACTGAACATAATTTAACTGACTATACATGGAATGAGTAACTAACTTCTGTTGACTAACGAAATGGTACTACATTCTTAGTATTTATTGAGATCATGAAATTTCTAAGGTTTCCTGAGTCACATGACTGACTAAATTCTATAGATATGGCTTGACTGATATTATCATGACAACATAACATGGATCTAGGTGCACAGCTATATTTTTCGAGTACGAATACCTCTAGGACTCGATGGAAGAAAACTGACACACGTGACTGACTTGAATACATGATCAACATCAACAATCCATAATATCATAACTTGGGAAATTTCATAAAGTATATGGTTATCATACATCTTGTACATAAGTAGGACTTGCAAGTAAGCATAGCATAATCTCATAAGACTAGTTCATGAACAATCCAACAAAATTTACAAGACACAATATCAATATAAAAGTCATTGGAACATAGGGACATATCATGCACTTAGTTAAAATTTAGCTATATTGCATGATTTCTAGTTTCTTAGGCATTTTATCAAACACCTTGCATGCACTCTTTAAGGCATAGGTGTATTTCATAAATTTACATCACATTAAACCACCCAAATTCATGGGTTACAACTACATAATCAAAACCTTCATGAAAATTCATCAAATTACTACTCTATAGCATAAGCAACAACCACCAACATGAATACAATCATATCACCATAAAACATTCATGATTTAGTATTTAAAGATTGATTCTTGAACTCCACGGACGAAAGGGATCCGTGGATGAACACTGCTCATACCTTAGATTAAGAATTTGTGAAAGTTATGGTTGAATTTACTTGGAAATTGAAATCCCCAATTGAGCCCTAGACTTGTTCTTGGTTGTTCTTAAGAGGAACTCAACAAAAGCACTATATTTTGGTGTTTTGGAGCTCAAATCCCGTGTTAACAAGCTTATATATGGGTGAAGAATGACCAAAAAGACCTTAAAAACACGGAGGTGCAATGCTGAAAAATTAGGCACCCATCGGACTAGCCTGGCGGTGCCTTCCAAGTCCGCCGGCCTAGCCCAGGCGACGCCCACCTTAGAGCAGTGCTCTTGCCTGGGCGGCACGGGCTTATCGCGCGAGGATACTATTTTGCACATCCAAAATCACCCTTACGCTATTCGAAAAATTCCAAAATTACCCAGGATTTACTACGACCTTGCCTCATCGGAACACAACATGAAAATCCAAAAACAAAGGTCGGGAGGGTAGTCAAATAAATCCTTGAAGTTTGGAGGTCTAAAATGAGACTAAGTGTTGAACCCTTGTAAAACTTTCTATGTCTTGAGCCTTGTAGAGCCAAATGAGATGAACTTCAGACTTAAGATTTTACGGGGTCTTACAGATACACTCCTGAATACCAAAGAAACTGAAAGAAAATACAGAGTTTGAAGCTTGGATATTGAATCCCTTATGAACCCTAGTTTTCTCTTGCTTGGGTGAGTTTAAGATGAAAAGAGCAAAGTTTGAGTTAAGTAATTGAGGATAATCGGGTCCCTTAGTGTTTTTAGGTCGTGGGAAATAAGAGTAAAATAAGAAATGACCAAACTTTTCTTAATGAAAATGTGTAAAAAAATTAGGCCCAGATGTCATGGGTTGAGTAATGACTTGTGAGGTATGGCCACGAGTCGTCACCTGGACTCATTACATAAGGGTCAAATTCTTAACCCCTTACTATTATGGCCACGAGTCACTCTCTCCACAACTCGTGATTTAACGACTCATGATAAGGTGTCATGATCAAAGCAGACTCCAGGGTGGATCTTATTGTTGAGACAATGAGTGAAACCTAACAACTCATACGTAACATCACGACTCATACCATGGACTCATTATCAAGCAACCATAACCTGAGCCATACACTGTTGAGACCCAAAGTCCCATACTATAACTCATGATGAGTGATAACGATTAATTACCTAAGTTGTATCCATGGCAATTTTAAATCAACTCAAGTAATTCAGAGTCCAGAAACTAGGAGTATTATATCGCACAACCTCTGAGATGTCGTACAGACTCTAAAACTATCACGTGGTCTTCGTATACACCTACGGAACTAAAGATTCAAAAAGTAGGACCCGGGGGGGGGGGGGGGGGGGGGGGGTCATCAACCCATATATAACTTAATATCATGACTCGTCTCTAATACATCCCTCAAAGAAGATCTATAAAATCTGATGTTCCGAGTGTTTCCATAATTTTTAGTATTTATAATATTTCTAGTATTTCCAATAATTCTAGTGTTTCCAATATTTTCAGTGTTTCCAGAGCACATACATGACATAAGACACAAATCAAGTACAACGTACAACAACAATAAGTATATAAAGCATGCAACAAATAAGCAAAATCATACGTGTGATGTCATGAGAATGATAATGCAATGTTCACAACCAACCGACCATGAGAATATCCAATAACCCTTAAATATACCAATATGTGAGCCCAGATATATGCTCAATAAATCCAACCATCCATGAAAATCAACATGATTCATATGCCAATAGAGTAGGAACACCTTAACATACACAATTAATATCACAATAGGTTTTTCATCCAGCAAGATACAACTATTCTCATGTATATAGGCTATCAACATTACATAGGACCCTACACGGTCACACATAGCACATAATATCCCAAAACTACCAAATACATCACATCTAGGCCCTCATACAGGCACAACACAATAAGATGGACATTGTTTATGATTATTTCCCACACCCTTAACATGCTTTTGTGTCAAAATTAACTACCCAGTCCAGTTTAAAAGAAACTAAGTCATAACCTATCTCAAAAGCGAAAAACTATAACAAAAGCCTTCAATCAAAAATTTTACACCTTATCAATGAACTCAAAATTAACTAAAACATAAAAATATGGAATCTCCATGCCAAAAGAAAGCCAACGATACCCATATTACCTATTTTCAAGTCAGGGTCAAAATGGACCCCCAAAATGGGTTTTTGAAAAGAAGAGCAAAATCGTAACTTTATTTCAAAATTATGTTAACATAATTTTAGGAATTTACAGTTGAATATCCAAGAAAAAATGAGTTAAAATGAAGTCCAAATTAAAGAAAACTCATTTCCACGCTTTACCGGATAAAAATTCCTGAAATCCAATCTTTAATTCAAGTTTCAAACAAGAATTAGATGATAAAGATTGAAGAAAATAATTGAAATAGGTGTTATGGGGCTTATCCAAGCTTAGAAGTGGGAGAAATAGCTCAAAATCACGAATCCTAAGCTCCAAGTCTCAAAAATGATGAAAATGTTGAAAATCAAGTATTTACATACCCATGCCTCACGATTACGAATCAGGTGTTTCAATTGCGATACCCAGTTGACAAGGGTAGCGCGATTGTGGAATAAGTATCGTGATCATGAAATATGTCTGCAGTCCCTAATCGCGATCGTGAGAGGAGCATTGCAATCGTAGGTGCACCAGCATCGCGATCGCAGGTGCATCAGTTGGGGACTTGGTGCATTCCAAGTCTCTGTAGGCCCCATGGGATTCATCTGAAATCCCATAAATGCAAATCAACTATGTCACCCTATCAAATCTAATGGTCCAGACTCAATGGCGATATCAGAATTTTCGAAGAAAATATCATTTTCACAAAGTTCACCCCCAAAATTCAAATCACTACTTTCTAAATCGAGGGTTGAAATGAAATTTAAAAGCCATAAAATCACACCAACCATTTTGCCACCCTAAAATCGGCATTCCAAATCTACTGGCTTAATTCATTCTTCCTTTCAAAGTACGAATCAAAAGATATTATTTGAAATCAACTAAAGGCTCTCAATGCCGCCAAAAATAATAAAATCGCATAAATGGCACCAAAATGCATTGAAACCGTGTTAATCATCTCCACACCCCAAAAATATCACAATACAACCACGGGGAAGGGTACAATATTCAAATATCACATAAACACATATTTCATCAAAATTCAGGTCGTTACACATTATTTAACATTTCTTTTATTTGCAACCTACTTCTCGAATAATTATACTATTTTAAATTATTTTTCAATGTCGTTTGTGGCATATTGGGATGATTGCCTTGTTTATAGGCCTATACTTCCTATGGATTTTGTGTTTGGATTATCAAATTATTTCTAGATCACGTGCTTGATGAGACAAAAAGTTTTAGAAAAAGTATGTGGATACACTACCTAGGCACCGCTATGATGGTACCTCGTCTTCTAAATCGGTCTTGATATAGTGGTAAGTGAACCCTACGGAGGCCAAGGAAACTTGATGAGATTCCCTATGATGGGTAACAACTACTATAGGTACTTCCACTACTACAACATCCTTAATCAGTAGGCTGGAAAAGTTTCTCTGATTTTTCTCCATTAGCGCGATATGATATTCGCAAAGCCTATTTTGTGGGTTCCAAAATCACCCACGGCTGCCAGGGTTGCTCAATTTATTATCCTTACATTGCCCAACAACAACAACAAACCCAGTATATTCCCACAAAGTGGGGTCTGGGAAGGGTAAAATATACGCAGTCCATACCACTATCTCCGAAGAAGTAGAGAGGATGTTTCTGATAGACCCCCAACTCAGGATAACGTAGCAATAAACAAAGTCATCATAAAACATAAAATAAGATATAATAATAGAGATACAACACCCACAAAGAAATACTATATATTGACATACCACATACACAGACTTCCCCCAATCCTCCTAACTAAAAGCTCCAACCTATGTACAAATCCTTAAGAATACTAGCCAAGCTACATTGCCCAAAATAAAATTTTCATTTCCATAAGAAAATTAAACAATCGACATAACTTTCACTATCACACCAACCAATCAACTCTAATCATGCACTCGATGCACTAACACTATCACAATTACTAAAGTTTTGAATTGAATTCTATCTCTCAATTGGGATCGATTAGGTTCTAATTATGGTTGTAAAGAGACAAATTAGAATTGACTAGATACCAATTGATCTAAACCCAGGTAGATAAAAAAATTAAGGGAAAAAGGAATGACTCTTAGATGCCTCATATCTCCCTTAAGATTTGATATGGTTGTCTACGCACTAACCTACAAGACTCTACTCGACATTTTCTTTGTATTTGTGAGACTGGTAACCTAGAGCTTTGATACCAACTTTCATGATCTAAATTATGGGATCATGCCGGCACCTACTCTATCATGACTAGATTGAATAATCCTTACCACCCAACTAATTAAGAAGTGAAAATTAAAGTTAGGCTTTATTGAAAATAAACGTTGTAAATGTATGTATATTAACAAAATACGGCAATAATTATTTACAACATAATTTTTCAAGATCCACAACTTACAACCTTACCCAAGACCTAGTATAAACATGTATAAGATCTACTAAGACGAATACAACAACAAGAAAAGACACAACATACACAGATAAAAGGTGCAGAAGTTGATGTTCAATTATTGTCATTTCACATAAGAAACTCCTAATCAACCTATAACATGTCTTTATACCAAAAGGGGGATATAGCAAGAGTGGTGTCAGTACACCACAAGTAGTGGTAGACCTCATCGACTAACCAAGATTAGAAATTACGTAATAGCATATAGAATTTCAAGGAAAATAAACATGACAACTCATATTCAGTTATCAATCAACACCCGATAATCAATCTTTTGTTTTAGGCTACTTCCAACTAATTTATTACCAATTTTACCCAGTCCATCCCTTTTTACCATTATTAGGACTATAAGGTTACTTTCCACCACTAATCCACCTACCTAAGCCTGTAATAAATAGCTATAATAGACTAATACTCTACACATACACATACCTTCAATCAGCATTTCCATCCACAGACGTTCCCTTGTAAAATAATAACCTCAATAGATCCAAGCTAGAAGTCACCCATGGATACACTATGCAAGTCCTCTGGAAAGACTAAGTGATCATTACCTTTCGAAAAAGTATGGCTGGTGAAACCGAATGGATTAATAGGATCGGGTTAATTATTAGAAACAAAAAAAATTGACTTTTCATGATAAGTTCAGAGGTAAATTTCCAAAAAATATATCACTAAAAAGTAAGGCTTTAAAAAGAAGGAAAAAATAAGTAGTCTAAATTCATCTATTACATTACAAAGGAACCCCAAGAAGGGTGTTTCAATATAAAATACAAAATTAAAAATCCCAGTATACAATGTGATGGGTTTGTGCTAAGATACACAATCGAATAAACCATATGAAAAGAGGTTTTGATGATTTGTGATATGCCATGGATTGAAGGTAGGTCTCCTAAGAAAGGGTTTATTGCACAAAATGGGTGGAGCATCGTGCATGAATAGGCTTTGGAAGGCGCCTCCTCCCTAAAAGGGCATTGGACCATCTAAGAAACCTTTAGGGAAAATAGCATGATATGTCATGATGTTGTTTCCCTCTAGATAGGGAACCTTATCAAGTTTGATCAAAAACTTAACAAGGGTACTCGGGGGCCAAAGTTCCTCTTCAACCAAATGAAATCGGTGCAACTTGGAAATGGTCAACTATAGACACATTTATGGGCATCAACCTTGTCCCCACAAAGTAGTCCTTACCATAATTTTATTATAAAATTGTGAAGGTACGCTTTAAAAAAGGTGTTTCGGTCAAAAGTCAGGCACGAACAAGGATATACAAGGAATACATAGGTAGCCCTTAAAGAATTTAAAAAGTACTTCATCAAGAAATATTTTTTCTTTCTGGGTAGATGTGAAGCAAAATCTAATAAAGGTCAATCCTTTATAGGCCAGAGCCAGCTACTCACAGGAAGAGAAAGGGAAACGAAGGCCACAAATGACATCCAAGGGAATGGATGTAAGTGCATGAGGTAACAAAATACAGAAGTTGAGCTAGTCTTCTCAACTTTTTGTTTCCCAATAAATATTGTTTAGAACAATTTACAAATCCCTGAGGACATCGGTAACAAACAAAATACATATGCAATGAATAAAGAGCTAAAAGATTTTTATTTTAATTCAAAAATAATATACATTGGGTACATGCCCCGAGATTATGAATTTAGGGAAATAAAATAAAAAATGAACTAATAAGAAGGCCCTTATTCTCGCTAATGCTCTCAAACTTTAATATTTCCTCTTCTCAATATGAGAGTTCCACACTTTTTGGCCTATACTACTAATAAGGGTAACGAAGATTGTGACTTGGTAATCTTACTTTCCAAATATAAGTTGTCCTCTTAGACCTCATGAAATATACGTGCCCAAGCAAGTTGAGCTTTCTACATCATTGCAAGGTTGAGAGCTTTTTGGCTGAACTTTTCTCTTTTCCACTGATGAATTTACTCTTTTTTTTCAAGCAAAGAATCTTATCCCTAGTCAACTCTGGAAGATGAGAAGAGGGGGAAGCTCCCTCGGGGAAATAATAGCATGGATAAGTAGCATGAATACACCATTGAAGCTATCATGACTCTTAAGGAGGCAGCTGATATGGCCAAGCTTGATAAATTTTTCCCGTCGAACGGTCACCTACTCGGCATGTAGGGTAGTATATTTTTTATTGTTGTCCCTTTCAAATTGAACTGCATTTAAATTGGCCATGAACACCTCAACTTATAGCGATCACCTGGCCACAATCTCGATGGAGATACTCGACTCTCGCAAGGCATCTAAGGAACCCTTGAGATAGAGAGTTTCATCAATAGTTTTCTTCTCCACTAACAATCACTAGAGGGCATCGGATAGCATAACACATGCCTAAAAATAAGAGGAATGGTCAATTAGTATAGAAGAAAAAAAAATTGATAGGAGATATGCATCTAATCCTCACAACACAAAGAGAGACATTTTTCTTAAGCACTCGACAAAGGTTTTTTCATATTTTTGAAATATTTCAAAGATATAATGGCATTCAATTAGTTACTTACCCTAATCGACCTTGACATAAGACTCTTCTGGATTAGGAAAAGTAAGATGGAGATGCAATAACATGAGGTATTAGGGTTGGTGCTGACTTCAGCCCCTACTAAGCATCGGGTTGCCCTCGCATGAGGTAAAGAAGAAGCCAACATTTAGGAATTCAAACTTGTGTAAGACTTTATAGAAATCACCAATAGTAGGGGTGTTATATAGGATGGCCTAGTCGTCGTAGGAGAAGTGCAGACATGCCTTTTCCCATCCCTTTGTTATCCATCAAATGGATCAACCCATATGTCTCAAACTCAGAAAGAATAATAGTTTTCCCACAAAGACTTGAGGATATGTTAGGCTTACTACTAGGATCGCCAAATGAAACTTCCTCCCCAGGGGATCCTTCCCAGCGATAGTCACGAAAGTGCCCACACCTCTCATACCTTCCAAAGCTACAAGAGGGATTCAAAAATCATCCAATAAAGGATAAAGGCTCACGATAGACAAAAGATGAGGGTGAACCTCGAGGGCCCTACCAATAATATTGAGGGCCACCACTAAAGATGGGAAGATCAGAGAGTTTGATTTCAACTATACAATATGAAAGAAGTTTTAAAAGTAAGACCTGAGAACTATCAGGAAAGAAAATTTTTTAATGAAGTGAAACAATTTGGCACCATGGTTCTCTATTTTTTATAAATCTCAAATAGATAAACTAGGCCAAGTACGATCAGTCACAATAGTAGATTCAAGAATATGAGCTACCAAAAGGCAAAGGAAACGGGTATAGTCCAAGTGTTCGATGCTTGATATCAAATGTTATCAAGAAACTGCATAGGATTAATAAAGAAAAAAAATAAGGGCATGAAATGAATTGTTAAAGAAAGATGGCAAAAAAATGCTTATCAAGGAGTTGCGTGGGATGAGTAAGGAAATAAAATAGGGCCAGGAAATAAAATGTTAAAGAAAAATAGCATAAACACTTATGGTGGGTATTTCAGGAAAAGTCCATAGGAGCTCTATAGAGGCCTTTAAAGGATATAGCCACAATGATCAGTCCACACGAGATCATGAAAATTATTTGGACTATTTGAAATTGATTCCTACCCCAGTAGTTTAATTTGACTACTCCTCCCTGCAGTAAGTAAGGGGAATAAAGTATAAGAAGGTGAGTCATGGTAAAACTAACACCCGATATAGAGGCAAGAGCATAAAGGTAGGCAACGGTCTACCACACTCCTGGTTTTAACTATGCAAAGGATAATTATAAAGTATTACAGAAGGAGGCAATTATCTTGTCAATTTAAATTACCATACTACATTAAATGGGTATGTATCAACAAAAGACATATGTGGCCTTTTGGAAATAATGTTGTCCCAAGAACTAGGGACTTTTGATTGAGCCCTCCTTCATATCCAACCATACTCTTTGAGCCTAGGGAAAACTATCCTCCTTTATGAGAGATCCCAACTTATATACAAGCAAGTGTGGGGATTCTAATTTGTTTGCTTGGAGAAGTCCTTTAGAAAATTAAAAAAGTTGGGAACTATGTCGTTAATAAGAGACCAAGATCGAGAGGCAAGCAACTTTTTCTTTCCTCTAGGAGTACTAGATACGGAAAAGGGGCATTTTTGTGGGAGCAGACGAAATAGGACAAAGGATAGAAGAAAGAATTTTTTAATCTTGGATAAATGGGGGGAAATGTAAAAATGTAAGCTTAGGAATAAAATCAGAGGGTAATGCTTATAGGAAGAAAGAGGCATGTTAAAATGGTGAATCATGAAAAGAACCCCTACTAGAACCCGACAAATAGTCAAGTTTCTTCTGTGTTAGGAAGCAGCCAATCGCGTAAGGGCACGTGGAAAGATTGGACAAGATGTTAGATGTCTCTAAAATCCAAAATTATTTGATTTTCCATCTCTCGCCCACAATAATATTGCATCCAAAAGATGGAGGACTATTAGTATAGATAAAGTAGTTTTAGCCAGATTGGGTCGACTAAGGTCGAGTAGAGCTGAATCTAACCCATGATGGCATTATCCTAAGAACAAAACTAAAATAGGAGAACTGTAACACCCTGATTATCTAAACTGGAATGCTACACGGTGCTCATGACCCTAAAGGACCATAAGCTAACCCATGACGGTATTTGTACCTGTACACCATATATTACACATGAAATAAAGCGAAAAACATGCATAATAGTACATAAAGTTCAATTGAATAAAGAATTTGTCAAAATAACATCTATGTGGGTGATAAATACCTAGAACAACTGAATTCTAAATCAAACTAAACATAAGTTTGAACTAAATTTGAATACTGAATCTGACTAAATCTGAAAGCCTCTAAGTACAGTCAGAATAAGGAGTTGACGGAATATGTCTCCAAATAAATCCGTAAAACTGAAAGCTAACTGAAATAATAAATGAATAAATCAAATCATATCGTCCTCGAATAAAGAGGACTCACTGTAACTCTGCGACTGGAAATGCTACTGCTACTGCTGATCTGGATCTCGTGTCTCTAGACCTATGGTGTAACATGAAAACAAAGTACCATAGCGCAAATGTGTCAGTACAACTGGAGTACTAAGTATGCGAGTGAGGTAGGCTAATGCAAAAGAGTTTACATGCATGAATAATACTAACTGACCGACTGATATAAATGTAGGAGTGCAAATATACATACATAGTAATTGAGATCATAATTTTATGATATCTAGATCTGTATGCCAATACGTGGTTTATTGATATCTGACATGACTAAAACTGTAGTTCTGATAATATGGGTGACTGTATCTGACAGTCTTAAATCTGATGGAACTTTCTGAGTTCTACACTATAACTGAATTTGACTGTATCTGACAGTCCTGGTATACTGATGTCTAAAGAACTATCTGAGTTCTTTTAATGAGACTGATACTGAAACTGTGGGAGGTAGTTGTTTAACCAACATACACCAATAACGCATATAGCTAAGTTGGGGTCCAATCTCTACCTCAACTGGAGGGGTGTCAATACTGCACCACTGATAAGGACAACTATGAGTAACCCTTGGCTGGTAGGTACTCGATAGAAGAACGGTGAGAACCCTAAACTAACAGGTTAAGCCACCTCATCAACTCTAATCTGACAGGTTAAGATACCTTAACCTACACTGGCTACGTAGTTCTAGAACACAAGGATAACTGCTAAAAATCACACCCTAAACTGGTAGGTGAGTTCCCATCCTTGGGTTCACTCGGTGCTAACTTCTACTCCCATCTGAAGAGACTGAACATGATTTAACTGACTGTACATGGACTGATTTACTAACTTTTGTTGACTGACGGAATAGTACTACTATCTGAGTGTTAACTGAGATCATGAGATTTCTGAGGCTTCCTAAGTCACATGACTGACCGAGTTCTATAGATCATGGCTTGACTGAGATTATCATGACAACATGACATGGATCTAGGCACAGATTTATATTTTTCAGGTACCCCCAGGACTCGATATAAGGAAACTGACACACATGATATAACTTGATCATAAGGTTGGAGTCCACAATTCATAATATCATAAGTAGGGGATATTATACTTCATGTAGTTATTCAATATCTTAAACATTGTAAGGAATGCATGGATGTATTTTGTGTACATATTTTATATCTCCATTATCATACATGTTTCATACCACAGCAATAGCAATACATCGATAGCAAGGAATTCATATTGAAGTATATAGCTAACATGGACTTGTCATTTAGATATCATGGAACCATGTAAACATGAATTTCTAGCATCCCAAGCATTTTATCAAACACCTTGCATGCATTCTTTAAGGCATAGGTGAATTTCATAACTTGCACCAGATTACACTACCTAAAGTTCATAGTTTTCAACTAACAAACATATATATTCCATGAAAACACCTTTAGATATCATCTTGAAACTTAAACAACAATGATCAACATGTACATGCTCATATCACCACAAAAAGTTCACAAAATAATAATTAAAATATGGTTCTTGAGCTCTATGAACGAAAAGGATCCATAGATGAACACTCGCATACCTTAGATTAATAATCCGTGAAGATAGTAGTGACATAAGCTTGGAATTTGAAACCCCTAATTGAACTCTAGACTTGTTCTTGGTTGTTCTTGAGAGTAATTCAGCAAAAGAATAATATTTTGGTGTTTTAAAGCTCAAATCCCGTGTTAATAAGCTTATATATGGGTGGAGAATGACCAAAGAGCCCTTAAAAACATAGAGGTGGAATGCTGAAAAATCTGGGTAGCACTGGACTTAGCAGGCGTCGCTTGGCAAGTTCGCCAAACTAGCCAGGGTGTCGCCTAGCCTAGAGCACTGCTCTAGCCAGGGCGAAGCGGGCTTATCTCCCCGATCTACTATTTTGCATATCCAAACATGCCCTTACGCTATCCAAAAAATTCCAAAAATTACTCGGGATGTACTATGACCTTGCCCCATCGCAACACAACTTAGAAATCAAAAAACGAAGGTCTAGAAGGTCGTTAAATAAATCCCCAAAGTTTAGAGGTCTAAAATAAGACTAAGTGTTGGGTACCAAGACCCTTTTAGAATATTTTCCAGAAGTGAGAGGTGAACTGCATACCTCTATCTGAGATGATAGATAATGGAACACCGTGCAATCTGACCAACTCCCTGATATAGAGTTTGGTGTAATCCTCGGTTGAATAAGAGGTACAAATTGGAAAGAAATGAGCTGACTTGGTCATTCTATCTATAATGACCCAAACTAAATCATGCTGATAACGAGTTCTAGGCAAACCGTCATGAATTCCATGTTCACTTCTTCCCACTTACAAGTAGAAATGGTGAACTCCTACATGGAACCACTAGGCTTCTTATGCTCTATCTTAACTTGCTAACATGTAAAGCACTTATCCACAAACTCTGCAATATCTCTCTTCATCCCACTCCACCAATAGATCTCCCGCAGGTTGCAGTATATCTTAGTGGCCTTGGATGAATAGAGTATCGATTACCATGTGTTTTTTCAAGAATTCGCTGCCTTAATCCACTTACACCTGGAATGCACAAACGACCCTGATAACGAAGAACACCATCTCCCCCTTGGGAGAAAACCTCTACTTTCTGATTCTGAACTCACTCTTTTAGCTTGACAAGGCTAGGATCCCTGTCTTGCTTTTCTTTTACCTAGGAAACTATAGATGACTCTAAACTACTCTGAACACATACACCACCCTCTGATGAATCGACTAAGTGAACACCTAGTCTGGAAAGCTGACGAATCTCTGGAGCTATCTTTTTCTTTTTATCCTCAATGTGAGAAACACTACCCATGGAGAGTTTACTGAGAGCTTCAGCCACAACGTTGGCCTTTCCTGGATGATAAAGGACAATCATGTCGTAATCCTTCAAGAGCTCAAACTGCCTTCTCTACCAAAGATTGAGATCTTTCTGAGAAAAGACATACTGGAGACTCTTATAGTCAGTGAATACATCTACATGAACTCCGTACAGGTAATGCCTCCAAATCTGTAAGGCAAAAACTATGGCTTCTAACTCAAGATCATAAGTAGAATAATTATTCTCATGGGGCTTTAGCTGCCTGGAGGCGTAGGCTATGACCTTACCATGATGTATGAGGACACAACCTAAACCCACTCTGGATGCATCACAATAGACCACAAAATTGTCTAAACCATCTGGTCATGCTAGAACTGGAGTTGAGGTGAGTCGAGTCTTTAATACTTGAAAACTCTTCTCGCATGAATCTGACCACTGAAACTTGACCTTCTTCTGAGTCAATCTAGACATGGGAGATGCAATAGAAGAAAATCCCTCAACAAACCATCTGTAATAGCCAGCCAAACCCAAGAAACTCCTGATATTTGATGGAGATATGGGGCAAGGCCAGTTTCTTACTACTTCAGTTTTTTAAGGATATACACTAATACTATCACCAAAAATAATATGGCCAAGGAATGCTACTGATCTTAGCCAAAATTCACACTTACTGAACTTGGCGAACAACTGATGATCTCTGAGAGTCTGAAGAACAATTCTGAGATGGTCTGAATGATCACGCTCTGTGTGAGAATAGACCAGAATATCATTTATGAAGACTATGACGAATATGTCCAAGTACTGCTTGAACACCCAGTTCATCAAGTCTATGAAAGTTTTAGGGGCATTGGTAAAACCAAAGGACATGACTAGAAACTTGAAGTGACCATATCGAGTATGGAAAGTTATCTTTGGGATGTCACATTCTCTAAATCTGAGCTGATGATAGCCTAATCTGAGGTCTATCATGGAGAAATAACTGGTACCCTAAATTTGGTCAAACAAGTCATCTATTCTGGGAAGAGGATACTTGTTCTTGACCGTAACTTTGTTGAGCTGGCGGTAATCAATACACATCCTGAGAGAACCGTCTTTCTTGCGCACGAATAAGACTGGTGCACCCCAGGGGGATACGTTGGGACTAATGAATCCCTTATCTAAGAGATCCTTCAACTGATCTTTTAGTTCCTTGAGTTCTACTAGTGCTATTCTATATGGTGGAATATAAATAGGCTAAGTATCTGAAAGAAGGTCTATGTCAAAGTCTATTTTCCCTTTGGGAGGAATGCCTGAAAGATCTTCTGGAAAGATATCTGAATATTAGTTAACCACTGGAACTGATTCAAGACTGGGAGATTCAGAACTGAAACCCTTAACACGCACGAGATGATAAACACACCCCTTAGATATCATTTTTCTTGCTCGAAGGTAGGAAATAAGCTGACCCCTAAACGCTGAAGTATTACCCTTCCATTCTAGGATGGGATTATTCAGGAATTAAAACTGAACTATCCTATTTCTGTAGTCGACTATAGCATAGCAGGAATGAAGCCAATCTATTTTGAGAATGGCATCAAAATCAATCATCTCTAACTAGACTAAACCTGCTGACGTGGCTTTCTGAAATATCATAACTGGAAAGTTCCTGTATACCTACCAAGCTAAGATAGTTTTACCCACTAGGGTAGAGACTGAAAAGGGCTCTGCTAAGATTTTAGGACTGATTCCAAAATTCCCTGCTATGTAAGGAGTAACAAAAGACAAAGATGCACCTGGATGTAGCAAAGCATAAACATAACATGGAAGATCTGTAACGTACCAGTAACGACATCAAGAGAATTTTCCTAATCCTGATGGGTCTAAAGAGCATAGAATCTGTTTGGGCGTTGCCCACTAGTAGCACTAGAAGTGGCACCCTGCTGATTCGGGCAATCGGACTGAGCTGTGGAACGGTTCTGCTGACCCTGAGGACCTGGTTGGGGACATTCTCTAATCCTGTGGCCTGTCTTGCCATAACCAAATTAGACATCACTACCAGCTCTGCAAATACCCTTGTGGTTCTTACCATAAGTCTGACATAGGAGATTAGTTCGGGAACTGCTGACACAGCCCTAAGACTTAGAGCCTGGTGCTCTATCTCTATTGCCGTCTCTAAATTTTGGTACTGGGGCACTGGCAGAGGAAGGAGCTGGAGCTGCTGACTTGGGATGAAACTACGAATGGTTTTCTCCCTCGAATTTGGGTTGAGCAAAACTAAAACTGCTTGATCTTGATCTCTTGTTCTGCCTCTCCCTAGTTCTAACCTTCTGCTCTACTATCTGCTGGGCATGGGTCATGAGTCTAGCAAAAGTCATATCACCATTCGGCATCGTAGATCTACACTCATTTACCACGCTATCATTCACCCTTGACACGAACTTGCTCATCTTAGCCCTGTTGTCTGCAACCACATGAGGGTCATATCTGGCTAGCTGAGTAAATCTAAGAGAATACTCTCTAACCATCATATTTCCCTACCTGCGATTGATAAACTCAAGAAATTTGGCCTTCTTCAGCTCTTGGGGAAAGAATCTTTCTAGGAAAGTCGTGACAAATTCCTTCCACTCAATAGGACCTGTATCCTCTAACCTCTCAAACTTTTACTGTTTGTGCCAAGTGTGAGCAACATCCTATAACTGGTATGTGGCTAACTCATCACTCTCAACGAAAGTAACTCCCACGATGTCAATGACCTTCTGGACTTGGTCAATAAACTCCTGAGGGTCTTCATCAGACTTAGACCCATAGAAAGATGGAGGGTTCATTCGGGTGAAGTCCCGAATCCTAGTTGCAACTGAGTTGACCACAGGATTAGCTGGAATCACTAGTGGTCATTCAAGTGTGGTGAATGCATCTCAATACTCTGTATGTGTAACATGTTCGCCCAAAGAATCTTCGAGCAGAGGAGCTGGCTAGTTTCTTATCTTTGGAGCTATATTCGGAAATAAGAGAAGAATGAATTAGACTGAGAGTTTAACTTGAGATTACGCTCACTAGCACGACATGAATACTGAAGAAGGGAAACTGTTCCTAAAATATCTCATAGCCTCCTGCACGTAAGTGTAGCGCGCAACACACCCATGTACAAGACTCTACTAGATGCGGCTTTCAGACTTCCTAGGACTCTATTGAACCTTAGGCTCTGATACCAAGTTTGTAACACCCCGATTATCTGAACCGGAATGCTACACGGTGCTCATGACCCCTAAGGACTACAATCTAACCCATGACTAATATTTGTACCTGTACACCGCATATTACATATGAAATAACGCAGAAAACATGCACAATAGGCCATAAGGTTCAACTGAATAAAGAATCTGTCAAAATAACATCTATGTGGGTGATAAATACCCAAAACAACTGAAGTCTGCATCAAACAGAGCATAAGTTTGAACTAAATCTGAATACTGAATCTGACTAAATCTGAAAGCCTCTAAGTACTATTTGAATAAGGAGTTGAAGGAACATGTTTCCAACTAACTCCGTAAAACTAAAAGCTAACTGAAATAGTAAATAAATAAATCAAATCATATCATCCTCGAATGAAGAGGACTCACTGTAACTCTGCGACTGGAAATGCTACTGCTACTGCTGATCTAGATCTCGTGTCTCTGGACCTATGGTAAAACATAAAAAGAAAGCATCATAGCGCAAATGCGTCAGTGCAACTGGAGTACTAAGTATACGAGTGAGGTAGGCTAATTCAAAAGGGTTTACATGCATAAATAAGGCTAACTGACCGACTGATATGAGCATGAGAGTGCAAACATGCATACATAGTAACTGAGATCGTTATTTTGTGATATATAGATCTGTACGCTAATACGTGGCTTACTAATATCTGACATGACTTAAACTGTAGTTCTAATAACATGGGCGACTGTGTCTAACAGTCTTCATCTGATGAACTTTCTAAGTTCCGTACTATAACTGAATTTGACTGTATCTGACAGTCCTGGTATACTAATATTTGAAGAACTATCTGAGTTCTTTTACTGAGACAAATACTAAAACTGTGGGAGTTAGTTTCTTAACCGACATGCCCCAATAACGCATATAGCTAAGTTGGGGTCCAATCTCTACCCCAACTGGAGGGGTGTCAATACCGCGCCACTGGTAAGGACAGCTGTGAGTAACCCTTAGCTGGCAGGTACTCAAAAGGAGAATGGTAGGAACCCTAAACTGACAAGTTAAGCAAACTCATCAACCCTAATCTAACAGGATAAGATGTCTCAACCTACGCTGGCTATGTAGTTCTGGAACACAAAGATGACTACTAAGAATCACACCCTAAACTGGTAGGTGAATTCCCATCCTTGGGTTCACTCGGTTCTAAATTTTACTCCCATTTGAAGATACTGAACATAATTTAACTAACTGTACATGGACTGATTAACTGACTTTCGTTGACTGACAGAATAGTACTACTATCTGAGAGTTAACTGAGATCATGAGATTTCTGAGGCTTCCTGAGTCACATGACTGACTGAGTTCTATAGATCATGTCATGACTAAGATTATCATGACAACATGACATGGCTCTAGGCACACAGCTATATTTTTCGGGTACGAATACCCCTAGGACTCGATAGAAGGAAACTGACACACATGACATGACTTGATCACAAGGTTGGAGTCCACAATTCATAATATCATAAGTAGGGATAATTATACTTCATGTAGTTATTCAACATCTTAAATATTGTAGGGAATGCATGGATGTATTTTGTGTATATATTTTATATCTCCATTATCATACATGTTTCATACCACAACAATAGCAACACATCAATAGCATGGAATTCATATTGAAGTATATAGCCAACATGAACTTATCATTTAGATATCATGGAACCATGTAAACATGAATTTCTATAATCCCAAACATTTTATCAAACACCTTGCATGCATTCTTTAAGGCATAGGTGTGTTTCATAACTTGAGCCATATTGCACCACCTAAAGTTCATAATTTTCAACTAACACACATATATATTCCATGAAAACACCTTTAGATATCATATTGAAGCTTAAACAACAACCATCAACATGTACATGCTCATATTACCACAAAAAGTTCACAAAATAGTAATTAAAACATGGTTCTTGAGCTCTATGAACGAAAAGGATCCATAGATGAACACTACGCATACCTTAGATTAATAATCCGTGAAGATAATAGAGAAATAAGCTTGGAATTTGAAATCCCCAATTGAACCCTAGACTTGTTCTTAGTTGTTCTTGAGAGTAATTCAGCAAAAGCACAATATTTTGGTATTTTAGAGCTCAAATTCTGTGTTAATAAGCTTATATATGGGTGGAGAATGACCAAAAAGCCCTTAAAAATATGGAGATGGAATGCTAAAAAATCTAGGTAGCACTGGACTTAGCAGGCGTCGCCTGGCAAGTCCGCCGGACTAGCCAGGGTGACTCGGACTTATCGCCCCGAGCTACTATTTTGCATATCCAAACACGCCCTTACGCTATCCAAAAAATTCTAATACTTACCGGGGATGTACTTCGACCTTGCCCCATTGCAACGCAACTTGAAAATCGAAAAACAAAGGTCGGAAAGGTCGTCAAATAAATTTCCGAAGTTTGGAGGTCTAAAATGAGACTAAGTGTTGAACACTTATGAAAATTTCTAAGTTTTGAGGGTTGTAGAGCCAAATGAGCTGAATTCTAGATTTAGGATTTTACGGGGTCTTACAAGAACATCCTCTCAAGCAAGAAAAAATGACACGAGATTACTAGCGATGGTAACCACGCACAAAAGGACATACAGGAGGACAGTGTGTCAGGGCTCTCAGGTGTGCAGATGATCCTCAATAGGATCACGTCAGAGATACGATATTAGGATGGCATTCCCCAGTGGCTCATCATCAAATGGTGATTAGTCATTGATTGTTGTACTATAGGGTTCAAATTGTACTTTCTTATTAGTCAAAAATAGTCCTTGAAACCTATAAAAGGCACCCTGCCCCCATTGTAACATCATCTAATTTCGCTCATCTCTATACACAAGCAATAAAATTCCTTTGTCTTTGCTCTTAAGTATCTCTATTTTTTTGTTCTCTTTGCTTATTGTGCTTGTTGCTTACGTTAATAACAACTCCGATTAATGCTGGCCCGTGACTTAGGAACCTTGCGTTATGTTGTTCCAGAATTCTTTTCTATCTTTACTCGAATTATAGATTACATTATTTACATTGAATATTTACTATTTTGTAAACTCTCACGACTAATTCAAAGCTAAGTTGTAATCCGTGCTCTTGACCCACCTACAAATCTAATTGTCTAAGATCAAAAGTAAGCAAATATATTAGTTCATCATGATTAATTGACAAAAATAAAATAATAATTAAGTAATAAAAGATGATGTTAATACATATTTACTGATTTTTATACATCAAATGCGAATAAATCTTTCTATTATTAATTATTATATATTAATAATACTTAAAACTAGTTTTGCTCCCTAACATCATGTTTCATCCCTTTGACGAAATATCATTCGACTCGTTATCCAATATGATTTGCTAATCGTAATCAAAGTTATATACGAGTGTGACATTTGCTTCATCCATTATTAGAATATCACACGTATAAGAAATGACTTTTGTTATTTCCTCTGATTAATAATATGTCAATTTATGTACTTTGAAAACCTTTCTTTGTGGATAAGGTAATTAAATTAAATGGATGACCATGACTTTTAATGCTTTATAATTAGAATGTTCTTGATCAACAACGATTGTTGTGGAGTGGTAAATATGGTTTGAGTCCTCTTTGGTACGGAATCATCTTTGGTTAGGGAACACTTTATTTCTCAATGTGGAACTTATCGACATAGTCAGTTTCCAATGCAAATAGCAGACAACGAGTGAGAAATAAAAAAATAATTAGATTGTTCTTGTGGGGTAATAATACCACAAAAGATTTTTTTCACACTTTGGTTCAAACACAAATACTGGCCATTTGTTGAGAAAAGGAAATTTCCTTGAGATAATGTCATCAAGATTTTGCACTAGTCCCCTCCATCCATTTAATAACTTCTGAACTGAATCCATCAAATGTCTATTTTGCCCTTTTCCATGAGCCACATAAACCTCTTTAAAAAAAACCACCAAAAAAGAACAAATCCTTCCTTCTCTAATTTTAATTCTATTGTTGATTAATGTTAAAATGAATTAGATATTACTCTTCTAGTCCATATTAATTGAATTTTTATGCAAATGTACACTCCTTAAGAAATAATATTTTAGAATATAATTTATACTACTTTTCATTACTATCCTTTTGATTATTTCAAAATTATTTTTAAAAAGTAGAAATAATCTCAAATATGACTTCGTAAGTAGGAGCAGGCATTCAGTATTTGGTTCGATATTTTCAAAGTTCGAATTTGATAATTTGGTAATTGATATTTGAGAGTAGATACCACATACCATACATATAAACATCAATTCGATAATCGGTAAATTAAACTTCGATTCGGTATGGTATTTAGTAATATCGTATTAAAATTGAAAATGTACAAACTACGTTTAAACTTCAAAGACTATATTTAATAGAAACCCTATTTAGTATTTTTTTTGTGATTTTTACGAATATATTATCAAGGTTCAAGAGGTTCTTTGGGATGCCTAATACTATTATCTATGGAATTAGTTAGACATATTTTACTACATACATACATACATATATACATACATACATATATACATACATACATATATACATACATACATACATATATATATATATTAAATAATTCGGTATTCGGTAAATATCGAATACCAAACGGTATTAATATCTTGTACCAAACCCAATCTTGAATACCAAAATGTTGAAATTTTACTCTCAAATACCATATAAAATACCGAATTACCAAATAGCAATTACTAAATTTTTTATTTCGATTTGGTTATTCAATTTTGGTATTTTCTATCCAACCCTATTCGTAAGTAGTATAATTTATCACCTAAAAATATAAAAATACTAATTAAGAACCTCATTATATAAGAACAAAAACAAAAATAAAAAAGTCTCAATAATTATCATGAATGTTGAACAATTAAAAATCTTCTAAAGAGGGAATACTAGATAATAGGAGTACTAGAGATACTCCTACTTAAAAAGTTTGTTTGAAGAAAAACAGTATTACGGGCAAGTTCAAAATTTCACTAGTTAAATTAAGAAACTTGAAAAAATTGAAGGAAAGGTGTCTTTTAAGTCTTGAATGAAGGATTGGTGACATTGACCAACTTAAAGGGTCAAACATAATTAGAAAATTTGATTAAATTAATTATGGACTTGATTAATATTTTCAAAACTTTCTAATCTTTTCAAAAATACAAATCAACCCAACCCACACCCCTCTTCAATCCAAATCATTGACCATTTCTCTCCTCTCTCTCGACAGCTTCTCTCAACCAACAGTTTCATAAATTTCTCCTTTCAATTCTCGAAGACTTCAACCTCCGATGATATATAGTTGGGCTTCGAGTTTCTTTTCAACTTCAACTGTCAATCGATGTGACAGTCTTGCTCTCTGGACACAACAACTTTGAATTTTTCATCGTTCCTTTTCTTCTTTCACAGGTAAAAAGTCATGGCCTTTTTAGTTTTGAAGCAAACGAGGAACTTTAGCCAACTTCTCTTATAGTATTGATTAACAATTTTAATATTTGTTGCTTTAATTTGAAATGCAATCTAAATAAAATTCTAATTTCTAGTATTTCTTCTCTTCTCTTCTCTTCTCTTCTCTTCTTCTCTTCTCTTCTCCTCTCTTCTCTTTGCTTCTCTTCTCTTCACTTCTTTTCTCTTCTCTTCTCTTCTCTTCTCTTCTCTTCTCTTCTCTTCTCTTCTCTACTCGTCTCTTCTCTTCCCTTCTCTTTTGTTGTTTGATTTCAAAGTTTAATTTTTTGTACCCATTGCTCGATTGATTTGTTCTTATTCTTGGTAAAAATGGTGATATTGTTGTTGTTCTATTGAACAAAATCATACTACTATTTTTTTTAATCGATTATCCATCTGGTGCAACATATTAACCATCTAACGCAACAGATTTAGCATATGATGCAATATATCAACCATCTGATGCAACAGAGGAACTATCCAATTAAAATTTTGATGCAACAGATTAACCATCTGAAGAAATAGAGAAACTATTGGATAAAATTTAATGCAACATATTTAGCATATGATGCAACAGATTAAGTATATGTTGTAATAGATTAACCATCAGATGCAATAGATTTACTATCAGATGCAATAGAGAAACCATCGAATTAAAAATCTGATGCAACAGATTAACCATCTAATGCAATGGAGGAACCATTGGATTAAAGATCTAATGCAATAAATTAACCTCCTGTTGGATAAAATCCTATCAGCTCTTCCAACAGGATATGTCCAAGACTTGATTTCTTTAACTGATCACTCCTCTGTCACGATAGATGACCCTTTGTTGAAAAAATCTGAATAATATTAACCTTTGATGATTGTTCCAATAGATCACTTATATTTTACAACAGAAGTGTGACCGGTTGCATAGACTATTCATCTTTCTCAACGGATGAGTGATAAATTTTGTATTATGGCAATAGATTACTCAGCCGTAGATGCAGATTAGTTAACTATTCTAACAGATCACTCATATATTGCAACAGATGTGTGATTTATTGTATAGACAATTTATCTTTCTCAACAGATGAGTGATAAGTTTTGTATTATCACAACAGATTACTTATACATTAGAACAGGTTATTTAACTATTCCAATAGATCATTCATTATTACAACAAATGTGTGATCTATTATATAGACCATTCATCTATCTTAAAAAATGAGTGATATGTTTTGCATTATTGCAACAGATTACTTATACATTGCAATAGGTTAGTTATTTGGTGCAATTAGTGCAATAGATAACCTACCTGTTGTAACAGAAGTGTGATTTGTTGCGGCTGTTATTTTACTGTTTTGCATGTTAGATTTACTATTATCCTTTTTTAATGATGCATTAATAAACTATAATATATTTTTATGTTCTTGTTAATTTTAGATAATATGGCTCCCAAAAAAACATACCGAATCAAGTCCAAGTAAAAGAACAAGTGAAGCAGCTAGGCTACATCCACCACTCTATGAGCTTATTTTACAAGCATTATCTCAATCTGGAGTAGAATATGATGAACACGGGAAGGAGGAATATTTCAAAAGAGATGACCCAAATACTAATAGCCCTTCCACCAAAGAATTGATCAAAATTTTTAGCATTGATCATTATCCTATGAGAATGCAGGCGATGGTGCCACGAATTTAATGAGTGACTTCGTGGTTACGTCAACCATGGGAAAATCTTTCGATGCCTTTAGAAAAATACTTTGAGAACAAAAATTAGATGCTTATTTCAGGGACAGTTGCTTTGAAAAATATCTTGATTTGTCGGAGGACAACAATGCTTGTTTTCAAATGAAAATAGTATATGAACTTCTCAAGCATAGATTTATGTATGAAAACAAAGATATGATGGATGAGGTGTGGATAAAATACTATGGCATGCCTGTTTGTTTTGGTTGGAAGTAGTTTGCCATAGTTACTAGACTGAAATATTATCCTCCTTCTCCTTCTCATATTATACCTATTCTAACCCAAAATAAATCACCCCGCACACCTAAAAAGGCAAAAGCAAGTCCTGCGATCGTGATGACCTAGTGTCCATTGTTGGTCCAAGCTTCAAAAATTAAAATTTGATAGAAGCGTTGAAAGATAAAAGAATTTCAAAGAAGCACAAGAAGTCATTATGCTTGGTTTGGTTTGTACATAATATTCTTTGGGTAAGAGACGTTAACAACAACATAAGCATTGGTTTAATAAAGCGCTCTGAGGATCTTGAGGCGTTTAACAACTATCCTTGAGGTTATGAAAGCTTCAAAATGACTATCAAATATTTGTTGACTCCATTAGCGCCAAAGACAGTCAACTTATATGGCTCTTCGTGGGCTTCAATGGTAAATATTTCTTTCTTTTATTATGATATCATTTATTTTTTTTACTCAATAATGGTTTTGATTTATTGGGGTTATTTTATAGGTTTGGGCATTTGAATCCATTCCTTATTTGAGACAACAAGTGAACTACCAGTAAGAAGTTTCCTGTCTAAGAATCTTGAGATAGTTGTTGGCCAAAACAGATAAAAATACAAAAAAAATTTATCTCTTCAACCCCCCAAAAGATGCAGTAAGTATAATTATAATTACGTTTTTATTTTAATTAATAATTTTTTTAAATGGTCTAATCATCATTCTAATATATATAATGATTTATGTTAGATTGTGGATCCATCGCTAGTTCCGACCAATCGAGAGTTAAAGATGTCATTTTTTCTTACTTTACAGTCTGTGCAAACTTTATCGGACCCTAAGGTTATTGACAGAATAAAAATAAAATTGTTTGGAGCAACAATCATTACAAAAAAAAAATATTTAGAGGGTGGTCTTGTTGTTGATAATGGTGTTAGTGGTGATGGAGTTGTTGGTGGTAGTAGTGGTGCTGTTGTTGGTGCTAATGATGCCCCTCTTACAATATTTAAAACAACCATTATTAGTATGATCATACTGGTTATACAGATTTGGCCTCTCCCAGCGAATATTCTGGATGAAAATGTCAAGACTGTAAGGTGAAACATGATATAGTGATTAATGCTATTAATGCATTAACTACTTCTGCAAAGGAATTGACATCTAAGAGGAGTGTCATTCCATCAAAGAAGATTTTATATCCATCCACTCATTAGAGATTAAGGCTAACAGGGGAAGTAAAGTAATTTCCAAGGCATTATCAAGCATCTAAAAAATTGAAAGTAAAACTCCTCTATTCGTGTTTTGCACTAAGCAATGTACAATAGTCAAAGGAGAGAAGCACGAGCTGAAGAAGGTGAATATATATATATCTATTCCAACGAACAAACAGACACATATCTGTTTTAATAGATGACACATCTACTGAAAATTATCAAATAGATATATACATTTGTTGCAATAGTTGACTGACTTATAACATCAGATAAAGTATCTATTGCAACATTGTCTCATCTATTTTAAAAAATTAAACAGCTCTTCGTACCGCTTTTATTTGTATCAACAGATGACCTATCTGCTGCAACAAATGAGTCATATATTGCAACAAATGGTTCATTCGTTGAAAATTATCATACAGGTCTTCCTCATGTAGAAATTTGTCCCAACAGTTGATTCGTCTATTTCAATAGAAATATAATCTGTTTGGGACAATTTAAAATAAAAAGTTCTATTTGATTTGCTAGAACAGATGAGTTATCCTTTTCCATTTGTTGTATTCCCGTGATTAGCATTGACCAATTTTGGCTTTCCAGGTAAATGTAAAAGCTACTGCTGAATAGCATTGACAATATGCTACTCTTTTTATGGAAATACGGAGAACAGAAAGCACAGAAACCGTAAGTAATCGATACTAAAGATTCACGATGACCAAATCCAAATTCTATAGCACCGGATGAAGAACAACTTGTTCATATTGAGTAGATCTTTATAGATTGAGTCTGTCAAAGTAATAACCTCACCCCCCTTCCCTTAGGAATTTTTGGCATCAATACTTAAATTATTGATGGATTTGTTGAGATATGTACCCATAACAATTTTTTTGCATTTTATTTATTCGTTGATTTATTTCAACTAATTTTTGAACGATTCAATTTATTTTATTTTGTCTATGAATTTTATTTTTTTCCTTAGATTTGAACTTATTAATTTAAATGGAATACTAGATTCAAATATTGCAACAGATAATATATCTGTTGCAACAGACGACACATCTATTGGAAAATATCAAACAGATTTAGACATATGTTGCAAAAGGTAGGTAATCTGTTAGAACTTATCAGACAGGTTTTCTCACTGTTGTGACAGATATACTTAGATAGAAATATTGACATAATGCAACAGAAGACCAACCCATTGCAACAGATAAACTATGTGTCAGAACAGATAGAATATCTATTACGGCAGATGGACAATCTGTTACATTATAAAAATTCAACTTTCATTAAAAATAAAAAATTATCACTACATGTAAAAAAGTGAAAGATACTTAAAACAAAAAAGGCAGAACCTATCGATGGTGTTCAGTTTAAACACCTAAAAAAAAATAGGCATCAAGTAGACAGTGTTCATGTTAAACACATAAAAAAAAATAGGCATCAAGTAGACAGTGTTCATGTTAAACACATAAAATAAAATAGGCATCAAATGTGTTAGTTTGTCACTTTTTGCCCTGTTGGTTACTCGCGTGTAATTCATACAACCAAGGCTTGTTGAACCCCTATTTTTGCTGATTTGGTCCCCAACGATTATTTTTCTGCTATTGTCTTATATATTCAACTTCTTCCTAAAATTTAACCCTAAATTCTCAAATCTTCTTTTTCTTCTTCATATTTTTTTCTCTATCCAAATTTATCTCGATTATTTGTATTTTTTTTAATTTTTCCAACTAAGCTTGACAATGTCAGCTCATCTTCCACTTTTTTGTGACAAAACTTTTTGATATTGTAAGTGCGGTCATGAAGCTCTATTGAAGACTTCTTGGACTCAACCAAATCCATGTCATAAATTTATTATTTGAAGATTTCAAAGGTAATATTTTTTATTTAATTAGTTAATTAATTATTGACTTATAATTATTTTGTAATTGTGTTCTTACTTTTAGAGAAATTAGGTGGATGCGATTATTTTGATTGGTATGAAAAATGACACCCTTCACAAATAAATCATGTAATATGGAGTTTGTTGAAGAAAGAAAAGGCTTTTGAGGAGAAACAGAATCGAGCAAGAAGATACTACATTGTTGCCGCTATTACTACTAGTTTGGTGGTGTTGGACACATGGATATTCAAGCCTAATTGCTAAAAATTTTATGGTGGTGTATTTGCTATTGGTTTGGTTTTGTCGAGCACATGGATATTCAAGCGTAATTATTGAAAAATATCAAACTGATTTAGGCATATATTGCAAAATTTAGGTCATCCACATGGATATTCAAGCGTAATTGTTGGAAAAATTCAAACAGATTTAGGCATATATTGCAAAATTTAGGTCATCTGTTGAAAATTATCAAACAGGTTTTCCCACTGTTGTAGCAGATTAGACTTAGATTAGATAGAAATAACATCGACATAATGCAACAGATGACCAACCTATTGCAATAGATAAACTATCTGCCAGAACAAATAGAATATATTTTACTACAGATTGACAATCTATTGCATTATAAAAAAACTCAACTTTCATAAAAAAAAAAAAAATTATTGCCACTACATGTACATGTAATATAAAGTGAAGTGTGACTTAAGATAAAAAATTGTTATTTCACAAGCTCTTCTTTATGCATAGGCTCCAAGCATCCAGTTAGTACCCCATAAGCCTAGACCTCTTGTAGGTTTGCCACAGCGTTGTCTCCAGAAAGGTCGTTGGCTCGGCCATTTTTGTGTCGGTCTACAAACATTCGATGTGTGCATACACGTGCGAGACACACGTGAAACTGGTGTCATTTTTTGGAAGGTTCATGCCGTTGTTTCGACCTTTAAAATCCCATGATTTCTTCATCAACACTTCCTCTGGAAAATGATAAATTGGTTTACTCTACCTCACCAAGATCGGGAATAGGTCCATCAGTGGTTACATATGGAAAAACAAATGACCTCTTCGATGGCAGATTCATTACAGTCATAAACCTTGATCTTTCCCTCCTCGAGTACTATATCAACAGCCTAATAATGTTGTCATCCATGCTCATAACTGCAAAAATCCTCTTTGCCTCGGTCCAGCTATTGTCATGTTGATTTGGCCTCTCCTCTCTAACATATTTTATTATTTCTTCATCCCAGTCCAACATAGAAACTAATGAATCAAATCTTATGCCACAGGATGATGCTAGATTATTGAGTTAATCGTACTTATCCATGAGCTTCTTGTTGAATTCGAGGTCCACTATCCTATCGACAGCGTCACAAGCTTTCGAATACGCTAATTGCCCTTTCCACATGAGGTAGAAAATTTTGTCAACACACTGTGATATAAGAATTTAATTTTTAAATAGGTTAGTAATTGTAAAGATACAACGGATGGTCTATCTATTGCATAGAATTCTCTAAATCAATCCAACGCAACTTATGCAATAAATAGATAATAAGTTGTAATAGAATCACTACCAGTTGCACCAAAATACCCAGCTGTTGCAACAGATTTCACATCTTTTTCATAGTTTCTTCTTCATGGAGTAGATTAGAAGGCTATGTTAGGAAAAGTAAACTTACCTTGTCCTCTTACCGTATACACATATATGTCATAATCTGGAAGTCTTTGGGGTAAAGGAAGGCCTTAGGTAATCTGGGGTTGCCTCGCTTGGCATTCTTAGCCCATCACAAATCTCTCTTTTCTTTGGCTCCAAGTTCCACGTATATGTCCATCTTCTTCAATGGCCTCTGAACTTTGATATTTTTGATTTTTGACTGGAGAGTACGTCGCTAATTTATTTTTTCTTTCTTCTAGCCGCCACTTTAGGAGTGTATATAGCCCTCACTTTCTTGGGAGTTATGACACCCCTCTTGGATTTGAATTCCTCGATATCTTTAGTGATAGCCTCTACTTTTTCAAAGAATTTACACTGGTTATCCTCGCAGTTTTGCATTTGCAATGAAAACATGAGGGTGAATAGTAGTGAGAGGGACAGGTGTAAGGGTGATAGGGACCTGTGAAAGGGATATTTTCAAATATATTTATTTTTTCTTGAGTATAAACATGTTCATCATCACGAGTGGTAGCAGCATCAGTATGCCTGCCACCAACAACTCCAACAGAAGAAGCACTAGGATCTTCCTCAGTAGGTTGGTCCTGAAGAGCCTCAACATTAGGCTGACCTTGCGTAACTGTTCTTCTTATGGTTGTTGCTTCAGACAATTCCTTCTTTATTAACTCCACCATTGGGTTTACTATAGTATCAACATGACCTTGAGTAATAAAAGAAGTCATCCCCAACTTCTGCTCAGCACGATCCATGGGTGTACAACCTATAAAAAAAGACAGATATATTTAAATCATATAATATAATAATTTTCACAATTGGGTTACTTGTTAACACAGATAACTTATGCAACAGATGATTTGTATGTCACAACAGATTAACAATATGTTACATTAAATTACCCATCGGTTGCATTGTTTGCAGTAGATGGTTAAAAGTTGTTTGAGTCGGGTTCAGAGAACCAGAGCAATAAATGGATAATCTAATGCAAAATATCAATCATATGTCCCAACAGATTACCAATCTGTTACACCATTTGGAATAATATGGGTAATATATTGGGTTACACATTATGCAATAGATGATCTGTATGTCGTAATAGATTAACAATATGTTACATCATATTACCCATCTGTTGGATAATTTGTAGTAGATGGTTCTTTACCTATCGTGAAAACACATATCCAGTACAATAATTTTGTGAATGTTGGTTCTTTACCTATTAGGCGTTACTCCTTTAAACAAGATATGGCATTTTACAGTTAAGATTGTTAGGTTCAAACTGGTAAGGCTGAGAGACCAAGTAGGGGGTGTTGATCCTTGTTACGGTTTAAGAAGATTTTACTAATGTTTATGTGTCAAGTTTGGAGAAAGGTTAAGGTTTTTTATTGTAGTGTAAATATTCAAATAGTGATTGCACTGACTTTAAGGGTTCAATGGACTTTTGAAAGGCCTCCGAAGCCTCACACTACTGCAAACAAGAATAAAAATGAATATAGTTATTGCTCTAGTCTAAATTTATATAGATGGGTTGCTCGAGAAGACTATTATACAGCAAAAGTTTATTATAAGAATACCTGTATGAGAATATCAAATTAGACCTTATTAAAGAATAAACATAGGGTAGGAAGGAAAGTGTAGCGAAACTGGCTGATGAAATTGACATGAAAAATGAAAAATCTGAATGAGCTGCGAATGTGAAAGTGTATCCAAAAAATAAAAATCCATCAGTCGTTCTTGAAAAAGAAAAATTGCTCAAGTGGACTGGAGTTATGCACTTGGTTAAGGGGTTGCAACTAGCTAGTGTGGCCTGAATGAAGACCCACAAAATGCAGGACTAAAACACTAAGGAAGCAGCTTCGCGAGCACGGAAGATGGTAAGATTTTCGGTCAGGATTAAAACCTGAACCAACTACTCTTGAATTAAATTAAGGGATCAAGCCAAGGTGGCAATTTCTCAAGTTAAACTTGTATCCCAAGCCTTCTGTTTATGGTTCTGGTCAGGTCAAAAGCAATGGAAATAACAAGGCATAAGATTTCTGCCCAACTTCAGATCTTTCTGTTTCTATTGCCATTGACTTGACCATAGCCACAAACAGAAGGCATGGCATGCAAGTTAGACTTCAGAAATTAACACCTTGGCTTCCCTTATTTTTACTTCTTGATTTGTTGGTTCAGTTTTCATTCTTGACTGAAAATCTTACCAATTTCCTGTGCTAGCGAAGCTTCTTTCTTAGAGTTTTTGTCTTGTACTTTGTGCGTCTTCATTGAGGCCATGCTCTCTAGTTGCAGTCTCTAACAGAGTGACCAGCTTCAGTCCTCTTGACCATTCTTCTTTTTCTTCAACGACTGACGAATTTTTATATTTGGATAAACTTTCACATTTGAAGCTCATTCGGTTTTTTCATTTCTCATGTCAATTTCATTAGCCATATTCGCTAAAAGTTCCTTAGTTTCTTCCTTGTGTTTCCTTTTAAATAAGGTTCGAGATGATATATGGCCTTCTCCAGCTCCCCTTCCCACACAGGTATTCTCCCAAGCACCTTCTACTATATAATAGTCTCCTCGAGCAACCCATTCATATAAATTTAGACCAGGAGAATTTCTATTGGTCCCATTATTGTTTGATGCAGTGTGAGGCTTCGGAGTCCTTTCAAAAAGTTTATTGAGCCATTAAAATCGGTCCAATCACTATTGGATATTTACCCAGCCATCAAAAATTTGAACCATTCCCCAAACTTGACACAAAAACATGAGCATAAATCATCATTAAATTGTAATAGGGTATCAACACCACCGTATTAGAACCCTTCGGCTTTATCAGTTCGCACCTATCAAACTAAACTATACAATGCAGGATCTTGTTTAAAGGAACAATGTCTAATCAGTAAAAAACTGCATTTACAAAATCATTGTACTTTATGTGTGTCTGTCAAGGCAGCCTGATCAATAATACATAACTCCCATGCATGAAAGTGGATCCATTCATCTGTACGCACCATATTTTTTCTACCCCATCAAGGCATTTCAGATAGTTTTTATTCATCTGCACACATATGATGACTATTAAAAAATAGGTGAAGAGTCGTGACTTTTTTTCTAACGTATTCAAAATAGATGATAAATTGAATTCTCCATCTGTTGCAATTGATGAATCAACTGTTAGAAGAAATCAAAACATCTCCTCCAACATATGGTCCATCTGTCGCAACGGATAATCCATATGTTTCAACAGATGTTGCAACAGATGGTAAATCTATTACGACAGACTAGACAGTATTTATTCACCTGCACTCCTATGATGACTATTAAAAAAAGGTAGTCTTGACTTTTTATCTAACACATTCAAAACAGCTGACATATCAAATTCTCCATCTATTGCAACTGATGAATCAGTTTTTAGAAGAAATCAAAACATCTCCTCAAACAAATTGTCCATCTGTCCAACATATAATACATATTTTGTAACAGATATTGCAACAGATGGTAAATCTGTTACGACAAACTAGATAGTGTTTATTCGTCTACACACATGTGCTGACTATTAAAAAAGAGGTGAAGAGTCGTGAATTTTCATCTAACATATTCAAAATAGCTGATGAATCAAATTTTTCATTTGTTGCAACTGATGAATCAGCTGTCAGAAGAAATTAAAACATCTCATCCAGTATATGGTCCATCTGTCGCAACAGATAATACATATGTTACAATAGATATTGCAACAACAGATGGTAAATCTGTTACGATAGACCAGACAGTGTTTATTCATTTGCACCCATTTGATGACTATTAAAAAAGAGATAGTCATTATTTTTTATCTAACACATTCAAAACAACTGACATATCAAATTCTCTATCTGTTACAACTGATGAATCAGCTATTAGAAGAAATCAAAATATCTCCTCCAACAGATGGTCTATTTATCGCAATAGATAATACATATATTGCAATAGATAGTGAATCTATTGCGACAAACCAGACAGTGTTTATTCATCTGCATGCATGTGATGACTATTAAAAAGAAGTGAAGAGTTGTGACTTTTTATCTAACACATTCAAAATAGTTAATGAATTGAATTCTCTATCTGTTGCAACTGATGAATCAGCTGTTTGAAGAAATCAAAACATCTTCTCAACTAATGGCCCATCTATCACAATAGATAATATATACGTTGCAACAGATGTCTCATCTTTTGCACATACAAACTATCTGTTGCAACAGATAGTAAATCTATTTTAACAGATCATCTGTTGCACATACAGATCATCTGTTACAACAAATGATAAATTTATTGCGACAGATGGACGATCTGTTGCAACAGCTCAATTATCAAGTCTCAATCCATTTTGAAAGGGTGAGAAGTATTAATGTAAAAGAAAAAGTCGTGACTTTTCACATAAAATAAAATTCTACCAGTTTGAATGTAATTAATACAATGGAGTTGGACAGTCGTGCCTTTTGGCCTGACACATCCAGATTCAATCCTCTATAAATATGTCCTTCCTTAATCTTTATTCTACTCCACTTTATTTATTTCTTGCATTTTTTCTTTTTGTATGACATCTTCAACCATTTCTCTTCAAAAAGCATATTCCTTTCTCTTTGAGGTAATTTAATTTATGTAAATCTACCAGTTGGTAGTATATGTTGCATTACATTTGGAATTTTTCTTTACATTTGTCAATTCATGTGTGTTGTATATATGGCTAATCCTATTTAGGACATCGCTATTCTATGTGACACAATGTAGAAACTTCAGAGGTAGTTTAATGACCTATAGAGGAAGGTGGTCCTCGTGAGAGCAAGGATGTTCAGAGAAATGCAGAGGCTGATGAGGTCCTACTACTGCAAGTTGATTGCCAGGCTGTCATTAATGATGATGATGATGATGACAATAATAATTAAAATGTATTTTTTCTTTTAGCGTATGTATTTTAATTTTTCTATATCGGATCTATACCTAACGTATTTTATTTTTCGTTTAATGAAAAATTTATTTTTAGTCGACTTTGGCTCTTTAATTCCTATTCAATTTTCATTCTGTCTATTTCTTCTAAATATACATGTTAACATATCGACGGTTGGAGGTAAGGACCAATTTTCAATCCAGTAGCAATATCAATTTTGGCTTTTGAGTTCTTTTAACAGATGGACCATGTGTTGGAACATATTGGTCATCAGTTAGGTTTCTGTCAATAGATTATCCATCTGTTGCGACAAATTTGTCATTTTTTGGAGGAAAACATTCCAGTTTGATGGAACTGTGTTGTGTTATTCCAGCTAATGTCCATTTGTTGCCATAGATGAGTAATCTATTGAAAATAATTATGATCTGTTGTATTATTTAGTTTATGTTTTGCTTCTTTTTATTGATGCACAAGTTATTAAAAAGGATATTTTATATATAATAAATGATAACATTATGTTCACAATGATAAGTTAAATATATAAAAGTCCACAACAAACAACAACACAAGTTTTATAATAACAACGATCATGGTGGATTACGATCCGGGCATGTAGTTCTTTTGTTGCCAGCGGTTTACATACAGAGCACTTGTTTCTTCTTGATGAAAATGATTCTCCAACTCCATGCCTCATTTTATATGGATTTTTTATCGGTTTGATATTGCTTGGGTCAATATATGGAGGAGGTATTAATCTCCCTAAATGCTCTGCAAGAGCAACCCAAGATTCTTTGGGAGGCACCGAAGTAATATGCCCACTATATGCCATTTTATATTTTTTCCACCGGATAATATTATGAGGAGTGCTCATAAAATTTAGGTCCATATTTTGGACCGTATTGATCTCAAAGCGTTGCTATAGCATATAGAAGGGTATTTTGTCCAAGTCAAAAACTCTGCATGTACAAGATCTTGTTTGAAGATCAACCGTGGCAACATCATCATGATTGGTGATACTGAATTTGTAATCTGCTATTTGATGAGATAATAACCTATTCCCCAAACTGATATTCATTGATATTATATTTTCAATTTCTAGAATAAATGGGGTTCTTCTTGGGCCCTCGAATTGCACACGTCTTTCATTTAAGAAATTGGCCATACTTCTTAATTATTATTTCAAATAGAGCCTTGATGGGAAATTCTCTTTCATCACCAAATAATGAATTCGCCGATTCAGCTATATTTGATGTCATAATATTATACCTATACAAAAGAATCACTTAGTACGACATCATACTAAACTTGTACCTCAAACAAGATATTAAATTCATAAGAATGTACCTATTTTCCAGACAGAATGTCCGGCTCCATTTCTCGAAATCGACATGTACAAGAAGTTCTGCTACCTTGGAAAGCACATCCATTATTTGATTGAAATGGTATAAAAACTCCTTTCTACTATATGTTTTAGCTACTCTATAAAAAAGGGTCACGACCCTTTCGTTGTGATAGTTGGTCCGAATGTTCTCTCCAAGATGCCTGATGCAACAACTAAAGTAAGCAGAAGTGAAGAAAATTGAACCCATCTTTGGAATACTTGGATGCCTATCCGAAACAAAACACAACTCTTTGGTATATTCGACGCAGCTTCGCAGTTGTTCAAAAAAAATCCATAAAAGGCATCACATTCCTTGTCCACTATATAAAAGGAAATAGGAAAGACGTGATTCTCCGTATCCTGTGCCACCGCTGCTAGCAGAACTCCATTATACCTGTTCCTCGAGAAGGTACCATTAATGGTTATGCCTTTTCTCAAATGTTGAAAACCTTGAATCCAAGTGCCATAGGATACAAAAAAGCACTTGAACCTTCCATTTTCATCAACATGCAATACCATCTTACTTTTAGAATTTGTGGACTCAATCATGTAATGGTAGGCATCCAGGACTGCATACCCATGCTCGTGTGCCCCCCTAACCAAGTCCTTGGCAATCTCAATGGCCATATATATCTTCCAATAACTTATCAAGACACTCAATTCCATAAGGAGATGATTGGCTATAACCCTTGTAGAAGGGCCTTTGCCATCGGGGAAACTTCTCTTGAAATATTCACTAAGGACCTTTGCCATGGTGTGAGGATTTTATCCCGAGATGTGCTACAAACCACACGTGTGATGTTTTTCATGTTTATGAATGATGAATTTGTCAGAACCTACATACTTCATTGCTCTCAATCACCACTTGCAGTTCCAATTAGTATATTTGTAGCAAAAGACACTACTCGAATTAATCACCTTCTTTATTCTGAAATCTTTTTTCAAGCAAGAAATTAACAAAGTGGTAGATAGTTCATTCTTGTCCTTGAATGACATTCCATTGAAGATTGACAATTTAGTCCCATCATCTTGAAGATTTCTAGACTATGTCGATTGAGAAAAAATGTCCATCGTATTGGTCACATCAACGGGCGTAGGTGATTGATCGTCATCTGGAATATTCATGTCTAGATCATCCAACTATCATCAAAGATGTCTTGTTGTTGTTCTTCCTCTATATTCTGGTTCTCATTCTCTCTTACTTTTTTAACCACGTACACCCTTAATACCGGCCTGGATGAATCACTAAGATAAGCACGCAACCAAACCTGATCGGTTATCTTAAAAGGTAGTAGTGCTCTATGATTTTCAAAGGAGCTGTATATGTAGCTGATGATGAGTTCTTTCGGTTGACAATTTAGTCCACAATAGCTGATGATTAAGTTCACAAAATCATCATACGAAACATCACTTTAGACTGTCATAGCTATCGTCTCTAGCATTTCACCCTTCTTCCAATGCCAGACATATTGATTGCTCTTCTCAATCCATTGACCATGACAATCCACCCTATTGTTATTGATCTCTCCATTAGTGGTACCTAAATAAAGTCATTTGTTGAAAAAAGTTAATAGTGATTTCATAGTGCCATAATGAATCCCAACTGATGTGTAATTTATTGCAACCGGTAAGTGATCAGTGACAACAGATTACTTACCTGTTGGGATTCATGTTATGCTCCTGAAGCTAATTTCAACAGACGAGTAATCTGTTGTAACGGGTGAATCACATGTTGCAACAGACTATATATCTGTTGCAATAGATGAAGCACCTGTTGGGATAGATGTTACAGTACTAAGACACCTTTAAAGCTGATTCCAAAAGATAAGTGACATGTTGCAATAGATAATTAACTTATTGCGACAGATGACTTACCTATTACAACAGACGATGATCTGTTAGAATCGAGGTTATGTTCTATCGCAACAAGTTACTAATATGCTGCAACAGATATTTACATCTGTTGGAATCTAGTTCAGGTTCTGTTGCAATAGATTAATAAAGTATTGTAACAGCTTTTTACACTGTTGCAACAGACAACACGTCTGTTGAAATCAAGTTCAGGTTCTGTTACAATAGGTTACTAATCTGTTGCAACAAATATTTATCATGTTGTACCAGATAACTAATTTGTTGCAACATATGGGTCATATGTTGCAAAGATGACACATCTGTTCGATTCATGTTACGTTATAATAGAACCATAAATATGAATCCAACATATGAGTCTTCTGTTGAAACAGATGTCTCATCTATCACAACAGATGATTGATCTGTTTAAACAGATGGCTCTTATGTTGCATTCATGTTCGTGTGCTATCTATTGTTGAAAAAATAGCACAATAGCAGTTACCCAGATGACAAATTCAACTAAAAATCATAATTTGACTTACCAAAGTCTCCTATGAAGTAATGCCAAAGTAGAAACTGATGTACGAAATAAAATTTGGTCTAAGAAATTGGTCAAATAGCAACAATAGCGGTAACAACAACAACAATAATGATCAACAAAAAGATGAAGATGATAATGAAGTAGAAGATGATGCTAATGAAGCAGAAGATGATGAATAAAACAACAACAACAATGAACAACGAAAATCGCTAAGAGAGAGAAAACAACAATGGATGAGAAGAGAGAGAAACGTGCTTTTTCCCTCCATTTCCCATTATATTAGGTAAACTTTTAGATTTAAGTGTAAATTTAAAAACTTCTTGCCTATTCTCAAACTTACCCAACTTTCTTAATCCATAATAAAGTAATTGTCACCTCCACTCAATTATTAAGACTTATGTCCCCTACACCTCATTTTAAAACTCTTTTGTCACCTACAGCTCAAAGCCCCAAGTAACTTCTTAGATTAAACAAATTAACATTTAACATTATCTACAATAGGAGAAAATTCGTTGTTTTGATTATCCCAATTGAAGTGGCTGCATGATCAATATTTGATTGAAGATTGATACAGAATTTTTTATCAAAATGATGTTGAATGAGGGACAAATTCAATAAATGGATTTGTTAGATTTTTCATGACCAAAATGGTGAAAATACATGGACAATGGAGCACTTTCAGTATGTAACTTTTACGTTTAAAAACAAATGGTGTGTTATATATATTTACACTGAATGTGCTCTATTAGTCATGAGCTTTCAGTGAATCTTTTACATTTTGAAAAAAAAAAAACTTGTTTCTTTCAATGTACTTTCAATATTAATTTACTATTCAAAAATTTGAAAGAGTTGCAATTCTCTAAGCTGATGGGACAATAGGAGATAATTTTTGTAATTTAAACTTAAAAAATAAAATTAATATTTATAATTTAATTTAAAAGTTACAAACTAAAGTTAAGATTACATAGCAACTAATTATTTTATTTTTAAAAAAAATGGTACCACAATAACAACTTCACAATAATCTCACAAGTTTGGATTTTGTTTGTAAAGATAAAAAACTATTTTCGATAAAAATTAAGTGCACAACAACAACAATATATCCAATATACTCCCACTAAGTGGGGTCTGAGGAGGGTAAGTGTATGCAGTCCATACCACTACCTCAAATATGAGATAGAGAGGCTGTTTTTAATAGACCCCTGGCTCAAAATAAAGCAATCTAAGATAAGATAAGGAATAGTAATAAAACAAGAGACAATAGCAATTAACATATTCAGTAATACCCAAAGCAAGATACTTCAAGTATACACCAAAATATACTACATACTATCTAAGACTAACCCTCAACTCTAATTCGCCTCCTCCACAACTTTCTATCTAGGGCCATGTCCTCGGTATGCTGAAGTTATTCCATGTCATTTCTAATTACCTCCCTCCAATTTTTCTTCGATCTACCTCTACCTTGCTTGAAATCATCCCTAGCCAACCTCTCACACCTCCGCACTGAGGCATCCGTGCTCCTCCGCATACATAACCAAACCATCTCAACCTCGCTTCCCTCATCTTGGCTTCCACCAAAGTCACTCCCACCTTATCTCAAATAACCTCATTTCTAATCCAATATTTTCTAGTACACCCACACATCCACCGCAATATTCTCATCTTCGTCATCTTCATCTTTTGGATGTAGGTCTTTTTAATAGGCCAACACTCTGCCCTATACAACAAAGTAGGTTTAACCACCACTATGTAGAACTTTTTTTTTAAGGTTGGGAGGTTTATTTTTGTCACACAATATACCGGAGCCAAGCCTCTATTTCATACACCATACACCGATCTGATGAGTAACATCTTCGTCAATCTCTTTATTCTCCTGAATTATCGATCCCAGGTATTTAAAACTCTCTCTCTTACTGATAGAATGAGTGTCAAGCTTAACAACCACATCGGACTCATGAGACACCTCGCTGAGCTGACACTCCAAATATTCTGTCTTGGACCTACTCAACCTAAACCCTTTAGACTCAAGGGTTTGCTTCCAAACTTCCAACTTAGCATTTACTCTACTACGAGTTTCATCAATCAGGACTACATCATCCGCAAAAAACATATAATAAGGCACCTCATCCTGAATGTGTCGTGTCAAAACTTCCATCACCAAGGCAAAAAGAAACGGAGTAAGCATCAATCCTTGATGTAACCCCATCAAGACAGGAAAGTGCTCCGAGTCCCTCCCTCGTCCTAACCTGAGTCTTGACTCCGTTGTACATATCCTTAATCGCCCTAACATAGACTATAGGTACACCTCAATAAAAATTAAGTAATTGTCAAAAAAAAAAACATACCAAAAATAATTAAGAATATATGGAAAAAAAAGTAACAACAAAATGCTGAAGCAAAAGCAATATTGAATCATCATACTTAAAAGGGCAAAGGTACAAATATACCCTCGAACTTTGATAAATGGTATAAATATACCCTCCGTCATACTTTGGGTACAAATATACCCTTACCGTTAATGAAAAGGTGCAAATATAACCCTTATCACTAACGGTGGAACACGTGTCACGATCGTGTTCCTCCATTAGTGATAAGGGTATATTTATACCATTTATCAAAGTTCGAAGGTATATTTATACCTTTTCCATTTGTATAATTTACTTTCTCTGTTCCATATTAGTTGATTATTTTATTAAAAATAATTATTTTATATTAATTGTCCATTATACTAAATCAAAAAAGCATTGATTAAATTTAAATTATATTATCCTTGTAGTTAATTCATTCTGAAAGTCTTCACATTTGTTTATAAAGTTTTCAAGAAATTTTTTATGGTGTGAATTCGTAAAAGAAAAACTTCCCAAGATAAACTATATTTAAAATTTTTTACCATTTATAGCTGTATAATTTTAATATATGCATAATCTTACTATCTAATAAGAGGGAAAGGCCACGGAAGCAGGCAACTCTCCGTCAGCAAGCCTGCTACTCCTACCTGCTTCATCAGCTACTTGCTCCATGATTTTATTATATCATCTCTAATTAATTATTATAAGTCATTTATTATTAAAAAATAAATAATATTTAATAAAAAATAAATCTTATATTTTTATTTTTTAATAAATATATATATATATAATTTTACAAAGATTAATTAATTCGGTAAATTAATAATAGTAATAACTAACTATTCTTTGATGACAATATTTTCACTTCAAACATGAGTCTGTTTTTGTAAAAATGGGACGAATAGAGTAATCTTGTAGATTAAACCACACAAAGATTACTCAATTTGATCCATTAATATAATTAAACCACACAAAGATTACTCAATTCGGTCCATTAATTTATCATATTTATTTTTTTCATGCCCTTACAAGAGTACTCTATTCGTCACATTTTATAAAAACAGACTCATGTTTGAAGTGAAAATATTGTCATCAAAGAATAGTTAGTTATTACTATTATTAATTTATCAAATTAATTAATCTTTGTAAAATTATATATATATATATATATATATATATATATATATATTAAAAATAAAAATATATAATTAATTTTTTATTAAATATTATTAATTTTTAATACATAAATAACTTATAATAATTAACTAGAGATGATACAGTAAAATCATGGAGCAAGTAGCTGATGAAGCAGACAGGAGTAGCAGGCTTGCTGACGGAGAGTTGCCTGCTTCCGTGGCCTTTTCCTCTAATTAGATAGTAAGATTATGCATATATTAAAATTATACACTATAAATGATAAAAGTTTTTAAATATAGTATATTTTGGTAAGTTTTCTTTTACGAATTCACACCATAAAAAATTTCTTGAAAACTTTATAAACAAATGTGAAGACTTTCAGAATGAATTAACTACAAGGATAATATAATTTAAATTTAATCAATGTTTTTTTTATTTAGTATAATGGATAATTAATATAAAATAATTATTTTTAATAAAATGATAAACTAATATGAAACGAAGAAAGTAAATTATAAAAATAGAAAAGGTACAAATATACCGTCGAACTTTGATAAATGATATAAATATATCCTTATCACTAATGGAGGAACACGATTGTGATGTGTGTCCCACCATTAATAATAAGGGTATATTTATAACTTTTCATTAATGATAAAAAAATATTTATATACAAAATATAACGAAGGGTATATTTATAGTTTTGCCCTACTTTAAAAAAGAAAAAAAAAAAAACTTAAACAATTGACTGTGTCTTGAATTCATGACATGCACTCCAACGTCACCAACCACAACAAAAGAAATATACCCAAAAAAAGAATTAAAAAAAATCATCTTGGTACACGCGTTATCCATGCTTATCTCACATGTAACGATGAAACATACTCCAATAGATTATGTTTCAATGGTGAAGATTGTTTTGTCGTGTGGGGACTAACTGAACAAAATGGCATGGATCACACTGTTTTACCCTTTTTGTAATTTAACACAATCTTGTGCTACTGTGTCAAACAACTTGTTCTTGTAGACTCAGACAACTTGCTTGGTATATAATATACCATAGTACATACATGCAATTGCAATACTAAGACAAAATAATATTATGAACTACAAAAAGTAAAAGGGGTTGAATTTCTTGGCTTTTTAGGAAGCTTCTTTGCAACTATATAAAATATTATTCAAAGGGAGTAAGTGTTCTCATTCCTTTTTCTTGAATTCCGTAAGATTGATTAGTTTCATTTCTCTTAAAGTCTTGAAAGGTTGAAATTTTGGCACACACAGACTAAGTTTTTGTTTGGGGTGTTTATCTTAATTTTGGTTAGTTTGAAAGTTTCTTGTATCTTATTGCTTGATTTGTACCTACTGAAGATATTTTTATTGGTAATATGTCTGTTTACTTGTTCTTCTATTTAATTTTATCTACCTTAGTCAAAGCCTTAAAGGACTTGCTTTTCTTCTAAGCTAATATTGAAATTCATGTTTTATGTGTTCACATATGAATTTTGCAGATTGTTGTGGTTGATTTTTCTATCTCATCTTAAGATCTTCCCTTTCTGAGTTCAACTAGACAGGTATATTTGTCTTTGCTTCTCTGACTTACTCTTCTTGTTTTCTATGTTTTCTGGTTTTTTGCTTTGTTTTTTGATTCTGAATTTGGTGGCTGGCTCTTGATATTTTCTTGACATAGTAGGTTGCTTTTAAAGGGTAGTTCTTTATCTGTTTACAAACTTATGTAGCACAATTTGTGTATGGATCATGTTGTTGTCCTTGTAGATCTTCAGAAGTTAAAGAGTTCACAGCTCTCCAGTATGTTTTTTTGATTACCATGTTTATATACCTAGGAGGAGGATAGATCTGTAGAAATCAAAGGATTTTGGAGTTTTTGCTTAATTCTTGCTGAGGTTTATGTTCTCTTTTGTATTTTGTTGAATCAAATCCGAGGGTCTTTCGGAAGCTGTCTCTCTACCTCGAGAGATAGGAGTAAGGTCTGTGTACAGTATACACTCCCCAGACCCCACTTAAGGGATTACACTAGATTTTTTGTTGTTGTTGGTATTTTGTTGAATCTCTAATGGGCTAAATCCCTTCTTGGTTCAAACTTTTTAATACCTTGGCTCAAAAGAAAGAACTGGTTATGGTAAATATCTTCTTCAATTTTCTCTTTGTTCTATGAACAACGGCATGTAATTCTGACGTTGTCCTTCAAGTGCTTAAGAAGCATGAGTAATGAACTAAGAAAAACTTCTAACTTCACAAAAGTAAGTCCTGGTTTTGCAGGAGTTGTGCACAAAGTATACTCCATTTAGCGTACGAGTTGATAATGTTGGTTGCAAGATGACTTGCTACCAATTATGAGTAGCTTTTTAATTCCATTTGTCTCATAGATATGGTTCCTTAAACTTAAAAGCTTGAACTACTTTGAATAGTTATAAAGAGAGGAGTACATTTTCTTTCACTAAAATGATTTTATGCTGCTGAATCGTCTTCTACCTGCTCTATTCTATCTCAAATATTGAACATTTATCCCCTGACTTGATGTCCAGTGCATGAGGATCTTATTAATCAACAATGCATATATCTTCTTTTCTTTCACTTCCTAACTTTGTTCAGATTCTCCCGTAGTTGTATTTTAATATTGTCTTCTTTTACACTACTGGTTTATTTTGTCTAATCGACTGTGTGTATTTGATGTTTCAGAAGCAGAGAGAATATCTCCCAAATACGACATTCAGTTACAGGGATCCCGCACCAGATTCTAATTGAATTGAGTAACATTTTTTGTAAGGGAAAACTTCAAGCAGCTTTGTTTTGAGGGATAACAAGTGAACCATGTCTTTAGTTAGATCTGTAAGATCAATTGGAAATGGGAAGCTCTATTTCCCAAATGGTCACAACGATAACTCTAGCTTGTCAACATCCATTTACACCAAAAATGCACGTGGGATTATGTATGCAACAGAGTCTAGCAGCACAGACAGTTATGATCCTAAATATTTGCTCGACTCTCCTTCGCCTTCAGAAGAACTTCTAAACATATCACCTACAGATGCCTTGGGGAATCCATTCCACCAGAGACATTCATCTTCTTTCCAGCCATCAAGAGATTACAATCAGGGTAGCTGTGATTCAGGAGACTTTGTCAATCAAAGTCCAGATTCATCAGAATATAATGATGGAAGGGTGACAATGAAGCTGCAAGAACTTGAAAGGGTACTTTTTGATGATAACGAAATTGAAGGAGATGATGTATGTGCTCATGGGGAGACTATGGACATAGATGATGAATGGTTTAGCCAGATCCGAACTGTGTTACTTCAGGACTCTCCCAAGGAGTCTACATCCGCAGATTCTAATATCAGTAGCAGTAGTAGCTATAAGGAAATATCTGTAACTGCTCCTCAAACTCCAAAGCAGATGCTTTTTAGTTGTGCTGCTGCTATTCAAGATGGAAACATTGAACAAGCGTCATCTGTGATTAATGAACTGAGGCAGATGGTCTCCATCCAAGGAGATCCTCTTGAAAGAACTGCAGCTTACATGGTAGAAGCTCTTGCAGCCCGAATGGCTACATCTGGGAGAGGTCTTTATAAAGCTCTAAAATGCAAAGAAGCCACCTCTTCTGAGAGACTCTCTGCTATGCAAGTCCTCTTTGAAGTATGTCCGTACTTTAGGTTTGGTTTTATGGCAGCAAATGGTGCACTCCTAGAGGCTTTTAAAGACGAGAAAAGAGTTCACATTATAGATTTTGACATTAACCAAGGAAGTCAATATTACACTTTTTTGCAGACATTGGGTAGTATGCCTGGTAAGCCACCCCATTTGAGGCTAACTGGGGTAGATGACCCTGAATCTATCCAACGTGCTGTTGGAAGCCTTAATGTCATTGGTCTGAGGCTCGCAGAGCTGGCTAAAGATCTTAAGATCCCTTTTGAATTCCAAGCAGTGCCTTCAAACACTGCATTAGTCACCCCCACAATGTTAAAGTGTCGTCCTGGTGAAGCTGTTTTAGTGAACTTTGCATTCCAGCTTCATCACATGCCTGATGAAAGTGTATCAACGGTAAACCAAAGAGATCAGCTTCTGCGGATGGTGAAGAGCTTAAATCCTAAGCTGGTAACAGTTGTTGAGCAAGACATGAACACCAACACCGCCCCATTTCTACAAAGGTTTGCAGAAGTCTACAGCTACTATTCTGCTGTATTCGAGTCTCTCGATGCAACTCTTTCAAGGGACAGCCAAGAGAGGGTTAATGTAGAACGGCAATGTCTTGCACGTGATATCATCAACATTGTTGCCTGTGAGGGATTGGAGCGAATAGAGCGTTATGAAGTTGCAGGAAAGTGGAGAGCTAGGATGATGATGGCTGGTTTCACTCCATGCCCAATTAGCCGAAATGTCTATGACTCAATCAAGACTCTAATCAAGCAATATAGCGAAAGGTACACAGCAAAGGAAGAGGCAGGTGCACTCTATTTTGGGTGGGAAGACAAGAACATGACTGTTGCTTCAGCTTGGAAATAGTAACCAAGTTTGGTCTCTCAGAAACAAACAATGCGCGGCATTGGATCAACTTGTAGCAAAAACCGGCTGTGTGATATAATTCAGTGTTTATGATCAGAATGCATGGCATTGTATACTTTGATGCTATTGAAGATAAAATTAACTTATGAGCTAATGTAGGTTGATGTGAGATTAGTACATAAAAACTGTTTTGATTTTTGTCTTACCTATGTCACTTTCAACTTCTGCTAGTATTTCTTACACTTCATTTTATTTTTCTGTCCGGACAGTTCAGCAGGATTTTAGTAAGTCCCAACAGTTGCAGTGATTTTCTTCAATTGCACCTTTTTATTTATTGGCATCTATAAAATTGGTGTATTGTTATCACTATTATTTTATTATGTTTAATTTATTTTTCACTTTAATTTTTGATTTGGCATGATGGCAACATTATTTGAGCTTGATAAAGAAGTGAGGATTTATGTACTTAATTTTAACTTATTTGGGACTAGGGCGTGCTTACTGCATGAACTTGGTATAATAGATTCACTAAATCAGAAGCAATTTCTCCTTCCCAAGCTTTTCAGCCTGTAAATGTTTAGAGGCTGTGCTTGTACAATTGAAGAATGTTAATTTCTAAAAAATTTCTGTTAAGTAGCAGCTCAACCAAAGGTGCTCCGTCTCTTTATTTGTTTGGATCAAAGTATGAAGGAGCTGGTTGAAGTCTAGGATATGTGCTTGTGGCTATAACAATGTGCGCGTTGATTTAGTCAGTGTGTACAAACTTATCGTAACACTGTAGGATACACGAATCTTGGATTTTAAGCTAGGTCAAAGTCTTCTAAATCAACTCAGAGAACAGTTACCGTTCAAATATGAACCTAGTGGCTTTTTTCTTCTTTCCCTAGTACCAATTTGAGCCAGACAAACAGTACCTCAAGGGGAGCACTATTCAGTAAATATGAGTGCTGTTCTAATTATCTGCATATGCAACCTAGAAACATCCCAGTACACGGAAAAGTATAATATGTTAACCGTACCCCACATAGAGAAGTGTACTAACTTGGACGTACAACTATAATATGCAGTTCAGTTCCACATTAACGGCCGCAGAGACGATGGAAGGCAACAAGGTACCTTACATATACAAGTATACACATTACGAGCTAACTTTACATTGAATGAATTTCACTCGGAGGGAATTGCCTCATTTTGCAGATTCCTATTCTATTTGAACCGTTGATAAACCGGGTAAATAGAGGTGCTTGCAATAGGAGTTAGAATATAGATGTAGTATGATCGGATGAGAAATATGACTTAGTGTCTGACACCTACAAAGCACAGACCAACTTCAGCTTGCGCCTGCAACTCTTCCAAGACTTTAACAACTTTCTCACGGGACATCGAGGAATCAGTCTGCTCTGACAAGATCTTCCTCACTCTGCGCGCATAAAAAGGTAAAAAGAAATAATTAGTAAATTTGCTAAGCAATAACATATTATCAGGCCTTAAAACAACAAAAGGACTGCAGCCAAGTAGAACATAGGAAATCAGATACTTCCTGGATCTCCATGAGACAAGAATCTAATCTAAAATTTGGATCACGCGAAATTAGACTGGTCAAACCTCTGATATCCCTATTGGATCAGTAGCAGAAAAACACTAATGGTACCAATAGAGGATCAGGAACGGAAAAGCACTAATGGGAGGACATGTTCAGGGACACTTACATATAGATACGACTGAATTATACATGCCAACCTACTACAGAGTCAGTAACAGTTGATAACACATAACCACACGTCCTATACCATACCACCCTGGAAAAAGATAAAGGACAAAAAGAGGTAGCAAAAAGTTTTGAAAAAAAAAATTATATACAACAGAGAAAAACAGTGAGCTTGAGGCGGGGAAAAGGTTTCTCCTTGACGATGAAGAAAAGGTCTGCAGTGATCACTGGGAGAAATAAAGCTTGTAAATATCTAAAAATCAAAAAATTAAGAATAAATAGCTTTAAGTACCATATGGGATTATAAAGAATTGTCAGTTTATACAATATTGCAGTGAGACTGGACGGCCGAAGTTTAGCACGACTACTTCATATGAGTTTAATGATCTGAACCAGAGGGGTAGCATCTACTCTGGCAAGGAATACTACCATTTGATCTGGTAAGGCAAACTGCCTGTCTACACAGTGCTGTAAAAGGACACATTTGGTTTCTGAACAGTTGTACGCATATTATAATGTAGGATTGTATTAAGGCAATCAATAATAACAAGATTAGCATAATTCTTACTATTAGATGTTTGGTTTTCCGTGTTGAAACCTGATGTATATCTAAAAAAGGTTTTGGTCTTGAGCTGGCTAAAATTTGTTTCCAAAGTACGAACTTTATCCAGTATTGCTTTTAACATCATGTTCAGAAGAAAAGAGTTGTTTAAAACTTAATAAGAAATTCATTTTCTCAGAAAACAACAATTTCACATGAAAGTTGAACGTTATAATATTAAAATACGAGACAATTCCTGATTCTTCAACTACTTAAAAACAAAAAAAGGAAAAGGTAACATTTTGAAAAATTCCAGTATCTAATTACATGTATGCATTAACTGCTGAATATTGAAAGCCTTCAAAAGAAATGGAATATGACCTTGCGTTCACAAATTCAGCAAAGTGAATAAAAAGAAGCAATTTTTCACAACAGTGAACACAAGTTGATGCTAAACTATGATAAGCCAACTCCTATACTGCTATATGTGAATCGATCTCAATTTTTTTGTCAACAAATGTCATTTAGCTACCAAAAATCTGAGGGATGTTCCAAAATTTAGACAAGACCATTGCTCACGAAGGTCAGCGATATCAAGGCTAAAGCTAGATCTTGACTAAACCAGCAAATAACTACCATTACGTTTAGTTCGAATTCAGTGAAAGGACCAGGAGTTTGTGCATTTGTTATTCCTTGGAAACAAACAATCCAACTTAAAAAGATTTTACCTTTGAACTATTGCAGTGTCTCCATGACCAGTGCAAATAATAAGCATAGCATTTAGAGGAAGATTGGAGTAAATGCTCTTGACTCTGCGATTCATACGGCTTAAGATATCCTTCAGTTCAGGAGTGACATCAAATTTGATGCTTTTTCTGTTATTAGACTGTTCCTCACAAGTCAGCAATGCTATCATTTCTGCCAACTTTTTATTTAGCTTCTCAGAGTCATCTGCTTGCTTCCTCAAATATGCATAGAGCTCTGCAAATTGCGTCCAGACAAACTGTACTTTTTCATTCCTGACCTATGAAGACAAGTAATGCAAGTATAGTGAGCTGTCAGATTCTTAGCCAGTCTGCTTTTTAACAATCTAACAAATTCGATTTTTTTGACTCACCTCTTTAATGGCTTTTGAAAGAGCTTCATCATCAGATGATACTGGAATTGTATTGGACAATTCAGCACCATATCTCCTCACTGTAGATATGTTATCAACCATTGAGGATCCTTTGCCATAGTCACTCAGAACTGAAAGAAGCTTCCGCCGCAATAATTGTTGAGATGGAGGTATCCCAAAATCAGGCCCTAGTTCAGGAAGTCACAGCCCAATGAAGTCTAGGATGCATTGATCCAAAAGCAAAGAGGAGATGATTTGGTGATGGGACATATAAGCAACATAAAATAGCATAGGAAGAACTCCATTTCAACGACCGGAGAAAAAAAAATCAATGTAAACAGAGATTGAAAAAAGAAAGTACAAGAATGGCTTTGCTTGTATATTTGGTTTTAGTGTAACCTACTCACAAAGTTTAAATTACGTGTTACCTCAAATTCAGGTAGAAGCCTCATTTTTTACATCACGGGGTACAATTAGTCACTAATATGCTGGGTGTCGACTGATATGCTGGGGGGCCATTTGGGTCACTAATGTGTTTAGAATGCATCCACTTATCTACGTTATAGTGAGGCTAAGGGAAGCATTTTCTATATCAAAGATGCAATATAGGCAATAGCACTTACATACTTTCCTCCTAAATTTGCACCTAATTCCCATTTACACGCCCTAAAAAGACAGAGACCTTTTTACACATCTTAACTTGAAAATTCTGTAGCTAGTAACCCTTCATCCAAATTTTTGACATGCGGCTAGCGCATCTTTTTCCAACGTTTCTGAAGAGTCAAACTTCAAAACAAAAATTGAGACAAATTGGACAGTCAGATTTAATCAAATGATATAATGATCCCAACAGCCTTTATCTTATTTTCTTTATTTTAGTCTTCCTCTTTTTACCACCTAACCTCCACCCCTCCTACTCCACCACCATCACCCCATGAGAAAACACATCTTCCTTTCTCCTCGCTTTTCTCTAAAGAACACCCACCAATTGAAAATACATAAGATCGTGGAATCAACCCACTTATCCTGGGAGCCATGGATTGTGTTACAACAGAAATTCTTTATAATTATATCAAGATTCGCCATGGAATTGCTTGGGATTAATTTGATTGGGAAAGTTGGAGGCTTGGAGTTGCTATGGCTCCTAAGATCAATATCCAATTTGAAGAATTGTTTCTACATTTCGAGTATTGTAGAAACATAGGGTGAGGACGTTTGTCCAATACTGGGGCAAACCCCAGATGAAGATATCACAGAACTTGAGAACATCGTCAATGGGGTTTTTGATAAATCCCAAAGAGGGACTCTAAAACCCAATAAGGTTCAACTAGAAATAGGTGTAAGTTGAGCGGGAATTATATAGTAAGCTATAGCCAAAAACAGGAAATAGAGATGACATTAAGCTATGTTGAGGGGGGGAATTCCAAATAAGGTTTCAACAAGAATGCCTTATAGAGATGCTGCAATCTGGCTACCACCATCCTTTCAGGAGAATGTCATCTTACAGCATAGATAATGAAGCAGTCTTCTTGGTTTCAAGAGGTGAAGTCAAGAGGAGGTTGGAATTCCTTGATTCCTGCCTAGTTGGTCAAATCAATTGAGGGAGGGGGTCAACCGAAGTGATATCAACAAGGCTGCTGGGAATTCGGGAAGCAGAAGAGGAACTTCCTGCCTGAAAATTTCCGGGTTCGGAGATGTTTCGTTGCTCTTCAGATTCCCTTCAGAAGCTGAAGCAGATTGTGATCTAAACAGATCACATGTGAAGTAAGATATCTTTTATTACCTTCATCTGCAGAATGAAGATGTGGGTCAACAGGGATGCCGGAAATGGCACCAGACGCAAAGTTTTGGATTTTCCCTAACACAAGAATGGAGGAGACCTTTCAAATTTTAAAATTCAAACAGAAAGGAAAATGGGCTGAAAAAAAGGCTAGCGCAACCTGCCTTTGGCCAGAGCATTTATAGGTCCAACTTAGTAGGCGTTTGGCCATGAAAACCAAAACATATTCACTTTATTTGGAATTCTTGAAGTTGGAGTTGGAGTTTTGTTTGGCCATAGTATTTGGAGTTCATATTTAGAATTTAAATGTATTTTTAACAAAAAAAAAAAAAAAAAAAAAAGTTGAACATGCAATATAATTTAAATGGGGTTATTTTATGAAAATAAAAAAAATTAGAATGTTTTTGAAAAAAAAAAATAAAACGTGAACCAAATAAAGTGAGAGGCGTTCTCCAAAATCCCAAATACAACTACAAGTTCTATTTGATATTTTTATGGCCAAACAAGGATTTTGGAATAAAGTGATACGTATTCTGGTTATAAAGTGAATAACAAGGTTAGACCAAGAGGAACCAAAAGGAGAAAAGGCAACAGCTAAAAAAAAAAAAGGGAACTTTCAGCTCATGCAATCAGCTTTACACTGCACCCTTCCCTGTTCTTGTATTCACTATACCAACCAAAGGGGCCCTAAGAGTTTAGAGTGCACAATATCTAGTGGTGCATTCGCATGAATAGAAAAGGAAACAGCTTACCATTTATTATTTTTAATAGTGCCAGTTCCAATGTAGCTTTAGCATCTTCAACGCTATCATGCCCATTGCCTGAGTCCTGTATCTCCCTGCCAAGAAATCTGCTACTCAGAACACGAAGAGCAGCTTTGTAGGTTCCTCTTGGATGCTTGTACAACACAGCGGTATCAATTACCAAACTATGACTGATCTTCAGGGCTAGCAAATCATTTTCCAAGGAATGCCCAACCAGAATGGTCTCCTTGTGAACCAGTTTCAAGAACTTCTCCTGAAGAAACAAAAAATAGTTAACTAAAACAAATAGGATGCAAGAAATCTGCAAGAAACAATTAATGCTGACTGCTGCTTTTCCTATTTCGAATATGGGACAAACAGGTCAGCAGACAAAAGGCTCTAGTGATGAACCTGGATATCTTTAAGAGTGGTAGTCACATCTTCCAACATCTGACAGGTAATTCCACTATACCTGCAAAAGTTCACAGTGCTCGACATAAAAAATTATCATTTAATGAAAAGAGAGGAAGAACATATATTTGATCTGGGAATAGCTAAGCCTGTTAAAGACTCGCATACAAAATTCTTCTTGATGTGTTTCCATCCCAACCTAAAAGAAACAGATAACTGAAGGACAAAGAATTTCAATAAAGAGAAAGCAAGTCCTGGTCTTCTCTGTTAGCTGTGCCTTCCTATTTTTCTGGACAAATATTATTTTTTCAAATCGATAGCAACACCTAGACACAATCAGAAAGCAAGAAAAGAACAGCAATCTTGACCTGTTGCCCCCAAAAATTTCTAAAGTTGAGTTTTGTATTCTTAAACATCAGTTTGCTTCTAAATCATATTTTCAGTTCTTTTCCGAATTGTTCCACATTAACCCGGGAATGGAATTAAACTTTCTCTACCCCATAACAACGTAAAATGGAAAAACACAAAAACATTAAAATTATAGCCAATACACATAATGATTTTACCATTATATAGTTCTTCCCCTGCCAATTTTTCCGTACCTTGCTTGGAAAGTGTGATTTGAGGTGACATGAGTTAGTTTTAATGGAGGTCTGGAACTTCGAGAATATTTAACAAAGGAGATAAGGTTGGTGGAAATATTAAGAGAAAAACGAGAGAGACAATATAAAGAGAGGGGAATAGAAATGATTTTATAGGCAAATGTAGAATCAGAACTAATATGAAAACTGAGAAATGGTTAAAAGGAAAGAATTATATCCTGCACAATTTAAACGAACAAAAGAAATTGAGAAGGGGAAGCTGCGGTGAAGATTAAACCCGGCTGTGAAGCTCAATTGTTTAACAATATCTTTTTCTTGGTTCCCTTTTATTGTTCTTTTTTCCCTACAAGATAATAGATGAAGAAACAACAGACAAGGGTGTGACATAGTCGTCAATAAAGTGGGTGCACAGCAGGGTTCAAACCCCAACAGAGACAGAGAAAAAGATTTGCTGATCTTTCAATATGTCTTAAGTTTTGGAGAACAGAGTTGCCCACTACATGACCTAGTTGGATGTAGCAATACCTGGTGGAATAGTGTGCACACGCACTGGCCAGACACCACCATTATCATATAGAAAAAATGAAGAGAAATAGAAGCAAAAAGAATCTATGCCCAGATTTATCTCAGCTTGGTTCTCTTATCAAAAAAGGGTACATCGTAACAATACCCTTTTCCATGAACTATACTAGGCAGTTCTCAATATCACTTGAAACTTAAACTTTTGCGCTCAAGAAAATACTAAATACACAATAGATTCTGTCCAATTAAATGAATATATCCTTCCTTAACATCAAAAGGGTAAAAGTAGTCGCTCTTGCTAAACCAAGCATGAAAATCTGATTGATAAAGATCGAATAAGAGTCAAAGAAGCACTAAATCCAGCTCCGATGGTATTAAATTCTACGCCATCTGAGATGAAAATTGAAACAAGTTGTGTGTTTGTGAGTGTGTGTGTGTGGGGGGGGGGGGGGGGGGGGGGGGGGGGGATACTAGTACTAGCAAAATTTCAATTTCATCATAAAATAGGACTATTTAGGCCCAACTTTACCTTTAAAAGGTATTTTAAAATTTTGCAATGTGGATATACCATTTGAATACTATTGGAAAGCAAATTCCATAGATAAGAAGCCCAATGAAAATCATTTGAAAGTTGATACAAAACAAAACCTAAACAATACTGTGTCTGATTCACTAATTTGCTGCGCCGTTCATACCTTAACTGACATAGTTTGACTCGATACGGAGTTGAAGGGGAAAAAAAGAAGACTTGAAACTTGTGGTCTTAAACTGCTGATTCTCTAATCTGCTATCCAATGTATTTGACGTAGTTTAACTTGGGACGAGCTTAAGGCAAAAAAAAAGAATTTGAAACTTGTGGTCTTAATCATAAAATAACATTTTTGTGGTTTCTAACTGTGTCATAGCATTTCTTTGGCTATAAAAGCTTCTCATTAAGGGTAAAATGAGAAGTTTAAAACTAAATCACTTCATAATTTCGAATTGAGTCATTCTTTTTTAAAAAGGACAAATAAGGAAATAGTGTCATATAAATGGAACGGAGGGGTATATATTTTAGCAACTGTGTCCAAATGCAAATTTAGAAGTTATCAGACATAAGAAGTACCTAGTATTGTAGTCAACAATGTCATTTGATGGTTTGACCAATTTATCCAGTATAACCTGCAAACAGAAAAAGAAGTAGCATATTAAAATCATCTGAAAGACCATGAGACATCTAATCATCTCTCAAAATCTCTCGTGACAGGCCAGGGAGGTACATTTGAGATTAATTTGAGACTTCTTGATGACCATACAGGAGAATAAAAGAGAAAAAGGACCGTTGAATTCGCCCAAACACATACAAACGAATAATGTCCCTTAACAACAATCGAATTCGCCCAAACACATACAAAGGAATAATGTCCCTTAACACATGGCGCAGGGACCAAAGGACAATATATATGTGCTAACATCATACATGTGTTCAAAAATATGCCTGGATAACTACAGGGCTCAACTACTCAAATCAACAATCCCAACATATATGCAGGTTGGTTCATTCTAAAGTAATGCAGCAGGCCTAAATAGTGCACACAAGGATATAGACAATTCATATAATCGGCCCCAACTACTTTAGCAGTGATGTGAAGTCGGTTGTTGATTGAATGACAATGGCAGTATAAATGCATCCTAATTTTTACATTTTTAACAAAAAGAGATGCTTGGATCATGACAGTGGTCAACTACATATATGCCGGCTGGATAATATTAAAATAAAGTCTTTTTGACAAGGCTGGTTCGTATAAACTAATTAAGAACCACCTCTCAGAACGACAAAAAACAATATAGCATCAAAAAGATTGGGGTAAACAACATTTTTACATAGAAAAACAACTAACAATGGACCAAAATACATGATGAGGAAACAGTTTCGAACAAAATGGAACATTAACGTAAAAAAATAGATTACATCATTGCCATACAAGTGAGGGACGAAAAGTAGAGCGATAAAAGAAATAAGAAGTATACCTGTCCTGTAACATCCACTATTGTCACTCTGGTAAGCTCAAAGCCTTCCTTTGTAATACACTACAAAAACATATATTTTACCAAAATGAAATGAGATTTGTTTGCAACACTTCCAATTTAAAGAACATTGATAAACAAGAATTCCCCCGTCCCAGCTCAAAAAGGTTAAAAAAAAACTGTGTATGAAAGATAAACTAACAACAACAAGCATAATATATCTGTCTGCCTGTCCAAAGAAGATATGTTATAAGCTATTGTTTTGGTATAAAATATACACCCAGCGGAAAGCAGAGGAAGACCCTTTCTACCAATGAATAGCATAGATAAGACAAACCACATTTGATGTTCAAAACAAAGGTTATTTGCAGTGGAACACACTGATAGTAAAAGATGTATATACTTCTCGTACCATCTTCAGAACTCTAACTGCTTGTACAATCTGCAGAACTTTACGTCCAGTTAATCTAAACACAGCTTTTAGTACCATTACCTCAGAACTGATATTTTATATATACATCGCTATGAATCACATAAACCAACCTCTCCTCCTATCACCAACCTTGTCAAAGAAATCTAGATGCAGTATAAACTAGCTAACCATAAATCATATCTCATCTAAAAACGTGACTACCCGTCATAATTAAAAAAAAGTACCCATCTTCTCCAATATTTATATCTAAGGAATACGGAAATGAAGATAAGCTGACAGCATTGATTATGCAATACGGGTACACTAGGAATACTAAATTATAACATTGCAATGAACAGATTAAGTTAAACAAATTGCTGTTAAGTTACCATCTCACAGTCAAGAGCCAAAACTTCATGTGGAGGTGTTCCTGATGGAGCAGGAAGCGTTGAAAGAAATTCTACATGGGTAATGTAATACCAAGATAAACTGTCAATAATATTAACCAAGTAGTTCAATAAATTTCAAGTTCTTGGAATGCATGTCACCTGGTTGCTCATAACAGTATCCATTTTCTTCTAGTTCCTTATCTGTAAGTGTGTAATAAGTAATGGGAAATGGTATATTCTTCTTGAGGTCAATAAAAGATGGAGTCTCCTTATTGGGAGCCTCGGCACCTGCATGAATAAGAGGATGATCAACATGTGCTTGACAAATAGGGTATTACAGAGAAAACAACATGAGAGAGTGCTAGAGGGAAGGAAGTTACTTTTCAATTTATTCCTCCAACAATCCAACTAACCCGACTAATCAAGCATCAATCCCATATTGTCAGTTTCGTTATTTTTTTACTTTCTTATTCTTTGGATCAGTTGATTGGGGTCAGTTATATGGTCCTCTCTTTTCATTCAAATCAATTTCATTCTTTGTCTTTTAGCTAAATTTCCGACTTACCCGTGCATAGGTATGCACAGACAAGTAGTTTAACTCCAACTAATTAGTATTGTTTATGTGATCATTTGTCATAATAGGTTATATTCTTAGCCAAAAATGCATCAATTCCGAGAGATTTTAAATCTTCCAAAATAACTTCCTTCCGTGTAGCTTTAGGTCTACTCATCCTCTATATCACCTTCAACAATAATAGTCATACCTAGGCTTGGTGCATCCTCAAGTCTGCAGACATCACAAATCATCTTAGCTGAAACTTTCAAATTTTATCCTCTATGTATGCTACTGTGTTTGTCAGGTCACATATTTCATCATATCTAATGCAACTAAGATATGATCATTTCTAATTACATCCAGTTTTGTGTTGCACATCCATCTTTAAAAACCGCAGTCGTGGACATTACTAGTCTCACAACCACTCTGTGATCATTCTAATCACATATCGTTTTGTGTGGGACATCCATCTTAACATCTGCACTCGTGGATATATACTGACCTTAGAGGTTCAACATTCACTCCCATATAACATTACCAGTCTCACAACGCTATGCGGAACCTGTCAATCATCTTATTTGTTATCTTCCTATCGCGTAATACTCATGTAGCGCTCTTTCATTCAAACCATCTTACTTTATTGATATGAGTTACATCTTCGATGCATCGTGCCATTCTCATCTAAGAAGAAGACTATAGATCTATTTTTCCCACATCTCACCTTCATTCCTCTTATGCGTATAATGCACATGTTCTCCCTTAGTCTACTTATTCTAAATCCCCTACTTTCTTGAGTGGCTTCACCGTAATCCAACTTTTAGTTTACACCATCACAGTAGTTAATACAATATTGTTAATAGCATACAACATGGAATCTCATCCAGGATACTGTTGGTTAATTCCCTCCATAACTAGGACAAGTAAATGTTCAAAGCAAATTGCTAGTGTAAACCCAATACTATAGAAAACTCCTCTATATCTCCTTCATTGTTATCACATTTATGGCGCTCCTTCGTACATAACGTTTGTGGCACTGCCAACACCCACCCTCCCCTTACAAAATCCTCTTTTCAAACACGACCTATTTCGAAAAGTCTCCATGATTACAATTCTAAACATCTGCAATTTAACTCAACAACATATAATAGTTCTAACTGCAATCTTCTCGTTGCTGGTCCGATTTTCAAAGATAGAATCTTCCCTATGTGATTTTCAAAGATAGAATCTTCTGTATGTTTGTATAGCAAAAAGGGTTGCATCATTATTAAGTTTGTATTGCAAAACAGCCACATTCTGTTTTTCATGGAAGGGACAAGGACTCAACATTTTACGTATATTTACTGCATATGCTAGTAAAGTAATTCCATTCTTCATGCTTTGACCTTAAACATGTTCAAGTGGGGAAACAAAAGGTCAAAAAATTTGGTTAGCATATCTGAAAAAGTCAGTTTTGCAGCGGCTCCAAACAGGATGACAGTTCAAACCAGTCACCGGGAGCATTTTTCCAATTACTAGGGTTGCTAATTAAAAAAACAGTCTAGTTATGAATAAATCGGGCATTAGAAGATAAAACTTTTCACCACAATTCGGCAACCTGCTATGTCGCAAGACACAAGAAATTGTGATATCAGTCTATAACCAGTGCACAAAAAGCTCAATCAAGCTCTTCAGAAGAATCTATTTTTTTTTACTGTGTTATTAGGACCAGCTTGCGCGCACCTCAACTAATTCCATAGTTATAAGGCTGGCAACGGAACCAGAATTTTCCATTCCGGTCCGTTTATTCCATTTCCAGCGATATTCCGGTACCGGTAACACAACGGTACCGGTTGGTACTGGTATACCGGTACCCAATGGTCCGAAATACAGTACCGGTACGAACCCCTAAAAAATTCCGGTAATTCCAGTTTCGGTTCCGGTCCGGCGACCCGTTAAAAATTCCCTATGATATCTTCAGTTTACTTTTTACATATTTTTTGGAAAAAATCTTGATCATTTTTGCTGAACAATTGAACAAGAAGGCTGTATTTTGTAGATATGCAGTGTATTTGTTGGTTTTTTTTTGTTTTTTAAATTACGTTGGCAATATGGGAGTCAAAGTTTAATACAAAACTGTATCAATTATATTTTCAAAAACTTTTAAACATATAGTAAAACTTAAACTTTTATTAAAAAAAGTTAATAAATTATATAAGTTAATATATATATAAAACTTATATAAAATAAAGATATATTAAAACTTGAACTTATTAAAAAAAGTAAATGAATTATATAAGTTAATATATCTATATAAAACTTATATAAATTAAGATATATTAAAACTTACAACAACAACAACAACAACAACAAACCCAGTGTATCCCCACCTAGTGGGGTCTGGGGGGTAAGATGTACGCAGTCCATACCTCTACCTCTGAAGAAGTAGAAAGGCTGTTTCCGATAGACCCCCGGCTCAAGACACGAGACACCACACAAATATAAAGTAACGCACAGAACAGGATTTCATAACGTAAATACGGCACCCATAAGTAGTAGGAAACATCGGAAAGCACCCAGATTCGTAATAAAGCATGGAACACCGAAAGCATAACAAGAAGAAGAATAGAAAATAGGAATAAAATAAGAATAGGAAGAATAACAGGAATAAAACCCCCACCAAATACTTCCCTACCCTAACGCCCCAAACTGACCCTAGTTTTCTGCCCTAATTCGCGCCCTCCAGACCTTCCTATATAGGGTCATGTCCTCGGTGAGTTGCAGCTGCTCCATATCCCGCCTAATCACCTCACCCCAGTACTTCTTCGGCCTCCCCCTACCCCGCCTAAAACCATCCAACGCTAGCCTCTCACACCTACGAACCGGGGCATCCGTGTCCCTCCTCTTCACGTGTCCAAACCAACTCAATCGGACTTCCCGCATCTTGCACTCCACTGGAGCCACACCAACCTTCTCCCTGATAGTCTCATTCCTAACTCTATCCCCTCGAGTCATCCCACACATCCAGCGCAACATCCGCATTTCCGCCACTTTCATTTTTTGGATGTGGGAGTTCTTAACTGGCCAACACTCCGCTCCATACAACATGGCCAGACGGACTACCATCCTGTAGAATTTGCCTTTAAGCTTGGGCGGCACCTTCTTATCACACAACACCCCCGACGCGAGCTTCCACTTCAACCATCCCGCCCCGATACGGTGCGAGACATCCTCGTCAATCTCACCGTTACCCTGTATCACGGACCCGAGATACTTGAAACTATCCCTCTTACATACCTCCTGCGAATCCAGCTTCACGACCACCTCGTCCTCCAACCTCACGTCATTAAACTTGCATTCCAAATACTCTGTCTTGCTTCTGCTCAACCTGAACCCTTTAGACTCAAGAGTTTGTCTCCACACCTCTAATTTGTCATTCACACCCTTTCGGGTCTCGTCAATCAGAACTACATCGTCTGCAAAAAGCATACACCAAGGCACCTCCCCTTGAATACGCCGCGTCAATACATCCATCACCAAAGCAAACAAAAAAGTTTTTATATTAAAACTTAAATTTAAATTTTAAACTTTTTAAGATATATTAAAACTTAAACTTAAATTTTAAACTTTTTAAGACATACTAAAACTTAAACGTATTAAAAAAGAGTTAATAAATTATATAAGTTAATATATATATATATATATATATATATATAAAACTTATATAAATTAAGATATATTAAAACTTAAACTTAAATTTTAAACTTTTTAAGATATATTAACACTTAAACTTATTAAAAAAAGTTAATAAATTATATAAGTTAATATAGATATAAAACTTATATAAATTATAAATTATATAAGTTAATATATATTATATAAGTTAATATAGATATAAAACTTATATAAATTATATAAGTTAATATATATTATATAAGTTAATATAGATACAAATTTAATTAAGGCCATTAAATTATATAAGTTAATATATATATATATAAAAATTAAACGTTGAAAAAAAAAATTGTAATTAGTACGTTAACGCCATTCCGGCATCTCTTCCGGTGAAGTTCCGGCATTATTCCGGTCCGACCCGGTTCCACACCGGTAACCAACGGACCGGTGCGTAGATGGGAAAATTTTCGGTATTCCGGTTCCGGTAATTCCGGTTCCGGCGACTTTTCCGGTAAGGGAGTTCTGGTACCGGTTCCGATTCCGGTCAACCCGGTCCGGCGGTACCAGTTCCGGTCCGTTGCCAGCCTTACATAGTTACCTGGTACCTCCCGCCCCCCGCCTGCACAGGCATCGGGTGGCTCTATCCATCGGGTAACACTATCAACCAAGACTTAAACAAATAGGAAAAAATCACCTACTCCCTACGTCCCAATTTGTGTGATGTTGTTTGACTTGGCACGGAGTTCAAGAAAGAAAGAATTTAGAAAATTGTGATCTAAACAAATCACAGATCTTTGAGCGGCTATAAATCATCTCATTAAGGGTAAAATGGGCATTTTAAAGTTAAATTGTTTCTAAATATAGAAATGTGTCATTTTTTGGGGGAGTGACTAATAAGAATGTGTGCCATATACATTGGATGGAGGGAGTAGTATTTTTGCCTCCAATAGGATTTGACTACTAAGCCACACCCTTGGGTGCAATCTCATTGAAAGAGTATTAATGGTAAAAAATGGTCTCCGAAGTTGTAAGCAGATGCCTCGTATTGAAACAGTTGAAGCAAGACGAGAACAATTAAACAAATCCAAACTAAATGAAATCATGCAACTTGTCTTAATCTGAAAGGTCTTGATAGAATTTCCACCCAGTCTCTGACATATGGAGGTGGGTTTGGGGAATAATGGTATCTTCTCTGTCAACTTTTTATGAAGTTTTGAAATGAGTTTGCTTTTCCACATAGTTTGCTGTAGATACCTGAGTACCAAGGAAGGTTTGTTTCTTCACGTGGCTTACAGCAACTGGAGTAATTTTGATGGTCAAAAATTAAAGAGGAAGGTTAAGTATGTTAGTTAATGCTTTATGTGCAGAGTGTCAAGCGAAGATGTAGATCACTTTTTTCTACATTGTCGAGTGACTTCGAGGTTATGGTGGGAAATCTTGACATGGTTTGGAATCTATTGGGTGATGCCAGGAACAATGAAAGGGTTAACGTTCAGTTGGAAACGCGAGAAAAGAAGGAGAAGACATTGGGCTTCAACAGTCACCCCACTTGCACTTGCACTGAAGCGGATTGTTTGGAGAGATAAAAATAGGAAAGCTTTTGAGGATGTAAAGATGAATATTGTAAGGCTTTTTTTCTCATTTCCTTTCCGTGCACTCATGTGGTTCCTTATTGTATAGAAGACTAGGTGTCTTCCATAGAGAACAATCTCTTTTTATAGGTTTTTTTACTTTTTGGTATGCCAGGCACAATGAAAGGGTTAATGTTCAGTTGTAAACACGAGAAAAGGAGGAGAAAACATTGGGCTTCGACAGTCACCCCACTTGCACCCCACTTGCACGGAAGCGGATTGTTTGGAGAGAGAGAAATAGGAAAGCTTTTGAGGATGTAAGGATGAATATTGTACGGCTAACGAGTAACGTCTTTTTCCTCATTTCCTTTTCGTGCACTCATGTGGTTCCTTATTGTATAGAAGACTAGGTGTCTTCCATAGAGAAGAATCTCTTTTTATAGGTTTTTTACTTTTTGGTATGCCCCTTGTGTACGAGTTTAGCCCACCTGCTTTTGATGAAATATATTTACCTGGTCACAAAAAGGCAATTTTTCATCCAGTTCTCTAATTTAACAGCCAGCAGAAAATCTAAATATTATAGCAGAAACCATTCTGACACTTGTCCAAAACTTCAAGGGGCAAAAAGTGTATCATAAACAGATCTTCTACAGATGTAGACACATTTATAAAGCACAACATAGACCGTAGCAATAATACTGATATAAAGTTGGAGGAGGCGGTGCCTGCATTACAGGCATGCCATTCTAGACCTCCTCCCACATGCAAATGAACCCCTAATTAACCAGAAATGGAATCAAAATAGCAGACTTGCAACAAACACTTCTGGAGAGTTTTTCTTGGATCAGACTCAGACCTTGTTCAGATGACTGGATGATTTTTCGTGAAATGTGCTCAGCTGCTTTCCTTTTCCTCTTTGATTTGCACGTGAGAAGTGCATCTATTGTCTGATTTCCATCTGATACACAACTACCATGAAACAAAAACTAATAATAATAAGAAAACATAATTTCCACTTACACAAGTAAGACAAAAGAAAAACTAAAACAAGTAACACAAGAGTAATATACTGAATATTCAAACACTAAGCTATTACCAACCTGAGAGCTAAAACTGGCCTTGGAACACCACAGCATTCTTTGAAACCTTTGAGCACTTTAGACTGTGATAGATATAGAGATGCATTGAGGCCAGGGACATACAGCATTACCACTTTAGGGATCAAAGGCTTATTCTGCATGCAAAAAGAGAGAGGCACAGAAGAAACTGGGTTCAGCCTCTAAGGAAGATATTCTTCGCTGGAAAATTGACAGGGACCATCTGAAAGGCAAACAAACACATCCAACTTAACTAAATTCTATCTCCCTGTACGTCAAATTAAATGTGCAGTATATCATAATTCGGGATATATAGCACCTAGATTGCATACGACTTGAGAGCCAATAGCAAGTAAAACCATACCATTTCCTTAGTATTATCAAAATTTCATTGATGTTTCAAAGAGAGCTCAAGCTCAAGTAAGACAATCTTTGCAACCAACTCATTCTCCTAATGACTCGCATTGACATATAAGATAATGCAGCTACGTGTTACTGGCAGAATCTGCAAACTCATTACAGACTGACATACAAAGTAAATACGGACCACATTCATTTATTTTTAGAATAAAATAGGAATCACATAAATTCAATAAAGGTAAAGTGATTCTAAAATACAGTATAACCTCGATAAATTAATACTGTTGGGACCGTCAAATTTTATTAATTTAGCGAGGTATTAATTAATCGTATAAATTAATAATTATTAATTTATAAATTATATACTTTTTGGGTTCATATTATGAATGTACCTAGGTGTACGTGAAAACTAATTTCTACATTGACCATTAATTATGCATACTTAACCAAATTCATGTATTTTTGCTGATACATTTTCAATATTCTATGTATATCTTAATAAAATATATAAATCTACTTAATTATTAATATAGTTACATGCTACATTCATTAAAATGTATAAATCCACTCAATTATTAATGTAGTTACACGTACATACATTAACTAAGTTACTATATAAATAGATGTATTATGCAAGTCTTCAAATCAAAAAACAAAAAAAAATGGCTTCTCATCTCAAAGGTGTTAAAAAATCAACCATGACTAATGGTATACGTAGAGAACTGTGTGAGTATAAACAACAAAATCTAGCATGCACTCAAAAGCAATTGCAACAATGGGTGTTAGAGAAGTTTAATTTGCAAGTGAGTCAAGCCACAATATCAAACACGATCAAGAGGTCAGCAGAGTATCTATCAGCAGCCGACATTCCAAAAGATGAGGCTAAAAGACATAAAGCTGCCAAATTTCCAGAATTAGAGAAGGCTCTGTTCGAGTGGTTTATTCATTACCAAGAGCGTGTTAATATGAATGGAGAACTAATTGTAACGAAGGGAAAAGAGCTTCTAAAAAAGATGTATCCCATCGATACACCAGATTTTCATTTTTCTCAAGGCTGGCTAGAGCGTTTTAAATCAAGACACGGTATCAAGCAATATCGTCGTTTTGGAGAAAGTGGATCAGTTAATATGGAGGCCATGGAGAGCAATTTACAATCCATCAGAGAGAAACTTGATCAGTTTGCTAAGAAAGATGTTTTCAATATGGATGAAACTGGATTGTTCTTTAGGCTACAACCAGATCATTCTCTTGCAACGAAGCAACTTGAAGGTAAGAAACAAGATAAAGAAAGACTTACAATTGTTATTTGCTGTAATGAGGATGGTTCTGAGAAAATTCCTTTATGGATCATTGGGAAGTATTTAAAACCATGTTGTTTCAAGAATGTGAATTTGGGAAGCATGGATTGTGAATATCGAGCCAATAAAAGAGCATGGATGACTGGGATTCTATTCCAAGAATATGTTCAACAACTTGATGCAAAAATGGACGGCAGGAAAATTCTTTTAATTGTTGATAATTGTCCTGCTCATCCAAAAAATGTCGAAGGTTTGAGAAATGTTGAATTGTTTTTTTTACCACCTAACACAACATCAAAGATTCAGCCTTGTGATGCAGGGATCATAAGAGCTTTTAAGATGCATTATCATAGGCGATTTTATCGAAATCTTTTGGAGGGTTATGAAATTGGAATCTCAAATCCAGAAAAGATTAATGTTTTAGATGCAATGAATCTTGCAATCTCGGCATGGAAAATGGATGTCAACTCAAGTACAATTGCAAATTGTTTTAAGCATTGTAAACTTAGGTTGTTAGATGATGAATCCTCGGAAAATCAAGAACAGTTGAATAATGATGGCTTACAACAATTGCAGAATCTAATCAATGGATTGAAGTATCGAAATGCGATGAATGCTGAAGATGTTTTGAATTATCCGGGAGAAAATGATACGAGTTTTGAGCTACCTACGGATGAACAAATAATTGAGAGTGTTATGGAAACACATAAAGAAGATGAAGTGGAAGATGATAGTGTGGAATTAGAACAAGTTTCGCGCAAAGATGCTCTGAAAGCAACAATCACCTTACATCACTTCCTTTTGCAATATGAGAAGACTACACCTGATATTCCTGATATTCTTAATGCAGTAAGAAGGGTTAGAGATGAGATTCAAGGTGATATTGATTTCAAGAAGAAACAAACAACATTAGATTCATATTTTCAGAAACCTGTTTAGTTTACTTATGTATTATGTATGAAATATTTTGATACTTGTTGTTGTTGTTGTTGTTGTTGTTGTTGTTGAATTATTAATTTATACATCAAATGGGACCTATATGAATTTTTTTTTCGTATTATCTTATAAATTTAGCGAATTATTAATTTACCACGTTGATCCCGACTCGGGACCGAAGAAAATTATTATTTTAGCGAGGTTATTAATTTATCGAGTATTAATTTATCGAGGTTATACTGTACAGCACATTACTAAATGAAGGAAGTATGCAGATGTACTTTAGTGAATTCATTAAGTAATTGTTGTACATACTTACAAGTGAATACCCAAGATGGGAAATGGGTTCAAAAATGATTTTATTTTTCTTTTTTCCCTTTTTGGGTAGGTCAATAATTTCGATAACATCGACACCAAGTACGTATTAGAAGATATTTGCAAGTTGTCAATGTCTAAGTTACTTGGACTCTGGTGCGGGTGATGTGGGTGCAGATCTATAGGTGGGATCCTTCATGATCTCAATCTTAAGATCGGAGATATGGATCTAGGTATGGACACGCGTGCAAGGATTAGGTTAAAAATAATTCAAATGTCTAAAAATAGAGTTATAAAACCTATATTGTGAGATATTATATAGAAAACTTGAGGAGAAAATATTGATCAAGAGGAGAATTTAAAAGGAAAAGCAATAACATAGAAATTTCAATGAGCAAGGTATACCATTTTCTTCAATTTCACCTTAGCTTTTGTTTTAATTATAGAAATCATTAAATGTGTCCAAACTTTCCCTATCATTTTGGTCGAAGTACCCAAAATCAGTTGAACAGATCGGGTACATATCCCACACCCATGTTGTGCCAACACGGGTGCGGCACCGAAAGTGAAAAGTCCGAGTAACTTAGGCCAATGTGACTTAACTGAGTCATTCACCTTTGCCCAATTATCAAGACAGCATGGCATCCTTTCCTTACACCGAAAGAACAAATTAAAAAAGAAAAAAAAAGTTGATCTTCTTTATATTGTTCTCACTACTTTGAGCAATCTTCAATTTCTTCATTCCATGTGTCAAAAAAGGACAAAAAGGAGACATGATTTGATTCTTTTGGAACAGGTGAGTCAGACAAAGTGAATCTAACAGTTATATAATTTGGTAACATCAGATACTCCAGTGTGATTTATATAACCATTTATACACTTTTGCGTGACTAATGCTTTAATGTACCTTACCAGCAAAATCTACATCACCTATCTAGCATGGAGATGAAAATGTATTCTAGATCACTAGCAAACAATTATTGTTGCATGTGTTCTTTATACACTATCAAATATATAAATAATCCAGTAAGCAATCCTTGAAATGGAGCAGATTGATATGAGAAACCTCAAGGTAAGGACAGCTCAATCTGTCCTCACCAGATTTTCCTCAACGTATTCCAAAAAAGTGAGACGTTTGTGCGTCTGATACAGATATACATGCCTACGTGGATAACATGCAAAGAAAGGAATGAAATACATTACTTTGATAAAAACCCATGATGGCATGAACCCATCAGCAAGAACCCAGGTGACAAGTCCTTGCACGTCCTGTATTATCACATTAAGCATGATAAATCAAGTTCTAACCTCTTGTAAAATAAGAAAAAATAACCTCGATCAGTATGTTATCAAACATACTTGAAGATTCAAGGTTGAGTTGGCTTCTGGTTTGTTGAAAACAATATCTGCTCGCGCCTACACCACAATCAAAAATTCAAACCTTGTATACCAATCACACAGACATTAAAAAGTTCAACCAACATGCAAAATAATTTCTCTTTCACAATGATAAATAACAATGGATCAGACACAACTATCTGGAAAATTAACAACATGACCATTGTCTCCCAAACAAAAACAGAAGAAAAATACCAAGCAAACACCAAATAGAAAATGACGCTGACAACAGGAATAGTATGTCACCGCGGCGTTCCAAATTTTTCAATAATACGAATCTTAATTTCTTCAACAGCACTCCTCCTCTTTGGGTGAGCAAGTTAAAATTACTCACTTAAATGAACTCAATCTACAAATCACGAAAGATATTTCTTTTATCGGTTACAAAAGCTGCTTTATTTTCCCCCTTTTAGCCTTGTCTCTTTTATACACTGCCCTCCCCAAACCCCACTTATGGAATTACACTGGCTATGTTGTTGTTTTGGGGTTTCTATCATGATTAATTAATTTTCAAAATTAATGCCTTTATAACCACTCTCCATTGAACTCACAATCAAAACAATATATCCTCATCATACTAAATTTTCATTTAGCAACAATCTCCTCTTTTCTTCAAGTTAACCAATTAAAACTCCACCCAATGCAACCCAATTAAACTAACTCCACTCAAAAGCTCCACAAAGAAATCCATGTTACTCGGGAAACCCAACAACAATAACAAAAAAGAAAAAAAAATCGAGAAAAGCTGTGCTATAACTATTTAAGAACTTTATAAGGATACCCACATCCACTAATAAGCAAAATAAATTCACATTCATGATATATAAAAGCAGAGCTTTGGTACTCCATTAAAGAAGTTTTTTTGAAAAAAAAATATATATATATACATAAGATGAAAAAGCAATATTATAGGAAAGGGACCTCAGGGCCATAAACATCAAAGAAGGATTTGGCTTTGTGTTCGTCAGAGTTTTCAGTTTTACTGTTCTCCAAACTCATGTTGTTACTAAATAGTCGGTCACCGAACAGAAAAAAGGCACATAGGGGAAGGCATGTTGTTAGGGTCGGACCCTTCTTATATTCTTTCCTTCTTTTTTTTTTTTTTTTTTTTTTTTTTTTTTTTTTTTTACATGAAGGTTTTAAAATGTTTGTCATAGTAAATCTTTTGATTGATAATAGCATTTTTTGCTAGCTAATATTAAATTTTGATTTTGATTCTGATTCTTATTATATTTAATTTTTGTTATTGATATGGAGTAATAATTTAAAATTTTATAGTTGAGGGTTATAGTGTAGGAATGAATTACTTAATTCTCTTAGGGGTCATTTTTTTTTAATGCATGTTTGGTGGATAATATTTGAATAATTTATCTCCGATTAATAATTAGTATGAGGATAAATTATCCACTCAATTAGTGGAATAGTTATCCCATCATAATTTATCGTTCAGATAAATTTATTAAAGGACAAAAATATCCTCAAATCTTATGATATTCATTTCACACATATATATATTTTATTTGTGAATATATTATACGCTAAATTTATTTAAATAATTATTATATTTATTTATATATTTTAATTTCTCTAAAAAATAATAAAAATGTCGACTGCATTATTGAATTATATATTTTAAATTAAATAGTTTTTTAATCACTTGAAAATTGATATTGTATATATCAGTTAAAATGAATTTTAATATGCTATGTTATATGAGTGATATGTGTTTAAATGAAGTAGAATGAACAACAAATCCTCTTATACTTTAACGAATTTAAGTTGGAAGTTTTTATTTCATACTAAATAAGATGTAGTAGGATTTATTTTAAACACACATGGCATAAATATGGGAAGGCACACGCAAAAAAATTAAAGCTAAATAAGATGAAATTTTTATTTTTAAAATACATGTGATATAATCATGAAAATGCGCACACATAAAAAAAATTAAGCTAAATAAGATGAAAGTTTTATTTTTAAGAATAAATATTTAAGCTTGAAAAGAAATATATATAAAAAAAATTAAATAAGATGGAGGGTATTTTTGATAATCAATTAATTTATTCCTAGAAATTATATCATGCATATTACTTTAAATATAACAAACCAAACACTCAGTAAAAAATAATTCCAGCATAACTAGTACCAGTATAACTCATTCTATCATGACTTATCACAGTATAACTAATACCAGCATATCTACATTCCCAATCAAACGACCCCTTATAGGATAAATGATTAACACGTTATAAAGTTGTACTTTTATCCTTAAGTCTATGAAATATACGTTGTAAATTCTAAAAAATGTAAAGTTAATGTGGAAAGTCTTAGCCTACAGTCCCATTCAATAATCAATTATTCACTTCTTAGTTTTTAATTCTTAGATTAGAAAACAACCCTAGGCAGTGAAAAAAACCCTAAGCCAAACTGCTGAATATTTTCTTCACAACAGGATCGTCTTTTCAGTATGTTCTTCGACAAGAAGTCAACATTTAAGAAAGTTTATGTTCACCGTGCGTGAATAGTTTCTATCTAGACAAGTTCGTTGTCACTGCCTCAATGCATTTAGCTCAATGAAAAAAGTTATAAATAACATAAATATCAAATCCTAATTACACTCTCTCCCATTTTTTTAATTACTTTACTCTCTCTCCCTATTAATATACATCACATAGCCGACATATACATAACATTTTGTGTATATATTGGAATTTTTGTAATATGTTTAGGAAGTTAAGATTTTTTGTAATATTGAAAACATAAGTTGTGTATTTGTGTAATTTTTAGTTTTTCTTTCTAATGTGGCTAAATTCATTGAAAAAGATACAGTGAAGTTAATTGTTACATCGTCCTTTATCCACCCGGTAATTATTAATTTGATACCAAACCAACCAATATCTTTTTGTTGGCTACAGGATTAATACATTTAAAAGCTGATAAATGATAAGAAAAACCGTTAAGAGTAATTATCCATCCAATCTATCTAATAAGTAGCCTTAATAATAATATAAGTTTTAATATTAAATATGGGTATTTATATGGTGAATAATTAAGAATTATGGTAAAATTATAAATAAAGGAATAAGATATATATTCTAAATAAATGAAAATTAAATGTATTTGTCATATATTAAAATTAGTAAACATTTTCGATTAAGAAAAAATGTATTATCCTAATTTTATGATTTCTTTCTTTATTTAGTTTCAACAAATAAAAAGTAAAATAATATACGAGATTAAATTCACTTATTTATTTCCTCCACATACACAACGTTAACAACAATAACTATTCCTCGCTTCCAAATAAGGAGGTCAACAATAATATTCATAATTTATTCCATTAATTGGTTGGGCACAAATGCTAAAATAAAGCTAAATGAGATAATTTCTCAAATTTCCTTTCATTTGCCTCTTCTTTAGCTATCTACAGGAAAATGGTCCTTTTAATAACTTTTTTATTTTCACCTTAAGAAAAAATGTATTATCCTAATTTTATGATGTCTTTCTTTATTTAGTTTCAACAAATAAAAAAGTAAAACGATATAGGAGATTAAATTCACTTATTTATATCCTCCACATACACAACGTTAACAACAATAACTATTCCTCGCTTCCAAATAAGGAGGTCGACAACAATATTCATAATTTATTCCATTAATTGGTTTGGCACAAATGCTAAAATAAAGCTAATGAGATAATTTCTCAAATTTCCTTTCATTTTTCTCTTTTTTAGCTATCTACAGGAAAATGGTCCTTTTAATAACTCTTTTATTTTCACCTAAACTAAATATGGCATCCATGTTACTACATAAGGAAAAAAAGGTATCCCGATGTATTAAAACACGAAGTCCAGAAAAGGTTGAACCACAACAATATATGACATGCAACTGCATCTTGCATTTCTGTAAGAGTATAAGAAAACTATTCACACTCTTTCTCACACACTCCGTTTTTTACAAACTCTGAATAAACTAAGAAAATAAAGATTCTTTATGCTGACTATCTTTCTATAACCTTTCTTCTCTCATTCTCTCGCTCTTCTGTTCTCTTGTTCTGACTTAGTAAGTCTTGAGGTTCTGATATTTATAGGTATCTGGGTATTTCAAATGCAGACTTCAAAATGTGTTGAAGAAACTTTTAGCATGCCGGGTACACTTTGTGGGAAAAATTGTCACATGGCTAAGTTTCTTCTTTAATTCATATCCGTCCACATATTTTCCACTTGACACCAATTATTCAGTTCTTCATACATTGTTACCTTTTTATTGTCTTCGCATGTGCAGTTTTCTCCTTTATCACATTCTAGTGATTTTTCGGATTTTATTTTATTTGATTTATTCGAGCTATTCGAGTTATTTTCTTCTGATCCATCCTTAAGATATCGGTATTTAGTTAATATTAATCTTGTTATTAGCGGTGACTGGGTGATATTGCTAGCAAAAATTATCCAATCTCTAGTGTGAAGACAACCTCCATTATTTTGATACAAAACCTACTCTAATATTCAAATTTCTTACTAGTATTCCATCAAGTTTGTAATTTGACGACCTTCCTGACCTTCGTTTTCTAATTTTCAAGTTGCGCTGCGATGGGGCAAGGTTTTAATACATCCTGGGTGAGTTTCAAAATTTTTGGAGTAGCGTAAGGGCACGTTTGGGTACCCAAAATAGTAGCTCAGAATGATAGGCCTGCACCGCCCTGGCTAGAGCACCGCTCTAAGCCAGGTGCCTCCCTGGATAGCCTGGTGGACTTGCCAGGCGACGCCCTACAACTTCGATGGGTACCCAATTTTTCAGCATTCCACCTCCGTGTTTCTAAGGGTATTTTGGTCCTTTTTTATTCATATATAATCCCCAAAACACGTGATTAAAGCTCCTAAACACCAAAATATACTCCTTGTGTTGAAATCCTCTCCAAGATCATCAAGAACAAACCTAGGTTTCAATTGGAAACTTCACGATTCAAGCAAATTTCACCGCTAACTTTCACAAATTCTTAATCTAAGGTATGCATAGTGTTCATCTATGGATCCATTTCATTCATAGAGCTCAAGAACAATGCTTTAAACATTATTTTGTGATTGTCTTGTTGTTATATGAACATGTACATGCTGATGATTGTTGTTTAAGTTTCAAGATGATAGCTAAAGGTGTTTCCATGAAGTATATATATTTGTTAGTTGAAACCCATGAATTTTGGGTGGTTTAATATGGTGAAATTCATGAACACACCTAAGCCAAAAGAATGCATACAAAGTGTTTGATAAAATGCCTAGGATGATAGGATTCATGTCCCATGATTTGATAGTGCTTAAATGACAAGTCCATGCTCTATGCTTTATGATTCCACATGAATTCCACGTGATTGATATGCGTTGTTGTTGTGATATGGATTGAGCACGCTATTGAAGCTATGCAAGTATATACATATTGTATGCAATTACATTTCGTGTATAAGACGTTGAGAACTATGCTTAGTGTGAAATCCCCTACCTATGATATTGTAAATTGTGGACTCTACTCTTATGATCAAGTCAGTCATGTGTGTCAGTTTCCTTCCATCGAGTCCTGGGGGTACTTGTACCCCAAAAATATAGTTGTGCGCCTAGAGCCGAGTCATGTTTTCATGATATCCTTAATCAAGACATGATCCATAGAACTCAGTCAGTCATGTGACTCAGGAAAGCTCAGTAACTTAGTAATCTCAGTACTATCCCGTCAGTCAGTGGAACCCAATTAATTTAGTTCAATTCAATTCAGTTTAACCATGCTCAGTGTCCATTTAGATGGAAATAGTAATTAGCACCGAGCGAACCCAAGGATAGTAACTCACCTGTCGGATTAGGGTGTGATTCTTAGCAGTCATCCTTGTGTTCCAGAACTACGTAGCCAGCGTAGGTTGAGACATCTTAACCTATCAGATTAGGGTTGATGGGGTAATTTGACCTATCATATTAGGGTCCTACCATTCTCATTAGAGTAACCTGCCAGATAAGGGTCACTCACATCTTGTCCTTACCAGTGGTGCAATATTGACACCCTTCCAGTCGGTGCAGAGATTGAACCCCAACTTTGCTATATGCATTATTGGGACATGTCGGTTATATGGTTACCTTCCACAGTTTCATTCTCAGTAAAAGAATTCAGATAGTTCTTCAAATTTCAGTATATCAAGACTGTCAAATATAATTAATTCAGTTACAGAATGGAACACAGATAGTTCCATCAGATTCAGGACTGTCAGACACAGTCATCCATGTTATCAGAATTCCAGTATTAGTCATGCCAGATATCAATAAACCATGTATTAGTCTTCAGATATAGATATTATGTATTCACAATCTTAGTTATTATGCATGCATGTTTGCACTCTCACGTTCATATCAGTTAGTCAGTCAGCTTTCCTCATGCATACAAACCCTTTTGAATTTAGCCTACCCCACTCGTATACTCAGTTCTCTCAGTTGTACTGACGCATCTACGTTATGGTTCTTTCTTTTTATGTTACACCATAGGTTCAGAAACATAAGTTCCAGATCAGCAGTAGCAGCAGCATTCCAGTACGCAGAGTTGCAGTGAGTCCTCATCCATCCAAGGATGATATTATTTATTTCATTCATTATTTCATTTCAGTTTTGCTAGACAGAGTTAGTTGGAGACATCTTTCTTCTACTCCTTATTCAAGCAGTATTTAGAGGCTTTCAGATTTGATTCAGACTTCAGCTGTTTTGGATAATTGTTACCCCTTATGGATGCTATGAGTTTTCAGATACTTCATTCAGTTGAACCTTATAGCCTATTGTTCTTGTTTTCTGTATTTTTACACGTATATTATGCAGTGTACAGGTACAAATATCAGTCATGGGTTAGCTTGTGGTCCTTCGGGGTCATAATCACCGTGTAGCATTTTAGTTCAGAAAATTGGGGCGTTAATTTTGAGTCATGCATAGTATGATTGTTGAACGATATTTCACTTTTAGAGATGCTAAATTTTCACTCTAATTTTCTTACTCCCTTTGGATTGTCATATGTGCTCTTTGTGTGTGTAATGACTTGATTCATGTCTATCTTCGATTCATAATATCTAAATGAAATCAACGATGTTATAAAAAGCTAAATTATGGATCATTACACATTTTCCCCTAGAATATTGGTCATAATTTAGATGTATGAATCTCCGTTATTGTCGCCTTAATTGAAATTTAAAGATTCTTTTTCTTGAAAATTTAGCCTTCATTTTCCTTTTTGTTATATGGATTAATGTCTATGTTTGTGATATCTTGCTTTTTCGATTTTAAAAAATCTTGGGTATTTTTCTTATTGCCTCATCCATTTACTTTTGCATTCTTACATTGTTTATTCTCGCATTAACCCATCAAATATAGTCTTTTTTTTTTTTACTTTTATTCATTCTTAATATGAACATAAATCACGAGACATGTAAAGGTGCGTCTTTGCTTTGCATTTTATATGTTGACTCTCATTGTTGTTATATATGCACAAGTATGCTTGTTATTGTCATTTAAAAATCTCCTTGATATTTTCTTTTTCTTTAAAATATACCACTTTTGTGCCTTGAACATGTATTAATTTCTTTATATCTTCTTTGCATTAAAAAATATCCCGACTTCAAACGGACTCCTTCTCCTTTGTATTTTATATTGAGTCAATGAGGCCAACCTTTTTGATTCAACCCTCTCAAGATTGACTCTCAAAAGAAGGAGTTATTACTGAAGGAGGAAGAAAAAGGGATCAAGAACCCACTGATGAAGTTGCGGGGATTTGGAGACTTGAAAGTCTCGACTTTTATTATTGTTGTATTTATTTATGTATTTATTCTTTTTGGGCCTCGAAGTCAAAGTTGTAATCTAATACAGGTGAAATAGATTTTAGGCCTCAAAGGTCTAAAAAGATAGTTTAGGACAGGTTATGGGTCAAAAATCTTAGTATTTATATTAGGATAGGTGAAGATGGGCCAAAAGCTCAAATTAGCTTAGGACAAGGTCTATGGATTTGGGCCTAATGGCCTAAGTCTTTTAGTCACCCCTCTTTCCCTTCATATGCTAGTTGTTTTTTTAGTTTTCTTAGACTTAGTTAAAAATACCCATTAAGTCGTCAAAACTTGTTTAACACAAATCTTGAAAATAAAATTTTTTCCTTAATCGATTTTCTTTCAAAAATCATCCTTCCTTTTTAAAGTTAGTCAAAGAGTTGTTTTCAAATAACCCAGATAACCGCAAGTTAGCGGATGTTTTAGGTACCTTAAAAACTTCCTAAAATGTTAATAAGAATCTCTTACCTGGGATTTTCTTAAAAAGTGTAAGTCTTTTTCTGTTTTAAGACTTAGGATTTTCTTTAAAAAGTTTTCTGAATTTCTTTTCAAATAAATTAAGTGGCGACTCTTTAATTTCTTAAGTTATTTCAAAATTTTCTTTAAAGTTTTGAAATAGTTTAAATAGTCAAAACCAAGTGTTTTCCTATCCTTTGAGCCTAAAAGGGATAAAACAACGGGAAAGTTGGAAAATTAGAAATATGGATATGGGATCCATATTTGATCAAAATGACCTCGGATGGAAAATTTGACTTCACCAACAAATCCAGAATGTCGATTTTAGGGTGGTAACATGTTTGGTATGATTTTACGGCCAGCTGAGACTCGCCTTGTCCAGATATTCTATGATAGCATTTTCGCTGAGTCTGAGAAAATTTGGAAGTTTGTGAAGGGTTTGGATGTCTCTCTTCAGTTGAATACATCTTAGATGGTTGTTCTTAGGGCTTCTTTTCAAAGTATTATGGATCATGCTAAGATGACAGAGGGTATTCTTAGTACATCTCAGGGAGGCGCCAAGAAGGCACGATGTTTTGAAGAGTTCAGGAGTCAGACCTCCCGAGGAAGAGATTTTAGAGGTTCTCATGGATACCAAGGTATGCCAGTGTAGGAGGCTTCACAGAGTTCAAGTGGTGTATCTTCTAGTTCAGCAGTTCAGGGTAGCCGTTTGAGCCCAGTTGTTCCTTCGCCTGTTGACACTGGTTGTAGAGGTTGCTAGATGTGTGATGAGATTGGCCATGTGTGTCATACCCCAAATCCCATTGGAGCGGACTGGCACCCGTAGCCGAGGAGGCTCGGGAGAACCCATTCATAACCTATACTTTCACATTTACATTACTTATGAAAATTAGAAATTTGGGCAGCACTTCATTGTAAATAGAAGAAAACAGTACCTGTATCAGCCCAGCAGACACACATAAATATATATATAAACAGTAATTGGTCGTCAGAGACATCACGTCTATCAACCAAACACTCCTATGGCTGTACAATATGTCTACAAAAGCCTCTACATAGATACACAACTGAGTTAGGGTCGGGACAAACTCCCGCCCACAAAAGGATTTTATACAAATACCAAAAATACATATAGAAACGACTTGGGATGCCCTGAAACAACTGGAGCTCACCACTAACAACAGAATGTCCTGACTCTTACTGTGGAGGTGTATGACCTGAAGTACCTGTTCCTGCAGGCATGAATACGGGTCCCCCGTAAGGGACGTCAGTACGAAAATATGTACTGAGTATGTAAGGCAGTGAGTATCAAGATGAGATACAAAAGATCAACAGAACCCAGATACCAGTGAATAAACAGTATGAGTAGACCACACTTAAAAGAGCTGATGGGATACCTGCACATTACTTTCATATCATTACTTTCCGTAATCCTTATCAATACATATCATATGTCATACAATAGCCAACTGATCAGTGGTACTAATACAATACATCAGGGGCCACCCCTGGAATAACATATATACATAAACTTTATAATACAATGGCCAACTGATCAGTGGTACTAATACAATACATCATATCATTAATTTAAAATACAGACATTCCATTTCTTAATTCAATTAATCTTTGAGATTGGTTACTTTGTGGTCACACCTTATGGAACTTGAAACCATGATACCTCAATAGGAAAACATGTAAATAGGTAATCAATATCATGAAAATGAAGTAGAGAATCATGGATACCTCATTACACCATTTCGGAGTCAACAATAGTATATGGACATTTTTTTTGACTAGCCGGACATCTTAAAAGTGAAAACAAGTTCAATTGGTAGTGTCGAAGATCATATGATGTTATTATGTGTCATGTGTCGTAGGACAATGTTGGAAGCTTACTTGAGAGTGCCATGGGTCATTATTCATGCCAAAGATTAGATAGAGTATGTCTTACATACCTTGATATAACCACTTCAATACAAGTCCAACTTGACTTCCCGTACTCTTCAAACACTTATCTACAATAAGTCATTTGTGGCAAACTAGTATTAGCAACCAAACCTTACCATTTAGGTATTAACTTCACCAAATAATGTCTAGGAAGTAATCCTTTGACTCATCAATAAGAGTGCTACATACCTCCTCTTATACTCTTATTACATTCACATATCATGCATTTTCATGAAATATCCCTCAACATCACTCTTAGCCTTTATTTCCCTTCTTAATCACCATCCAATACCAACATGATCACTAGGCATACATAACCACCAATATAATGATATATCACCACAATTCATCCTCCATAATCCAATACAACAACTTCCATAATTTACTACTAACAATTTATACAAAACAATTCATAACTATGTTTCTAGTTATCTTCCAACATCAAGACAATACTCATAATCCTTTATCAATACTTATTCATGGATAAGAATAGAGAATAAACAATATTCATACCTTAACAATGAACTCTTGTATTTATAATCCTCCTTACATAACCATGGGGTGCTTCTCGAAGCTTTCGAGATGGTGAACACAACTACGGAACCAATTCGAATTTTCTACGGTTGAATCACAAAATATTTGAAGTTGAAATTAGGCTAGGGTTTCACCTTATCTTAATAATTGGATGATATATGATATATATGAGTCTAAGTTTAGGTTTATAAAGACCCATTTTCGTCCAAGAGGTAATAAAAAATGACCATTTTGCACTAAAAATTTAAATAAATCCGAATCTGTCCCCAGTGGACAGTTTTGACAGGCTGAAGTAAATTGATCATAGCTCTTTGCTCCGGTATCGAATTCGGGTGAAACCAATTGCATTGGAAATATAATTCAAATGGCTTTCATTTTCATATAAAGTATACCACCCAGTTCTTCCTGTACAAGGAGTTATGGTCGTTTAAAGTTGACCCAAAAATCTGTCCCACAATTCTGTTTTTTTTGATAGGCTGTAGTAAAACGGGTATAGCTCCTTACTCAGACATTGGATTTAGATGAAACCAATTTCATCGGAAAGAAGACTCTCGGATATTTTTGTCGATATATAGCATCTCACACAGTTCGTTTTGTACAAGGAGTTATGATCGTCTAAATTTGATCCAAAAAAATAATTGCCTAGCTGCAGTAATTTTCCTGCAGATTTACTGTTCACAGGCTCCCTGGCCACCGTTTTAAAATTTCGAATGTGCTCGCTTATATGAAATACTCCTCTGTTTTGGGCAAACTTTATATCGTTGGAAAGCTTATTCCAATACCTACACATACAACTATTGACGGGATACTTCCGAACACCATAAACTTAATTTAACCCATACGCAAGCCTTTAGGACTCCATATAATCGCGATAAGTGTACGAAAAAAAATTTACGGGGTGCTACATTCTCCCCCCCTTAAGAAAATTTGTCCTCGAATGTTAGCATAGTTACTCAATTAAGACATGTCCAAGCTTACAATTAACATATTCATCATCATAACATACTTGCATAAAAATAAACACTTACTTGTTATTGTTCTTCTTCAGTCTCATGAACTTCCTCCTCATCGTTGAATAGGTAAGGGTACTTAATCTTCATCGCTTCCTCGGCTTCCCATGTGATCTCCCCAACTTGTTGATTCCTCCAAAGTACTTTTACCGATGCTATCTCTTTATTCCTTATCTTTTTAATTTGGCGATCAAGAATAGCAATAGGCATTTCTTCAAAAGTGAGATCTTCTGTAACTTGTACATCTTCTGTATTAGTGATGTGCGATGGATCTCCGATGTACTTGCGAAGCATCGAAACATGAAATACGGGATGAACTGCTGAGAGCTCTTGAGGTAGCTCTAACTCATAAGCAACTTGTCCAAATCTTTGAATGATCTTGTACGGACCTATGTATCGTGGACTTAACTTTCCTTTCTTGCCAAACCTCATCACTCCTTTCATTGGTGATACTTTCAAGAATACCCAATCGTCGATAGAAAACTCAAGTTCTCTTCTTCTAACATCCGCATAAGATTTGTGTCGACTTTGAGCTGTTTCAAGCCGTTGTTGGATCACTTTAACCTTCTCCATTGCTTGATAAACAAGATCCGGTCCAAACCAGACCGCATCACCTGCTTCAAACCATCCTATTGGCGATCTACACTTTCTTTCATACAATGCTTCATATGGTGCCATTTTGATACTTGAATGATAGCTATTATTGTAGGCAAACTCGATAAGAGGTAGGTGATCATCCCAGTTGCCTTTGAAATCTAATACATATGCTCGTAGCATATCTTCAAGTGTCTGGATGGTACGTTCCGCTTGTCCGTCCGTTTGAGGATGAAAAGTCGTACTTAGATTTACTTATGTCCCCAAACTCCTTTGAAAAGACTTTCAGAAATTCGCGGTAAATTGGGCTCCTCGATCGGATACAATGGAAATTGGAACTCCATGTAACCGAACGATCTCCTTAATATACAACTTCGCATACTCTTCCGCCGTATAAGTTCTCTTAACTGGTAAGAAGTGCATAGATTTGGTAAGCCTATCAATGATCACCCATATGGAATCAAACTTCTGATATGTACGAGGCAAACCTGTGATGAAATCCATATTGATCTTGTCCCACTTCCAGACTGGAAGATCTATACATTGCATGTAAACACCGGGTTTCTGGTGTTCTACTTTTACTCTTTGACAATTCGGACATTCAGCTACAAATTCGGCAATATTCTTCTTCATGTCATTCCACCAATATATTGTTTTCAAATCTTGATACATCTTAGTCGACCCTGGATGGATGGAATACCTTGAACAGTGTGCTTCTGTCATAATTCTCTTTCTTAGCTCAACTACATCAGGTACACATAAACGATTCTGACACTGAAGCACTCCTTCTCGCGTAAGCTCAAATGCCTTTGTCGTGCCACTCTGCACATCCTCCTTAAGCTGCAATAAAATTGGATCTGCATACTGCTTCTCTTTCACTTCAGCTATTAATGAAGATTCCGCTGCATTACGTACAATAACCTTTTCATCTGGAGTTTCGAGAAGTCGAACTCCCAAATTAGCTAGTTGGTGAAGATCCTTAATCATCCCCTGCTTTTCTATAGATGTCATTTTAGACTTACGACTCAGTGCATCTGCTACCACATTCGTTTTCCCTGGATGATACAAGATATCAACATCGTAATCTTTCAACAATTTAAGCCATCTCCGCTGCCTCATGTTTAGATCTTTCTGACTGAAGATATATTGCAGGCTCTTATGATCGGTATATATGTCAACATGAACCCCATATAAGAAGTGGCGCCATATCTTCAAAGAAAATACAATTGCAGCTAGCTCAAGATCATGTGTGGGATAATTTCTCTCATGTGGTCGCAACTGTCTAGAGCCATAGGCTATTACTCTACCATGTTGCATTAATACGCATCCTAAGCCACTTCTCGAAGCATCACAGTACACTGCATACCCTTTTGTGCCTTCAGGAAGTACCAATACCGGTGTAGAAGTCAACTTGCTCTTCAGATCTTGGAAACTCTTTTCACAGGCATCATTCCATTGAAACTTGGAGGCTTTATGCGTCAACTTAGTCAAGGGTGCAGAAATAGAAGAAAAACCTTCAACAAACCTTCTATAATAACCTGCCAACCCGAGGAAACTACGAATCTCCATAGGCGTCGTGGGTCTTGGCCAATTCTTCACAGCCTCAATCTTCTGAGTGTCAACTTTTATGCCTTCACTGGATATAATATGGCCCAAAAATGCCACTGACTTGAGCCAAAACTCACATTTAGAAAACTTCGCATACAGCTTACGATCACGAAGAATCTGCAACGCATGCCTCAAGTGATTAACATGGTCCTCTTCTGATCTAGAGTAGACCAGAATATCATCTATGAAAACTATCACGAACACATCTAGAAACGGCTTAAATAGCCTATTCATCAGATCCATAAAAACTGCGGGTGCATTTGTCATCCCGAATGACATAACCAGGAATTCATAATGACCATATCGTGTTCGGAAAACTGTCTTGGGTATATCTTTATCCTTGACTCTCACTTGATGATAGCCTGATCTCAAGTCAATCTTAGAAAACCACTGGGCACCCTACAACTGGTCAAATAAATCATCAATTTGGGGGAGAGGGTATTTATTCTTGATAGTCACCTTATTCAATTGCCGATAGTCAATACACATCCTCAGCGAACCATCTTTCTTACGCACAAACAATACAGGTGCTCCCCAAGGGGACATACTAGGCCTGATGAATCCCTTCTCTAGCAAGTCTTTCAGTTGCCCTTTCAATTCTCGCAACTCTACTGGTGCCATTCTATAAGGAGGAATTGAGATTGGCTGTGTGTCTGGCAACATATCAATACCAAACTCCACTTCTCGTTCAGGAGGTAAACCTGGTAGTTCTTCAGGAAATACATCAGGAAATTCATTCACAACCGGAACGGTCTGAAAAGTTGGTGGCTCTGCATCTGTATCCCTTACTCTAACCAAATGGTATATGTACCCCTTGGAAATTATTTTTCTTGCCTTAAAGTAAGAAATAAATCTACCTCTCGGCACGCTAACATTACCCTTCCATTCAAGGACTGCCTCATTTGGGAAATGGAAATACACCTTCTTAGAATGGCAATCTACTGTAGCATAACAAGATGCTAACCAATCCATGCCCATAATAACACCAAAATCTACCATTTTTAACTCAACAAGATTGGCCATCGTATCACGACCACAAATATTCACAACACAATTTCGATAAACATTCCCAGCTATAAGAGATTCCCCCACTGGCGTTGATACTTCAAATAGCTTGGCTAATAATTCGGGTGTTCTTCTGAACCTTCCCGCAACCAAGGGAGTAGCGTACGATAATGTAGAACCAGGATCAATTAAGGCATACACATCAAATGCAAAGATGGACAACGTACCTGTAACCACGTCTGGAGAAGCCTCTAAATTTTGCCAATCTGCTAGGGCATACACACGGTTCTGAGCTCCGCTAGAAATAGCTTCTCCTCTATCACCTCTATCGTGACCCATAGGTTGTGCACCCCTACTCAAAGGAGGCACCGATGATGACGCAACAGCTGATCCTGTAGGTCGTGCTATACCACCTGTGGTCCTACGTAGGCAATCCCTAGCCATATGCCCCGGCCTACCGCACCAAAAACAATTGTTCGTTCCAAGCCGACATTCGCCTAAGTGAAATCTTCTACATATGGGGCACGGGTGTCGTGGAGGTCTCAATTGACTCATACTCCCTTGACCTTGATACCCCACTGTTCGCGAACTCTGATTTTCACTGCTTTGCCTGAACTGATTACCTCTGAACCTTTGAAATTATGGTGGAGCACTAATTGCCGGATAAGAAGATAACGGGCTAGGCAATCTATGAGAGAAAGAAGGCCTAAAACCTCCCTGAGATGCCATAAACTGCCCTATAGCTCTGGCCCGCTTAGAATATCCTTTTTCTGATTCCTGGGTTCTTCTTTTTTGCCTCTGATCGTCCATCTTCTGAGCGAAAGCTTGTATCCTCGCTATATCTATGTCCTTGTTCAAAGCAGCAATGGTACAATCTCTAACCAAGTATGGTTCCAATCTATCCACATAGTGATTAACTCTGTCATCCATAGTAGCTACCACATTAGAAGCATATCGAGACAAGGAGTTAAATCGAAGACTATACTCCCTTACACTCATATTACCCTGACGAAGATTTAAGAATTGATTTGCACGAGCCTGACGAGTCTCAAATGGAAGATAATGATCAATAAATGCATCTTTGAACTCTCCCCACGTAGTTGGAGGTGCATCAATACCCCTAGATCGTTTCCAATCCTCATACCACAATATAGCCACTCCTTTCAGTCTATATGCTGCTAGCTCAACCATCTCTTTACCGGATATGTGCATAACATCTAGAGCCCTTTGGGTTTGATCGACAAAGTCCTGCGGGTCTTCGTTTATATCTGATCCAGTAAAAGTAGGAGGATCCAGTTTCAGAAAATCTTGTGTCCGAAGGCTAGCTGCTATAATCCGTACCACTAGAACCCGTGGTAGGAATAGCTTGCCCTTGAACTTGATCGGCAACTATCCACGTCAGAAGTTGTACTGCATCCCTCAAATCTCGATCAACAACATTAATAGATGGCCCTTCCGGAGGAGAAGAAGCTCCTGATATATGCTCAGCTTGCGATTCACTTTGTTCATCTTGTGTCGGTGGTGACTTACTAGTACCTTCTCCGGCCACTACATCCACTCGCTTCCACTTATTCTTTCTCCTTGTAACCGGCATCGTAACTATAATTAAAAAAAACAATTGGATTAGGCGATCAGTTATGACTTTATCTCTAATATGGGCTCTATTGCACGATCTAAGAAATGGAAAGTGGAAACAATCCCTAAATGTCCAATAGCCTCCTGTTTATAGATGTGGTGCACAACACACCGATAAATGAGATTCTACGTAGACACGGCTTTGTAGACTCACTAGGACGAACTTCGCTGATACCACTTCTGTCATACCCCAAATCCCATTGGAGCGGACTGGCACCCGTAGCTGAGGAGGCCCGGGAGAACCCATTCATAACCTATACTTTCACATTTACATTACTTATGAAAATTAGAAATTTGGGCAGCACTTCGTTGTAAATAGAAGAAAACAGTACCTGTATCAGCCCAGCAGACACACATAAATATATATATAAACAGTAATTGGTCGTCAGAGACATCACGTCTATCAACCAAACACTCCTATGGCTGTACAATATGTCTACAAAAGCCTCTACATAGATACACAACTGAGTTAGGGTCGGGACAAACTCCCGCCCACAAAAGGATTTTATACAAATACCAAAAATACATATAGAAACAACTTGGGATACCCCGAAACAACTGGAGCTCACCACTAACAACAGAATGTCCTGGCTCTTACTGCGGAGGTGTACGACCTGAAGTACCTGTTCCTGCAGGCATGAATACGGGTCCCCCGTAAGGGACGTCAGTACGAAAATATGTACTGAGTATGTAAGGCAGTGAGTATCAAGATGAGATACAAAAGATCAACAGAACCCAGATACCAGTGAATAAACAGTATGAGTAGACCACACTTAAAAGAGCTGATGGGATACCTGCACATTACTTTCATATCATTACTTCCCGTAATCCTTATCAATACATATCATATGTCATACAATAGCCAACTGATCAGTGCTACTAATACAATACATCAGGGGCCACCCCTGGAATAGCATATATACATAAACTTTATAATATAATGGCCAACTGATCAGTGGTACTAATACAATACATCATATCATCAATTTAAAATACAGACATTCCATTTCTTAATTCAATTAATCTTTGAGATTGGTTACTTTGTGGTCACACCATATGGAACTTGAAACCATGATACCTCAATAGGAAAACATGTAAATAGGTAATCAATATCATGAAAATGAAGTAGAGAATCATGGATACCTCATTAAACCATTTCGGAGTCAACAACAGTATATGGACATTTCTTTTGACTAGCCGGACATCTTAAAAGTGAAAACAAGTTCAATTGGTAGTGTCGAAGATCATATGATGTTATTATGTGTCATGTGTCGTAGTACAATGTTGGAAGCTTACTTGAGAGTTCCATGGGTCATTATTCATGTCAAAGATTAGATAGAGTATGTCTTACATACCTTGATATAACCACTTCAATACAAGTCCAACTTGACTTCCCGTAGTCTTCAAACACTTATCTACAATAAGTCATTTGTGGCAAACTAGTATTAGCAACCAAACCTTACCATTTAGGTATTAACTTCACCAAATAATGTCTAGGAAGTAATCCTTTGACTCATCAATAAGAGTGCTACATACATCCTCTTATACTCTTATTACATTCACATATCATGCATTTTCATGAAATATCCCTCAACATCACTCTTAGCCTTTATTTCCCTTCTTAATCACCATCCAATACCAATATGATCACTAGGCATACATAACCACCAATATAATGATATATCACCACAATTCATCCTCCATAATCCAATACAACAACTTCCATAATTTACTACTAACAATTTATACAAAACAATTCATAACTATGTTTCTAGTTATCTTCCAACATCAAGACAATACTCATAATCCTTTATCAATACTTATTCATGGATAAGAATAGAGAATAAACAATATTCATACCTTAACAATGAACTCTTGTATTTATAATCCTCCTTACATAACCATGGGGTGCTTCTCGAAGCTTTCGAGATGGTGAACACAACTACGGAACCAATTCGAATTTTCTACGGTTGAATCACAAAATATTTGAAGTTGAAATTAGGCTAGGGTTTCACCTTATCTTAATAATTGGATGGTATATGATATATATGAGGCTAAGTGTAGGTTTATAAAGACCCATTTTCGACCAAGAGGTAATAAAAAATGACCATTTTGCACTAAAAATTTAAATAAATCCGAATCTGTCCCCAGTGGACAGTTTTGACAGGCCGAAGTAAATCGATCATAACTCTTTGCTCCGGTATCGGATTCGGGTGAAACCAATTGCATTGGAAATATAATTCAAAGGGCTTTCATTTTCATATAAAGTATACCACCCAGTTCTTCCTTTACGAGTAGTTATGGTCGTTTAAAGTTGACCCAAAAATCTGTCCCACAATTCTGTTTTTTTTTATAGGCTGTAGTAAAACGGGTATAGCTCCTTACTCAGACATTGGATTTGGATGAAACCAATTTCATCGGAAATAAGACTCTCGTATATTTTCGTCGATATATAGCATCTCAGACAGTTCTTTTTGTACAAGGAGTTATGATCGTCTAAAGTTGATCCAAAAAAATAATTACCTAGCTGCAGTAATTTTCCTGCTTACTGTTCACAGGCTCCCCGACCACCGTTTTGAAATTTCGAATGTGCTCGCTTATATGAAATACTCCTCTGTTTTGGGCAAAATTTATATCGTTGGAAATCTTATTCCAATACCTACATATACAACTATTGACGGGATACTTTCGAACACCATAAACTTAATTTAACCCATATGCAAGCCTTTAGGACTCCATATAATCGTGATAAGTGTACGAAAAAAAATTTACGGGGTGTTACAATATGTCCAGAGGCTATCCCCGCTGGGTGATTTGGGCTACTCCTATTTAAGCTATGAGAGGTAGGGTTACTACTAGAAGAGCGATAGGTAGAGGTGGTGGAGCATGCGATGGCGGTCGTTGGGCTACTCATCCAGTTGGGGGTCTTGGTCAGTGTTATGCTATACCAGCCAGACCTAAGGTATAGGCTTCTGATGCTGTGATTACAGGTATCATCCCCATTTGTTTCAGACCTGCATCTATATTATTTGATTCGAGATCGGCTTTATCCTATTTGTCTGTGTATTTTGCTTCGAGTTTTGATTTTGTTAGTGAGAGTTTTACCATGCCTATTCGTGTATCTACCCTACTAGGTGATTTTTTAGTGGTGGATCGAGTACACCGATCTTGTGTTATGACTTTTGTCTGGTGTGATACTTTGGTATAATTGCTTGTGTTAGATATGGTAGATTTTGATATTTTTTGGGTATGGATTGGTTAGTTCCTTATCATGTTGTCTTAGGTTATTTTGCTAAGACCATTACTTTAGCTTCGCCGGGTGTGTCAAGGTGTAACGACCCGAAATCTCCTCCCGGGATGTCACACGGTGCTTAGGGCTACAAGTAGCCTCAAGCTAACCCTTTGAGCCTGCTACTACATATAATAACTCATTTCGAGATGAAATAAGCAAAACACTGGCACTGTCATATCAAATGATAGGAAATACGAAGAAAATACTCGGTCCAAACGACCACCATACTAGGAATCTCCACATACTAATAATCTAATAACTAGTCTAACAAAGCCTCTACTACTCTATGAACTAGAGAGCCATTGGGACAGGTCCCCAACTGACTCAAACTGAACTGAAAGTAATAACATATCTACTAAAATACTGAAAAGTCTGAAGATAGGTCCTCGAACCATGAGGACTCACCGCTGTGGAGATGTAGACAAAGGTACTCGGGAATTACTGACAAGGCTGGGACTGAGCACCTGAACCTACATTATAAAACAATGTAGCACATAGACGTATATGTGGATCAACACTTGGGAATGTACTGACTATATGGGGGTGTATGCATTTACATAAAACAATATCAATACTCATTAATCAAATCATGCATGCAATTAGGAATAACTCATATAGCTTGAATAAGCCTAAAATGTAAAGCTCATAAATCATGTATAATGAAGCATGTAACACAAATCTCGTGAGTCATTATACTTTAGTTTTAAAATTTGTACTCTCCTCTTATTCTCAGTACTAAAAGACTAAAGGAAACTTTAAACAATACTCTCAAACTCATGCATATATCTCATCGAGAGTAAAACTTCTTCAATGCTCAAGAACTTAGAATTCTTTTATACTCAAGACACTTGGAACTCAGAATTTTAGAACTTTGGTTTTAATACTGATTACTTGCTCTTACTAGTAGAGAAAACCACTTTTTTCTTAAAAAAAATCCTCAAAAGTTATATATTTACTTTTTACTAGTAGAGAGGTTCTCTTAACCGACATAAACCATGTGAGCTACATGGAGTACAATGTCTTGTTCTCCTAAAGAAGAAACCTCACATTGGGGAGAGGCATCATACTCTTGTCAAGAAGTATAACCTTAACTCAATGATCACTTATCTCGGCCTCGAGCCCATAAATCTCAATCCTACGGTGGCACGTAGTTCTGGGGTAGAAAATCATAGTAACTTACCCTACTTGGTGCTAAATACTACTCCCTTTAGTTAGCTACGCTCATCTCATGGAAATCCACTTTAAAATAATCTCATGGTTCATAAAGAACCCAACTATAAAGTCTGTAATCTCATTTAGTGAAGTGGATTTCGAAACTACTTTGACCATTAAGGTCAAAGCTTTCTCAATAATCTCAAAATACTTAAATCATGGGTGTTTATAGCATAAAAGTTCATAAAAACTGAATCACAAATGGGGTTTAATGATCCATAATTAAATCTCAACTTAGGACTCATCAAAATGCATGCTAGATATCACATGGATTCATAAATCATATAGAAATCTGGAATTTTCAGCATATTATCTCAAAATCTCAACATACTCATGTACTTTCAATTTCTAGAGCATTGCAACTATTAAATTCTCAAGGAATATCAACATAGGGTACAAACCCAGCTTCAATTTCTTAAGAAAACATGTAAAATCATGCTATTTGACTTTCAATTCATGGAAAACATCAAGATCTGGAAATCAATAATAATGGGTGAAAACCCTAATTCAATTTCATGTAAAATCTCATAAATTGCAGAAACTTGTAGTTTAAAATAAACCTTTGGGCACAAGGGTGAAAGGATTACCCTTGTTCAAAATCCCATATACCTTAGATTATAAAATTAGATGAACAAGCTTGCTTGAAACTCTTCTTCTTACTCTTGAGAGAGGGTTCTTGAAGCCCTTGATTTGGGGAACTCGAATCTCAACCCAATTTATAGAATTTATGGTGAGTTCTTGAATTTCTTAAAGAAGGATTTTAGATTTTTTCTTGAGGGAGAAACCCTAGCTCTCTTATGTTTGGATGTAGAATGAAGTCATCTGCTTTGTTTTGGATATATCAGAATGTTAAAAGGGTAGGAAAAGACCAAAAAACCCTTTTTAAAAATGAGTTAAAAATACTGAATGGGCTATAAAATGGTGGGGTGCGATGGTCCATCGCTGGATCAACAGTCCGTCGGTACTGACTGTCGCACCTGGGCCAGAATCTTACTTTCTGTCTCGATTGCGAAGGTAAGGTGCGATAGTCTGTCGCTAGTCCGATGGTCTGTCGGCCCTCCCCATCGCACTTGGCCAGTGAGTCGGTCTTCTTCCTCAATGTGACAGTCTGGGCGACGGTCCATCGCTAGTCCAACGGTCCGTCGACCCTCTCCGTCGCACCTGGGCAATTCCACTGCTTTCTGAAAAAGGGCTATATTTTTCTACTCTGACATCGGATTTTGACAAAATGGGTATTGTTGGAAAGATAATTCAATTTCCCACATGATAGAAAGTCATTTTTAGGAAAATTCAACAAGTTTAAAAACACTAATCACTTGGAAAGTCACTTCTCAATCTTTTAGGGCCAGAATTACACTTCACTTAATACGCTTTAAGGCTCAGACTATGAGGGGACTTTGTGGGGTCTTACACAAGAATAGCTTGTAAGGGTGAACTTCATTCAGGTTCTAAGAGGATTATATCTTATGTTCAGGCTCGTAAATGGATTAAGAGGGGATGTTTATCTTACTTGGCTCATATTCGTGATACCAGTGTTGTTTCGCCTCCTTCCTTAGATTTTGTCCATGTTGTTCGTGAGTTTATGGATGTGTTCCCTATGGACTTTAAAGGCACATATACTTCTTAATCCCGATCTTGTGGTTATTCCCTAATCATAGACAAAAATACTTTAAAGGCACATATACTTCTTAATCCCGATCTTGTGGTTATTCCAGAAGTGAGATCACTGAGAATATTTTCAATAGAATGAGATCCTTGATACTTGTACCCTCTTTGAATCTGTCTTTGAGAACTGCCAGGTTCCTCATAGCTGGTTTGTAAAGGAGTAGATGGTGATTTAGTTCCCCCTGTCTGAATGCATCTAGAACCAGTTCCTCTTGTTATGGTGCCTTGATACAATCTAAATTGGCATCAATGCCTTTGATTAAATAATTCGAGGCCAACACAAGGGATTTCAAGCCATGACTATCTCGAGGATGATAAGACATGTTCGGAGTACCCTTGTTAATCTCCCACAAAAACCATATAGTATGTGGATGATAGCTTGGAATACGGGAGAAGTTATACTTAAAGATGGCATCCAAAGGAGCATTGAGCAACACGGCATTTAGATGATAGCATGGTCCTCGAGAGAGTATGGGCTCACTTTGCATTGATTGGGCTCTTTGGTCACTTTTGGGCCCAATAGTTTTTAGGGTCACTTTTGTGTCCATTGTGTAGTAAATAGCCCATGGCTATAAATAGCTAGTTTTCCATCATTTTGTGGATAGTTGTCGAATGATGTTGTTTTGAATACACTTGAGAGTATTTTTATGGAAACTTGTTGGGCGTTTCATTTATTCTGTAAAATGTGGCTACTCGGGTCCATTCCCGTGAGGTCCTTGTAAGAGGTTGGCGTTTGTGATATTTTGATAGAAAGGTCTTCGGGTTTAATATACCCTTAGGTTGTCCTCTCTTTATCATTTTGTGTCAATCTATATATCCTTTACTTTATTGTCTTGTTTTCTTTGTTTAATCATGTTTTTGTCTTTCGTATCTTGTCTTGTATCTTTTGGTATCAGAACTGAGCTTGATTTCGTTCCCATGAAGTCAATCTTGGGACTCATTGTGTTGAAAAAATAAAAAAACACAAAAGATATTTTATTCCCATTTTACCCTTAGGTCAAATTTTTGAGTTTTTGATTTTTGTGTTTTCTTGTGTTTTTGGTGTTAGATTCTTGTTCTCTAACACTATTTAAGTCAAAATCCAAATTTGAGCTAAATCAGAGTTGATTTGAGTCATCCACCATTGTTGAGCTTGAGTTAACAAAACTTAAAGGTGGGTGCTCGAATTTGGAAGGTTGTTGAGATTTTGGGCTTTAAAACGTGTTAGTTGTGTTTGAGAGGTTGATGTGCATTTGGGGTTCGAATTTCATCGAATTCCGAGGTTATTTGCTTGAGGGTCAATTTTGAATGTTCTTGGTGTTCTTTATGATTTTCATACATTATTGAAGAAGAACATTCATAATTAGTGTGTTTCATCTAAAAAAAGGAAGTGAGAGAAGATGTGGTCCTTATTTGTTCCAAAGAATATTTCATTCTTCCAAAGAGAGAAAAGAATCAAAAGGCATCAAAAAGAAATACTCCAAAGGAAGAAGACAGAGGAGAGTACGAAGGAGGGGACCACAAGAAATTCAAAGTTTCTTGAGTTTTAAAAATTCAATTGGAAAGTCCCAAACTCTTGAATTTTTGTCCATAGCAGCCCCAATAACTCCAATTCAAGTTCGCAAATACATATCAACACTTTTCTAACATCAATTAAAGCTCTTAAACATATCTCAACACCTTAATTGATCCATTGCTAAAGGTTTGAATTCTAGTTTCATTTTCTTTATTCTTAAACGTCATTCTTGATTTGTTCTTCTTTGTGTCTTAATTTCTTGTGTCTTTTCCTTCTTTTATTATTTGTTTTCTTAGTTTAACTCTTGAATACAAGTCTTTGTGTGTTAGATTTCTTGTTCGTTTTGATTTGTTTCTTTGTTATTTTGATTCTTGAATTCAAGTTCTTTTTTCTTTGTTAAGTCATCCATTACCATGGCCCCAGGAGTTGAGGTTCAACCCATCCTAAGCTGGGTCTAATTTGATACTCTTTGGGAAATGAACCCCTCATGGTTTGCGGCAAGATATAACAAGCATGAACGAGAAGTTGACCAAAGTGGAAGGGAAAATGATGAATTTAGACGGAAGAATGGTGAGTTTGGAAGGAAAACACAATTCTTCAAATCCTACTCCTCCAACCCACCACATGTATCCCGAACACTACAATTCCACTAACAAATACCCCAAACCCTTCCCCAAGCTCCCCAAAATCAAGTGTCAAACTACCCCGAGCACCAAAGGCCACTCTTAATCCAATATGACAAGGCATGACTGTTATCTTTGTAAGACAAAAGACCAGTTAGGATCAGACTTTTCTCTGAAGCACAAACTAATTCACAAAAAAGAAAAACATTTCCAAAATGCCTGGAAGCCTCCTGCTTATAAGTGTGGCGCGCTACACACCCATAAATAAGACTTTACCCGATGTGATTTTGCAGACACCCTGGGACCGTGAACCGTGCTCTGATACTAAGTTTTTCATGACCCAAACCGAGGCCCTGACCGTGATGAGCATTCCGAACCATGAAGGCCTGAAACACCCCTATCTATCTGTAATCATGCACATAATTCATATGATAAAAGAAATGCAAAAGATAAATAACATTACAAAAACATGGTCAAGAATCACATGAAAACAATAATGGGAAATAATGTCCCATAATCTCTATCAACATCTGGAAAACCGTCTGTGAAATATCTACTATATGACTGAAACAAATAACTGTCTGAAAATTGGGAAAAGGCCCCTAGTAGACCCAAAACAACTAAGTGATAAATGAACTGATAGACATCAGGACTTCTGAAGTATAAAAGGCTCACCACTTGATTCCGCAAATCTGTCGAAGAAATCTACTGGTTATCTGGACCCCTAGATTGTGCCTCCGAATCTGGAAGGCAAGAGGGTCAATACAAATGTACTGGTACACAGTGTAATTCAAAACAAAGTACAATATTTTTACAAAGCATAAGTGAGAGCCATTATAAAACATTTTCATATTGAATCATTTGAAAACACATGGGCATAATGTAATAATTTTTCAACAACAACGCAATGCAGCTAAGCTAGATGGAATACCCTACATTATCATATTTACACCAACTGTTAAACCTCGGTTGCCACCGAGATTAGAGTATAAGTAAGGGGAAGACACACAAGATCACACAGCAAGGTGTCTCGACCCAATGAAGTATGGTAGTGCACAAGATCACAAAGTAGGGCTCCTAACCATAGTCCCAAATTGAGATAATATATATCAGGTACACAAGATCACAAAGCATGGTACCAAGTTCCCATGTCGGCAAACACGGTTTCCAGCGATGAGCCCTTACACTCAAACGCCTTCTTCGGACATCCACCTATCTCATGTAAAATCAACGCATTCAAACTTCATTTAATTCAATCGCCTATCATATTCTGTAGGGTATCATCATACCCGACTTGCAAGTCATCAGTATCACATCATTCTTTTCATTTAACCGTTATATTCAACATGTATCAACATAAACAACCCTCTCCTTGCAAGTCAAAATCATATCCAATCATATCAATTTTTTAAAACATTTTATGTCATGCTTTTCAAGAGGGTTTTCAAATAATTCACATCATATAAAAATTGAAAACAAAAATCATATCAGGAGAGAGATTTCCATATAATTCATGCTCTCAAGTTATCATCTTTTCAAAACACATGCATGTACATTATAATATATCAAGTCACTTCGGGAATAGGCCTAAAGACCAAATCAATATCATAGCAACATTTAAAACATGATCATATTCATAATTTCAAAACCACCATTATTAAAAACATGAAATTTTAAGCCCATGAGATTTTTAGGATAACCCCGCGTACCTCTATATGCGGAAATAATAGATGTTTCTTGAAGCCTACATTATTGGGATTCCAAATCTTCAATTTGTTTTGAAAATACACGGTTAAATCTTGAGCTATTAGGATTTTTATTTTGAAACCCTTGAGAGAGTTCTTGAGTAATTTTGGTGAATGAGACTCTGTTTTGGTGTTTGAGGGATTAAATCTCGTGTTTAAGTTGATGGGGGATTGGACAATTACTGAAATGCCATTAATTTTCCAGATGGGCTGAATAGTTTGGCCTGGGGTGATTTAGTAGGTGACGCGGGCTCTAGAGCACCGCTTTTTAGTAGGAGTAGGCTGCTCAATCGCGGACTCAAGCCCAGACCAAGCAATCTACCAGGGGAGGCCTGCAGATCACGGACCCTCACTAGAATGCAACCCTAAACTCGTCTTTATGCTCGTCTAAATATTTTGAAACTCTTTCGAGATGCACTACAACCCTTCCCCATCGCAACGCAATAAGAAAATTTGAAAACGGACGTCAAAAAGGTTGGAAATAAAATCCCCGAAGGTTACTAGATAAAAATGAGTCTGTCTTTCAACACTTAGAAAAATTTCAAGTTTTCAAGTTCAAAACCACACCACTTGGAGCTAGTATATGCACGACTTTTACGGGGAGTTACATATGTTAAGGGCATATGCACTTGATTTCAAAGGTAGTTAGGATGAGCAATTACCACTGATTGAGTTTGCATATAACAACAGTTATTATGCTAGCATCAAGATGGCACCATTCGAGGCCTTGTATGAGAGGAGATGTAAGTCACCCATAGGTTGGTTTGAAGTGGGTGAAGCTGCTTTGGTTGGACCTAATGTTGTATTTGAGGCTATGGAGAAGGTGAATTTGATTAGAGAAAGGTTGGAGACAGCTCAGAGTCAGCAAGATCCCTTCTCGGATGACGTGGTGTACTTAAAGATTTCACCCATGAAAGGGGTGGAGAGGTTTGGTAGAGCTTAGTCCCCATTATGTTGTCCTGTATAGAGTGTTGAGCCGTGTTGGAAAAGTAGCCTATGACGTTGAGCTACCCGCAGAGTTGTCAGCTATTCATCCTATTTTTCATATCTCCATGCTAAAAAAACATATTGGTGATTCCACTGTAGTGGATCCTTCAGAGAGTGCTGATATTCAGAACAGTCTTTCATTCTATGAGATTCCTGAGATTTTAGATTTCCAGATCCATAGACTGAGGAAAAAAAAGGTTCCCTTGGTCAAAGTTTTATGGCGGAACCAGTCAGTAGAGGGCGCTACTTGGGAGCCAGAAGAAGACATACGAGCCAAGTATCGGCACCTCTTATCCGTAAGTTCATATCAAGCCAAAGGTATTATTCTTTATTAATTCATCCCTTCTAATCTAAAGTTCAACTATGTATCTATTCTTACATGAGTTCTTGCAATTTCTGAAGTATTCAAGAGTTTAGAAAGATATGGAGCCCGTTAGCAAATGGCTTCAGCTATGTGTACTCAATTTTCCCTGCATTCTTAGTCTACCTAGCAACATTCAGGGATGAATATTTCCAAGGGGGAAATATTGTAAGACCCCACAAAGTTCTCTCGTATTCTGAGCGGTTAGAGCGTGTCAAGTGAAGTATAATTCTGGCCTTAAAAGGTTAAAAAGTGACTTCCAAAGTGATTAGTGTTTAAACCTTGTTGAACTTTTGAAAAAAATGACTTCCTATCGTGTGGGAAATTGAATTATCTTTCACACGATACCCATTTTGTCAAAATTCGACATCGGAAGAGAAAGATATGGCCATTTTACTAAAAGCAATGAAATCGCCCAGGTGCGATGGAGAGGGCCAACGGACGTCGGACTTGCGATGGACTGTTACCCAAAATGTCGTAGAGGAGGCAGTGAGGCCTCGTTCTGGTTAAGTACGATGTTAAGGTCAACAGACCATCGGACCTCCGACGAACCGTCGTACCCACCGTCGCAGATGAGACAGCAAACTGAATTTTGGCCTAGGTGCGACAGTCAAGACCGATGGACCATCGTGCCCTCGACGGACCATCGTAGCCCACCATCGCACATCCCGATCGGTTATTTTAAATCATTTTTAAAATGTTTTTTTAGTTTTTTCTCACCCTTTTAACACTCAGATATATCCAGAACGAAGTTGAGGGTTTCATTATCTTCCAAAACATTTCATGAGCTAGGGTTTCTCTCTCAAGAACAAATCCAAATCTTCTTCCATGAAATTCAAGAATCCTTCATAGATTTTACAAATTTAGTTAAGATTCAAGGTTTCCAAGTCAAAGACTTCAAGAACCCTCTCTCCAGAGTAATAAGAAAAGTCTCAAATAAGTTTGTTCATCCAAGTCATAATCTAAGGTATGTGGGGTTTGAACAAGAATACTTCTTTCGTCCTTGTGCCCAAAAGTTGTTTTAATTACGATAATATATGATTTTTTATGTTTTCTTATGAAATTGAAGTATGGGTTTATACCCTATGTTGTTATTCTTTGAGATTTTAATAGTTCCAATTTTCTAGAAATTGAAGTACATGAGTATGTTGAGATTTTAAGGCAAATTGCTGAAAATTCCAGATTTTAGGACAAATTGCTGAAAATTTCAGGTTTCTAAATGATTTTTGAATCCTTATGACATCTAGTATGCATTTTGATGAGTCTTAACTTGAGATATGATTATGGGTCACTAAGCCCTACTTGAGATTTACAATTTTATGAACTTTTGTGCTACAAATACACATGAATTGAGTAATTTGATATTATTGAGAATGATTTGTCCTTTTGGTCATAATAGAGTTAAAATCCACATTGAGTATGATTTAAAGAAAATAGAAATATGTTTTGGTCTTCATTATAGACCCTTGAGTTATTTTGAGGTGGATTTCCTAAGATTTTTTACCTGAGTATAGGAGTAGTATTTATCACTGAGTTAGGTATGATTCCAAAGTCTCATACCTCAGAACTACATGCCACCATAGGTTCGAGATTCATGGGCCTAAGGCTGAGATAGTGATCACTAAAGATGAGGTTCTACTCTGATGGTAAGGATAGAATAGCTCTCCCAAAACATAGGCAAGACGTTGGACTCCATGTTGCTCACATGGTTTATATCGATTAGAAGAAACTCCTAAAGTTATATAATCTCGAGTTCTAAGTGTCCCGAGTCTAAATAAGTTTTGAGTTCCCAAGTGTTGAAGTTCCTAAAAGCTCTAAGTCCTTAAGTTTTAAAGAAGTTTTACTCTCCATGAGATAAAAGCATGAGTTTAAAAGTATTTGTTTAAAGCTTCATTTAGCCTTCTAGTACTGGGAATAAGAGGAGAGTATGGATTTTAAAGTAAAGTATAATGACTCATGAGATTTGTGTTACATGTTTCACTATTCATGATTCATGAGTTTTACATTTTAGACTTATTCGAGCTATGTAAGTCATTCCTAATTGCATGCATGATTTTATTAAAGAGTATTGATATTGTTTTATGTAAATATACATACCCCTATATACTCAGTACATTCCCAAAGTGTTGATCCACATATATGTTTGTGTGCTACATTGTCTTATAATGTAGGTCCAGTTGCTCAGTTTTAGTAGTGACCGTGATTCCCGAGTGCCTTTGCCTACATCCCATAGTTGATGAGTCCTCATGGTTCGAGGGCCTACTTTTCTCAGATTCTCAGTTGTTATTACTTTTATATTAGTCAGAGTCAATTGCGGGTTTATCCTAATGGTTCTTCAGTTTGAGTAGTAGAGGCCTTGTGTAATTCCCCGAGAAATTTTTCATTGAAATTTTGTGTGTAAACGTGTTGGGTTCTATCTTCTAGAATGAATTATAAATTTTCCATATGGAATGTCTAAGATTATGACCCACCATTGCGTAGAGTATCGAATAAGATTTCCAACGATATGTGGATCATCCAAAAAGGACACCCGAGCGACGAGTTATGAACATTCTGATCGAACCGTGAATAGTAGTGAACTGTAAAACGTGCAGGAAAAAGTACTGAGGCCTGGCGTATTTTTTCTCCAACTTTAAATGATCATAACTCCTTGTACATAATGATCTAGGTAATGTACTATATATCAATGGAAAGATCTGCGAGTCCTCTTTCCAATGAAATTGGTTTCATCCAATTTGTCTATCAGAGCAAAAAGTTATGGTGATCTACTTCAACCTATCAAAAGTGAATTTTTAGGTCAACTTAAAACGATCATAACTCCTCGTACACAATAATTTGGGTGAGATACTATATATCAACGAAAATATATGAGAGTTCTCTTTCTAATGAAATTAGTTTCATCCAATTTGGATATCGGAGTAAAACTTATGGTTGATCTACTTCAGACTATCAAAATAGTCCACCAAAGGACAAATTCGAGAATTATTTAATTTTTAGGGGCGTTTTGGCCATTCTCCCTCACCCAAAATCCGTCCAAACCCTTTATTAAAGCCTATTAGAAGCATTATATGTTATATTTCATCAAATTCCCTCAAAAAGAAAATCCTATGCTCCTACATCCAACTTCAAGAACCTCCAAAGTTCACCATTAATTCTACAAATTTATTCAAGATTCCAAGTTTCTAGTTCAAGAACTTCAAGAACCTCCAAAGTTCACCATTTATTTCTACAAATTTATTCAAGATTCCAATTCCTAGTTCAAGAACTCCAAGAACCATCATTTAAAGGCACGATTTACATCTCAAAAATGAGTATCGATCTAAAGTTCATCATTCAAAGTATGTGGGGTTTTTCAATAAGAACTCTCTTTCGTTCTTGTGCCCAAAAGTAATTTTCCTTACAAAGGCATTATTTTTATTTGATTTTTATGAATTTGAAGCATGAACGCATATCTTATGATGATTATTATGAAATCTTGATGTTTATGATTTTGAAAGATGAATTTACATGTGTGGTGATATAAAGCATGAATCTTGAACGATATTTATCATGATTTTGATATTTGGGTCGTGAATCCCCATTAGAAATTGTGTTTTTTTAGAAAGTGTGTGTTATAAGCACGTTGATATTGATATTTGAGATATTTTGAATGATTTGACCTTTTGGTTGTGAATGAGTTATTTTGAACTCGACTGTGAAAGAAATTCACATTTTTATTGATTATGATAAAGGGGTAGTAAATTGGCTCCCGATGAAAATTGTTGAAGTGTTTATTGTGGATTTTCTTTAATGTGAGCCTGAGGTTGATTTAAATTTCTGAGCTAAGTCCAGGAGTAATCTTTAGCACCAAGTGGGAGGTATAAAGAGACCTTACTTCCCTAGAACTACGTGCCCCCATAGGACTGAGCCTGAGGTTGATTTATATAGTGATCACTAGTTTGTATGGTTTTGATATCGATAGTCCTAATCTGATGGAAAGGATAGGACGGCTCTCCCCAACGTGGGTTATACGTTGGACTCCATATAGCTCACATGGTTTATGTCGGTTATAGGATCTCCCTCTGTGTGTGTGTTTCCTTGCGTCTATGGTGAATGGTGAAGTGATTTGAAAGTGAAATTGTGAAAGTTATTATTTCGAAAGATTTAAATAATATTTACATTATGAGAATTGATATTCTTGAGGAATTGACAGTGATTGACAAATTATATGATGACTCACATGTGTTATTGTACTTATTTCATCCTCTCATGATTATGATGATTTTCTTCGGGCTATGTGAGTCTTTCATAGATCCTGCATATTTCTTATAAATATTTATGATGATGATGTTTATACAACTGCATACATCCCCATATACTCGGTTCCTTTCCATGGTACTAACCCACATCTTCGGATGTGGGCTGCATTTTCTCAGAATGTAGGTTCAGGTGCTCAGTTCCAAGTTCAACAGTGATTTTTCGGGCACGCTATTCTACATCCTCTGTTGTGGTGAGTTCTCATATTTCGAGGACGTGATGTCTGATGTTGGTTTCACGAAATTATTTACATTTAATAATTGAGTATGATTTAGTTGAGGCATGTCTCAGTGGCTCGCTGGTTTTATTGATTTTCTTAGAGGCTTGTCAGACTAGTATAGATGTTGGGAGTTTCCTAATAAGTCGTATTTTGTTATATTTTTTAAATTCTTTCATTCTTGGATGATGATTACTCTGTTGATATTTGAGGGTTATTTATGGAAACCCCGTTGATTTGTGTTGAACTGAATGAAAATGGCTCAAAGGGTTAGGTAGCCTCAAGCACCGTGTGACGCTCCAGGATCCATTTTTTTGGGGTGTTACAAAATTGGTATCAGAGCCTAAGGTTTTAAGGTGTCCTAGGGAGTCTGGCAAGCCGCGTTAAGTAGAGTATTGATCATCGATGTGTAGCATGCCACATCTATGAGCAAGAGGCTGCAAGACGTTTTAGGAAAAATTGTGATTCTTTCTTTTAGAAGTCTATCGTGCTTAAAGTGTCTCTCTCTGCAATTGATTCATGCTCTCCTCTTTCAGAAATATGCCTCCACGTCGAGCGAGAAAAAATAATGATGGTCAGCAACCTCAACCCACTGACCCATTGAATGAAAATGTGTTTTCTGATGTCTTTTTGGATGATCTCCCAGGGATACCTCCTGATAGAGAGGTAGAGTTCGGGATTGATCTTCTTCCTGATACTCAGCCCATTTTTATTCCTCCTTACCGTATGGCCCCTACAGAACTTAAGGAGTTGAAAGAGCAACTCAAAGATCTACTAGATAAGGGTTTCATAAGGCCGAGTGTTTCTCCTTGGGGTGCTCCTTTTTTGTTTGTGAGAAAGAAAGATGGCTCTTTGCGTATGTGCATTGATTACCGCCAACTGAATAAAGTCACCGTAAAAAATAAGTACCCCCTTCCGAGAATAGATGATTTGTTTGACCAATTGCCAGGTGCAAGTTATTTCTCAAAAATAGACCTTCATTCCGGCTATCATCAACTCAAAGTTAGGGAGAGTGACATCCCGAAAACCGCTTTCCAAACTCGTTATGGCCATTTTGAGTTTCTTGATATGTCTTTCGGGTTAACTAATGCCCCAACAGCTTTCATGGACCACATGAATTGAGTGTTCAGACCATATCTGGATATGTTTGTCATAGTGTTCATCGATGATATACTGGTGTACTCCCGTAGAGAGGATGAATATTTTGATCATCTCTGAACTGTCTTGCAAACCCTTAGAGATCACAAGTTGTTTTCCAAGTTCAGTAAGTGTGAGTTTTCGCTAAGGTCAGTTGCTTTTTTGGGTCATATCATTTCTTCCGAGGGTATTAGAGTTGATCCCCAAAAGACCGAAGCTGTTAGAAATTAGCCTAGACCTATTTCTCCGACTGATATTCAAAGTTTCTTGGGTTTACCTGGCTATTACTGCCGTTTTGTTGAGAGTTTCTCCTCTATAGTGTATCCTATGACTCGGTTGACCCAAAAGAAAGTGAAGTTCTTGTGGTCTGAATCTTGTGAGAAGAGTTTTCAGGAGTTGAAGACTCGACTCACTTCAGCCCCTGTTTTGACTTTGCCTGATGGTTTTGTGGTGTACTGTGATGCTTCGAGAGGCATAGGCGCTTGGTGGGAGGCAACCCATCTTTCTAATCATTTTTGTTGTTTTTGAGTAAGTGTAGGTGCAAGATGTATAAAGGAGGATATTGGTCCCAAATTTTTATTTGAACGTGTGCCATGATTAAAGGTGGTAAGTTAGGAATGAAGGAGCAAAGGCAATAGACAAGGCAATGCCTACGCAAATCTAGGCAACGAACAAGGCAAGGCCTATGTAAATCTAGGCAACGGACAAGGCAAGGCCTATGCTATGGCCTAAGCTCTCTGAATCTACAATGCTATAGCATAGGCGCCGCCTATGTTCAACTAGGCAAAGCTAAAGGCGCCGCCTATGCCATTGCCTAAGCTCTCTGAATCTACAATGCCTTAGCATAGGCGCCGCCTATGCCCAACTAGGCCATAGCATAGGCGCCGCCTATGGCCAACTAGGCAAAGCATTAGGCGCCCCCTATGCCAAGCTTTGGCAAAGCATTAGGCGCCGCCTAACCTTACTTTTTGGTCTCCTAACCCGATTCTACATGGGTCAAACCCGACCCAAGCCTTGGTCTATAAATAGACCCTTAATCTTAGAACAAAATCTCATTGTTTGCTCAAGATAGGCGCCGCCCAACCTTCCCCAATCTCTCAAAACTTTTCTTTTTGCTCATCTAACCTTGCAAAATCATCTTCCAAATCCATCACCAAGTAAGTTCTTCTTTTATATTCCGTAGTTGTTACAATACTACGCTTATAATGATTTGTTAGATCTTGAAGTGGTATTGGTGATTTGAATGTGGTTGGTTTGTTATGATACATCTAGTTGAGTGAAAGAATACGTGTGGGTGTTCTTGACTTTGTTCTAACTTGTATTTGATTTTTATACACTGTCATACTTTTGCGGAATCGACATGGTGAAGTTAATTGCATAATCTTCAAAATTGAAAGCTTGAATGTTTGAATGACTCATTCATCGAGATAAAGATCATGATTGAATACAAGCATGAGATGTTGTGATTATTTCTCTGCAATAACTTGATACGATCTCTATGTAGTAGTCTTGTTCAAAAAGTGCATCAATTCAAACATGAAAGTATAGTCAAGCTTACATGAAATAGAGTTGGAAAGGATAGTTAAGATGACATGAATGTATGACTGTGCTAAACATGTTGTTGGAACATATCGCCTATCTGTATGTCGATGAAGTCTGAGTAATCGACATCACTCACTTAATTAGTTTGTACCAACAAATTAAGTGTGGGGTAGAGCCACTATTAGTTGTTTATCGATTAAATCTTCCGAGATGAGCTAACATAAATCTATTTTAATCTCAGGTAGAATGGCACCAAAAGGACGACAAGGAAAAGAAAAAGCGTCCACCTCACAGAAAGGTCAGAAAAGGGGAAGAAAAGAGCAAGCTGAATCCTCCTCACTGCAAATACCTCGACGCACTTTTGGGATAAAGTGGGTCCTAGAGGAGGAATGAAAGGAGTGGTACAAGAACAACAAAGTAAAAAAAATATGTTCACGTGGATTTGATACAAAAGAAAAGTCTAGCGAAGAGAGAACCTCGTATTTTGGCTAAAATCATGGCGCTACATCTTGATTTCATTTTTCGAGATATGGGAGAATGCAATCTTGATCTAACGCGAGAGTTCTATGCCAATTGGTCCCCAAAGATTACTGGAAGTGAAGTGAAGATTCGGGGCCAAGTCTTGCAACTGAATGCGGAGTTTTTCAACACTTTTTTGGGTTTTCCTTCTGTAGATCCATCACCACTCAAGGAGTTGTATCACAGACCTACGTACAGGGCAATCAGACACACACTGTACGGAACTAGATCAATGGCACATTGGAATCGTCACAAGGATACCGGTCGGCACAATACCTTCCCGTATGCTTCCCTAAACAGAGAAGCTCGTATATGGTTGAGGATAGTCAACTCTTGCCTCATTCCTGGGACACAGTACACAAAGATCACACGTGATAGAGTATGCTTGGTCTACGCTCTGATGACTAATATTCCCATCAACATTGGTCCAGTTATACGATCATCAATGCGTAAGGCTAGGCTACACAAGAGGTCCCATTTCAGCCTTGGCAATTTGTTGACTGCGATATTGAGGAAGGAACACATTGAAGAGGAACCTGCAGATCATAAGCTTCCGCACAACCCAAAGAAGTTTGATCTGACAAAAGTTAAAGATCCTGAAACTGGGCATGGCGTCAACCTGACCACTGCAGAAAAGCATGCTCGAGATAAAAGTTTCTTTCGCCATCTATATGGCATGACTCAGTTTACTATGATGAGTGGGGGTCGAATTCCGACTGATGCAGAGCTCCAGTAGTTGGATTATGACTATCCGATGAATGAGCATGTGCGGGCTATGTGCGGAGTAGGGGTACATTTTGAGGAACTTCTCGATGATGATGTGTCAACTGATGATGATCGCCGAATGCCAGACTCATACGTGGAGGAGAACTCTGATGACGACGACTCTGATGATGATTCCGATGTAAGGGGTATGACCCCAGACATAAGGAGGAGTCCGACTAATCAGGTTTTCCTTATTTATTTTCCACTGAGGGCAGTGTGTCCCGTCTAAGTGTGGGGTGCTGGTATTTGTATGCTGCACTTCTTTGCCTACATTTATTTATGTTTGTTTGTTTGAATTAGTTGTAGTTAATTAGTCGTAATTAGTTAGTTAAATTTTTTTTATAGTTTGCATGAAATTGTTCTGATAGACGGCATGGTAGTATAACAAGAGTTTGTGCTAAAATCGTTACTATTGAGATGTTTAGGCTCTAAGTGTGACTCACTGTGTGATAAGTGTGTGGTTTAATTCATTCATCTATTGGGTCAAGAGTCTATACTGCTCCCAATAAAGTTGACCATGTGCCTTGTGCGTGTAAGGTTATAGTATATTCTGTGTTGTGACTGATGCTAGAACTTGTCTGGTGTGTGTGTAAAGCGAAATAAAGAGTGTGAGTTTAGGAGATGATTTAGGCATTTCTTTGGCAGCCTGTAATTGTTTACCTTCTTTTTACCTACCCGTGTACATTATCCTAGTTAACCCCCTTTGAGCCTTTAGCTATTTTCTTTGACAGCTTCATATGTAGCCTAATTCATTTTTTTTCAAGACCATAATTTGATCCAAATTCCTAAGCGCTTTAAAGTGTAAAGTCATGTGACAAAATAAGAGGAAATTGGGTGAGAGTGATGCCTCAGAGTGTATTGGTACTTGAAATTATTGTGAAAAAGAGTGGCTATCATAAAGGTGTTTTATAAAAAAAAAAGAAAAAAAATAATAAATAAAATGAAAAAAAAGAGAAAAAAAAAAGAAAAAAAGAAAAAAATATAAAAAGCTAGTTCTGTTTATAATTGAATAACAAGATAGGTGAAAAGGGGTGGTAGATGAACGGAAAGTAGAGGGGTTGTTTAAAAGAAAGTGTTAATGACATAACGTAGTGTATTAAAGCGCTTAGGGAACATAGTCACTATTTCTGGCCAAAATAGTCCTACCTGTCCCTCAGCCTACATTACAACCATGTAAAGACCTATTTGATCCTAAGCTTAGCATTCTGATATTAGTAGAGCATTACACTAAGGGCAAGCCCATGGTCATCAGTTGCAACATATGAATTCTTTGTGAGAGAGAGAGCAAGGAGAGTCTTATACCCATGTTTTGAAAAATGCAAAACTTGTGAGTGATTATGGGTGATATATTATGTGAGACACACATGGTTAATTATTGTTGGGTAGTTTTGTAAGATTCTTTGTGCCTTAACTTGTGGATACGAATTAACCATCATCACGAGTCTATGTTGGAGTTTGAATTGTTTCTAGTAGTGATCAAGAAAACTACTCTTTGTTAGTGATTGTCGTGCATGTCTTGTTGAACATTTTGTGTTGTTACTGTGAAATTCTAAGTAGATGTTTGCATGGACGTAATATTTTGTTCGAGGACGAACAAAGCTTTAAGTGTGGGGTGGTGATGTTGGGCATATTTACACGCCTAAACACCATAATTTGCCCATGTTATAGCTAAGTTTTAAGGATAAAATATATAATTCCTGCACTTTTAGTCCATTTTCCTGTAAGTGAGCTAACCTATGTGATTAGCATGTTTTTCAGGTATTAACGATGAAGATTTCAGCACTTTGTGGACCTTTGGGCAGCAAAGGAAAACTTCACGTAAGAAGGAAGGTAGCTTTTGGAAGCTTGTGGACTGAAAGTGATGCATGGAGAATCTGTCCTGGGCAAAATCAGTATTTCTTAATACTTAGGGGTGCAGCAGTAACCTAGTAGGACTAGGACAAGGATATTATAAAAACCTTAATTGCTGAATTTTTCAGCATTTTTTTTCATTCATTCGCTTCTTATTCATTCGACACTTTAGTATTATTCAGTTTACAGAATCTGTAAGTTTAGACAGAGAAAAACACGGCTTTCTTGAGCAACGGAGAGAACGACGTTCTTCTCCCTTTTGACGCCAAACATTATTTCCATCGCTAAGATTATTCTACGTTGTGGTATGATGATTATGTCTGTTGTGATCTCCGTTGTAATCATGAGTAGCTAAACTTCTCTGTTAGGGTTATGGAAGCCTTGTGATATACTATCTATTACTATGAGTTTGTGAATTCTTGATGTGTATGCTACTTATATCATTACTTTCTTCGTTTTAATTAAATTCTTGTGGTTGCAAACATATAGAATACGCCAGTATAGCATTAACTTGTTCGAGAGAAAAGTTACATGTTTGGAAAAGAGAGTGTGACAAGGAAATAGGGCTACCAACCCCTATTTACATGTTAATGCCTTAACCGGATTAACCTCTTGGAGAGTTTGTACCATTAGTATACTCTTTAAGCTCGAGAGAGTTAAAGTGAAATAATCCTGGATGGTTGAGAAACACTAGGATTTACCATTAGAATACGAATCTCTATAAGTGCATGCATGTCCAAATTCTGCATTAATCATAGTTAATCGATACGTAGAACTCATAAGGTGGACATAACCCTAACTTATTATTCTCTGTGATTAAATCTTACTAAACAAAGCTTTCTGTTGTTATTTTAATAATAGTAATTCACGCTACAATCAAATCCCCCCTTTTTCGTGGAATTTCCGACCAACAGTCTACTAATAGTTGCAACACTTAGTGACCAAGTATTCCCTGTGGGATTCGACACCCAACCCAGTTGGGTTCTATATTTGACAGCGACCGCTTACACTTTCTTATGAGAGCTGTAGTTTGGGCGTTATCAAAAGGACAGGCATGATTCGATGAAGTCTGCATTCATCGATAGTTTCACGCCCGAAGACTACCCCCTAGACGTCATACGATGCTCAAGAACACAAGTAATCCCAAGATAACTCTTGTACTGTATATTACTTGAGTTACTAATTTAGTTACATAAAACTGGGAGTAACGGAAGAGATATCTTTAGTTGAACATATTCAAAATAAAACTATTAAAGTGATTACAACTTGGGTTATGCAAAACAAAACTAGAATCAAATACATCAACTCTAATGACTATCTATGAAGCCTCTACTAATATTAACTATAGGTAGCTGGTACGTAACCCCCAGCTATCCCTATTCAATACGACCAATTACAAAAAATAAAATACCACTCAAACTATGATTGACTCGAGCCATCAAATCAAAAAGACTCATCACCTACTGACTAGAAGCTTTACATTGTCTGATTATGATGTTTGGGCTACAGCTAGTACCTACATTATGAGATAATGTAGCTCATAGACATATATGTGGATTAGTACTTTTGAAATGTATTGAGCATGTGGGTATGAATGCATAAGTAAAACAATAACTAAATGTACACATAGACTTTAAAATAATGCATGCTAAGTGTAGATTACTCACCTTGAGCTTGAATAAAATGAAAGTTGTAAAATCATAGACATGAGTAATGAAGCATAAGGATACACTTTGTGAGCCATAACACTTAGTTCTAAACGCTTTACTTTTACTCTTTCTTTTGGGAGGTTCTTCTAACCAACATAAACTATGTGAGCTATCATGGAGTCCAATGTGTTACCCACATTGGGGAGAGTTGTTCTACCTTTGCCATCGAAGTAGAACCTTAACTTAAGTGATCACTAGACTTAACCCACTATGGGACTTAAAACTATGGTGGTACGTAGTTCTGGGGCATGTGACCTTGGACTCATACCCAACTCGGTGCTAGATACTACTCCCATATTACTTATATGTTCATACTTTTAGGAAATCCACCTTAAAATAGCATAAAAGTTTATATAATTTAAACCATGTATGCTTCTCTTTGCTTTAAATCAAAGTCCAGATGAACAAATGTGGATTCCATATCTTAGCTTAGGATCAAAAGATCAATCTTTTCTTTTAAAGCATTTGACAAAACTTGTCAATAGAACTGGAGAAAATAATCTTCTTATAAACTCATCACTTGTACTTGATACTCAAAATATCATGCTTTAATGCATCAATAATTATATTAAAACTTCATGCTCAATAATCATCCCAAAAGCTTTTAACAATCTCAATCAAGGTAGTGGAATATAAATCATAATATGAATCTCATGAATTCAAATATAGATATATGTAAATCTCTTACAATCGAAGCCTTAAATAACATGATACTTTCATAAACTAAAAATAAGAAGAATTGGGTATGAACCCTAATTGCAAATCAGAAAATCTTAACCTTAAAAAAAGTTTTGGTCACAAAAATGAAAGAATATCCTTGTTCATAAACCCCACATACCTTAATAGACTTGACTTGGAGGAGAAATATTGACCTTGAAAACCTTGGAGATGATCTTGAGAGAACCCTAACTTGTGTTCTTGAGAGAGATATGAGAGGATTTGAGATGTTTAACTGATGAAATAGGGAAACATATTCTTGAAAGTTTTCTTGAAAAATCTTGGATTTAGGAACTTGAATTCTTGGTTTTCTTGAAGATAAGATAATGGAATTAATGAACTTGGGAGATATTGAGGGTTTCTTTGAGAGAAGGATTGGAGAATATGGCCAATTACAACCTAAAATATACCTCATATCATATTATGGATAATAGGTTTGAGGGGAAAATACATAATTGCCCCTTATGCAATTAAATTCGCAACTGGAATGCGGTTTACAAGGTCATTGCGATGTGGTATGTGTGCCAACAGGAATAGCACCGAGATGCAATGCTATCGCGGTGACTAGCTGGATTCGTGATCCAAATATAACCCAATACTCATCCGAAAAATCCAAAACTCCTTCGAGACATGCTCATTACATCCCTGAACATGAATTAACACAAAAACTAATGTCTTGGGGTTGGAAAGGTCAAAATAAAAATCCTCAAAGTTTAGGGGTCTTGAAGATGACTAAGTCTACAATACTTAATGAAAATTTCAAGCCTTATGCCCCTTAAGGATGTAACTAAGAGCTGAATTAAGATAAAATTAGTACGGGGTATTATCGATAGGTAGAAACGTGTATTTATAGCAGTGGGTGCATTATCCAGTAGTGCGCCACCACCACTGCTTCCGCCAGCTGATATGCCCCCATCTAGGATGCTCCTGATTCAGGCGCCTAGTGCATCCCAGGTATGTTCTCACTTCCCTCTGTTTTGTTTTATTTTAGACCATTGAAGACAGTGCACAGTTTTTTGTTGGGATTGGGTATACTATGCCACCACAGGTTTTTATTGTCATGCTTCTTTTTCCATCGGTCGCGGTATGGTTGTAGAATCGCTATGTCTAGGATAATTTTGTGTCGTATTTTGTTTTCTTCGTATTATGTTATTTTTTTATAATTAGAAGATTTTAAGTATTTTGGGTAGTAGTCATGTGTTGATTGATTTTTGATACCCCTCCAAAAGTTGTGTTTTAGAACTGTGTGAATGCATATATTTGTGAACTTTGACGATCTTATTATAGCATTATGATTAGGGATATGATAATCATTTTAACAATTGCATGAACCGGATAGGTAGTAGTTAGAAATATTGACTCTATGCTATGTGTGTGTGAGATACTACCTAGTTCCTTTTGTGTGTCAAATTCAGAACTTGCCTGGGTAGTCTTGCCTAGATTGAAGGATAGATGGTTAGGAAAGGATCATAGGCCATTTTTTATTGTAGTCTACTTTTAGCCTAAATGACCTTCCATGTGTGAAATATTCCTTGATCCCTATTTTGAGTCTTGTAGCCTATTTTTCTTATTTCACCATTAATCTTCCCATTTGTAGTACAATGAACCTGTTTTGGCCAGGTTCTCCTTGGCATTGTGCACTTCAACTCAGGTAAAATGTCTATGTTGAGGGTGGCTATCATAGGGGTGCGTAGTATAAAATGGGTATGAAAAAGGGGAAAATAAGAGAAAAAAATTAGTAGGGCTGGGTGTGGTAGGAAAAAAAGAAAAAGACCATACCCAACCTGAATGTGCAGTAAAGAATAAAAAGAGAAATAAAGGTGGAGTAAAAAAGAAATTGGCTAGTATATAAGACCCCAAGGTTAGTGTAGTGCCAAGGAGGCTTAATCACTTGATATGTCTATATGTACCATACTAACCCTCAATGCTACATTACAAGCCGAGAAAAGTCCTATAATGATCCTAACATGACTATCTGATTGCTAAGGTAAAGAAAATAAGAGCAAGCTTATGGTATTTGACATGCATTGATTGGAAATTCTCTTTTGAGTAAGAGTGCCTCTTGACCATCCTTGCATAGACATGTATGATTTCATATGAGTGAGTTGGACATCCTTGTTGTGATGTCACTTGAGTCATATTTCTAGCTATTTGCTTGTTTCGGGTAGTGTAACTTGTATATATGAGTGGTTGTCTATTGCTAATGTAATTTCTATACCTCGATCCCATTGTGTCACATTATTGTGCTTCATGTTCATACACAGTTGGTTTTGAAAAATAAGATTGGAGGGGGATGTTGTGTTTCAAGTTTAAGTGTTGAATGACTGCCTCGAATCACTTAGTTTCTCCTAGTTAAACATCATTTTTGTTTTTGTTATGTTTTTTTGGATGAGAACATGCAAACGTTCTAAGTTGAGGGTGTTGATGTGCTATAGAAATATAGAACTTTTGACGCTTAAAACAAGGAAAATTGCAAGCTTCTAAGGCTAATTTGTTAGATATAATGCTTTTTGGGTATGTATTGCAGGAAATCATGTTTTGAATGTTAAGTTCATGAAAAAGGTGAAGAAAGGTGTTTTCGGCTATGTTTGAAGCAATAATGGATATTCGAGATGTTTTCTAGCTTGTTCGAGAATCAAAGAAGAGATGAAAAGATAACCCCCAGCACTTACCAAGTTAACATGTGGCCGCATATAGGACCTACGAACCGCATGTAGGCAAAGCAAGTACCAAATGTCCCAAAATTCCAAGAGCTGAACTTGCAGGATTTTTTCTTCTGGTACCTATGGTTTGTACCTGCGCCCAGTTTCAAGACCGCAGGTACTACCTGCTCCCGATTCCAGACTATGGGAACAGACCATATGTGGCCACCGATTCTATTTTCTCCTTTTTGTTCGGGCTTTGGTTTAGGGTTTCCTCTTGTACTATAGCTACCTTTTATATACTTTTTAGTAGGAGTTACGTACTTTTGATATTCCCAAACATATTTTGATTCAAAAATCCGACTTTGATCTTGAGATTTTCTTGTATTGACTTTGGTTCATTAATTCAGTTACGATTGTTGGTTTTATTACTTCTTATTATTGTGATTTCATCTATGCTTTCGAATATGAATGTTATTGATTTCTTCACAAGTATGAGCGGCTAAAACCCATAACTAGTGTTGTGAAAACCTTGGCAGATTGACAAAGTAAGGGAAATGCTTTCATTGAATTGAATCGATATCCATGCATGTATTGTTTTATCTTTGTGGTGATAGTTTTCTTAATAGGTGCACACATTAGGATCCTGTCTAGATATTGCTTCTTACTCCAAAAGGGGAGCAGTGACTAGGAAAAGACAAAGACAACAGTAATTTAGAGTTTAACAGTCGATCCACGTTTCTAGGTTCTATCTTAGTAAGATGGTTAGGTTTCATCTAATAACTAAAGACTCAAAAGGTAATAGTTAACTAAAATCAAGATAAAGGTTAGTAAGGTGACATCCTGCGACTCAAAAGGTAAAGGGTGAAATCCTTCTGCTTGTCCAAAAGACTGTAAAAGGTACATAACTTATCGATTCTGTATGCAAGGTATCAGGTTGGTTTAACAAAGCACGATTAGCCTACGGAGTCAAGAGCCAGGGGGAACACAATCCTAATGTTCACCTACACTGATTACTACTAAGTCAATATAGTTACTTGCTAGAGATTATTATATTAACCCCCCTTTACTTTCCTTGTTATGCCTGCGAACTACAACTACTGACATCTGCAAAGCTACGTGTTCCCTTGGTATTGACCCCAACCTCTGTAGGGTTACTATATTTTGGCAGTGATTGTATCATCATCTAATAAGGGTTGTTGTTTGGACATCATCAATCATCTCCCATACTGATTTTACTGTGAATCTTCCATTTGAATTACCTATCCAACATGCTTTGTCGCATTGTCCTTCTTTGACTTGGAGTGAAATGTTTTCATATAGGTGATCTACCACTTCTGCTAAAATATATTGCTCCAGTTTCTCCCTATTTCAGCATCCATCTTTCACAAACTTTTTAACCTCTATTTTCTCTTCTCCTTATCCCTTTGTATCTACAAAATATAGAGCACCCAATTTTTTCCAATTATCAAACCAAAAACTGATTGTCCCTGCTTTAATTTGCCACCAGATATTATGCTCTACTTCCTTCCTCATTAAGGTTATTTATCTCTCAAACTAAAACCTCTACTCCAATGATAAACAATGTGGGAGATAGAGGATCCCCTTGTTTAAGACATCTACTAGAAGCAAAAAAAACCATAAGATCGCCAATTAACTAGTATAGAATACTGGTTGTTTCAAAATTAGCCTCCATATTATATCTATCATTCTTTCTCCAAAACTAAACTTCCTCATAACCTTTGTTAAATAAACCCATGATACCCTATCATAAGATTTTGTCATGTTTTATTTTACTACCACATTGTCATGCTTGTTTGTTTTATTGATGTCCCTTATTATCTCTTGTGCAAGTAGAACATTTTCTACAATACTTCTGTTTTTCATAAATTCAGTTGGGCTATTAGAAATTATTCTATGATAAAACCCCACTAATCTTCCATAAATTACTCTGGGTATAGTCTTATTAGTAAAAGTACTCAAACTAATAGGCCTGAGATCTGAGAACTTACTAATCTGCTCCTTCTTTGGAATGAGCACCAGGTTTGTGTTAGTTACATACCTTGGCAACTCTTGTCCATAGAAAAAAGCCATCACCATGTTCATCACATCTTTTTTAATAATATCCCAGCTAGACTGATAGAAACCTCCTAAAAGTCATCTGGGCCCAAGCACTCTCTTTGTTGAGATAAAAAAATAACTTCCTTTACCTCCTCAATTTCTGGTGCTCTTTTTATATGCTCTGCCTCTTCTTCACTATTTATAGTAGGAATTGTATCTGACATTGAGTAATTGTCAAGAAAATTGTTCTCTATAAATTGTTCCTTGAAAACTCTAACTGTCTCTTCTCCAATATCTTGTTGATTTTCTAGAACTACTCCCTATTCATTTTCAATCTTTTGAATCTGCAATTTGTCTCTTCTTCCTCTTACATATGCATGAACAAATTTTGTATTTCTGTCCCTATCTTTGAACTACAACATTCCCATTTTTTGTTTCCAATATTCCTCTTCAATTCTCTAAAAACTCTGTAAATCTGCTTCCATTTTTCTCAATTCCTCTCTATTTGCTTCTGAAGGATTGACCTCTAGTTGGATTTTTTTCATTATGACTACATCATCCAAGGTGGCTAGCTTTTGAAAAGAATCACCATAAGTAGCCTTACTCCACAGTGCTAGAGCTTTCTTCAACTTCTTTAGGTTTTTATTGAAAATACAGAAAGGTGTTCCATCTCTTTTTAGCTCTGAAACCTTTACCACCACCCATCTATAATATTGATGCTTAGTCCAGAAATTAAGAAATCTGAAAAATTTTACAATTGGGACCTGTAAAGACCAAAAAATTGCATATAAAGGCGCATGGTCAGATCCACCGCTTATAAGATCTTGCACTTTACTCTGAGGAAATTCCTGAAAAAAAGTTGCATTCTCCAAAACTCTATCAAGGCTTTTGAAAACACTTTCTTTCCAATTCTTCCATTCCACCAAGTATAGGCACTTCCAGTAATTCTAATCTCACTCAAGGAACAATTGTTAATAAACGAGTGATTGCTAAACCACCCAGCTTCTCTGTTTGATCAAGTATGACATTAAAATTATAATATCCATGATAAAAAAAGGGAGAGATAAAGTGGTCCAAGCCCATCTACTAATTTAAAAGAAAAAATAATGGGTTTATGTCCATATGCTCTTCCTAAACAAAAGGAGATTAGGGGAAGGGATTTCAGCGTGCAATAACAACACGAAAAACAAAAAAAATTATAAAAGAAAAAGGTTGGGGAAAGGTTGTTTGTTGTGTACAACACCTCCAACCAAAAAAAGAAATAATTGAATAGATAAAGAAAGAAGAGAAAGAGTAAGAAAGAAAAAGGGAAAATATTTGAGAAACTTCTATCGGGTTTAAGGAAAATCTTTTTCTATAACTTTATCATGATTTTAAGTCTAAGTAATTTCTTTTGGGTATTGAAATTTAATTGTTGAAAACAAGAATTATGAATGGTAAAGTGTTTTTTTTGATACTAAGTTTGATGAATTGAAAGTTACCATGAAACCTTGAGAACTGAGTAGTCTAAATTTATCATGAAATAACCTAAAATAAGAGAATTATCTCGAGATTCATATAATGTGATTATAGATTTGATGCAAGAAAGTGATACAAATCATTCGAGGTGACAAGTTTGGTATTTCGACACGTGTACTGTGAGTAGTAACCTTTCCATGATATGTGTTTCTTAACTTGCATATTTTACACATGATTTGATGAAACAAGAATTACTGAATTTTTTGAAATCGCATTTGGGGCAAATATTTTACTTGATATGATGTTGAATTGGGTATTTGAGATATTCATAAGACATTTACCATTACTTGAGATGATCACTGATGTTATGAAAATTCTTCACTTACATCAGAAATAAGTATTTTTGACATGTGTTTTATTCAAGTTTACATGTAATATTATTTGATATGAACTTTAAATGATATGTACTATTCTAAAAAAATGCTTTCATATGAATATCTATTATTTACAAAGAAAGTATAAATGATAGTAGACCTTGATTTGAAACCCATAGCTAACGACGGGATTCTTAGACCAGGTGCACCTTGTATTTACTAATTACTGTTACAACCCTCGTTGGTGGGAAGGTAGAACTAGCATACTGTTATTGATATCCCTCGAGTAGGGACCTACTGATATGATGTTTGACTCCTTTATGAGGGGTCTGCTGTTATTGGCTATTCTTGAGAAGAATGTCATACTCATTACATGATTCATTCTCGAAAACCTCCTAAATATGTAATATTTGCTATGAAATAATGCTTATTAGTTTATTTTTGAACTATTGGTTCATTTTGCTTACATGAAATAAAAGATACTATTTATCGTTACTGTTTTTCGAAAGATTATATATTTCATAATATGTTATGACTTGACCCCATTAAAACAGTTATGGTTAAGTGTTATTACTCACTGATCTAACATCTCACTCCTCACTATAATTTATTATTTTTACAGAGAACGTATGTGATATTAAGGATTTCGTTAGCTAGAAATCTCGAGGTAGCATATTCTTAATGAGCCCCGCATTTGTTTGCATGGGCAGGAGCTTATTTATTTGTTATCTTCTGTTTCATTGAAACTCTTAGAGTCACTCCATAGTCACGTATTTAGAGTTTTGAGTATTATTTCATTATTTGGGCTTGTGGAGTATTTTATTTCCTCTCATCTTTGGAGATAGATTATGTATTGTTAGTTGGTGGTACTAGTGCATTGTTGATGACTTTGGTGAATTTTATTGGTGTTATTGTTGTGTTGGTTGTGATGTTGGGTTGTTGGATTGTGGATTTGAGATAGGAAATTTTATGCTAGGCCCTAAAACAGGGGAAACCTTGTTCGATTTTCTATAGAATTTCGATGAGGCTTGCTTTGGAGTCCTAACCTCTTTAGCGCCGGTAGTGATCCTATTTTAGATCATGAAAAAGTTGGTATCAAAGATAGGTTAATTCTGTAACTATGGATCATACGATAGAAGTAGAATCTCAATTATGGTTATGTTGTCGTCCATTTCTATAATCGTGATTCTGCAAGAGCATGATAAGATGTGTCTTGATTTTCTTTCTCAATCTTTCTTACATGTATGACATTTAGGACCAATTAGATGAATCAAACTATTTTGTTTCGCTAATCAGATGGTTCTTAGAGCAACTAACAGTAGAGAAAGGGGTAGAACCCACAGAAAAGGCTGGGGTAGGGGTAGTTGTGAATCTCATGATGCCGCAGAGAATCACACTGCCACTCTAAGAAGTTCAAAAGGGCCCATTCCTGAATGAAATACTAGTCCACCTCCATCATCTTATGAGGGTAGTATTACTGAGGCACTTACTTTCATGTAAAGAGCCATAGAGGGTGTCCGATCGACTAGATAGATAAGAGAGGGGTGGTCAACACAATTCTACACATCCTCTGCCATAGTTCCAAGCACCTATTCAGACTTACAATTATAGAAACAAGGAGGTATCTTTGCAGGAGTTCCTGAAGTTTAAGTCACCAAAATTTACAAGTTCAGCCAGTTTAACTGATCCTCAGAGATTTTTGGATGGTACATTTAAGTCACTATGTGTGTTAAGATGTTCTAGCGAGAGGGATGTGGAGCTTGCATCGTACAAATTGAAGGAAATGACTAACATTTGGTATGATACTTTATTGCTAGAAAGAACTCTTGGAGTAGCATCACTGACATGGGACGAGTTCACTAAGTTCTTCATGGATACCTTTATTTCTGACAATCAAAAATAGAATTATGCAGCTCAGTTTGACAAATTAGTTCATACTCCAGATATAGATGTGTCGACCTATAATACTAAGTTTTCCAAACAGGCTAGATATGTTCCGTACGTGGTGTCCATAGAAGTAGCTCGAGTCCAGAGGTTCATAAATGGGATGGTTACTCATATTTATAATACAGTGTCCCCATAGATGAAAGTCTTAACCTATTATGGATTGTGGATCTTGCTAGAAAGATTAAGGACAAGGGTCATGTGAAGCGGGCAATTTATGAGGTTCGTAAAAAAGCTAAGATGGGTGGATCTTTCAATGGTGACTTAAGAAAAATTGTAAGGCAGGAAATTAGGGCCATCAGACAGGGACAAATTTAGTTTCATAGTATACGTACAAGCCACCTTCTAGACAGAGTACTCAAGGGTCTTCAACATCTCATGGATATCATAGTTTTGGCTTGATGTCTGTCACTACTCCATCTTTCCAGACTTGAGGCAAATTATATATGGTCCAGTGTTATGTTTTGACTGAAGAGTATTTTCGATGTGGTTAGTCAGGTCTTTGCATCAAGGATTGCCCTCAGCCTCAGAGAAATGTTAGTCAAGGTTTTAATCAGTTAGCTGCACCTAGTCGGGCTGCTCGTTATACTGAAGGTACTGGAAATAGAGGTCGAGGTAATGGGGATCGAGTTGCTGGAAATCAGGCACAAGAAAATGCTGGTAGAGGCTAATCGAGAGTCTTTGCACTTATTAGACAGGATGTTCAGGCCTCAAATACAGTAGTTACAGGTATTCTTTTTGCCTGTTCATTTAATGTTTATGCTTTGATTGATCTGGGTTCTACCCACTCTTATGTGTCCTCATACTTTTTTTGTGATATTTAATAGACATCAAGAGATATTAAATTCTTATTTTTATGTTGCTACTCCCGTGGAAGATTCTTTGTTAGTTGAGTATATGTATCATGACTGCCAGATTATAGTAAAAGGTAGAGATATTCTTGCTGACCTGATTGTACTTGATATGATTGACTTTAATGTGTTGATGGGCATAGACTGGTTATCTCTTTTCTATTCTACTATATATTGTCATGTAAAGATAGTTCAATTTGAGATACGCAATGAATCTAGTTTTGTATTAAAAGGGGGTCAAGTTCTAGAGGTTGGAAAAGTTATATCTTTTATAAAGGCTCAACGATTATTGAAGAAAGATTGCATAGGCCTATTAGTTATGATAAGTGAAGATAGTAAGGGAATACTTATTTTGGAGAAGCTACCTCTTGTAAAGGAATTTTCAGATGTATTTCCTAAGGAGTAGCTAGGATTACCTCCAGTACGAGAGATAGGCTTCGGTGTTAATTTGGCACCTGACACTATACCAATATCTATACCACCATATCGAATGTCACTAGTAGAGTTAAAGGATCTCAAGCAATAGTTGCAGGACTTGCTAGATAAGAGGTTCATTAAACTAAGTGAATTACCATAGGGTGCACCAGTTTTATTTGTAAAGAAGAAAGATGGGTCTCCAAACATATGTATTGACTACAAATAGCAAAACAAGGTAACAATACGTAATAAGTATATGTTGCCTTGTATAGAGGATAGGTTTGATCAATTACAAGGGGCCATCCATTCTTTGAATATTGATCTTTGATCTGGTTATCACCAACTGAGAATAAGGGAGGAAGATATATCCAAGACAATATTCAAAAGTCGATATGGGCATTATGAGTTCCTTGTAATGCCTTTCAGGTTAACCAATGCTCCTGCTGCATTTATAAACTTGATGAATAAGGTGTTCAGGCCGTTTCTGATATAGTCTTGTAGATAGGAAAATATTAGAATCATCTGATGATTGTATTTTAGACATTACGAGAATATAAGCTCTATGCTAAGTTCTCAAAGTACGAATTTTGGCTTGACTTAGTATCATTTGGGGGGGCATGTTGTCTCTAAAGATTATATCACAGTGGATTCTAAAAAAACAAAAACAGTACAGAAATATTTTAGACCTACTTCACCTACAGAGATTCGCAACTTTATAGGGTTGGCTAATTACTATAGGCATTTTGTGTAGGATTTCTCTAAAACTGCAGCTCTATTAACCAAGTTAACACAGAAAAATATGAAGTTCCAGTGGACTGAAGGAATATGAGTAGAGCTTTCAGAAACTCAAAACATTTTTGACTGCCATAACAGTATTAGCCTTACCATCAGGTCCTGGAGGATTCAAAGTATTCTGTGATGCTTCGAAGGTTGGATTAGGATGTGTTCTCATGCAATATGGTTATGTAATTGCTTATGCTTCAAGACAATTAAAGAAGCACGAACTGAACTATCTTATAGATGATTTGGAGATGGTCGTAGTAGTATTTGCTCTTAAGATTTAGAGACAGTACTTATACAGTGAAACTTGTGAGATTTATACCGATCAAAAGAGTTTGAAGTATATTTTTCAGTAGAGAGATCTAAATCTTTGGCAACGTCGGTGGATGGAACTAAATCCTCTTTGGTAGAGCATGTAAAGTTTACTCAATATGAAGATGTGCAGTTGTGAAAATCTCGAGGTGAGGCCCTAGCTGGTCAAACTAAGAGGATGAGTGTTAATTTTGATGGTATTCTTTGAGTGGGTAATCGATTATATATACCAGCTGCAGATGGGTTAAGATGAGTTATTCTTGAGGAAGCTCATAACTCCATATTTACCATTCACCCTGGTTCCACTAAGATGCATCATGACCTAAAGCAATTGTACTAGTGTAAAGGTATGAAGAAAGATGTTGCTAATTTTGTTTCTAGTTGTTTGACTTGTCAACAGGTTAAAACGAAACATCAGCGACCAGCAAGATTATTGCAAGAGATCAGAATTCCAGATTGGAAATGGGAAAGAGTTACCATGGATTTTGTAATCAGGCTACCGCAAACCATTAAAGGCTATGACTCTATATAAGTAATTGTAGACCGACTTACTAAATCAACTTACTTTTTACCAGTAAGGACTACATATAGTGGAGTGAAATATGCCCAGTTATTTATGAATAAAATTGTCTAACTTCATGGAGTTCCATTGTCCATCATTTCTGACAGAAGATCATAGTTCAGTTCACGCTTTTGGAAATCTTTCCAAGAAGGGTTGGGTACCCGAGTAGATCTTAGTACTATATTTCATCCACAGACGGGCGGATAGTCTGAGTGTACTATACAAATTTTGAAGGATATGTTGAGAGCTTGTATTCTTGATTTTGGAGGTAGTCGGGACACATACTTACCCTTAGCTGAATTTGCTTAAAATAATAGTTTTCAGTCAAGCATTAAAATAGCTCCATATGAAGCCTTGTATGGTAGGCGATGTTGTTCTCCTATCGGGTGGTTTGAAGTTAGAGAAGCTAAGGTTTTAGAACCAGACTTGGTACAAGAAGCTATGGAAAAGGTCCAATTGATAAGTCAGAGGTTGCTCACATCTCAAAGTAGACAAAAGTCTTATGCAGATAAAAGAAGAAAAGATTTAGTATTCACAGTTGGGGATAAGATTTTTCTATGAGTCTCTCCTATGAATGGTGTGATGCGATTCGAGAAAAGAGGTAAATTGAGCTCGAGATATATAGGACCATATGAGATACTTGATCGAGTAGGAGGTATGGCATATTGTTTAGCACTCCCTAATAAGATATCTTTTATCCATCTAGTGTTCTATTTCTCTATGCGAAGAAAGTGTATATCATATTCTTATCGTGTGCTTGAAGCAATGACCTTGTAGCTTGATGAGAATTGAACATATAAAGAGGAAATGGTGGCAATTCTTGATAGACAAGTAAAAAAGATATGGTCAAAGAAGTTTGCATCCGTCAAAGTCAGATGGAAGAACCATATTATTGAAGAAGCTTCATGGGAGTTGAAAAATGATATGAGAGTCAAGTACCCTCACTTGTTTCAGTCTACAAGTATGCTTTTATCTTAACTTTGGGGATTGAATTTCATAAGGTGGGGAGAATGTAATATCCGTTATAAAAAAGGGAAAAGAGAAAGTGGGCCATGCCCTTCTACTAATTTAAAAGGGAAAATGATGGGCTTAAGCCCATATGCTCATCCTAAACAAAATGGGATTAGGGAAAGGTATTTCAGTGTGCAACAACAACACAAAAAAGGAGAAAAATTATAAAAGGAAAAGGTTGGGGAAAAGTTGTTTGTTGCGTACAACACCTCCAACCAAAAGAAAAAAATGAATAGATAGAGAAAGAAGAGAAAGAGTAAGAAGGAACAAGGGAAAAATATTTGAGAGACTTCTATCAGGTTTAAGGTAAATCCTTTTCTATATCTTTATCGTGATTTAAAGTCTAAGTAATTTCTTTTGGGAATTGAAATTTAATTGCTAAAGGCAAGAATTATGAATAGTAAAGTGTTGTTTTGGATACTAAGTTCGATGAATTAAAAGTTACAATGAAACTTCGAGGATTGAGTAGTCTAATTTTATCATGAATTAGCCTAAAATAAGAGAATTAACTCGAGATTGATATAATGTGATTATAGATTTGATCCAAGAAAGTGATACGAATCGTTCGAGGTGACAAGTTTGGTATTCTAACACGTGTACTGTGAGTAGTAACCTTCCCATAATTTGTGTTGCTTAACTTGCATATTTTATACATGATTTTGATGAAACAAGAATTAGTGAATGTTTTGAAATTGCACGTGGGGCAAGTCTTTTACTTGATATGATGTTGAAATTGGGTATTTGAGATGTTCATAAGACATATTTACCATTTCTTGAGAAATGATCACTGGAGTTATGAAAATTCTTCACTTACATAAGAAATAAGTATTTTTGATATGTGTTTTATTCAAGTTTACATGTAATATTATTTTACATGAATTTTAAATGCTATGTACTATTCTAAAAAATGCTTTCATATGAATATCTATTATTTACAAAAAAAGGTATAAATGGGAGTGGATCTTGATTTGAATCCCATAGCTAACGACGGGATTGTTAGACCTGGTGCACCTTGTACCTACTGATTACTGCTACAGCCCTCGCTAGAGGAAAGGTAGAACCAGCATACTGTTACTATCTCCCTTGAGTGGGGACTTACTTATATGATATTTGACTCTTTTATGAGGGGTCCACTGTTATTGGCTATTCTTGAGAAAAATGTCACACTGATTACATGATTCATTCTTGAAAACCTCCCAAATATCTAATATTTTCTATGAAATAATGCTTATTGACTTTATTTCTGAACTATTGGTTCATTTTGCCTACATGAAACAAAAGATACTATTTATCGTTACTGTTTTCTGAAAGAGCATATATTTCATGATATTTTATGACATGTTTCAATTAAAATGGTTGTGTTTAAGTGTTATTACTCACTAAGCTAGCGTCTCACTCTTCGCTATTATTTTTACAGAAAATGAAAGTAATGGTAGGGATTTAGTTAGCTAGAGATTCCGAGGTAGCATATTCCTGATGATCCCCGCATTTGTTCGCGTGTGAAGGAGCTTATTTATTTGTTATCTTCTGTTTCTTGAAAACTCTTAGAGTCGCTCAATATTTATTTCTTTAGAGTTTTGAGTATTCTTTCATTATTTTGGACTCATGGAGTATTTTATTTTCTCTCATCTTTGGAGATAGATTTTGTATTATTAGTTGGTGGTATTGGTGCATTGTTGATGATTTGGGTGAATTGTATTGGTGTTGGTGTTGTGTTGGTTGTGATGTTGGGTTGTTGTGTTGTGTATTTGAGATAAGAAATTTTTTTTAGGCCCCAAAACAGGGGAAACTCTGTCTGATTTTCTATAAAAATTTTACGAGGCTTGATTTGGAGTCCTAACCTCCTTAGCATCGGTCATGATCCTATTTTGAGTCGTGACAAAAATCCCCTCCTATTTCCATGGTACATTTACTTCTTCAGCCAAACTTTCTAATTCTTCTCATAACTCTAATCTTTTCAGAGCACTGCACCTGACATATATAAAAGTTATCACAACCCTTTTAATATTAACTTAATGAGTGAATTCAATTGTTAGCTATTTATGGCTATCTGAGAGTATCTCCCCTTTCCGGTCTTCATTCCAGAAAACCCATATTTTCCCTAAGAAGCTAACTGTTGTATTTTCTATTTTTATTTTTCTCCTATATATTTCTAATTGTTGGGGCCCTTGAAAAGGTTCCATAATGGCAATAAAGGAATAGTTGTATCTCCTTTTTATATCAATTACTCTGTCAAAAGAATTTTGAGTTTGTACTGATCTAATATTTCAAAACAAAATGTTTTCACACATTATCTTGATTGAGATGGTTTAACTGAACTGCTCCTTGTCTTCATATGGGTGCCCTTAATTGATGAGTTTCTACCCTTTCTCCTACCATTCTTTAACTCGTGTGTATGTGTAAGAGATTAAACCCCCTCCTTCACTAACTTCTTTGATATTTTCTTGAAAATTATCATCCTCTTTCTAATCTATGATTTTATCCTCATTCTGATTATGATTCAAAGAGTTGTCTGCAAAGGTACTATTATTGATACTATTAGTGTAATCCTTCTCCTCCATATGTGGCTCCTTGGGATGTGTATTCAAATTGATTAAGTTTACTTCCTCTTCCCTTTATCAGTTTCTCTTTGTTCTTTTATTTCATCTTTGTTTGTACTAACAACTACTAATTATTTATCTGTCAGTTGTTGCTCCCCTTCCTTTAAATTATTCTTTTTGTTGTTTTCCTTGTATTCTTGATTACATTTTTCATTACCTCATATTGACTTGATTCTTGTACCTTATCCCCTGCTCCTATGGCCTTCTCATTCCCATTTGTAGTCTTTCTTTGCTTTGACCCATGTGTTAATACTATTACTTCATGATTATTCATATTTCCCTCAGTGGCTCCAACAACTTCTTCTACCCACTTTCTTGTATTACCTTTGTGTTTTTCCTCCTTCTTGTTATTTGGATCTTGGTTTCTCATATCTTGTGAATTGTTCTCCTCTTTATAATCTACATTGAGCACACTAAACTTGTTTCCCGTTTGGACCATCTTTTCCTTTTGACCCTTTTTGGGATTTCACCTCTGAACTAGACCTCCTATATATACACTTCTGCCCCTTCTTGCTCTACCTCTATCCCTTTGTCGCTGAAATTGTTGTTCATTCTTATCTGGGATTTTGGATGTATCTTTTTCTTTTGTCTTCCTTCATTACTTTCTGTTGAATTTGTCCTCCAAGTACCTGCTTATCTTTCCCTGCCTTATTTGTCTGCCCCTTCTCAACTGTTTCTACTGGGTATAATTGAAGGTGCAAAACATAACATTCTTTCTCATTATATCTCTGCAGCTTACAATTTTTGCAGTATTTAGGAAGATAATCATACTTAATAGTGATCCACTTTGCTACTATTTCTCCTTTTTTCTTCTTAATTCTTACATTAACTCTCTTTGGAAAGTCTTTGAGCAAATCTACCTCAACTTTAACTCATGCACAGTTTGGTCTTGTTTTATTACTCGTTGCCATATCCATCTGTAAAGGATTACCAACTACTGATGCTATTGAAAAGATAGTCTCTTTTCCAAAAGAATTAGGTGTTAATGAAGATAGTGAGATCCAAGCAATTACAATTGGCGTCTCTTCCTCTAGATCAAACAAGGGATCTCACTTAAGGGTTCTCATAGGGTAGCTCTAATTGCGATGGGCAATGTAAAAAATTGATTTTGATAATAGATTAACATAATCCTCCATCCTGGAGGCTCTAATTAACACTTATTACTCAACAATCCAATATTAACATTATCCTTGAGTTCACATTGTTTTGGAATCAATTTCCTAAGATCTTGGATGTCATGCCATCCATAGGAAAATTTTCCAACTACTGCAAATTCTAAATCTTCATTGATAATCATCTGACTAATCTCTTCCTAAACTACCCTCGGTTCTCCGTGCAGAAACGTTATAGGCTTCACAGGTAAAGGAGCATGTTTCTATTTTAAAGGTTGCAATTGTGTTGCATAGTTCATACTTACATCATTCGCAGGTCTTGTTATTGATGTTAGAGGTTGAGCATCCTTCATCGAAGGATGCCCAACGGCCGTTACGATCATGGTTGTCGGTGAAGATAATAGGCAAAATTACGGTTTTGGTTAGGGTTTTTTTGAGAGTTTTGAAGAAAACTTCTTTCTATTACACGGACAATAAGAAATAGTTTGTGATCATATCTTGAAGTTTCAATAACCCAATATGATACTTCAAGAACCCAATATGATAAATCAGTAAGATAATTTTGCGGTTGAGTTATCGATAATGATTTGGATTTGCACAATGATAATTATTACTCCATATCAATAACAAAATTTAATCTATATATATATATATATATATATATATATATATATATATATATATATATATATACATATATATATATAAAGGAGAGTTTTAGCCAATCCTATGTGGCATGCCTTAGAGGTCTCCAAACCTATTTATTTTTTTTGTGGTTATTTTTTGCCAAAAGATTAAAAACTCACCTTAACATTTATACACAATATTAAAGATAATCATGTTAAATAACTTTCATCATCAATGCTATGAAACTTCTCTCATATGTGTTATATAAAAAAAGAAAATGTTATTTATTTTTTTGGATATTAATTGAATTTTTTCCTCATTTTAAATCTTTATGTATTTAAAGAAAACTCAAAAGTCACTATATATACACACACACACATATATATATATGTATACTAGTTTAGGTGTACGCGTCTCGCGCGTGTAACTCACTTTATTGAGTTCAAAAGTTACACTAAATAAGATATTTGTTTAAATAATAAAGACGTATACAATAATTAAATTCAATATCATTTGGAGAATTTATTTAATTAAACCTAACCTTTACCAAAACAATTTGTCAAAGCCGATCGACATTCATCTACCACCTGTAACTGCAATAAAATAAAAGATGATAGAGACATCAAAATAATATACTTAAATTTAACTTTTTACACAAAAAAAATTTCAAAGTCATCTAACACTCATCCACCACCTGTAAATTATAACAAAATAATACGATAATAGAGATGTCAAAATAATACAACTAAACATAACCTTTACACAAAAAAATTCTCAAAACAAAGTTATAAAAACAATACAATTAAACATAATCTTTACCTAAAAAAATTCTTCAAAGCCGATTGACATTCATCTACCACCTGTAAATTCATCTACGACTTGTATACTACAATAAAATAATATAATAGTGATCACAAATCTCCAGTTTTGATGAAAATAATTCTTGTTTGAGAGAAAATTTTGATAAAAACAAAGAAGATTAAGCATCCACCAATCTAGACATTCAACCGAATCAAGTTAGATGAGCATCAATCATATTTTTCCAATAAGTAAACCGAATTCTTCTCTAGTTTAATGTGTATCTCAATATTTATAGAAATATTTTCTTAATTGAGTCCTATTTTAGGAGTATTTTTCTATCCTATTTTAGGAGTATTTTTCTAATTGATTAGTACAAAGGAAATTATTAATTGATTCTCCTTCCTATATTTTAGAATTCCTATATTTTAAGAGTTTAGTTAATATAATAAAATTAATTAAATAATAAATTAAAGAAAATAGTGAAAAGACAATTTTGTCTAAAGGAGAGTGACAAAAAGTTCAAATCACTTTTCTAATCGTCTGCACACTTTTAATATACTATTATTATTATTATTATTATTATTATATTATTATTATTATTATTATATTATTATTATAGATATAAATTATAAATTATAGATAGATAATTAATTTTATAAATTTAATAATAATAATTGAAGAAAATCGACAACAGGACTTTAAATTGGAAAAGAAATCGAAATAATAAACATTAACGTTGGAATCATATAAAATTGAGGAAGGAAAATAAGAATTTTTACCCACACACCTAATTCAATAAATCTGCCCACGTCTCTTACCATATTTATAGATTTTTTTAATACTCTTTATTAATTATCATATATTTTATTACCCTCTTCTCACTTACAAAATAAAACCAACCAAAATTTATTTTTCATATATTTTTCCTCTTACCATATAATTTAGGACTCCTTAATATTTTAA